>CM076710.1:69855000-71105000 GCA_038501285.1 Penstemon eatonii
CTTTCCTATCTGCACTCGAACAGCAGATATCTGAGTGAATTTACTCAACACTGTCGAAGCAATCTGTTGGGCTACCGATTCAAGAAGATTATGCGGTGCTCCCTCAACAATTTCTCTAACTATGCTGCAACCACGCACAATGCAAAAAGTAAAGAAAGAAGAACATATCACGATAATAAATGTATGCACCAAGAATACAGCAGAAACATGAAACAGAAGAATAATTACAAGATTGTCCATGTTTGTAGTTTCTACGGTCTAATAAATCCAAATATGGAGAATTCCATCGAGTAAAATCGACTATATTTGAAAACTCTAGAGCTGAAATCTCAAGCTTTATTATTACTAGTAAATTGCAGGTATCTTCTGTATATGGATTACATAAATATGCAGATAACTGAATGTAATAACTTACCCGTAAATAGCAGTATAACTAACGGTATCGTCCAAACGGTCAGAAATACCCGCGGGTTGAAGATCCATCCAGGCATCTACATCAATCACAAATTTCTGACCCAACTTCTTTTCTTCTGGCTTCACCCCATGGTAACCATGGAACTTTAGACCCCTTAACACAAGCTTGTCTCCCTTAATCATTTCACCATAATCCGTCACTACTGCCAATCAAAGAGCAGGCCACAAATAAGATCATCATGAACTTTAGCCTCGATAGAGCATTATTGAAGAATGCCATAAACTATTTTAAGCTGTATCATATCATTATCTATCTCGAAAAGTTTCGTGCACATCTCTGCATATTCAATATAAGTATTAAGTTATACTTTTCGCAAGAAAAATCAACATGAACCTTGTTGTCAGAAGACATAAAGACGAGCAAATACAATAAGACCAAACTCCAAAGCTGTATATAAATAAATAAGGGAAGATACAAGACACTCTCTTATGTTATGCGAAACCTGCGCAAACAAAATGTTTATTGCAGAGAATCCCTTTGTACTATTACATATTTGACACCAAAGCCCCATCAATAAACTTTTTTATGGGGTTTTTCGAGCTGAGCTGGAAAAATAATAGCACTGGGTATTCTATGCAATAAAAGTTTCACAAAATGGTTCCGTGCAGGTTTCGCATAACACAAGAGATAGAAAGTGTCTTGCATTTATCCCAAATAAATACCCTTTTACAGAGACATTCCATTCCCCATCAATTGGTATACCTAATGCACACTGATAAAATTATCAAAAGAAAAAAAATGGACATTGATAAAGAAATAATGCTATACATGGACTCAACCTTTAGAGAAAATCCCATTATGTATTACTTCTACCATCAATTAGTGGGAAAACCCATTAAGAGTTAGAGTAAATTACCAAGATTCATTAAAATTACAAAAAATTATTCGGCAAAACATGTAAGGGTTTGTGGAAGCTATCTTACCGGCGCCGCATAATGCCATGAGTGATGTAATCGCAGCTGCCGCCAATTGAAGAGACAATCCTTTTGCGTTTGATAGTGTGTGTCTTTCCTTTCTTCAGTAAATGGAAATGGGCAAAACCTATTTAGTTTAAGAATTCCTTTAACGGTAAATTATATTATTTCATATTCCACTACAGTTTTAGTGGTTTGAGTTTACATATACTCCGATAAGTAAACTAATTACTGATTTTATTGATCGAATTGATCGCTAATAAGTATAAAGTAAACAATTTAGTTTTATAAATAAATAAATTCTACATTTACAATATTTTGAAAATTTTATAACTCAATATTTATAAAGTTAATTAGTATTATGAAATTATTATTAAAATAATAGTTTAAAAATTACTTAAGTTGATGTTGAAATAACGAATGAGAAGAAAATAACACAAATGTAATAGCATATAGTTTATGTAACACCTCTTGGTGCCTATACATGATTAGTTCAATGAAAATGATTAGTCCTACAAAGTGACGAGCTCATGTTCGAAATAGGAAGAGACTTCAATATAATATGTCTAACGCACTTAAAAAAAATTAAACCCTTCAGAGAAGAAATAAAAAATTAACACCTCTTGATGTTCTTCAAAATAAAGAAATCCATTTTTATGGAATTATTTTTGTGAATTAATTTCTTTGAACAGAAAGGTGTTGTCTATGTGATTGTTTGATTTGTTAATCTAGTTCTTTCAGTAATTTTATATTTTTAAGATTATATTAGTTTTATTTTTAATTTTAATTTTTTTATTTATTAATATAGGTAGAGAGTATACTAGTTCTTTGGGTCACAATACATACAAATCCAAACCACGATAAGTACATTGTACATTTTTCATAGTAATGCAGGAAGAAAAAATAATGTAGCCCCAAGAATTGTCATATTTAGTTTTTCTTATTTATGGGAACTAGGAAAGTGCACGTACGATGTACGTGTCTAGTTAATTTCATTGATATATTTTGTAAATTAGAGTGAAATTAATTTGATTATGTCATAAAATAGTGCAAATTAACTCGTTTTTACCTATTTAATTCATTATTCACATGTTTAATCTTTTTTTAGCCAATTTTATTTATTTTTACCATTAATGTTTTTTTTAACTATTTTACCCTTTTTTTTAGCAGTTATAACTTACTTTCACTATTTTTACGATTTTGTCCTTTTATTTTGTTCCGTTTTAAATCATTTTTCCATCGGTTTCACCTTCTTTTGTCGGTTAAACTCTTTTTTTTTTTTTACTAATTTCACACGTTTTTATCATACTAACCCGCTTTTAAACATTTTTATCATATTAATCCGTTTTCACCTATTTCACACATTTTTTCACTGATTTCACATGTTCTTTTCACCAGAATTTTTATTGATTTAACACGTTTTCACATACTTTATTAAATTTTCACTGATTTCACCAGCTTTATATGTTGTTGTTTCACCAGTTTCATCATTTTTCACCCAAATTTTCATCAATTTCACATGAAATTATTGATTTCAGTGGAACTTTTTTTTACCGATTTCACCTGAATTTTCATCGATTTCACCATTTTCCACCAATTTCACCCGTTTTTCACGAATATAATTCTATGAAATTTCGAAGTTATGCATGTCTTGATATTATTGAATATTCTTTATATTTTTCTATTCTAGCTAAAGTAAATTACGTAATTAGCTAATTCATAAGTATTTTTAATTCTTTCATAGTAAGATGCGATTCAATCTTAATTTTTTTTTCTGTAACATAATGATAATTAAGAGAATTTCCTTTTGAATTTTATATTTGGAGTGTTAATGACTTATGGTGTACTAAATCTTTAAATTAACATTTTCTTACTCCAAGAATTACTCATGCTAAAATATAATAACTTTTATATTTTTTAGGGGCTATTTAAAAATATATAATAGTATTTTTTAATGGTTTGTTTTTATCTATAAGAGACGAAGATTAAAATTACGAAAATAGATGTAAGAGAGAATTTATAAATTTTAGGAGTTTATGTAGGAGATAAATTAATTATAACAAGACTCCATGTCTAATTATATCTCTTTAATTACTTTTACATATTTATCATTGAATTAATATCACTTTACAATTTAAATAAGGACATTTTAATTCACACAAAAAAGTTAAGAAATATTCATGTTTTTATAATAGTAGAGATAGAGATAGGCTCATGGACAAGCTGTCTAAAACGGGTCAATTTTTACAGCCCACCTACATAAGCTACTTTTCAGAAATGGGCCCATCTATATAAATGAAGTAAAATCCGTCTTCATTTTACTTGGTCTTACTAAGAAAATAGTTCATGTTTTATTTTAACTAAACAAAAACCCTGCATCTTTTTTTGGGTTTTTACAAGTTAACTCTCTATGATATATTTAATAGGTAATTTACCTTCCTATGAAATAAAAATAAGCAATTTAATTCCCTTTAAAATGAAATAATGAGTAATTTACCTCTTTGTGATATAAAAATAGGCAATTTACCTCCCTGTGAAATGAAATAATGAGCAATTTAACTCCCTATGATATGAATTAATAAACAATTTAGAGGGAGACAATGTGCTTCTTTTATAAAAACACAGGGAGGAATTTTGCCTTTTTTCTTATAACAGGGAGTTCAATTGCCTATTTAAGATATCACAGTGAGTCATTTTACCCTTTTATTTGTCATAGAGAGTTAAATTGTCTATTTAAAATAACACAAAGAGTTAATTTGCTATTTACTCTTCCCTTTTATTAGCCAAAAAACTCATGTCAAGCGTAATGATAATTATAGTCCCATCGAAGGATAAAAAAACACTCATCTTAACCTACTATAACCTCCCTATTAATTTTAAAAATTAACAATAACCCCCTTGTTCACTTAAACAATTAACAATAACATTCTATGATTTATGAAGGAATTACAAATGATTTTGTTTTGGTAATAGAAAAAGAATAAAGGGGGATTTTGTTAATTAAAAATACAAAGATTTTTTGTAAGTTTAGACAAAACACAAAGGGTGTATTTTCATTTAGCTCATCATGAAGGTTTAGAAACATTTGAAATTGAAAATTTTAAAATGCAAAGTAATGTTAAAAAAATTAATGAAAATGTGTGGATTAGATGTACCGGTTTTGAGGTGGGCTCGGATGTACTAAAGGAAGACTTGTCATCAATAAATTTGTAAGAAAATTAGTTGAAGTATTAATGACTGTTTAAAAACCACAGCAAAATAAAAAAATAAAAATAAAATGCCCTTTTTCTCTTATCACTTTCTTTCAGCATTTTGATTCACAAATCAAGTATTGAATTTTTTGTGCTCTCAAGAACCACTAAGAATTCACTGTAAGTTTTCTTGTTTTTGTCCAAGTTATGTGATTATATGCTCCAAACAAGTGTTAATTAATTATAAGCACTTGTTTAGTACATTCTTGATGGCCTTGTGCTTTAAAACATTACCATAGGCATGCTTATTCATAGATGCTTGAATCGTTCTATGAAGTTTATTACATTTTTATTTTTGTAATTTGAGAGTAATTATAGAATGATAAATTGCAGAAGCTTAAATAGCATGTTTTGTGTATATGTTTCAACACTTACAAATGATCACATAAGTTGAAAGTAGATATACTAACATAATCAAATTAATAAGAGAACAATGAAGTACGATGTTTAAATCGTGAATTGTTTTCCTGGAATTTTTGTGTGTTTTCTTAGTTACACATCTTGGTGTTATATTTATGTCTCACTCCCCTTTATTTCTTCCAGGCAATTAAATATCTCTATTTTCCAAAGTCCATCAAAGCTGATACCTTATTAGTCATACTAAATCAAATTGTTGAAGAAATATCAATGGCTCCTAGTATTAAATTCCTGTCAAAATATTTGTCTTTGGAGTTTATTTCGTCTGATCAAACCCCTCCCTTGAAATGTGATAACTTGAACGAGTCAATGGAGTTGACTTTTGATGAAACTGAGGTGATTGAGCAAGCCCTCTCTTCGGGAGGCCGACTTCCTTGGAATGGTCCAACATGTCTAGCAGTTGTCATGTATGTAATAAAATTTGAGGACGGTGTATTGTATCATGTGATAGAGAATCTCGATATTTTAGCCCGTGGATTTCTGGAAGCAGTTATGAAGGATGCGAAAGAAGAATTTAAGCAGAATTGGGTAGAGTTCTTCAGAATGTTTGTGAACTCTTTCATGCCAAAGGTGGAAAAATTCTTCAAAGTCCCAAAGCTACATGAGGTGTCTGACAAGAATAATACCCTCAAGGAAAATGAAATCTTGGCAAGTTTTATGGACTTTCTCCTTCAAATTCTGAATTGTGAAGCAAATATTAATTCGACTAACGAGCAACAGTATGCAGTTCTTCAGAAGGAACTAACGTTTCTTCTTAGTGTTCTTGGGGATATACCATTTCAGTGCACTGAACTTGAGGAAGTCAAAAATATCTTGACTGAATTTGAAATATTGGCCAACGAAGCAGGAATGTTCATTTATTCTTGTATTTTTTCAACTTTTCGAGTTAAGGCCAATAGGTTTATTGAGGGGATAAACTCACTTTTGAAAATGGTTGAGGTCTTGAATGTGAAGATCAAAGAGCACTGCAACAAATTCTCAGAACTTCACCCATTTGTAGTTTCTCGAACATATGATGTTATAGATTCAATTTTCATCATTAATTCTTTGATCGAGGATATCGAGAACTTGATGAATAACCAAATTCACTTGATCATTAATGAGATGAAGGTTCAAATTATAACACTTCATGAGGAGCTTACGATCTCACGATCTTTACTGAAGGATATTAGAATGCCACAATCTACAGTTCATATGGATGAATTGAATGAATCTTTAGTCCAACTTAGAGATGTGACTTATGAAGCTGAATATCTTGTGAACTCATATGTTGTGGGCAATCTTCCTCTTTGGTATTTTAATCTTAGGCTCCCAGTTGTTATCCCTAAGTTTAAGCTTATTAGAACGAGACTTCAAGAAATAAAGACAATTTATGACTTTAAAGTCCTCGATATCAAGAAAGATTTTAGTAGAGAGGTAAAAAACCAAGATATGGGAACTTCTACTACTATAATCATTGATAATGTGATTGGCTTTGAGGATGAAATTGCTAATCTATCAAATGATCTTATTGGAGGATCAAAAAATCGACAAATTGTTTCGATTTTTGGTATGCCCGGACTTGGTAAAACAACTATTGCAACTAAGTTGTATATTGATCGCTCAATTACTAATCACTTTGATGAACGTGGATGGTGTGTTGTTTCTCAAACATATCAAAAGAGAAAAGTGTTGATAGATATCTTGATGTCTTTATCAAAAATCAAGATAGAAAAGAATAGCATCTTAGAAATGGAAGATGAGACTTTGTCCTTAAAGATACACCAATGTCTAAAGATGCGAAGATACCTTGTTGTCATCGATGATGTTTGGTCTACAAATGTGTGGGATGATTTGGAAAGATTTTTCCCTGATGATGGAAACGGAAGTAGAATAATATTAACTAGTCGGATTAGAGGTATATCACCAATTAATAGTATTGTTCACTCACTTCCTCTTCTTAAGGAAGACCAATGTTGGAGTCTATTAGAGGACAAAGTGTTTCCCCAAGAACCCTGTCCTCTAGAATTAATAGGCATTGGGAAGCGAATTGCAGCTAAATGCGGTGGACTACCGCTTGCAGTAGTTGTTATCGCTGGAGTTTTGACAAATTTGGAGAAGAAAGAAAGTGTATGGGAAAAAGTTGAAACAAACTTAGACTCCTATATGTTTGACGATGATACAAATAACTACTCGAAAATACTGGAACTTAGCTTTAAACATCTTCCAAATCATTTAAAGATGTGTTTTCTATATTTTGGAGCTTTTCCCGAAGACACACCAATACCAATAAAGAAGTTAATATGGTTGTGGATTGCTGAAGGATTCATTCATAGAGAACAAGAGAAGAGCCCAGAGCTAGTAGCAGAAGAATATCTTTATGACCTAATTAATAGAAGCCTCGTACTTATTGCCGATAGAAAATCTGATGGTGGGATCAAAGCATGCAGTATTCATGATCTATTGCGGGACATGTGTCTAAGAAAAGCTCATGACAAAAAAATCTTAAAGTCTGTTGATGAGTAAGTTTACTTGATGTCCTATAATTCAATTTAATCAGTTTTTATTTTATATTCTAGTTATTATGATCGTATTATTCATAACAGTTATCAAACTTGGTTATTCTTAATTGTCACTATATAGTTGTTGGTCACTCTACGAGAAGCATCATCGCATGTTTGTTCACTCTGAGGCATCAGCCGGCGGGAGACCTTTTGGCCTATATTATCGTTCATTTTCAGGCCATCTTTCACAACCCTCGTCCAACATTCCGCAAATGAAACTTCTTAGGGTTATGAATATGCGGCCAAATTCTGATAGTGATAGTTCTTATGAGCTGAAAAGAGTAGATCTTCTAGTTCAGTTAAGGTACTTGGCCATCGATCGAATGCCGAAACCACTAGTAGGCAACTTTGTTAACCTAGAATTTCTTATAATTGATAGCGATGGAACAATTTACATACCATTAGCCATTCGAAATTTGGTGAAGTTGAGACATGTCAAAATAGAAAAGTATGCAAAATTAGAAGAAGATTGCTACAACTGCCAAACCACTAATCTAAGGTCTCTTTCAAATATTCTCATTACCAGTGAGAAGGATAATGAAATTTTGAGATGTTCACCACATCTACGTAAACTCAAGTGTCATTATCATGATTACACACTATTTCCAGATCTCCATTCCTTCATAGATCTTCAAATACTCAAAATGACCTTCTCTACTTATTTCAGTGGTGAATTAGCAAAGGTTAACTTTCCATCCACTATCAAAAATTTGAGTTTATCTGAATTAGGCTTGCCTTGGGAAGAGATGTCGATTATAGGGCGATTGCCAAACCTTCATGTTCTCAAATTATCCAACCATGCCTTTGTGGGAGAAGAATGGGTGACAAGAGATGGTGAGTTTCAAGAGCTGAGGGTCCTGAAACTTTTGCTTAATGATCTAATAAAGCAATGGATCACATGTAGTGAACACTTCCCCCAACTTCAATCATTGTTAGTGTGTCATTGCATCAATCTTAAGGAGATACCTAGCGACATAGGCAACATTCCGACATTGCAGAAAATTGAGGTGTATGATAGTGGATACGAGGTTTACGAATCAGTTGTTCAGATTGAACAAGAGCAACGCGAAAATGGAAATGAAGAACTTCTGATCATAAACAGCAATGAAAAGAATATGGAGGACTTGGTGGTACAATTATTCCAGCCGCGAGCGTAAGTTAAGCTCTTTTGAATATATATATATATATTTCATTTTGAATATTTTTTTGAAACAAATTAGGATTCACAATGTTGGTTAACGTTTTGTGATTTCATTTTCTCTTAGTTTGTTTCGAGAGTGGGTGAAGATGGCAGCGAGAGAAGATACAAATTAAATGAAGATTCAGTGTTTTTTTTTTGGCAAAGCTACAAATAAATAAAAGGAGGGAGTGGTATGATTTATCATCTTATACTCCCAAATCACTGCGGTTTGTCTATAAGTTTCTTCAGTGTATTTTATGTTGCCTAAACGTACAATTATTAATTACACTATTTCTATCTTGTAAAACTTTGTTCAATCAAGATTGTCAGGCCGTTATCTCATTTGGACTGAAAATTATCACATGATCACGTGAGAGATACATTGTCAATTTACCTTCAAAACTTTGATATTTTAGTTTTCCTTTAAAAAATTAGGGAAACGTGAATACTTTTCCTCAAAATGATGAGATAACAGCTTGGCTAATTTTGTCCACTTTTATCCGTGGTATGAACATTGCAATCAATATTAAATTGTGGTAGTAAATGTACATTACGTATCCAGTGATACTTTTGCTAATTAACCTATTTTCTCACTTATTTCACCCTTTTTGTTTGTCAATCTAACTCATTTAATATGTTGTTGTTCTTTTCTCGATCTGACCCTTTTTTGTTTTCTCGTTTTTATTTGATAATATTTTTTTCACTTGTTTACCCATTTGCCGGTTTACCCAGTTGTTTTATCGATTGCAACATTTATTTTGTTGCTTTAACTCTTTTTTCTTTGATTTAACACATTTTTCATTGATTTATCATTTTTATGTTATATGTTTAATCTAATTTTACCCGTTTTCACCATTTATAACCATTTCTATGTTTTGACTTTTTCCGGCTTAAGTCAATTATAAGTTTTTCATTTAACTAAATAGTATATTTTTAATTCATATAGTACGAAGATGGCTTAATTTTATTTTTTGATATTCTTTAATGTTTTTAGGTCTTTAATAAGTGATAATTTTCTAAGATTTTTTATAAGAAATATCGATTTCAATCGCTTTTAAATCGAGTTTTATCATTTCTTTTTGGTAATTTTAACCAGCTGTTTCTAATTTCACCCCTTTTTTGTGGTTTATCCCATTTGTTAAGCAATTCACCCATTATCACCAGTTTAACCCATTTTTTGTCGATTGTACTTATTCTTCTGTTGATTTTAACTATTTTTTTCACGTATTTCATCTTTTTTTGCCGATTAACTCATCTTTTTGTTCTTGTTCTTTTATCTTTTATCGATTTGGACCTTTTTTTATTTGTTATCTCGGGTTTAACTGATATCATTAATTTTTTTTACCGGTTTACCCCGTAGTTAAATCAATTGCACCATAAATTTTTTTTTTTTGCTTTAACTCATTTTTCTTCTGTCCAAGACATTTTTCAATTGATTTTATCATTTTTAATCGATTTTCCTGTTTTCTCCGCCTTAAGCCAATTAAGTTTTAAGTTAACTAGATAGTAATTTATTTATTCATATAGCATGAAAGTGACATTTATATTTTTCAAGTATGTCTTTAATAAGTGATAATTTTTTAAGAACTTTCCAAAGGAATATCGATTTTTACCTGCTTTTACACTGAGTTTTTTTTTTTTTTTTTTTTCCTATTTTAACCCATTTTTTACCGATTTCACCCATTTTATTGTGGTTTATCTCATTTGTTAATTAATTCACACATTCTCTCCGTATTAACTCAATTTTAGGGGTTTTTTGCACTTTGCACCCATGAAACAAAGATTTAGCACTTTACACAATTCATCACTTTGCACTATCTTTTACGGCAAAATTGACCATCGGAGTAGAAAAATCTAGGGGCAAAATAGATAATTTATTTTTTCATATTTAGCAATTTGCACATCCGAAACAAGAGAAATGGACACTTTGCATCCCCGAAATAAAATTAGCACTTAGGACCCTCGAATTAAGAATAACTCAATAACTTGCACTCCCGAAACACGATAAATGGGCACTTTGCACCACCGAAACACAAAATTAGCACTTAGCACCTTCAAATTAAGAGAAACTCAGTAACTAGCACCCCCTCGTTTTTTTGGGCAGAGTTGACCATCGGGGTCAAAATAATTTAGGGGCAAAATAGGTAATTCATCTTTTTTTCCTTAAAATAAGAAAATATATTTATGAATACTAGAATACTAACTTCTCTCTCCATCTTTATTTTCATCAATATATATATATATATATATATATATATATATATATATATATATATATATATATATATATATATATATATAAACTTGATTTCAAATTTTATTTTTGTGATATGATCCAGTAAATTTTATGTATTAAAACTTTTAGAAACTTTTCTATTTTTTTGGGAATTTTTTTAGGACATTTGAAAAATTGATAATTAAAGAAAAAAATTCAAAGATCCAAATTTTTTTTTACCTATTTTGCCCCTAGATTGTTTTTACCCCTGTAGTCATCTCTGCTGGAAAAAATGAGGTGTGCTAGAACTGATTTTTTTCTTAATTTGAGGGTGCTAAGTGCCCATTTATCATGTTTAGGGGTGCAAGCTGCTGAGTTGTTCTTAATTCGAGGGTGCTAAGTGTTAATTCGATCTCGAGGGTGCAAAGTGCCCATTTCTCGTATTTTGGGGATGTATTTTGCCCCTAGATTTTTTACTCCAGTGGTCAACTTTGCCGGAAAATAGTAGAGGGGCAAATTGTTGAATTGTTCGTATTCGGGGGTGCAAAGCGCTATATATGTATTTCGGGGGTGCAAGTGCTTATTTCCCATATTTTGAGAGTGCAAAATGAATTTAGTCGATTTTATTCCACGTGATAGTTAATTCATCAATTATCTCCGATTTAACAGAGTTTCAGTCTATCATATTTTTTGTTTGTTGATTTAACCTATTTCCTCACCTAGTTTATATTTTTTTCTTTCCAAGTTATGGGTGGATTTGTTCAATCCATTGGGCTGAATTGACCACTTGACATCGGGGGCTCGTCACTCCTTATGATCTTCAGAGTTTGTAAGGCTGGGAGCGGGTTAGGTATTTAGGGTTTTGGATATTTTGGATCGGGTATTTGATTTGACGGATATTGAATTTTCACACCCAAATTCCGGAGGATGAGTTTTCGGGTATTATCAGCAAAAGTGGAACTTTCCATCCACTATCAAAAAGCTGAGTTTATTTGAATTAGGCTTGCCTTGGGAGAAGATGTCGAGGTTCACATATCAGCTATTCAGATTGAACAAGAGCAACGCGAAAATGGGAATGAAGAACTTCAGGTCATTAACCATCAATTAACATAAAATGGAGGAATTAATCTCTGATGCTTATCATTGTTCATGACCCATTTTATTAATTTGTTAGTGTTTGTACATTCTGTGAGTATTGGATTGATTTTTATCACATGAAGGAACGATTAATGAATCTCGATCAAGTTAAAGTTAATGTGCAGAGTAATAGGAATGAATTGAAATACGTTACTTCCTTAAAAGTGCTATGAAAATGAAGCCTTTGAGAATTTAAGATCAAATATTTCAATGAAAAGATTTTAAAGTAAGCACCAGAAAAATTAATGTAGTGGTTATGAATTGGTTTTCCCTTGTATGTTTTCGGTTCGGTTAGTTAGTTAGGCGTGTCGAATATTTCTCGTAAACTATATATAAAGTTCTTCATTCGTCTAGCGCATTCATTTTATTTCTATCTTGTAAAACTTTGTTCATTCGAGATTGACAGTACTCTAAGGTCTATACCAAACCTCTTCTACTTTGGACTGAAAATAGGGACAGTCAAGCGGGAGCATTGCTCAGTGATCATCAAGCAAAATGGCGAATAATTCTCTAGATATTGCCACGTCAGCAACACATGGCAGACCACATCAGCAACCACAACTTACTGGTTCTGCCGCACACGCCCACGCGCTCGTGGGAGGGTGACTATTTCCATTGAAATAAGATAAGACAAATCTCATTAGTATTCATCTCTCAAGACTTGGTCATTAGAATCTTCTAAGGGTGCGTTCGGTTTGCACAATAACCAAGACTCACAAATTAATTATACCTATATCATCACATGTTTGGTTTGACTGAATATTTTTCGGGCCGATCCGAAAAAATGGTATTCTGAAATATAGCAGTGCAGTTCTAGGAAAGAAAGACTAAGAGAAAAGAAAAAGAGGGAACTCTAGATATCAAAAGTAATATATGGTTCTGCATATGTACTAATAAAAATTATATGTATCGTCATCTATCCAAAGTTATGTTAAAAAAACTGTACATTCTACTACCTCAATTGACTCCTCCATATTTTACATGATGTTAGAGTAACGCAAAAACCAAATCTCGACAAGATTCGTTTCAAGTTGCTTATGTACATCTACAAAAAATGTGTCTTTTACCTTCACAAACTAATTCTCTAGGGAAAACACTCACCACATTTCTGTGGGGTGTATGTATATACTGCAGATGCCATTGCAATTAGATTCGCTTGTAAAAGAGGACATAGGCAGCTCGCGTCTTTATCTGATCCTCAGTAACTGGAAAAACATGGCTGTCATCAAATTCGTACCACCTATCGAGTCCATGCTGCAGCAGTAAAAACAATATTATTTAAACTAGAACAAGGAAAAATGGCCAATGCTTCCAATTAACTTCGAAAAAATTCTGAAATAAAATAATCTAGCGTAATGAAGTTAAGCATATATAGAAACGACAACTGAAAAAAGTCAAGTTGCTGCTTCTAGATTTGAAATTCTGATCCAGCAAACTATGAAAAATTAGATGCATCAAGTTAATTACAAAGAATTAACACAACCAAATAGCCACATAATTTCCCACATGTTTAGATGGGATAAGCATTATAAAGTAGCAATTTGAACTAAATCTGCGCCCCAACCCCCAAGGCAGAGGAGTAAAAAGGAATTAAAAAAGAAAAGCGCTGCAAACATTTTCAGCATAATCCAAACAACAGCTTTTCATAGTGGAATCTGAAGATATAGAACACCAAACCAAAAGGGAGCAAATATATTTAGCGGGAAGGAGGGACTAATTCACTTGGTCCCAAGCAAAAAGTATATTAATATCACTGACAATTGACAAATAATCAAACATAAAATTGCTTAGAAAAGAAGTTCTACTTACTTTGGCAAATGCAGTATAATGACCACCGCCCATTCCACCATAGTGATTACTCACAGCATATAGCATGTAACGATGGGAAACTTTGTTATTCTTGTGAATAACATAATTTGAGAGGTCGAAGTTATCAATAGGGAAGTCCACAAAAGTTTCCAGCTTGTTTTTGAAAAATCTGCTGTATGAAAACCTTTTTAAATGAATGACCAGGATTTCAGGCAATCTCCAAAGATCCAACTTTTTGCTAGCTTGCCTGTGCTCCTTGCAGTTAGGGCAGTACCTAAATAAAAATTTTAATCATCAGTTTAGCATAGTTATGTTGTGGAAAACTAAGATGTCTTAAGCCAAAGTATAAAATCAACAAAAAGCCCCAACGTAACAAGGACAAAAGGTCAAATTAACTCCATAAACCAGATGTATGCCATTTGGCCTGTTTTAATTCAACAATATGATGATTGATGAAACATGAAAACAATAATAGTGCGTGTTGTATCTACAGTCAAAGAATGTATGAATAGATACCACATGTCCTCCGGTCCAAGTGGCTCCTCTTTCAAGAAAGCATCAACACACTTGTACAATGAAATAGACTCTTGAGCCCATTTTGGTGCCAACGTAGGATTACAGACTTCTGGCAGCAGGTTTAGAATAGAAGCATCACAGTCTTGAATCATTTTCTCTGGCCAAGTAACAACCAATTTAATAGGCTTCTTAGGGCTTGAAGGCTCACACAAATGGAACTCAAAGTCATTGTGAGCATCTAAATTGAGTGCAGATTTATCATCCGTGTTTGCAACACCATTGAGAACTATATCCTCCATCTGTTCATTGTCATGATCAATTTTCTGTGAAGCATCATCATCATTCAAGAACTCTTCGCAAGGCAGTAGAAAGGGATTAATTAGTTTAAGGAACTCTTTATGTATCTCGGATTCTTTAGAAAGATCAAACATCCTCGCCACAAGAGGAATGCCAAACTTCTGAAAAGAATGAAAATATGACCTGCCAGGAAAATAGACATCATATCAAGAATTTTTTATTTTAAGCAATCTTCAGTAGCCCTCGAGAATAATTAGGTGCCGAGTAGTAGTATATTACAACTTCTGAGAAAGAAGGAATACAGGTACATCAATTAACTAGCAAGTTTCCAGCATGTTACTTTTGTTTAAAAAAGACCCAAAAAAAATAATTAAAATCGTGGATGATCAAGAGTTTTGGTTGTTAGTTTACATTAAAAATCATGATTTTTTAAATTTTTTACATATAGATAATTTTGATAGTAAGACAACCCAAACAGCCATGCATAGACTAATATTGCTTTGCCTTAGTTACAAACAAGATTATAACCACTGCACAAGGTTCCCTTCTCTGATGGGTGGGGGGAGGGGAGGGGAAGGGGGGTTGTTGAAGTTACCCTTGCAACTAGAAAGGATATTTACCCAACTCAAATCTATGACCCCAGGTCCCCTCCATAAGATATACAAAGTTCTAGTGGTTTGATACATTCTTCAGCTCAACTGCTCAAGAGTATCTAACATGCAATCTCTGTATTGTTTTTGTTAATGTACTTGTCTATTTTGCACTGGACGTGAAAATAAAGAATTACTTCATCATTTAGTAGCGCAGAATTTGAGTTGGACATTATTTTCTTTGGCATAATGACTACATAAGTATCCAACATCACAAGTTTATGGCTAACTATGATTCAAGTAATTGCTAAGAAAGGCAACTTCATTTAATATTAAATTAGACAAGATCCATAAAAGGGCGCCTTGAACTTACTTATCCTCCTGTTGATGCTCAAACGCAACCAAAGGAGATTCGTTAACATCTTTTGGCAGTCTATATGCAACAAGACGGTCATCATCTCTGATTAGCTCTATTAAATCATCAGAATCCTCCAGAATACGAAAGATGGAATTATGGTAAATCTGCAGACATCAAATTAAGGTATGAACTGATGTAGTTATTTTGCAAGCACAAGATAAAGCCATTGTTAGTGGTCATAAGGACAGCTAAATATCAAATTGTCAACAATTAAGATATATCAAGGATAGATCATGGTTAGACCACAACATAAATTCCTAGGTAAGATGTATTCTCAAAACCAGAGTAAAAAAAGGAAAAGTATGTGTAGGTATGTACTAAAGAACCATCTTAGGGCCTTTTGGCGTCCAGCCACAACACGAAAAGCGCTTCTGATAATCTTTCTAAAAATTTAGGAAAATCTCAGCTTTAGTGAAATTCATATTATATTGAAGAAGTTTTCTTGAATATGTTTAGACTAAAACCCTACTCTGTAAGTAATTCCTGAACTATAATTTTCATTGATGAAGTTGCATTTTGGAGACCAAAAGTTTTAAATCAAACTGCAAATTCCTTTTATTCAATTAAATCAAAGGCCATCCATCTGGACTAAGCCTCCTGAAAAATTGACAGACTATAGAACTTCAAAAGAACTGATTCCTAAATTGAGTTTCCTAGGACACATACCTCAGCAATTATTAGTGTTTCATCATCTCTCAATGAACAAGCTTTGCCCAGGGCTTCAACAAGATCTTTGAAGCTCCCATTGTTCGGCACTGTTATGGTAACTGGATGTGGCAATGTAGTCCCATATATGCTTAAGACTGTCAATGTCATCTTCCGCAGTGTTGTAGAAGGAAGTGGTAATGACAGATACATAAATGGGTCAAATGTTACGGATAACTTTCTGCAAACTGGGCAGACCAGTGTTGATCGATATTGGCCCTATTATCAAAATGAATTACTTCAGATAAAATTGAGAAATCCACTCCATATTCTAATAAAGATCACGTGTAACATCGTACAACATTAAGGTGGTGTTTTCAAATGCTTAAAACATATGCTTGGATTAGAGATTCTTGAAAATTTCATAGAAGTTTGAGAATAAAAATTGGGTGTTGTTTGCATTTTACTGCTAGAAGAATATGGTGTATGCATTTTATGTGACAAAAAATGTCATCAATAGTTAGAAGCAGCCTCCCTGCTGCTTCTGTTCTACTGTCCTTTTCAGCTTTTTCTTAGAGAAGCTAACTGAGAAGTTAGCTTTACAAAAACTTTATAACCACTTCTGAAACTGAAAAAGTAGAAAAGTGATTTTCTCGAGGTTTGGAAAACAACCCCTAAATACCGATAGATTCTACAATCAACCAAACTAAAAATATCAAGAAATGCATGATCATTTCCTAGGAATTCTGCAGGCCAATAATAAGACAGTTGAAACTGAGGTTGCATAGGAACAATGAAAGAAGAATACTTGACATAAATCAACTATGATGGAATCATTCCGAGATAAATGATTTTCCCAGTATTCATCTGCCACTTCTTCATCTGGACGACCTTCTTCATCTTTTGCCTGAATGTAAGGTTTGCTTTTCACACGGTTGAGATCTTCATGGAGCCCATCCAACAAAAATGCAAGAAACTCCTACAAAATAAAATTTATTAAGACACTAAAAACTTTCCACCAAGTAGATAATTTTTAAACAACAGCTCTAAGTTATACAATGACACCCACTTACTTGGGAATCATGTTGATTGTAACCACTAAACTGGGGGGCGAAACTAGAAATTATGGACTTAAATAGCCTTGGAGCTACTGGTGTTTCCCCTGCAGCCCATAACTTTCTTAATAAGTCCCCAAAAGCCACAGCAAGCTTCCCCTGCCAAATTTACCACAAAGGAAAGTACACAAAAAGTTAGTGATAGAGAAAGAGAGCTGCAAGAAGAACGAAAACCTAATGGAGAGTAAATAAGTATCTATTCCAGAATACATGAAACAATCAAAATTGCATACATCACAATACATACATTCATGCCCAATGGGTTTTCAAGGTTCAGATCTTTCCTGAAGTTTCCCAGAAAATAATTAACAAGCTTGGGAGTATGCACTAAGCATTGGATAGCAGAGTTCATAAAACAAGTATTCCCAAGATTATACAGTCCAGTCAATCCCAAAGCATAGGTTTCACAATAGCCACGACCAACTGAAAATGATGGCTGCACTCCAGAAAACAAGTTCACTTTATCTTGACAGCCATTCATCAAAAGTGAAGCACTGGAAGAGGGGCCATCTATCCTGGACTGTTCCACCAACATATCATCTTTTCTCATTTCTTTATCCTTGACAGCACAAGACAATCCATAGATTTGCAACTGTAACAGAATCTGCACAAGCACATTATGACCGCTAATTAAACAATTAGAAACATCAATTCGGGGGGGGGGGGGGGGGATGGAAGGATACAAATTATAAATTTGTAAATGCTTATTAAAAGATGGCATCCAACATAAGAGGGTTCAGATAGAAATAATGTGATTCAGATTTTAGCAGATTAAAACCAACACAAGCAAAGCAATCACATGAATTGATTTTCTCAAATGGAAGGAGCATTTGATCAAGAGTGAAGGATATGTCTTTCAAGTCTCATGCCATCAGCACGAAAGTTCAGAAGCTGAAGAAACTTGACACTATGAAAAAGTGGCTACTAAAATGTCATAATGAAACTACAAACAGATACAACAAAAGAAATCATATGAATTGATTCAAATAAAAACAACATCTGATCTAGAGTCAGATCATGAGGATTATGCCTTTTAAGTCTCATGCCATCAGAACGGAAATCCAGATGCTGGAAAACTTGAAACCATGAAAAGGTGGCTACCATGTCATAATGAAATTACAAACAGATAAAATCACCCAAAGTATACTGGAAATCAAATCAGTAAGTCACTAAAAGAAGGCATGAAAGAAATAAGAATATAAAAACCAACATATCATTGTCCCACAAATAAACAGTCATTCACAATAAGGAGAAAATAACGTGCACTTAGCTAGGAAATCAAAGGGTAAAAAAAACCCAGATCATAGCAGACATCATTACTTCACATAATTGCCTTCTCATTTGAACTGTTTTTTCCATCCTCCCTACTGTGGCAGCATAAACCATCTAATATAGCTCCACATAAAACAATACGCCACGACTTCTCTATTTTATGTACAACAGTTCAGCCATTAAAACATTGTCAGCTGACTGTTGTTCTATTCCTCTTTTTTCCTCTCCTCTCATCACGGTGAGAGTGAAAATTGCAACTGGTATTGGTAAACCACTAGACTCTAAATTTAGTTCATCAAAATCAGAAAACCTAATGCGACACCTTTTTCTTGTGAAGTTTGAAAAGCTTGGCAGGGCTTTGTGTACTTACACTTAATAGGAGGCACACAAAAACAAATCAAACTTGAGCACATGGATTAATCATAAGATTTTAAACATGTATAACAAGTACAAAAAGTATAATCACCTCATTTGATTGATCTGAATCCAGTTTTCTGTCATTCACAAATAAATGATTTGTCTGCCCTGAGAAGTCCCAGATTTGCAACTGTCAAATGTTCAAATGAACCATCATCCTTCAACATAAATCCATTCACAATGAAATGCTAATTTTGAAACTCTTTGCTTACCATTCTAGACTTGGTACAAAATATACTATATGCTCGGTTGAAAGCTCCAATTTCGTTGTCCTTCAATTCACAAAACATATATTAGCAGATTACGAGGCAGAAGCTTAAAAGCCAGCATTCATCTAATCAGCATCAAATTATCATTTCAGACTATAAAGCAGATCATGCCCAGATGATATACAATTGAGTGGCAGTGAACTAATTTTTGGAAGCAAGAACCAGTTTCTCATACAGTCTACCTATAAAGATACATTACACAGGCACACAGGTATTATACAACAAACAAATGATATAAAAAAGCACCTAAATCTCAACATCTGGGTGGGAAATTTTAAGCTATAAATAAACTTATCAACTATTGTAACAATTTAGTTTGCAACATGTTATCTGCCATATTGTTGATAAATGTCCGTCCACACATGAAAGTCAAATCGAAATTGTGTATGTTTATATAATTTTCATTAGAAATAGAATCACACAAATTTGACTGATTTAGAGTTGAAATTACATTACAGAACTTTCATTCACTGGCTTCAATAAAAAGAAAAGAAGGAAAACCAAAATTGTTCAGCCTCTAAAGGTTCCCATGCTTGAAATATAGTCAAATTATAAGACCATAACATTCTGACCATGTAAATACATCAGTTGTCATATAAAACAGAGCTTACGAATCTTCCACCAAAATTAATAGACTAGAAGAGAATATCATAATTAAGTTGATGGAAGTCCTATATGGTAGCTTTAAATACAATTTTTTAACACCGGAATGATATAGACTTACATTCTCTTTATTTCCCTAAGAGAAATCTTATCATACTTTAAGCACTGCATTTACATCAAGTTTTTTGTTCATTGTTTGAGGCGACTTGCTACAATGAATATATCTGATCAAAATCTGGAGGGAAAATCTAAGGAGAAATGTGTGCATGAGCGCAATAGTATAACCTTATTATAGGAAAAGTCACTACCCTATTTTGTGCAACCACTTCCATTAAGTGTTCCCAGGATAATTTAGGAAACTAAAGGGAAATAGTGTCTCTTTATAGAGATAACTAACAAATCCATCAGAGAGTTGCTACAATCAAGAATATTTTTTTTCCATTTTTGAATCAGTAAGCACCTCCACTAATTTATTAGAATAGCCTTTGTTAATAATATCTCCTCTGAATTTGCTCTTCATGCCTGATTAGTTCAGCTGAATTCGGCATATATCGCAATTTGTTATAATGAGATTCCTAGATAAAATATTCATACGCATTAAGTGATGAACCGGTAACTAGGTATTGAAAGTGTTACTCATCGAATTTGAGAGCAAATTTCCATGCATGTAATAGCGAATGGAAACTAATTTACATAATAGATTCCACAGATAAATAAGTCAACAATATTCACAACATGAAACGGATGAACAGGAAAGAGAATAGGAGTCAATTTGTAACGGAACCTTTTGGCTAATCTTTATGACCAACAGATTAGATTCCCAAGCATACAAAAGTCTGATCTGTAAAGAGAACAAGTCGTGGGCACTATCTCCTTCATTTAATAAATTTTCCACACCAGTTCTATCATAATGCCTACATTAGAAAGCAACATAAAGCAAATGTCAAATGAGGGATTCTGAAAATAGCCCAGGAGCATGCTCAACTGGAATCAGATGCCAAATAGGTAGTACCAGATAATGCCATTTACTTCATGGATTTGCACACAGTGAAATAGAAACATATAACCAATGGTCAAAGATATTAATTGCTCCAGAACATAAAAGTTGCAGGAGTTTCATTGTTGTTGTTATCCAACAATAGCTGCGGGAAGTGAGAAAACACAGCAACATACAGCCGTACATTCTAAGAATTTTATGTTGTTGTGCTCGAGTAATTTCAGTTTAAACTTGTTTTCAATGTTAAAAATCCAAAACTATTACCCACTTCAAAAAAACATAGATACTATTAATTGAAAACAATCATGTAGTAATCATAAAAAGTTTAAATCAGGTCGTATCAATTCAATCCTTCGTCAAACATCATGAATTTGTTACATAAACAAAAAGAGGTCCAGCACCTTTTCGAGATTTTGTGAACCTATATCTAGCCTAAGGGTGAGAAAGCTGAAATTGCTCTAAAGAGAGAATGGCATGGAACTTAGATAATTCCACAAAAATGGCACAGTTTAACGCTCAATTTCTAATAATAGAAGCTAAAAGAGGAAAAATGAATGTACCAACTCATTCATTACCAAATAACAACATTAGTATTAATAGTAGCATAAAACTGATTTTTACGCAAGCAATCAAACTAATCAACCAACAATGGTGCACATATACGAAGAGGGAACAGTAAATTAGAAACCTCAACAACAGTTAGTTGTCTTTACCATTTAAGAGCAGTCAAGAACATCCACTCCGACACCAACGTGAAATCTCCTTGACAAGAAACCCTATCTTCATCTTCTTCTTCCTCTTCATCTTGTCCACTAATTCCAGCCCCCCCTTCTCTCCTCATACCTAAAAGTATCTCAGACTCCCCAAACCCCCCCATATCCATATCCCATTCACCACGGCTCTCATTCAATTGCACATTCGTACTGTACAAAACCCCGCTGTCCATGTCAACTCCACTAATTATTCCACCACACACCGCCTCCTTCCACCACCTGCAACAAACACACGAATTAAATTAAATTAAATTCAATTCAATCTAGTAGTTCAAAAATAAATAGTATCGTAAACCTACCTGTAGGAGACGAGGAATAGAGATTCGCCGGGGTCGGAGAAGGAGTGATCGAAGGAAACGACGTCGTTGTCGTCATTAATATTGTCGTCGTATGAGAAGAAGAGAGAGTCCATGAAGCGGAGGGATTTGGAGAGGAGACGGCGGAGAAGAGGGGCAAAATCGTAAAAGAGGTGGTGGAAACTGAGGGCGTGGGCGAATTTGTTTATGGTTCTGGCGATGATGGGGTGTCGTTTCAAATTACTGCTCATCTAGAATTCTTATTGGTTACTACTTACTACTACTCATTACTTACAAGTACTGTATTATAGTAATTCTTTCTTTCTAGTTTCTAGTATTATTATTATTAATTAAAAAGGATGAAAACGAAGAAGATTAAAAATAAAAATAAAAATAAAAACAAAAACGTAATTGAGCAGGGAATTTTATACTGTTTCACTGTTGCAGTAATTTTTAAGGACCCATATATTGAATGACATATTATTTGATAATCTACTTATGATTATCAGACATAATCATATATATGTTTTGTTGTTTCAAAAGTGAATTTAGAAATTTAGGGAATTTTTGAAATATTTTCGATTTTCGTTTATTTGAGAAAAAATGAAATGAACCGTCTGTTTAATTGTTAGAATTTTGACAAGTCATCTATGGATTTACGGAGAGAATATAATTATGATAGATAAATTATATATCTTATGCCAATCAATTTGGATTGCAATATATGATTATTAATTGATCAAATCAAAACAACTTGTTATTAAAGTGAACTTATTTATGCTAGAAAGATTTTTAAAATTAAAATTAACAAAAGAATATGATTGATTGGAGAATTAAATATTATTATAAGATATAAAGAGTAGTATAATTTTTGTAAGATATATGATCCCAAATTTAAATTTATCTAGGACCTCGAAACCTTGCCTTTTGAGATAAGTTACTACATGAAAACCCACAAAATTCAATAATTATTAAGACACGGTTTGTGGTTAAGTTATTTTAAGGAAAGTTAACAGCTCATGTAAGAACTATTTTATTATTCATTATATCTTTAAATTAAAAGGAAAAAGAATGCATAAAATATAAAATTATGTTTTTAAATGTGTTTACCTAATTACTTGTATTAGGTAAAGTTCTATTAACTTTCCAATTTGATTTGAAGCCATAATTTCATATACTCTACACGCTATTTTGGTAAGCCTGTCAACAACAATACCTACAAAATAAAAAGTAAGGGAATGTTTGGTTCACACTTTTTTGAGAATTATTTGATAGTTTGTAACGGCCCTCAAACCGCACCTGTCTGCTTATCTTGTTGTTAGATCCTTCAAGCCAATATATGTATGGATCGAAATTTTAATCCATGACAGATCAAGAAAGGTTGATCTCAGCTGCTCTGCATGCACTGAAGGGCTGTTATTTTTTTAGTTTCGGTGAATGGCGAAATTCATTGGCAAACGGCGAGTGGCAATCACCCTTTTTTCCTAATTCCCCAGCTAATGGTAGTGATGTGTTGTCTTTGTATATAATGGGTGTAAAATACTTTTATTAAGAGAAAGACAAGTGCCTATTTAAAACAAGAGTCAGCAATTTTTCTTCATCATTGAATTGATGTCGTGTATATATTTATTTAATGATGGTATATTATGTAACAAGAGTTAATAAAGAAAGCCATAAATGGTTAATATAATATGTATGCTTAATCCTAAAGGTTATCAATTCAAACTCTCAATTATTGTCCATATTTAATAAATTGGATTTCTTATTTCATTTAAAATTAATTTAAATACATTTTCGACTAATTTAAAAAAACGAGAGATTACATTTTACATTTATATAAATTACAGGGTATTACATTCACCCCTCCTTCAAAGAATTTGGCCCCCAAATTCTCTCTCACTTAATTAGATCAAGATATACAAACTGAATCATGTTTCCAAATGAAATGGGTTCAAGAAGATAATATACTAAAGTATGTTTAAAGGTTTAAGATAAACAAGAAAAGTCATTATCTGATCTCATGGGAGCAAGAAGAGGATGATTAGATGGGAACTTATTAACCAAGTGAAATTTAAATCAAGTGTCCAAAACTAATTTTTGATGGAAAATACGAATTTCAAACAATTAGATCCCGCGTGTTAGTAAGATTATAGGAGACCCCCTCGGGATGTGCCCTCTAATTTAAATTCAATAAAAGGGGACCCAAAATTTGGGTTTGTTGGTGCTGCACTACACGAACTTTATCACTCACGAACCACGAAATGCATTGACCGGTCGCTGCCACGAAAAATTTATCACTCACGAATCATGAAATGCATTGACCGGTCGCTGCCACGAAAAATTTATCACTCACGAATCACGAAATGCATTGACTGGTCGCTGCCATGAAAAATTTATCACTCACGAATCACGAAATGCATTGACCGGTCGCTGCCACGAAAAATTTATCACTCACGAATCACGAAATGCATTGACCGGTCGCTGCCACGAAAAATCTTGTATACCAATAGCATTATCCCCTTGATGAAAAATCAAGTTTTACCCAGACCGACCACCATCACACGAACATTATTTTCACACCTGAATCTCCAATTAAAAGAAGTTTGAACAAGTAGTCACTGCAAAAGCATGTCAATTATCATTCAAGATGGCAAAAATACATGCAATTTAGACATTGCAAGGTATGAAAATCAATAATGTTCCTGCCTTCCTGCTAAACAAAAATGGAATAGATATTTAAACAAAATACCATCTGTGATGGTAGTTCACTACAATGGCATTTTAGATATAGTCGTACCCATCTGTATTTTTCTGGTCTTTCCTATTCCTATTCCCAGTTCCAAAAACAATAATGTCAACTGTAGTCATAAATTAAATCACCATATCAATTTGACTTTTTAAACTTAATGATGTTATTTTACCAGTCATGTTGATGAATTTATAAGATCCATGAATTCTCAAAAATAATACTCCAATGCTCATCAATCATCTCAAAATTGAAATCCACATTAGAAAGAATTTACAGATACTACTACTGGAACTTGGGGCCATAACATGTTCATTGATTCAAATTTAGATTAGTCAAAGTCAATCCTAATCAAAGTAAGTCATGACTTTAAAACCTCAAATCAATTAGATCTAACAAAATAATAGTGCAACAATGTATTACAAAACCAGAACTTTGATGAAATAGCAATTCTAATCACCATTAAAACGCCAGTAACCATCCGCAAATTTAAGCTAAATTATTTTTCACAATCAAATGAAAAATAAAAACCTGTTCACTTGAACCATCCTTACAGAAAATGAATCTACAAGCAATTAAGGCCCAAAAGCGATACCGAAAGATAAGCCAAAATTACCACCCGACTCTCCTTTGTGCATAAAACACCATTTTGGAGCCTAATCATTGGAAGGGTGGTCGGAAAACCTCCATGCAAGAAGGCCCACTTTGTAGCCGCCACTTGCCGCCGCCGCCGTCACTTTTTCGGCAATAGTTTTCGACGAATAATGGTACCAATGAAAACTCTAGTCCGAGGAACCTATCCTGGCTTTTGAGCCGAAGCTCTGATACCATTTGTAACGGCCCTCAAACCGCACCTGTCTGCTTATCTTGTTGTTAGATCCTTCAAGCCAATATATGTATGGATCGAAATTTTAATCCATGACAGATCAAGAAAGGTTGATCTCAGCTGCTCTGCATGCACTGAAGGGCTGTTATTTTTTTAGTTTCGGTGAATGGCGAAATTCATTGGCAAACGGCGAGTGGCAATCACCCTTTTTTCCTAATTCCCCAGCTAATGGTAGTGATGTGTTGTCTTTGTATATAATGGGTGTAAAATACTTTTATTAAGAGAAAGACAAGTGCCTATTTAAAACAAGAGTCAGCAATTTTTCTTCATCATTGAATTGATGTCGTGTATATATTTATTTAATGATGGTATATTATGTAACAAGAGTTAATAAAGAAAGCCATAAATGGTTAATATAATATGTATGCTTAATCCTAAAGGTTATCAATTCAAACTCTCAATTATTGTCCATATTTAATAAATTGGATTTCTTATTTCATTTAAAATTAATTTAAATACATTTTCGACTAATTTAAAAAAACGAGAGATTACATTTTACATTTATATAAATTACAGGGTATTACATAGTTCTTAGTTTCATATATTTAAAAATGGTTTGTTATAGTGTTTAGAGATGAAATGGATAGTAAGTTTAATTTTAAAAAGAATTGTAGGTTTTCTTTAGAGATTATGTAAAGAAGAGAAGTATAGTAAAAGATAAACAAAATCATCAAAAATCTGACATTGGAATTGTACTCCACCGATTAGTTCGAGCTGACATCAGAATACGTAGACAAGGTTCTCGACAACATCCGACCTTACCTATTCGCTGACGGTGGAAACGTAGACGACACGAAGCTTTAATGTCATTAGATTTTCGGTATTTTTATTTCTGCATCTTGAATAAAACAAGAAACTAGAGAAGAAATAAATTGAGTATATCGACAAAACAATATTTAAAAAGTAAACGCTCCATATTCAGTAGAAATTCTGTAATCTAAGAAGTCTACTTTTCATTTTTTTTTATGGTAGACTTGTCCAGAAAGTGAATGGGAGTGCAAAGTGATATTTTTTGTAATTGAAAGGTGCAAAGTGCCTATTAAGCCTATTTCAAAGGTGCAAAGTGTTAAATACCCTTTAAAAGAGCACTGAAATTCTCTCTAAAGAGTAAAATAAACATGACCCTAGCGAATTAATGACAATTTACCCTCCTGAGATATTTATAATTTTCAATTTAATCCAATGTGATTTAAAAAAGAGCAATTTATCCTCCTGTGAAAATTTTAAAGAAGCAATTTGTCCCTTTAGCCGGAGAATGTAACTCACTTGTCAAAATTGAGAGTGACATGAAAAGTATTTTGTAATATAGGGGGTAATTTGCCACATGTATCATAATACATAGGGGTAAATATCATATTTATCATAACATGGGGTAAACTGCCACGTTAACATAACACAAGGAGGTAAAGTGGCACATATAAAAATTTCAGAGAGGCTGTGTGAAACTTTTATAAAATTACAAGTGGTAAATTTCTCTTTTTCAAACCACATAGAGATAAATTGAGCATAATGAATATCAGATAAGGTAAATTGTCAATTTGCCATTAACTCTACCCTAGCTTTCAAAGGAAGTTCTTGGGGTAAATGCAAAATACTCCCCTGTGTTATGCAAAACCTGCGAGAAACTATCCTGTGAAATTTTTATTGCGTCAAACTTCCATGTGTTTTCAAAAACCCTGCAAAAAACACCCAATTTGTTCAAAAATACTTCAAGTTGTTCCCTACAACTTCACGTGATATGTTTAAAATTTTTTTTTTGAAATATGTCAATCCAAAATGACCTATTTTTTAAAAATTGAGTTTTTTTTACAGGGTTTTTAAAAACACAAGGAAGTTTGGCGCAATAAAAATTTCACAGGGTAGTTTCTTGCAGGTTTTGCATATCGCAGGAGACTATCTTGCATTTTCCCCCAAGTTCTCCTCAGTCCTCACTATTGTGTTTATAAGAATCTCATCTTCTACTTCATTTTTTCATCAACACAATTCAATATCTCTATCTAGAACAAAAAGCAATGGCTGAAACCAAAAAAACATTCGATTTTGGATCCTCGACGAACTTACAACATTTTTACACAAGCCCACCAAAATCAAATTGTCCCCAACATTCGTCACTCCTGTCCGAGGAGGCATCAAGCGCCGAATCTACTCCTGCTTCTTTCGACTGTTAATGAATTTTCCCAAGTGTTGTGCTCGTTTGTTCTAAGCGAAAATGAAATTGAGCTGCATGTTAATTACTTTATTATTTGATGCTCAAGTGCTGAGAATACATCAATACATCATTTTTTTCTTCTGAATCGTCATTGAGTTAATCTTCATGCAAGAATAATGTTGAGTTTGTGGTCATTTTGTTTCTGATTTCAAACACAGAGGAAACAGAGTGTCTGAGTTTAATGGGAAAAAAAGGGATTAATGATAATTTACCCCTTGTGATTTAAAAAAGAACAATTTACCTCCTTTGAAAATTTTAAATAAGTAATTTACCCCCTTCAGCAGGAGAGTATAATTTAGTTGCCTAAATTGATAGTGGACATGAAAAGTGTTTTGTAACATAGAAGGGTTAATTGCCACATCTACCATAACACAGAGGGTAAATTGTCATATTTATCATAATACATGGGGTAAACTGCTACATTATCATAACAAGGGGATAAGTGTGAAACTCTTATAAAATTATAAGAAGATAAATAATTAAAAATTATAAATATCACAGGAAAGTAAATTGTCATTGACTCGGCAAAAAATATCTCGTCTTATTTAGTAAATTGTCATTCAACTACTTTTTGTTGGATTAGGGCGGCCTAACAGTACTTATTTTTTCATTTTTTTTTTGTTGAAAGTACTTAGTGATTAACATTTATTATATGCGTCAATCTTTAATTTTATCTGACTTGATAATGACTATATCCAACCAATTATTTACAATACAAGTACAAAATCAACATTCCTAATTTTGCAGCAGAGTGAAATCAAATTTATATACTCTTATATCTTTAGATCTGTGTTCTAAAGGAGAGCGTGTGACCATATATAAACAGCAATAAATTAACTAAATTAACTAATGATGATCTTCCATTCGTTTAGTCAAAAGTTTGGAGAATTAATTTTTAATCATCACATATTTTAACGGATAAGTTTAAGCTCATTCAAAATATTAGGAATTTTATAAGGTAGCCACAAATATTCCAAAATATCGTAAACAATAAGTGGACACGACATGACACTTATAAAAACTTCTATAAGATATGTATCAGTCATGTCCAACATTGATTTATTAAACCTTGTCACATAAAATGCCTAATAAGTAATGGGGTTAATGGCAATTCCCCCCCTTGATTATCATAATATTTAATTTATCCCTCTGTGATTTGAAAAAAAAAGTTTATCCCCTATAGTTCTTTTAAAGGAGCAACTTACCTCCCTCAGTTGCAGAGTCTATTTCATTCGTTCAAATATGAAAGATGACGTGAAATGTACTGTACAAAAAGACGAAATTACCCTGGGGTGAGAGGTAAAATGGTCCACATAAGTAAATTGTCACATTTATAATAATAACACAGAGAGGTAATATAATTGCCACATTTATAATAATACAGAGAGGTAATTGTCACATTTTTTTAAATCGATTTTTTCTGGAGGCTTAAAATTTATAGGGAGCAGTGTGAATCATTTTAAGAATCAAGGGGAGGGGGAAGTTGGGTTAAATTGCTCTTTTCTTCAAATCATATGGAATAAATTGAACATTATGATAATCACAGGGGATAAATTGCCAATAACCCACTATAAATGATTAAATGTTATGAAATTGTTACTATACTATGATTTATATAAATAGTTTCTAATTTTTTTTATTCTTAATTATATTACTTAGCGAATGTATGTTTCTTACATATCAAAGATCGCAATTTGTTTTTCTTTTATATTACATCTTTGAATAAATTTTCATTGGTTGATTTGGACAACTTGTTAGAGTTAATTTGAAAAGTTTCCTATATTTTTTTTTTTTTTGTTTTTTTGGAGGAGGAGTTAATTTGAAAAGTTAAAAGAATAATTATGTCAAATGTTATTAACATGCATATCTTTATGTATATCTCTTATGAACACTTTATCCAAATATTTGTCCATGTCATGTTATGCCAATTTATTTATGTATGTTCAACATAAATTACGTGGCCTTTATGGATCAATTTGGAGCACATATAGACCAAATAAGATTGGACCCTACCCGGATTCACACACATCTGATCCAAATAGGACATAATTTGAAATTTGAAAATGAAACATGAAAATGTTAACTATCAAATATTCCAAACAAAGACAGCTAGTCTTACATACCTTTTCCAATATTAATTCGAAATTAAGACTTATCTTCATCGCAAATTGTAATATTCGAAACATGGCCTATATAGTTTATATGGTTGTAGGAGAAATAGGAAGCTTCCCAGAACTAGCTTGAATTTGGCAGAACCTCTCAATTATACATAACTCTAAAATTATTTAATTTGTCACTTATGATATGAGCATGTTGCATGTAACATGTTATAACTTATAACTCCAAGAAATGGGACTAGTTTTCATTTCTATGAAAATATTTTTATATTTTTACGATTTTCACATTTCTAAATATGTATTCTAATCATAAAGCAATTATGCTTGATCAATTTTTTAAGTAAATGTTTGAACTCGACCAAATCTACTTTGAACTAGAACTAGGCATATCCACGGATTGATTTTTCTTGACAACCTATATAGTATCAGATCTTAGACACGACTTAAACGATTTCATGTATGTAAGACACGTTACACAAAAATCTCTATTGAAAAATCGAGCCTGAAATTTGCCTATCACTTCCAACAAAGTTATGGAGGAATTCTTCAAAAAAGAACTGTCTAAACTTAATTATAAGAGAAACTGCATATTTGGTATTATACAATAGAAAACTTTGCAGTTTGTACCACTAGATATTTCAATGTGTAATTTAGTACACAATTAAAAGTTTGATTGTAATGTTCATACCACCCTCAAATAATTGGACGAATATGGATGGAATTGATCACGTACACCGCACATGACCATTATCTCGTCTTTTAAAGAAAAAATAATCACGTTTACTCACTTTGGGAAGAAAACTTATCACGTGATGATTTTCACTCCAAAAGGCGAGATAACAGTCATGTATGGTGTACATGGCTGATTTAATCCATTTAGGTTCAATTATTTGACAGTAATATAAACATTATAACTAAGATTTAAATTGCGATACTAAATATGTATATATATCCAGTTATATCAATATTATAAAGTGCTTTATTATATATTACCAAATTTACAATCTTCCAGAAAATTATATACTCGACTATGATGGTATATTAAATTATGGGGGATTCTAGGCTGCCGCTAATACCACATTAGATGGTATTATCACACAGTGTGTATCACATTGTATGGTATAAGGAGTATAATATATACCATAGAATGTGACACACATTGCGTGGTAATACCAACTAATTTGGAATAAATACTACATGATATGGGGGTCATGCTAAATATATGAGGTTAATACTATGTAATGTGATCATGTACCATAGAATGTGATACACATTGTGTGGTAATACCACTTAGTATGATATTAGCGGTACCTAACGTAACGACACCCTAAAATTTTCCATTAAATTATATGATCGTCTAGGTGAAGAATATCAAATTAATAATATTTTATAGAGCACTATGCGGAAGAATGAGTTCAAATTTGTAACTATGAAGTGACGTGTTAAAAAATTCAGTTAGGCATGAGAGTATAAAAAATTTCAAGATTTTGTATGTTGGTACGGATCTGTACCACATTTATAATCCAATAATTGTTATTGAAACTTCCTCGAAATTTCCATCAACCATAAAAGATGAGGAAACCGTTAATGGGATGTTTGTACTTTATATGGTACCGGCAGATTTTGCTGTTATAATCTATGTCTATTTAATTTGATATCCACATTGGATTAAAGTATATAGAAATCATAATAGAATCATTACACTATGGAGATCTTATACCCAAAACGTTCTTAGTTCGAGTTGTAAATATAAAGTTTAGTAGATTAAACAAAATTATTATGTGTAAATATTCTCATGTCTGAACTGTAAATACACAGTTTGATAGTTTAAAAAAAAAATTTTTTTAACCTAGAACTTACACATAACCCCTTGTGTTATTTTTCTTGCACATAATCCCGATGTGTTTTATTAAATCTTGCACATTCTCCCATTTTTACTGTCAGTTTCTTTAGTTTTTTAAGGTAAATGCCCTCCATACTTATTTTATTTAATATATATTAAACTAATTCAATTTTATATATAATATTAATAAATTAAATAATATTTTAATATAAATTAATAAATGTTTTACCCGAGAATGGACGAAGAGGGTTTTTTTAAAAAAAAATGTTATTTTGGTAATTTAATTTAATGAAAACTGAATTTTAGTTTCACGAAACGCCAATAGGAGAATACGTCGTTATCGATGAAAAATGAATTATGTGCAACATTTCATAAAATATTTGGGAGTTTTATACAATAACAATTACACAAGGGAATATCATGTTCCTTTTCCCGAAAGAATTTGGCAATATCTTTTACATGTTTGCAATCTAACACCTGTGTTTCTATTGTGAATATTAAAAGCTAATCAAACTACTAAGTGGTTATGATCATGATATTTAGCTTTACTTAGCCTATATTGCGATGGAACAAATGATGGAAAGAGAAAAAAGCATGACATGTGTTCTCTACCAAGTAATCCACTTCTTTTTTAGAAGAAGTTCTTAATAAACAATGAGACCTAACCAATTTCTTTAAGTAGGAACTAAGTAGGGTAAAAAGCATAGGGCATGTTTGTTTGGTGTTTCGTAGAGTAGTGGAGGTTTGTGAAATAATCTCGATTTGCGTAATGTTGTTTGTTTGGGTTTTGAGAGAGTGGTTTGAAAAATAAAATGAGTAGGTTTTTTTGGAAGAGTTAGATTGTAGGTGTAAGATTTTATGTCAAATCATGTTTGTTGTGAGATAAATTGTGTAAGATATATATTACTTTATGTCAAATCACAGTAGAGTTTATATATGTTTTGTTTAGAGATAAAATTTTTTTTTGTTTGTTTGGGTTTTGAGAAAGTAGTTTGAGAAAATTAAAAGATGAAAAATTTATTTCAGAAAATAGAAAACGTGTTTGTTTGGCATTTCCCAAAGACGAATTTTTTTTGTGAAACACCAAACAAACAGGCTCATAAACTTTATAGTGTGTTGGTCAACTTGCACATAATTATGTACACTAATTATATTGCATAAAATTCTCTTATATTCTATAGAATGTTGTACGAAATCGTTTTTTCATTAAGACCGTGAGAAAGTGAATAAGCGTATTTCTCACGTGCATATGTTACGACTAAAATTAAAAGTGACATAGTAAAAAAGAGACTTCGTGCAACATTTTAAAATACAAGTGGATTTGATGTAATAAAGATTAATACAATTTGTCAATTAATTAGAAATAACAGAGGGGGTGTTTTTGCATTTTGTTCGTAAATAAATAGACTAAGAGTTAATATCTTAGCAAGGATAAACAATGATCATTTTGAACCATAAATATAAATAATAAAATTATCCTCCCTCCACTTTCCTTAAAATTTAAATTTTCCAAGACTTATTTGCAACTATATCCTTAAATTAAAAAGTAGAAATTCCTGTAATTAAAGCCAGACATTTATATATTTGACAACTCTTTTTTTTTTCTATGGTGATCACCTTTTCAATTTTAATTCGTTGATCTATATAGTTAAAGTTCAACTTACTAAACTTCTATTTTGTTGTATTATAATGTCTTTTATGCAATGTGAATATTATTATGCTCTATTATGGTAACTTTTATTTGATAGTACTCTTGAACTCAACTTGTCTTTATGATCATAATTGCTAAGAACTAACTGCCATAGGTTTAACTTGGAAAAAAGTAAAGTAAATTTAGGTTCTCCATCTATTTAATTTAGGGATATATATTGCAAAAATTATGAGGAAACCATATATATATTACAAAAATTATACTTGTTTTTGGTATCACAATGACATCTGAATGAACCTAACCAATAAGAACTGAAGTTACTTGTTTCTAGTCTGGTCCAATTCTAAAAATATTTATATACTTCCAAAATTCATATTCATTAGTATTTGAAATAGTGTTATAAATATATATATCTCAATTGATATTGAAATAATTAAGCAATTTATGTTATCTTCCTTAACCTCCCAAATAAGACTAAGATGTTCGTTTTATAAAATTATATCACAAAAAAAAAAAAAAAAAACCACACTAGTACCATTACTCATTCATTTTCTGATTTCACGGTGGAATAATCAACATATACTTCTTTTCCTTTTTTTTCTAAATTTTTTATTTAATTTTTTTTTATTTTTAATCATAATATATAGTATTAATTTAGACACATCTCAGATAGTTAAAATATAATTTTTTTTAATGACTCTATGCACCTCTTTTACTTTGCCTAACTATAAAAGACCTCCCTGTATTATTTTTATTAGCAAAAACTTTGTTGTGCTGAATTTTTATTAGCAAAAACTTAGATGTGCTTAATTTTTATTAGCAAAAAATCTTTTATCAAATCGAAAAAATAAATTATACTCATCTAAAGGATGCAAAAACACCTCTATTAACTTAAAAAAATATCAATAACCCCCTGTTAATTAACTTTAAAAATTGATAATTCACTTAAAAATTTGAAATAAATTTCCTTATGATTTATAAAAAAAAATTCAAATGAATTATTTTGCTAACAAAAAAAAGGGGATTTTCATAAGTGAAAATAACACAGGAGTTTTTATGATAGTTAGACAAATCTTTGCATTTAGCTCCTAAGAAATTACTCCATATAAGAGAAATTATTTTTATTAAGAGAGTAGTGGACCTCAATCCCCCGATTTTTATATTTTATCATTATAAACCAAAACTCGCAACTTCCCGGAAGCTCCCCTTCCCATGAGGCCTTATCTACGTACGTTTATAAACTCAAAAAAACCAAACACTTCAATTCATCACGGTTTTGCTATATATATACGTGCTCATCACAATTTTGTAATTAAAGATTACCAAAAAAAAAAAAAAGAAAAAAAAATTAAATATTTTGAAAATCAATTAATGGCATCATCTCATCAAGATCATCAAGAATGGCTTTTGGAAAATGGGAATATGAAAGTTTTGAGTAGGGAGATGCGACATGGCCGTACGGCTCACAACATGTCTTCGTCTTCTCTACGCAAGAAATCGGACCTTTCGATTGTGTCCAAAGTTCGGGTCGGGTTTTTGAGAAAGTTCCTTGCTAATCTTCAGGAGGTTCTTTTGGGGACAAAGCTTGCAATTTTGTTTCTCGCTATCCCTTTTGCTATTGTTGCTCATACTCTTAATTTTGGAGGAGTGAGTTCATTCTATTTAATCGTATTTTTAATACATGCATTTTCATCGTTATCATCTAAAAGTTTTAGCTGTCAAACTGAATACATATTTAATATTTTATTATTTAACTCGTCTCTCATGCGTATGTGGTATACATTTATTGAAACATAACTGGTATATTGAATTGAATGTGAAATTTATTTAAAAGCTTAACTTGTTAATTAGAAGGAATAGACATTTAATATTGTTGTATTACACATTTGCATTAAGCTTAATTTTTTACATTAATTTACTAAACATTATCTTGATTTTTATCTTTCTAAACAGCCATGGGTGTTTGCTTTGAGTTTAATTGGACTAACTCCACTTGCCGAACGAATCAGCTTCTTGACAGAGTAAGAAATAAAGAGCTAATTCCAAAAACAGCCCTCGTATCTTGTTTAACTAACAAAAACACCCCTATGTTATTTTAAGTAACAAAAATACCCTCGTGTTCTTTCATAAATGGTAGAGAGGTTTTTGTTAATTGTTTAAGTGAACAAGGGGTTATTGTCAATTTTCAAAGTTTATAGAGGGATTATTGATATTTTATTAGGTTAAAAGGGGTATTTTTGTAGCATTTGGTGGGATCGATTGTCGTTTCGGCTTGAGAGGGGTTCTTTTGCTAATAAAAAAAGAATGCAGGGGTTTTTTATTAGTTAAAATAACACAGTTTTTTTTAGTTAGATCAAAGTACATGGGTGTTTTTGCATTTCACTCAAATAAATAATAAATAATATAGTAACATACTATATAGTATACATCTTTATCAGATTACTAATAGCTTATCCTTTCACCTTGTATAATAAATGCAGGCAAATCGCTTTCTTTACAGGGCCAACAGGTGATAACTTAATTAATTCATTTCAAACTTATTTTTCTAATTTGATTTTTTAAAAATGCCAACTTAATTAGCTATTTTGCAATTAATTAATAACTTTCACTTAAAATATTAATACTTTTCTTTTATTTAATTTGTAGTTGGAGGGCTTTTGAATGCAACATGTGGAAATGCCACAGAATTAATAATTGCAATACTTGCTTTAACTCAACACAAAGTGGATGTTGTGAAATACTCTCTTTTAGGCTCTATACTATCAAATCTTCTTTTAGTATTGGGGACCTCTCTTTTTTGTGGTGGCATTGTCAATATATCAAAAGAACAAAATTTTGACAGAGTAAGTCAAAAATCAAAATTGACACTTTATAAAAATTTATAAATATGTCGAAATAATTAAATATAATTAATTAATTTGTTTTATGATTAACAGAGACAGGCGGACGTTAACTCGTTGCTATTGTTGTTGGGATTGTTGTGCCATGTACTACCTTTGATGTTTAAATTTACCGGAACATCACCGGAGTTAATAGCAACCGGGACACTTCAATTGTCGAGGGCGAGTTGCGTTATAATGCTGATTGCCTACATTGCATATCTTGTTTTCCAGTTATGGACTCATCGACAATTATTTGAAGCAGAAGAAGTTAGTCATCCCTTTTTTCTTTTTTCTTTTTAATTGAATTTTCATCATTAAATAACTTAGAGCTAAATGCAAAAATGCCCCCTATATTTTGTCTAATTGGCAAAAAACCCCTATGTTAATTTTGTTAGAAGAAATCCTTTGTGCTATTTATTTATTAGTAAAAGACCCCATTTGGAATTACTTCATAATTTATATGGGAGTTATTGTCAATTTTTAAAGTTAAGAGGGGTATTTTGCAATTTTTGTGGGTATAATTGTTATTTTTATTGAGCAAAAGACAAAAACACCCCCTGTGCTTTGTCTAACTCTCAAAAAATCCCATGTGTTATTTTAACTCCCAAAAATCCCCCTGTGTTGTGTTTTCTTTCTATAAAATATGTATTCCAACATAGAAATTCGTCATTAAAACATTAATGGTATGTACAGGGTGAAGAAGAAGATGGTGATGTGGTATCAGATGATGAATCTGCAGTTATTGGATTTTGGAGTGCATTTGTTTGGTTAGTTCTGATGACCGGTGTCGTTGCTCTTCTTTCCGAATATGTCGTCGCAACAATCGAAGTAAGTAATATAATTTGATATTATAATTAAACAAAATATTTGCAACAAAATAAGTGTTGCACCTAAAATATAATTTGTTACATATACTGAAAAATAATATATTTTCACGATATATATTTTAACAATAAGTTGGATATTTTGTACATTTTTAATTAGACTGCATCGGATACTTGGGGCTTGTCTATAAGTTTCATAAGTGTGATTTTACTACCAATAGTTGGAAATGCAGCTGAACATGCCGGAGCTATCATTTTTGCTTTCAAGAACAAATATGTAAGTACTGAATATTTTATTTTATTTTAGCAATTTTTAGAGTTAATACCAATTTACCCCTTATAAAATACATAATGTTTAATTTATCTCTCAATGTAAAAGAACATTTTACAACCAGTGAAAATTTGAAATTAAGAGCAGTTTACTTCCTTTAGCCAGAGAGTGTGACTCATTTTTCGAAATTGAGAGTGGACATGCAAAGTGTTTGAGGGGGTAAATTAACACATTTATAATAAAAAGGGGGGGGGGGAGGGTAAACTGCCACAATATCATAACACATGATGATAAACTGCCGGATATAAAAATATCAGGAAGGCGGTGTGAAACTATTATGAGATTGGGGGGGGGGGGTTACGTACATTTTTTAAATCAAAGTGAGGTTAATTAAACATTATGAATATCACAGGGCGTAAATCGCAATTAACTCGCAATTCTTACAATGAATACAATTTGGTGCAAAAATAATTTGTTTTATTTGTGCAATGCAGGATATATCTTTAGGTGTGGCTCTAGGTTCAGCTACTCAAATCGCAATGTTTGTGGTAATTATACAATTGAATTTTATTGACTTGCATAATTAGACAATTAACTTTAATTTAATACTTAGGGTGTTTCTTGAATTATAAATTTCAGGTCCCATTATGTGTAATAGTGTCATGGATTATTGGTATCAACATGGACCTTAATTTCGGCATTCTTGAAACAAGTTCACTTGCTATATCAATTCTTGTCACAGCATTCACTTTACAGGTAAAAAAATTAGTCATCTTTCTTATAAAATGTAAAATTTTGAGTACTAATTAATATATTATTATAATTTACCAAATTTGTGAATCCATTTTACAGGACGGAACGTCTCATTACCTAAAGGGACTGGTTCTTCTGTTATGCTACCTTGTTATTGGAGCTTGCTTTTTTGTATTTAGTAAGCATTAATCCTAAATAATATTTTATTTTATATATGTTTATGTTGATGTAATTCTTAGCGACAATGTTCTAACTTGGTTTCGTGTTTCTAAATTTGTTTTCAGACTCTGCGACTTAGGATTTAAGTCGTCGAATGTTTGAAGGAACATTGAGATTGTGAATGGTAATAATTAAATAATTAATCAGTTTTTCAATGCTGTGAAATATAATTTATTTTTGTTTATTCCTAAATACATGTCGTCTTAGTAAAAAAGAAATATTCATAAATACATCTTTTAGAAATTCAAGAAGACTTAAATTAATTAACTCCTAAATTTTCTAGATGTTTTTTATTTTAAAGGTAGTTTTGTACAGTAAGGCCTTTATTCTCCGAAAATTCAGATTTTTTATTTTGAATTTTGGATTGCAGACGAATCAAGATTGAGGTCAAGATTCTATTCATTTATTTAAATGGAGATGGACTCTGTATCGTTGGGTTAAATTGGATATATGTCTGAAATGCAGAGAATTGCCGAATTTGCATTGGTAATAAAGTTGTTTTTCGTTATTTTTTCTTAGGGATTATTTTGTTGGCCAGGTTCTCTTCTGTTTCTTTGTTGATGTTGTTGTCTATATGTTGTAATTTAAAAATCCAATCTAAGATTCCAATAATAATTAATATTGATTCATTACGTTGCAATTCAAAGCAATTATATATGAGAGAATTTCACTTGTTGTGTCAAATTATATATCGATTCTCACTTGTGGCACCATAAAAATCGAGCTCAATATATTTGGTATCACAATTTAAGAAATCAAATCACTTCTAGTACCACCATTAAAAATTGATGATAACAGATGATGTAACAGTTAAGTGTTATTGTAAAATTGATATCACTATTTATGTTGACTGACAATTATATTAATTCTACTCAAGTTGGCAAAATAATGTCATATCTTCAAATTTACTGGAAATCTTAGTACACATTGTTGCTCAATTTCAAAATTGGTTCGAGTAAGACACGTGAGGACCAATTTGAAAAATTTACTTATTATATTTACATATTCATTTAACTAATTTAATTTTATAAATAATATTAACAGACCAAATAAGTCTTTTTAAAATCTAAAATTTACAAAATAGTATTAATATATTAAATAGTTAAAAAATAATAAAATTATATATTATTAATAAATATTTGCAAGTTTCCATTCATGAAACACAATACATAATTTGCAAGAAATTATTGAAGTTTTGGGAACTTAATCAAAATGAAATCGCATATTTCATCAACAAGGAACCATGCCATGCAATTTTCCAGATATGATATATTACATAATCATATGCTATAATAAAATTTCCATAACATAATTTTAAACATACCTAAAACACCATTATGGCCTATCAATAACACCACATTTCGGGCCTGGTTTCTCACAACATGTTTAATAACAAATCAGATATTAAAACATTCATAAAATCAAGCCATAGTGTAATTAGCTTCTTTAAATTGCAGTTAACATGAGAGAATATGCCTTTAATTTGTCTTAATTGCAATAAACAGAGATCATAGAAGCCGTATATAATTTTAATCAAAATTAAATCATATATTTTCATCAACAAAGAATCATGCCATGAAAATTTCCAAATATGATGTGTATTACATAAGCATGCTACGACAAAATTTCCATAAGCATAATTTTAAACATACCTAAAACACCATTAATGGCCTATCAATAACACCACATTCGGGCTTGGTTACATGCATATTCAATAACTAGGCTTCAATTTTCTCACAACATGTTAATAAAAAACTCCAAGATCTCCAAATCATACATTAAAACAATTCATAAAATTAAGCCATAGTGTAATTAGCTTCTTCAAATTGCAGTTCATAAAATTAATCATATATTAAAACAATTTTGTCTTAATTCCAATAAACAGAGATCATAGAAGCCGAAGGCTTCTGTTCTTTGCCAAGGATATTTAACTTCTCCATATGACAGAATACAAGAAATGGGTTTCCAACATAATTGCATATCCAAAGATGAAAGCATGAAGTTTAATAACAAATTAACAACAGAATTCAACCAATAATGACTTTAATACCAATGTTGGGAATTGAAATACGATTCGGCAGATTCATACCGAAAACTCCTTGGATTACCCTGAAGAATCCACCTTGAAATAGACCGGAACACCATGGTTGAATCATTTACATCACCATCTTGGAAACTCACATTTTTGTGCTCTCAATTGAGACTAAATCACGTACGGACGTAGCCTATGTTCCAGAATCTAAATATTTTTGTTATCTCAAAAGTAATTTTCTGATAAAGATTCTGATCCTCAACCACCATCTAGACACACAGACAGACAACAATGCCTTAGATTTACATCAACACAGATTTAATATTTTTGTTGGATAAGGATGAAGATGAAGGCACAAAAGGAAATTTGATAAGGGAGGTTTTGATGCATTCCAAAACTTCATAAACTGGCTAAGTATGGAGTAACTTAGCTGATAAACTTATCAAGGAATTTTGACTAAGTAATGAAGACATCAGAAGAGTCAAAGTTTCAAGGTCCAAGACTTCTGATCTGCTGAAGTAAAGTTATCAGACTAGTGAAGATCAGCCGACTCAAATCAGATTTGTTCAAGATTGAGATCAGCCGAGTTCACCATCAGACTTGTACTTTCGTCAGCCAAGTGAAGAAGATCATGAAGTGTTCCCAACGGTAATAAATGCCCCTTGGTGTAATAAATGCTGAAGTACGAGGATATTTAAGACAAATGATTGAAGAAAAGCTTCGCATCAGCCGAGTGCATTTAATGCTGCATTTAATGCTGCCTGCAGAATAGTACTGTTTACAGTACGGACAAACTGCAAAAGAGCCGTTCGCGGATTTTAAGGACCAGTACTCGAGGAATTTGAATTCTGTCTCTCTTCAACGGACACTTTTCAATCCTCAAGTATAAATAGCTGAAAGAGACGAAGAAGAAACAAGCAACACACTTTCTGAGAGAAACTCCCGAAGCAGAATTCTTTAAGTCTCAAAAACAGCTCACTCATCAGCTGAGTCATTTGTTGACGAAAGCAGAGTTGAAGAATCAAGAAAAATACATCTTCTGAGTGATTTTGTAAAACAAGAGTGTTGTGCGGAGTTGTGATCCATCTTTGTGAGTGATCAAACTTCAGAGAATAGGTTTTCTGTGTGATTTCCTATTGTGAACTTGTGGTCGTTTCATTTGTTGTTCGACGCAAGCAGAGTATACTGTAAACTTTGTGATTATAGTATAACCCAAGATCTGAGTGACTTGGAAGAGTGGACTAAAGGATATTCAAATCCATATAACCACTATAAAAATTGATTGTGTTTTTACATAGCTTTCAAACTTGCATATTTTCTAACTGCATAAAAACACATTAAGTTAACTGTTTGAAAAAGAATAAAAAGGAGTTTATAAAACTGGGGAAACATTTTTCAAACTGCTAAGATTACTTGTGAAAAACACTTTGAAAATCCGCTGCAAGTACTCTAAGTATTAAAACTGATTTCTGCCAAATCAGCTAAGTAACTATCAGACGAGTGGTCAACAAGACTGTTCAAAGATTTGTTCGCGAACAGAATTGTAACTTACTAATCTGATCAGCTTAGTCTGTTCAGTTAGAGTGAAGTTTTAAAGTTAAAATAGAAGAAAATTTTTAAAGAGGTTTATTCACCCCCCCCCCCCCTCTAAACCTCTTCTGACCACTTGGGACCAACAAGTGGTATCAGAGCAGGTGGTTCATTAGAATCAGCTGCCTGATCAACGAGCTTGATCCGAGTGTTTTTCAAAGGTTTTCAAAACTTTTCAAAAGAGCATCTTTTTGAAAAATAAAAACTTTTTGAAAAATGGATTGTATCAGCCATGTTCCCCACATTGCTGGTATGTCTTTTGAGGACTGGAAGATCAGAATGGAGATTTTCCTTGCTGCCTACAATGACAACATGTATACATGTATCATCAAAGGTCCATTCAAATTCACCAAGACCATCATCGTAGATGAAGCTCAAATTGTGGTGGAAAAAGACTTAACAGAAATGACAGCAGAAGAAATAAAGCTGTTCAACCTGGACAAAGTCGGAAGATTCATCATGAACAAAGCCCTGGATAATGATCGGTTTGACAAAGTCAAGCATTGCAAAACTGCAAAGGAGATGTGGGATAAGGTTCGTGACATGAGTGAAGGCAATGATGCAATTAAAGAGCATCAGCTAAGTGTTGCCTTGGAGAAGCTGGATAACTTCAAGATGAAGTCTGGAGAAACCATTGATCAGATGGACACCAGATTCACCAGAACTCTGAATGAAGTTTTGAAGCTGGGAAAGACTTTCACTGACAAAGAAATTTCTGTCAGAGTACTGAAGGCTCTACCTTCCAAGTTTAACATGAAGGTGACAGCAATGGAAGAATCAAGAGATCTGGGCAAGATTTCTCTTACAGAGCTGTTCTCCGTACTCAAGGCGTATGAATATAAACTGCCAAGGATGGGAATTGAAGAAACCTCAACTTCAGGACCCACAGCTGCACTGGTTGCTGCTGAAAACCAAAGAAGACCAGCTCAAAGAAATGCAGAAATGGACTCATCTGATGAGGCCACTCTACTCAACAAAAAGGAGTACACTGCTGGAGATGTTGCACTGTTGATGAACAACTTCAAGAAGTTCTATAAAAGAAAAATGAAGAACAAATACAACAATGCTTCTACTTCTAAACCTAACTTTTCTTCTCAAGAAAAAAATGATTATAAAGCAAAACTAATGTGTTATAACTGCAGGAAACTGGGACATTTCATCAGAGATTGTCCATATCCAAAAGCAGAGAAGTACACTGAGGAAGAGAAGAAAATGAGAAAAGAAAGAAAGCATCAGAGAGGCAAGGCTATGATGGCTGAAGCAGAAAAGCTTGCTGCTGTCTACTCATCTGATTCAGATTCAGACACGTCTGATGAAGAATCGTCTGATGAAGAAAAACCTGCTCTCCTGTGCCTTATGGCAAAGGAATCTGATGACTCTGAGGATGAGGTAACTCCTCAAGAAAATGAACTGTTTAATTCTCTAGAGCAAATGATGTTAAATAATACTACTATTGCTGGAGAATTTGTTAAGCTTAAGGAAGAGATGAACTTGCTAAAAGAGCAAAATAGTTCACTGAAACTTTTAGCTGAAAAGCCAAAAGAATCAGCTGAATATAAACAGCTTGAGCAAGAGCATGAATCTCTGAAAGCTGAATGTGAGGTCTATAAAGGAAAAATCATGGAACTTGAGAAAATCATTGAGTCTCATGACAAGTCTACTGCTGCATCCATGCATACATCTAGTAAACAGGAGACACCTTTAGAAAAGGATAAATTAGAATTGAATCATACTGAAAAATTTATATCAGCTGACAATAGCAAGGTCATTCTGTATGTTCAAACTTCTAAACCTACCTCATCTGAGAAAGTGGCAAAGGAGAAGAAATCTCCTAAGGCTAAAAAGAGCAAAGAGCCTAGTGTAGGAAATCAGACTAGTAAGACCAAACAGCAGAGTCCTAAGAAGTCTGCTGATAAAGCTAAAGTCAATCAGACTAGTGGTAAAACTAAGTCAAAATCAAATGAGCAAGCAACTAGTAAACCAAAGAAGCATAAGAACAAGAAAAATCAAAATGCTTGGTATGGAAATGAGTCATATTATGTGCAACCTGCTGCATATCATCCTATGTATCATGCACCTCAATTTCCTAGTTACTATGCACCTTATCCTGCTCATCCAATGCATGCATACCCTGCTTATCATGCACCTTACCCTGCTTATGAACATTATTCATATCATACTGATCATCAACATGACTTATCTGATAGCTATGATAAAAATGAAACTGTTCATGCTCCTAAAACTCAGAAACCTAAGAAGCCTAAGACTTCAACATCTTGTGTTGTCAAAGGTGGAACTAATCCTTCAGGACCCTCTCAATAAGGGTACCTAAAACAATTTTATTTTTGTTTTGTAGGTTAGGATTAGGAGTAGGAGTAAAGTAGAGAAGATTTGGTACTTGGACAGTGGATGTTCAAGGCACATGTGTGGAAACATACATGAGTTGACTGATGCAGTTGCTGTGGATGGTCCAAAAGTTACTTTTGGAGACAGCAAAGAAGGCAAGATTAAAGCTAAAGGAAGACTAATCAAGGGAAACATAGAGATATCTGACGTCTCCTATGTTAAAGGCCTAAAGTATAATCTGCTGAGCATAAGTCAATTTTGTGACAAGGGATATTCAGTCATCTTCTCAACAGATAAGTGCTATGTTGAACAAATTAGTACAAAGAAGGTAATTTTATCTGGAAGACGACAAGGAAATATCTACATAGTTGACTGGAATTCTGTTGACAAGAATTCAAGTGTTTGTTTGGTGGCATCTGCACCAAGTGAATTCAGTTGGCTATGGCACAAGAGGATGAATCATTTAAACTTCAAGACCATAAACAGATTAATTAAGAATGATTTGGTAGAAGGGATTCCAAAAGCAGTCATGAGCAAAGACAAGCTCTGTGATGCATGTCAGAAGGGTAAACAAATCAAGTCATCTTTTAAAGAAAAGAAGCACCAATCTTCTGGAAGAATATTGGAGCTGTTGCATATGGACTTATTTGGACCCATTGATCCAGTCAGCAATGGTGGAAAGAAATACTGCCTAGCTGTTGTGGATGATTATTCAAGATATACTTGGGTGATTTTCATGAAGAAGAAAAGTGAAACCAAGGAACATCTTACCAATCTGATGGAACTGATCCAGAATGAAAAGAGCATTAAAATATTAAAGATCAGATCAGATAGAGGGACAGAGTTTACAAACTCTACTGTTGAAGAGTATTGTAACATCAAAGGAATACATCATGAGTATTCTGCTGCCAGGACCCCTCAACAAAATGGTGTTGCTGAAAGGAGAAACAGAACACTAAAAGAAGCTGTCAGAACCATGATAGCTGAAGCTAAACTGCCTCAAAGATTTTGGGCAGAAGCAACAAATACAGCATGCTTTACCCAGAACAGATGTATGATCAACAAAAATCAGAACAAGACTCCATATGAAGTTTGGAACAACAGAAAGCCAAACATTCATTACTTTAAGATTTTTGGTTGTAAATGTTTTGTATTGAATAATGGGAAAAATCACCTTGCTGCATTTGCAGAAAAGGCTGATGAAGCTGTTTTTGTAGGATACTCTACTGTTAGTAAAGCTTATAGAGTGTTTAACAAAAGAACATTACTAATAGAAGAATCCATCCATGTAGTATTTGATGAGCCAAGTCAATCTTCTGAAAAGAATCAAAGTGTTAATCAAGATCTGTCTGCTGATTTACAGAAGTTAGACGTTGGAAGAAATGAAGAATATGTTCCCATCATACTACCTAATCTCAATTCAGCTGCTAACTCAAGTGCTGTTCAAAACCACAGTGCTGATTGTCTAACAGACGAGTTGCTAACGGCTGACAGACCAGAGACTGTTCAACAGAATACAAATGTTCAACAGACTACTACTGGAACTGCAACAGTAGTGTTGCAAGATCAAGACAGAGGACAACATCCTGATCTACAACCTGATCTCAGATGGCTCAAGAATCACCCACCTGAACTAGTCATTGGTGATCCTTTAGATAGAGTGAAAGCAAGAAGAGCTGCTGCACAAGACGCCATGTTTGTCACATTTCTATCTCAAATAGAGCCCAAACAAATTGAAGAAGCTCTCAATGATTCCTTCTGGATAGAAGCTATGCAAGAAGAGTTGAATCAATTTGAAAGGAATGAAGTCTGGTACTTAGTTCCCAGACCAAGTCATCAAAGAGTCATTGGCACTAAGTGGGTTTTCAGAAATAAGATGAATGAAGATGGTGTTGTCACCAGAAACAAAGCAAGACTAGTGGCCAAGGGTTATTGTCAAGAAGAAGGAATTGACTTTGATGAAACTTTTGCTCCAGTAGCAAGACTTGAAGCAATCAGACTGTTTCTAGCCTATGCTGCTTACAAGAACTTCACTGTCTATCAGATGGATGTGAAGTCTGCTTTTCTCAATGGAGAATTGCAAGAAGAAGTGTATGTTGAACAACCTCCTGGATTTGAAGTCTATCAAGAAGAGGACAAAGTATATCGTCTGAAGAAAGCCCTCTATGGACTGAAACAGGCTCCAAGAGCATGGTATGATACCCTATCTGATTTTCTTTTAATTAAAGGATTTCGAAAAGGTAAGGTAGACAAAACCTTGTTCACAATTGAATGGGAAAACCATATATTACTTGTGCAAATATATGTGGACGATATTATTTTTGGTTCAACTAACCAACAGATGTGTGATAAGTTCTCCAAGCTGATGCAAAATAAGTTTGAAATGAGCATGATGGGTGAACTTAACTATTTTCTTGGATTGCAAGTTAGACAGTTGCCTGATGGAATTTTCATCAACCAAGCAAAATACACAAGAGATCTGTTCAAGAAATTTGGTATGGAAACTAGCTCAACAGCTACCATTCCTATGTCTACAAATCTTCGTTTGGATAAAGATGAAGATGGCAAATCAGTAGACATTACCAAATACAGAGGCATTATTGGTTCATTGTTGTATCTAACAGCAAGCAGACCTGACATAATGTACTCAGTTGGAGTCTGTGCAAGATTTCAATCAAACCCCAAAGAATCTCATCTCTTAGCTGCCAAGAGGATATTGAAGTATGTTAAAGGCACTCAAGAATTGGGATTATGGTATCCTAGAGAATCTGGATTTGAACTTGTTGGCTATTCAGATTCAGACCTTGCTGGCTGCAAGATTGACAGAAAGAGCACAACAGGTGCCTGTCAGTTCTTAGGCAGTCGTCTGATCTCATGGATGAGTAAGAAGCAAACCTCAGTTTCTATATCTACTGCTGAAGCTGAATATATAGCTGCTGGAGCTTGCTGTGCACAGATACTTTGGTTGAAACATCAACTAGAAGACTACAACATCAAGATCAGTGGAATTCCAATCTACTGTGACAATACAAGTGCTATCTCACTCACTCAGAACACTACAAGTCATTCAAGGACTAAGCATATTGAGATCAAACATCATTTCATTAGAGATCATGTGGAAAAAGGCAATGTTTTGATTGAGTATGTTCATACTGATAATCAGATTGCTGATATCTTCACCAAACCTCTAAGTGAAGCAAGGTTCTCAACTCTAAGAGCTGAGTTAGGATTACTCAATTTGGATGCATAAGCTGAGGGGGAACTCATCAGAAGACTGGAGTTCAACAGCTTAGTCATCAGTTATTTTATTCAAGGATTAACCTTCAACAGACTAGTTAACTCATGAATTCTTAAAGACAGGGGGAACGTGTAAGACTAGCGGTACTTCTGCTCTAAAAGATGAAATTTGTTAATGACAGTTAGTTGAAGTTATGTTTTCATCAGAAGACTCAACTACCGAAGATTAAAGTTATTTTATCTAGCTGGATTGACAAACAGCTGAGGAAGGTTATCAGCTATTGGCATTCTCTGATAACAGCATTGTCATCAGGACAGTAGTCCATCAGATAAGTGTTTATTATACTCATCTGATTACTTTAATAAAAGCGGAATCTTTTAAAACGTTTTATTCAAAACACGCTTTTATAAGTAACTGACGGGCGGTACATATTCCCGCTCTTCATTAAATATCTTTTGAATTTGAAAGGTCGTAACTGACGCCGCACGATCAGCACTGACAGAAAAACGGATCTAACGGTTGGCGGATATCACGGAAACCGAAAAACCCCAACTCTATAAATCCCCATCTGATCAGTCGAGTAGCTCTTTACGAACCCTAAACTTTCAAAAGCATTTGTGAGAAAAATTTGAACAAATTTTCTGCAAAATCCTTTCTTTTTCTCCAACTTTCAACAGATTGAAATGGCTGCTGAAGGTATGTTCTTAGATTATGAGTCCTATTATCAGTCTGGTACAAAGTTGATGAAAGAATTGTTGGAAAAATTCAAATCGGCACAGTTGGTAAATTTCATGGAGTACAATGAGGGAATAATCTGGACTGACCAGGTTATGGAGTATTACTCAACGGCAAAGGCTGACTATAACAAACTAGAAATCAAAGCGAAAGTGGGTGACAAATCTGTTGTCATCACTCCAGAAGTTCTTCATGAACAGTTTGGTTTGCCCAAGTCTGGAAGACACGAAGTTACCGTACTGACTGAAGAGAAGCACCAACAGTTTTGGGCGATCTGCGCCAAGGAAGGAGAAATGTTGTCTGGCAACATTAGAAAGAAACAGCTGAAGGATGAATATCAGCGGATGGCTGATATGGTCTCGAAGCTGATTGAGAACTGTACTTTTTCTCTAGATGCTGTCACAATGAAGCGTTTCAGCATCATGGCTGCCGTATACTACGGGCTAGAGGTAAACTGGTCCATCATAGTATGGTATATACTTGCTGATTTTCTGGAAGTGAAGAAGGGAAAAGGCCCTTACACCAACCACAGAATCACTTTAAGTTACCTCTTATCAAAGTTGGGCTGTGTTATGACAAATGGGAAAGAAATTCACAAGTCCAAAGCGATGAACAAGTATCTACCTGTTCAGAAGAGGAAGGCTGATGAACCTGAAGGAGAAGAAGCTGAGGAACCAAAAGAGGCTCCTGCCAAAAGGCCAAAGAGGTTAGTCAAAACAGCAAGCTTGGCTGTTGAGACTAAAAGGAAAAGGGCTGCTGATGAGCCCAAAAAGAATGAAACTAAGCAGTTGGAGAGAGTGACTTCTGCTGAAGCCACTAAGATTGTTGAGAACATAATTGCTGATGTAAGGACTGGATCCCCTGCATCACCATCAAGAACTCCATCAGCAGAGAGGCCTGCTGAGGATATTTCTCAAAGGACAAGGAGTCAACAGAGAGATACAGCTGCTACCACTTACCGTGAAGGTAGAACAAAGAAGACTGCTAGAAAGCAGATGACATTTATTGAAAAACCTACTGATCTGGAAAATGTAGCTAGGGAGGATCCTGAAGCTACTCAAAGGCCTATTGAAACAGTTGAGACTGTTGTGACTGACAAAGCTGATAAGCAACAGCCAAGTCAGGAAGCACCAACAGCTGAGGTTGCTCAACCTCAAGAAGATCCAGATGTTCAAATCATCCATCCTATAGCTGCTGCTCCCATATCATCTGCTGGACCAGCCCCTGCTGATAAAGGCAAAAGAAAAATTGTGCTGAGGAAAAAGAAAGTTTCCAAAGCTGACAAGAAAGCAAGGGAAGAAGCTGAACAGAGGAAGCAGGATGAGCTTGAAGAGAAGAAGGTTCTTGAGTTAAGCAAAGCTCAAGAAGCAAAGGATGAGGCCAGAAGAAGAATGTCTGCAGCAGAGAGAAAAGCTGCTGAGGATGCTGAACTGGCTATGGTGATTGAACAAAGCAAAGTTGATGCCTATGGACCTGTCCATGGAGGTGGCATCAAGATTGGTGAAGGCAAGGATGGAGAAGACAAAAAGAAGATACTACTGCCTGCCCCCAAAAAGAAGTCAAAAGACAAGTTTGAAGTCAGAAAAGCTTTTGAGATAGTCTATGCTGATAAGGAGTTGTTCAAGAAATTTGAGAAGTCATTAGCATACTATGATCAGAAGCTGATGTTGAAGACTCTGTTCAACCAAGAAAAGCCAAGATATATCAGTTGGAGGGACAACAGGCTGAACAAGTCAATCACTGAACTTCAAAGTATGAAGGAGTTAGCTGATGAAGAACAATGGGTTCTAAGTTGGCTGAAGACAAACTCCATTCAAAAGGCTCTTGATCCCAGCTATGTAAGAGACATCATGCATAGCTATGCAAAAGGCTTTGCACTGGAGGAAGCCAAGAAAATCAAGAGCACCTTGCCTGACAAGAAAAAGAAATCTGAAGATGCTGAGGAAAGGGCAATCAAGTTTGCTGTTATGACTTCCCTGAAGAGATGGGCTAAAAAGTCAAAGTATCAGCAAGCCTGTTCAAGTGATTTGCCACTATTGACAAGTATCCAGCAAATCATTTTTGGCAAGGAAGTACAACCGTACTATGAAGTTCCAAAGGGAAACAATGCTCCTGTTAACCCTTGGATTATTGTAAGGCAGATTAGACAGACAACATGCTTTAATGATGATGGAACCATTACTAATCTGTTCTACGATGACGTCACTGATGAACACAAAGAAGCTGATAAGTCCTTAGCTGTTAGGACTTCTGAAGACCATCAGATGACAGACTTGGAGGAAGTCCCTGTTCAACAGGCGACTGAGGAAAAGGAAGCTGATGCTGATGCTTCTGCTTCATCAGCTGATCAACACTCATCACTGATGGAAGCAATCCAGATGCTGATGGAAAACCAACTTAAGGAACTGGAAGACAAGCACAAGCAACAGTTATTGAAGGTTAAGGAGGAGCTGAAGGATGAACTTAAAGCAGAGTTGGCAGAATCCAACAGACTTCAGCTGGAAACTGTTCAAGGATCAACAGAAGAAATCATCAAGAAGGAGATCAACAGTATTCCAATTCCTCAAGACAATTCACTGCAGTTAGTGCACAGCTTAAGAGAACTGAACCAGAATGTAGAAGAAGTGAAGGGTGATGTAAATCATCTTCACACTGCTTTAAAATCAGCTGAGCACAAGATTGCTGATCTGACTGCAACCTTCATTAAAGTCAGTCATGAGGAGAAGGAAATCAATCTGGGGATGTTGCAAGAAGTGGCAAAGGCTTCACAGGAAGTTCAAAATGAAATTGCAACTATCAACCTCAACATTGACTACTTCAATGATAAGACTGATGTCATCAGCACTGACATTCATCATCTAACAGCTAGTCATGACGTTGTTAATCAGAACCTAAAGGCTTTGTGTGCTGGAGTGAAGATTCCAACAGTTGCTCTCAACCCTGCTGTTGAACCTTCTAATGTCATCAGAGTTAATGATGACAAAAAGGGGGAAGATAAAAGGGAAGAACCAGTTAAAGAGACTGCTGCTGAAGAACCAGCAAAGGAATCTGCTGCTGAAGAATCAACTAAGGAGGAAACTACTGCTGCAACAACTGAAGCCAAAGAAACTGAAGAAACAGCTGACAAGACTGAAGCTGAAGCTGACAAGATTGCAGAGCTTGGAACGGTAGAAGAAGAAGAAATGACTGAAAAAGAAGATACCAAGTACAAGAATACAGAATCTGCAAGGAAGGCCATGGAAGCTTTGAAAGCTCTTCAAGAACAAGAACTTAAGGAAAAGATGGAAGCTGCCAAAGCAACCTTGGAAGAAGAAGCTGATGATGATGAAGATGATGAAGAATCATCTTATGAATATGAAGAAGTGCTGGAAGGATCAGATGAAGAAGCTGATAGTTAAAACTTGAAAAATCCTTGTAATCAGTTCACTTTATCTATTTCTTCAGAAATCTCATCTGATGAACTTGTACTATGTAACCCTTTTTCAATATTAATGAAAAGTCAAGTTCAATCCAATAAATTTTTTCTATCTCAGAAAATTTTGAGGATTACATTCTTTAGCTTAGGTATTCAACAGGTACTTAGCTGAAGTTTTGTCATCATCAAAAAGGGGGAAATTGTTGGATAAGGATGAAGATGAAGGCACAAAAGGAAATTTGATAAGGGAGGTTTTGATGCATTCCAAAACTTCATAAACTGGCTAAGTATGGAGTAACTTAGCTGATAAACTTATCAAGGAATTTTGACTAAGTAATGAAGACATCAGAAGAGTCAAAGTTTCAAGGTCCAAGACTTCTGATCTGCTGAAGTAAAGTTATCAGACTAGTGAAGATCAGCCGACTCAAATCAGATTTGTTCAAGATTGAGATCAGCCGAGTTCACCATCAGACTTGTACTTTCGTCAGCCAAGTGAAGAAGATCATGAAGTGTTCCCAACGGTAATAAATGCCCCTTGGTGTAATAAATGCTGAAGTACGAGGATATTTAAGACAAATGATTGAAGAAAAGCTTCGCATCAGCCGAGTGCATTTAATGCTGCCTGCAGAATAGTACTGTTTACAGTACGGACAGACTGCAAAATAGCCGTTCGCGGATTTTAAGGACCAGTACTCGAGGAATTTGAATTCTGTCTCTCTTCAACGGACACTTTTCAATCCTCAAGTATAAATAGCTGAAAGAGACGAAGAAGAAACAAGCAACACACTTTCTGAGAGAAACTCCCGAAGCAGAATTCTTTAAGTCTCAAAAACAGCTCACTCATCAGCTGAGTCATTTGTTGACGAAAGCAGAGTTGAAGAATCAAGAAAAATACATCTTCTGAGTGATTTTGTAAAACAAGAGTGTTGTGCGGAGTTGTGATCCATCTTTGTGAGTGATCAAACTTCAGAGAATAGGTTTTCTGTGTGATTTCCTATTGTGAACTTGTGGTCGTTTCATTTGTTGTTCGACGCAAGCAGAGTATACTGTAAACTTTGTGATTATAGTATAACCCAAGATCTGAGTGACTTGGAAGAGTGGACTAAAGGATATTCAAATCCATATAACCACTATAAAAATTGATTGTGTTTTTACATAGCTTTCAAACTTGCATATTTTCTAACTGCATAAAAACACATTAAGTTAACTGTTTGAAAAAGAATAAAAAGGAGTTTATAAAACTGGGGAAACATTTTTCAAACTGCTAAGATTACTTGTGAAAAACACTTTGAAAATCCGCTGCAAGTACTCTAAGTATTAAAACTGATTTCTGCCAAATCAGCTAAGTAACTATCAGACGAGTGGTCAACAAGACTGTTCAAAGATTTGTTCGCGAACAGAATTGTAACTTACTAATCTGATCAGCTTAGTCTGTTCAGTTAGAGTGAAGTTTTAAAGTTAAAATAGAAGAAAATTTTTAAAGAGGTTTATTCACCCCCCCCCCCTCTAAACCTCTTCTGACCACTTGGGACCAACAATTTTCAATAGGAATGTGTATGGAGACAGAAATAACTTAAATGAAGAAGGAAATAATAAGGTATTTATGTAATTGTAGCCTGAAATGATAAACCTCATGAAATGGTGCATGCTCAATGATAATCATCAAAAATTTAATATATTTGTTTCACTTGTGTTAGCCGAATGATTAATGATTAACAAACAAACTTGATATTTGAGCTTGTTTCTTGAGTTTAATCTTAACAGGAATTATTGAGAAGCTCATTAATTGAAGAAAGAGGCCCATTTACGAATAAAGCTTAATTGAGAAGAAAAGGCCCAATAAAGATATCTAAAGTCCAAACAATGAAGAAGGACCAATTTGGAAGAAATGGCTTTGTACGAAATTGGAAGAAAGCTCAGGAGAAGCCCAATTTTAGCTAAAGGCTCGTTATGAATGAAGATCAAGATCAAAGCCCCTAGCACCCCTGAAGGGCCCATTTTTCGATTCAAGAAAATTGTGGTCTACTTAGTAAGTATTTTTCAATTGATTAAAAGAGCAAGAAAAATTCCAAGCCCAAACTTTTTTAACATTTTGGCCCAAATATTTTTCATAAAATATTTTGAACCAAAGTTTCCTTTTCCTTATCAAATGAGCCGTGAACAACTTTTTAATAAATTATGGCCGAAAATATCTTTCTTAATTAAGCCTTATGTTCTTTTGAAAACTTAATTACTTTGGCCATTAATTTGAATTCTAAATCAAATCAATTTTTAAAGGTATGATTTCTTTCAAATCCTTGATTAGCTAGCAAAACAATTTATCTCCAATTTGTCTCCAATTTGTCTAGCTAAATATCTTACCATTATTTCTAAAATCAATTCTTTTGGAAAGATTTCATCTCCACCTAATTACTAAACCTTGTCCACATTCATTGAAAAATTAGTCACATGATTTAATCTTGCAAAATCATTTTGATTGTGACAAAATCATTTTTGAATTTCAAAAATCTTTCCCTATTGAACCAACTCCACTCAACTATAAATAGTGGTTCATTTCTCAAAGTTCAACACAACTCAATTCTCTACACTTTTCATTTGCAAAATCATTTCTCCTAGTTAAAGTCTTTGAGTGCTCTTAAATTTGTTAAAATCATTTTTCTCAAAAAGGCTTTTTAAAATATCTTTTCTTCTTGCTCTTGAAATCTTGAATATACTCTAAGTTATAGAAGAAAAAGATCAGCGTTTACTACTTTGCAAAATCAGCTCATTTTGGAGCATATATTTGTAATCAAAATTTTACTACTGTTTTTGAGCGAAAGTTTTGTACTTGCAAGCTCGTAGTGCGATAGGACTGAGTGTTCTAGCAAGCACTGTTTTTGTGCGATAGGACTGAGTGTTCTAGCAAGCACTGTTTTGTGCGATAGGTGGGAACCTAGCAAGCACGGTTTTTGTTGAGCGATAGGTTAGGCCTAGCAAGCTCGTTTCGAGAGAAAGAATTGATCTTGTAATCTCGAGTGGCGAAGGTTCGTCCTGCAAGCCACGGTATATTATTGAATTTTACCCAGGGGTGCTGGAAGAGAGGAAGTAGGCCGTTGGGGCGCGAACCTCTATAAATTGTGTTTGTCTTCTCTCCTTTTATTTTTTGCACTTTACTTCCTTCGTAACTTTGATCTTAAAATCATTGGAACGATCAACTTTTATTTAAAGTTACTGAAACTATTTATTAATTGTCTTCTGGGAAATAAACTCTTTGAAAAAGTTATATACCTAATTCACCCCCCCTCTTAGGTATCAATTGGCATCAGAGCCTCGTGCTCTTATTTGGTCTAACAACCTGAGTAGAGATCCTATGGCCTTAGAAGGTGAAATATTTCTTGAAGGAAGATGCATTACACAACCTCCTATATTTGATGGCAATGATTATATTATTTGGAAAAATCAAATGGAAGATTTTTTAATTGCCTTAGACTTTGATTTATGGAGTATTGTTGTGCATGGATATGACGATCATGATTTTCATAAAAATAATATGTGCTTAAATGCTAAAGCTTTATATTTCCTTTATTCTGCACTTGATCAAAGGGCTTTGAAAGATATTTGCAGATTAAGGACGGCATCTGAGATATGGTACGTCTTGGATCAAATTTATGGAAACAATTCAAGTTGTGAAGATTCAATCATACTAGATGAATCTGATTTTAGAGGATGCAATCAAGATGAACAAACCAAAAGCTTGATCGATGAGAAGAATAATATTTGCAATAATCCATATTGCTCATGTGAAGAGCAAAGTGATGATGAGATGGAAAATTTATGGTTCTTGACGAAAGGTAAGGAGGTCAATAATTCTCTTTCTAATAAATCTTATTGTGATATTGATAATAAAAATTGTATAGATGACAATCAATTACAAAAAGATATTAAAGAGTGTCAGAATTATTTTCAAAATCTTACTACCAAAAATAAATTTTTGAAATGTCAAATTGAAATGATTTCTAAACAAAAATTTGAGCTTGAACAAAATGTTTTCAATTTCGTAGAAAATTTTGATCCCTTTAAAGAGGAAGATGATTATTTCAAATCCCAAATTTCTGATTTTACTAATGATAAATTTCCAAAGGGCAAAGAGAAGTTGAACAATGAATCTGATGTGAAATGGTTTTCATCTCGAAAGGCGAGCAATAAATTTGTTCAAAATATGCGAACACCATATTGTCATACTTGTACTTATTGTAGAAGAGGTCAACATTATGTTTATCATTGTCCTTACAAGAAACATGTTGGCTCTAAGTTTATATTGATGCATTGAATCACTGACAATGATTCAAGTCGGGGGAAATGTTCACTACATGTGATCCATTGCTTTATTTGATCATTATATGAAAGTTCCAAGACCCTCAGCTCTTGAAACTCACCATCTCTTGTCTCCCATTCTTCTCCCACAAAGGCATGGAACCATAATTTGAGAACATGAAGGTTTGGCAGTCTCCCTATAATCGACATCTCCTCCCAAGGCAAACCTAATTCAGTCAAACTCAGATTTTTGAGAGTGAAAGGAAAGTTAACCTTTGTTAATTCACCACTGAAATAAATGAAGTATTTCAGGTTGAGTTTTTGAAGATCGGTGAGGGAATGGAGATCGGGAAATAATGTTTCATCATCATAATAACATTTGAGTTTACGTAGATGTGGTGAACAACTCAAAATTTCATTATCCTTGTCATTCGTAATACAAATATTTGAAAGGGACATTAGATTAGTGGTTTGGCAGTTGTAGCAATCTTCTTCGAAATTCGCATTTGCCTTTATTTTGACATGTCTCAGCTTCACCAATTTTAGAATGACTAATGGTATGTAAATTTCACCATCGCTATCAATAATAAGAAATTCTAAGTTAACAAAGTTGCCGATTAGTGATTCCGGCATTCGATCGATGGCCAAGTACCTTAACTGAACTAGAAGATCTACTCTTTTCAACTCATAGGAACTATCAGAAATTGGCCGTAGATTCATAACCCTAAGAAGTTTCATTTGTGGAAATTTGGACGAGGGATGTGAAAGATGGCCAGAAAATGAACGATAATATAAGCCAAAAGGTCTCCCGCCGACTGATGCCTCTGATTGAACAAAGATGCGATGATGCTTCTCGTAGAGCGACAAACAACTATATAGTGACAATTAAGAAGAACCAAGTTTATTAATTCTCATGAATAATACGATCATAATAACTAGAATATAAAATAAAAAATGACTTGGGTTGAAAAATAGGATAGCAAGTAAACTTACTCATCAATTGACTTTGAATTTTTTTCTTCATGAGATTTTCTTACGCACATGTCCCGCAATAGATCATGAATATTGCATGCTTTGATCCCAACATCATATCTCCTTTCAGCAATTAGTACGAGGCTTCTATTAATTAGTTCTGAAAGATATTCTTCTCCTACTAGCTCTGGGCTCTTCTCTTGATCTCTCCGAATGAATCCTTCAGCAATCCACAACCATATTAACTTCTTTACTGGTATTTGTGTGTCTTCAGGAAATGCTCCAAAATAGAGAAAGCACATCTTTAAATAATCTGGCAGATGTTTGAAGCTAAGCTCCAATATTTTCGAGTAGTTATATGTATCATCGTCAAATATATAGGAGTCTAAGTTTCTTTCCACTTTTTTCCATACATTTTTTTTCTTCTCCAAGTTTGTCAAAACTCCAGCTGTAACAACTACTGCAAGCGGAAGTCCACCGCATTTAGCTGCAATTCGCTTTCCAATGCCTTGTAATTGTGGAGGGCAGGGTTCTTCGCGAAAGACCTTGTTCTCTAATAGACTCCAACATTGGTCTTTCTCAAGAAGAGGTAGTGAATGAACAATGCTATTAGTTGGTGATATACCTCTAATCCGACTAGTTAACATCATTCTGCTTCCGTTTTCGTCATCTGGGAAAAATCTTTCCAAATCATCCCACACATTTGTAGACCAAACATCGTCGATGACAACAAGGTATCTTCGATTCTTTAGACATTGGTGAATCTTTAAGGACAAACTCTCATCTTCTAGGTCTAAGATGCTATTCTTATCTATCTTGGTTTTTGATAAAGACATCAAGATATCAATCAAAACCTTTCTCTTTTGATATGTTTGAGAGACAACACACCATCCACGTTCATCGAAGTGATAAATAATTGAGCGATCAGTATACAACTTATTTGCAATAGTTGTTTTACCAAGTCCAGGCATACCAGAAATCGAAACAATTCGTCGATTTTTCGATCCTTCAAGAAGATCATTCAAAATATTAGCATTTTCATCCTTAAAGCCAACCATAATATCAATGATCATAGTCGTAGGAGTTCTCATAGATTGGGTTGGTACCTCTCTACTAAAACCTTTCTTGATATCCAAGACTTTAATGTCATAAATTATCTTTATTTCTTGAAGTCTCGTTCTAATAAGCTTAAACTTAGGGATAACAATAGGGAGCCTCAAATTCAAATACCAAAGAGGAAGATTACCCACAACATATGAGTTGACAAGATATTCAGCTTCATATGCCACATCTCTAATTTGGACTAAAGATTCGCTCAATTCATCCATATGAACTGTATCATGCGACATTCTAATATCCTTGAGCAAAGATCGTGAAATAGTAAGCTCCTCATGAAGAGCTATGATTTGAACATTCATCTCATTAATGATCAAGTGGATTTGGTCATTCATCAAATTCTCGAGATCCTCGATCAAAGAATCAACGATGAATATTGAATCTATAACATCATATGTTCGAGAAACTACAAATGAGTGAAGTTCTGAGAATTTGATGCAGTGCTCTTTGATCTTCACATTCAAGACCTCAACCATTTTCAAAAGTGAATGTCTCCCCTCAATAAACCTCTTGGCCTTAACTCGAAAAATTGAAAAAATACAAGAATAAATGAACCTTCCTGCTTCGTTGGCCAATATTTCAAATTTTGCCAATATATTTTTAACTTCCTCAAGTTCAGTGCACTGAAATGGTATATCCCCAAGAAGACTAAGAAGAAACGTTAGCTCCTTTTGAAGAACTGCATATCGTTGCTCCTCGGTCGAATTAATATGTGCTTCACAATTCAGTATTTGAAGGAGAAAGTCCATAAAACTTGCCAATATTTCATTTTCCTTGAGGGAATTATTCTTGTTAGACAACTCATGTAGCTTTGGGACTTTGAAGAATTTCCGCACCTTTGGCATGAAAGAGTTCACAAAAATGTTGGAGAACTCTTCACAGTTATGTCTGTTTTCTTCCGAATTCTTCATTTCTAATTCATATTTACGGGCTAAATCGTCGAGTGTCTTTACTACATGAGACAATACAATGTCATCAAATTTTATTACATACAAGACAACTGCTAAACAGGTTTGACCATTCCAACGAAGATAGGCTTCTTTCCAAAAGAAGGGGGGGTTTTTATTAATATCCTCTTCATCAACTTCATCCTCTTCATCAGACGAATACAACTCCATAGAGCCAATGGACCATTCAAAGCTCAAATACTTTGATAGAAATTCAATAGTAGGAGCCATTAATAATTCTTCCACAACTTGATTTAATAAGACCAAGGAAAATAGAGTTATTTAGTTGCCTGAAAGAAATAGAGGTGAGAGACGTAAATATCTTCATGTGTAATTAAGAAAATACACGAAAATTCCTAGAAAAAGATTCACGATTTAAACCTATCTCATTGTTCTTTTGTTATTTGGTCTTTCATAGTCCATCGATCAGGATTCAAGATTTAAATTGGGATTTGTAATAACGAATTTTTTTTAGAATATTTTTAATTTGATAATGTCAATATAGCTACTTTCAACTTATGTGATCTCCGTAAGTGATGAAACATATACACAGAATGCTATTTAAGTTTCTGCAATTTATCATTCTATAATAACTTTCAAAATACAAAAAGAAAAAATGACATAAACTTCATAGATTGTTTTCAGCATCTATGTATAAGCATATATGTTCTGTTAATGTTTTAAATCACAAGGCATATATCGTATGAAATTTGTATTAGAGATCCATCAACAATGTACTAAACGAGTTTATTGAATTGAATTAAATTAACACATTTTTAGAGCATATAATCATACACCTTGACAGAAAAGGGAAAACTTACTTGGATTAAATGGCCCAATTCTTAGTGGTTGAAAGCTCGAATTCTCAAATTTGTGAATCAATTCTCATATTATTGACTTAGAAATTCTCAGATTTTTCAATTTTGCTCTGTTTTTATTTTTTAGTAGTATTACTTAGCCAATTTTCTTCTCTTAGAACAAAACCATATATTATTGACTTTGCCTTGATAAGTCTTACTACTGTGTAATAATTAATACTAGTAAGTACATCCGAGTCCAGCTGCTAAGCATATACATTGAATTCTATTGGTTAGATATTAAATATTTTTAAATTTGTATTAATCTAAGCTAATTATAAATTAATTTACTGACATCATTATTCTGGACATGTAGTAATTTTAGTGAAACTTGTTTTTTTTTATTTTTTATTATTAAATACATTGAAGTCTATCGTGCAATTTGTCCTTCATAGACTAAGCATGTGTGGTGAGACTTCCAAGAGTTTTTGGTTTGAATCACACTACTCATTTATTTAGTTCAAAAGTAATCCTAATTGTTGAGTTATTCTTACAATTTAATAATAATCGAATAGATTTGAGTGAATTTATTATTTATTAATTGATGTAGTGATTTATTCATTATTTTCACTCATAAAAAAATATTAAGACTTAAAAATTTAAAATTGAACGCCTGCAGACCTTTAAATAATCATTGGGGGCAATTTTAGTTATATTTATTTGGATTAATTTCGGGCTTATCCGTATATGTATAATTTTTTACAGAGTTGTCTCTCTTAAGTTTTTTTTTCCCAGGATAGTTCTTACTAGCTAAAAGTTATTTGTTTCACGTTGGCCTTTTTCAGACTGAGCATGGATATATGATCCAATATCACGTGACATGCACGTGAGGATATTTCCTGACAGTACCCCCGTGGTTAACTTTTAATTTTCCAATGGGTGCAATGAGCTAATAAAAAAGTAATACATGGTTTTTTTTGTCAATTAGAAATAACAGAGGGGTGTTTTTGCATTTTGTTCGTAAATATAAATAATAAAATTATCCAAGACTTATTTGCAACTATATCCATTAATTAAAAAGTAGAAATCTCGTAATTACAGCCATATATTTATATATTTACCAACTGTCCTTTTCCATGGTGATCAGCTTTTCAATTTTAATTACTTGATCTATATAGGTATAGTTTACAAATTACTAATATTTTACTTTGTTGTATTCTAATGTCTTTTATGCAATGTGAATATTATTATGCTCTATTATGGTAACTTTTATTTGATAGTACTCTTGAATTCAACTTGTCTTTATGATGATAATTGCTAAAATTTAACTGCCATAGGTTTAACTTGGAAAAACGTAAACTAACTTTTAGGGATATTGCTTGGATTTTAGATATTATGTTGAAACCATACATTACAAAATTTATACTAATTTTTGGTATCACAATGACATCACACTGAATGAACCTAACCAATAAGAACTGAAGTTACTTGTTACAAGTTTGATCCAATTCGATCTAAAAATATTTATATAATTCCAAAATTCATATTTATTAGTATTTGAAATAATGTATAAATGGCAATTTAGCTCAAGTGATATTGAAATAATTAAGTAATTTACACTTTGCAAAAAGAAGAGATTTATGTTGTCTTCCTTAACCTCCCAAATACGAGCCTGTTTGTCTCGCTTTTCCGAAAAAAAATTCGGTTTTCGGAAAGGCCAAACAAACAATCCAACCACTTTCCCAATTAATTAGCTACAATAATTTTTTTCTCAAACCACTCTCCGAAAGGCCAAACAAACAGGCCACTTTTCTACTCTATTTCTATTTCTCTATATATTAGAAAAGTAAAAAATTGCGGCTACTTTTCCAAACAACTCTCCCAAAACCCAAACAAACAACATTACGCAAATCGAGATTATCGAGATTATTTCTCAAACCTCTACCATTTTCCCAAACCACTCTCCAAAAGGCGAGACAAACAGGCCCTAATATTCTTTTGGGGACAAAGCTTACAATTTTGTTTCTCGCTTGTTGGTTTCTACAACATACATGCTCCAAATTCGCATAATCGAAGCAAATAAAATAAAAAAGGGATCTTACTTAACTATTCGAACCGGCAATTGAATCACGAATTTCTGATTTCTGATTTCTGGTAGTTTTCCAACACTCTGGTCGGTCTCCAATCACGGACGGAAAGTAGACACAATTCACAGCCTAAGAACCCTGACTTCAATGTTCTTGATTGATCAATTAATTCTCCCCAAAAAGTATTTTTCTCTCTGTTTTGTTTTTTCTCTGTAAAACGTTTTCTCTCTTTTCAAATTGTAATTGTAATTAAACTGTCTTAGAGAGAGAGAGTTAATAAACGTCTTTATTAACTTATCTGATAAGAAGGAGAGAGAGGGGGGAAGTTGTCCCACAAAATAGGAGTGGGGAGTTAATTAAAACTCCCCCTAACCAACTGGATCCGGATCCGGTTCGGGTCAGCCCACATGGGCGAACCCGATCCGACCCGGCCCATTGGATCAGTCCAACATCTCCCACTCGCACGTGCGGGCTGACCCCGTGCTTTCAGTGATCAATCCAATTTACATCCGAAGTTTTGTATGGGCAAATAGGCCGTGTGACCCGGCGAGTATATGAGCACGTTGCTATATATCTGTTAGGGTGATATAGCTGCTCAAGGAAACAAATTCCAGAAGAGGACTATTCTCGCTATTCCCTAGATATCTTTCGTACTACACCAGTCGACGTATCCCTTATCCCTCCAACCTTGGTTATAGGGCATACTCGACTCTTTGGCCAATACTACTCTGTATTCACAATTACATCTCAAAACAATTAAGTTTAATGTAATTAGCTAGCTGGTGAATGCAAGTAGGGTGTAAGTCGAAGATAATCTTCCTTTCCTACAAGGATCTTCTGATTTCACTTTAGCAGCTTTCCTAGACACGCACCGCATCACCGTATGATTCATGGCTATTAGTAACGTGCTAAAGTAGCAACACCAATGGGAAACCATAAGAAACTGTCAAAAGTCTTAAGGGCATTAATTAGAGATTCCGTTGAACCTCAAGGTCTCACATAATGAGAAAGCAGGGATACATTTGCTCATTAACCTTTGTGGTCACCTTGCACACGTGGTACGAAAACACGTGTTACGATACTTTTCTTCCCGAGCAGAAGCGTATGTCATTTACAAAGGGATTTGTAAATCTGTATCGTACAGATCTCAGTTTAAGTATTCCTCGATACCCAAACCCGAGTTTTCTTCTTTCGTCGTCCTCGGCTCAACTCCCAAGAAAACTCATATCTGGCTTAAGATAAGTACAATGAATAGTGGGGAACCCATTTCGATTACTTTACATATATAGTAACCTCATCTCTGCATATTCCAAAATATCATAGGCGATATCTCATGTGAACGAGCCAATTTCATCTGATTGAGAAAATCTCATCTCTGCACACTCCCAGTGTCAGAGGCGATTGCTCATGTGAGAGAGTCAATCTCTACTTATCCGACATACTTTTTAGTGAAGACATTTTAAAATAGATCTCAAAATATGTGTATATATATAAAAAACATTAGTACATCAATGTTAGTGGCAATAACATTCTTAACAGAATCTAGTACATTAAATTCTACGCAGTCCTAAAGACTTGGTATGACCTATGAAAGCCTCTTTAGCTATAGGTTTAGTGAAAGGATCAGCAACCATCTGATGCGTAGATATGTACTTGACAGTCACCTCTTTTTTCTCAATGATATCTCTTACAAAGTTATATCTCGTGTCAATGTGTTTGGTCAGTCCATGATATTTGGGATCTCTAGTGTAAGCCATAGCTGCTTGACTATCACAATAAATAGTCACAGCTCCTTCAGAGTTACTTACTATCCCCAAATGCAGGAGAAATCTCCGTAACCAAACAACTTCCTGAACTGCAGCTGAACATGCCACGAATTCTGATTCCATGGTTGATAGTGCTACACACTTTTGTTTCTTGCTGCTCCATGATATGGCGCCATCATTCAGTAAGAAAACATATCCGGAAGTGGACTTACGACGATCCAAGTCTCCACCCCAGTCAGCATCTGTGTAGCCTTTCAGCGATAATCCCTTTCCTTGAAAACAAAGGAAATAGTCTGCAGTACCCTTTAGGTATATGAAAATCCTCTTTACAGCAACCCAATGTCTTCTTCCGGGATTGGATTGATACCTACTGACCAGACCTACGGCATAACAAATGTCGGGGCGAGTACACATCATAGCATTGTTACGCTCCAAATACGAGTACGTAAACGCGCAAGTATACGGTCGTTACAAGTAATAAAGTGATAAGGAGTGTCGAACCCACGAGGAATTGTTCAATTAATTACCAACTAACGTCTCGTTACTTCGACTTAGATTCGTAAGTTGAGTTTGGTGAGGTGATGGTGGTTTTGATACTACAACTCAATTAAGGTGACTAAGGAAACTAACACTTGACTTAATATATGTAAAGGCTTCTACGATTTTACGTCACCTAGTTCAATTCAAGACAAACGACTCAACAATTGACAACCACACTCATGTTTGTTGTTCAAGATTTCATAAAATATTCATACGTATCTTTCGATAGCGTACGAACCTACCAAAGTAGACTAATCCAATTTATGTCTAAAAGGATTAAGCCTAAGTGATGCATTAACTCCAAACCTTGTTAGAACATGAAATGACCTAGGTATACTTCTATCCTAAAATCAAATCACAACCTAGTTTTTCAATCTAACCTTTAATCCACTAAGTCTAGCAATTAAAGATCAATCCATTTCATCCTATGGTTAGCTAATCCATAAGTTGACAAAAGCTCAAACTAGTTTAACAAACACTTGTATACAAGCATAGCAACAACCATTAACTCATCATTTAATCAAGAATCAAGAACCAAACATAGGATCAATAAAAACATAGAATAAATGAGATTAGCCACTCATAACAATAATATATCATTCATTACATTAAAAGACATCAATATAAATGAACAAAGTAAAAGAGTTTAGAGTAAGCTTAGTGAAGAGGTCTTCAACAACTTCTTCCTCAATGCCTTTTTATCTTCTTTGGGGAGTCCAAGTGAGAGTTCTTCTCTTTTCTTCAAAAGGGAGGCAAGAGAGAAAATGCAAAGTGTAGAATATTGTATGAGTTGTGAATGATCTCCCTTTAAGCCTCTAACCTAGCAACAACTACCAACTTCCATTGCCTAAGTTACCCTCCACACTATGGCAACTAAGGCCAAAAAGTCCCCAAAAGAGGTTTGAATTACAAGTGGGGGAAAATAGGCAATGTACAAAAAACACCCTCTAAAAGCGCTGAAAAACAGAGCAGGTCTCGCGGCCGCGAGCCTGAACCTCGCGGCCGCGAGAGCTGGGCAGAAACTTTCTGCCAACACCTCGCGGCCGCGAGCTTCAACCTCGCGGCCGCGAGATTTCTGCCGCACTTCCTTCTGAGCAGCATATCATTTGATTCCGAACTCCGAATGCAGATCCGTAAAGTCCGTAGCGTAGCTAACTCACTCATCTATGACATATCCAAAATTCAGCTCATTTGGATCATCCATGAAATATTTATGCAAGTTCTAGTGAGCAGCTATCTACATTCTTGTACAATTTGCTACGAGTTCTATTTCCTTTGAAGCTCAAGCTTGACTCGCGGGGTGGGTAGAACGACTCGCATCATTGATACGCAACTCCGAATCTCTCTAAAATGTGAATACCTACAAACCACGGAGAAAACGATCAAAACGAGAACAAAAACACAAAAACCGAACAAAGGCCGAACCAAGGGCCAAAAGCACAAAAGACACGAAAACAAGCAAAGACACACAAAAACTCGAATCAAAACAAGATGTTTTGAGCTTAAAGAGATAGGTAATAACGACGTTCTCACGGCGTTATCAACACCCCCAAACTTAAACACTTGCTCGTCCTCGAGCAAAGAAAACAAAACAAGAACAAAACAAGCATACTTAAGATCGAAATGCTAAAACTTAACACTTTCAAATTATTATTTAAACAAGCTCCATGTGTGTGTGAGATGGCTTCGGCTAGATTTTATTTTAGGTGAATACGTCCCAATAGGTCAAAATCATCGGTTCTATTTGCAAGGACTTCTAATGTTTGACAAAGAATCTCTCCTCACCGTAGATTACAAACTTAATGCTCAAACACTTCACGGGACTAAGTTATAGGTAATTTAAGAGTGTTGTCCCTATTCTTGAGTTAATTGACGATTTTAGCTCCTAACTCTTTTCTCACCATTCTTTGCTTTTCTTTTGATTTACAATAATAACACAGCACTTTGTGCTTTACAATGATATTACAATACGATTCTTGCACTAATGGCGAACTTGATGCAATTTTGCTTTTGTGGGCTACTAGCACCACACTCTTTTCTCCTTTTACAACTTTTGCACTAAAACAATGAGATAGAGTAATTACCAAAAATGATCAACGAATATTATCAATTGAAGGCTTAACCTTTCTTTTCTCTCATAGAAGTGCGTACATTTTAGCAACTTCTCTACTCATTTCTTTTAAAAGTTAGGTGCTCAAAGGTCTTTCATTCTCGAAAAGGGTTTACTCCCCCAAACTTAGGCCATTTATGCTCTTTTTACATTTAGATTCCAAGCTAAGGATTGGAGGGATTCTAAGTTAAGCAAAAGGAGTCCTAGATCCTATTATCGCTAAAGTTCGTTATCCACTTTAAATATAATCATAGCCATTGCCAATGTGCTTTGACCTTTGAAGAGCATGTACAAATAATAATAAGAATTTGAAAAAATTTTGGCGGGTCGACTTAGTACGCAACAAGTGACCTTACACCCCCAAACTTAAAATGCACAATGTCCCCATTGTGTGAATTGAGAGTGACGGAACAAGGTACGACACGACAAAAACAAGAACACAACAAAAACACAAGAAAAAAAACAAAACAAAACAAAACGAAACGAAACGATAAACGAGCGAGCACGACTCTAAATAAGGTCAACAAGCAAACGTTATACATTTAAACACGTAAACATGCCAATATCTCACAAGATTTAGTAACAAAACCAATACAAGAAGAGAATAGAATAAAACATTGTAATCTCAATTTAAACCGACGGGACTGCGTAAATTTAAATCCAACGTCCCTTTTTGTATGCTTCCCGTGGTTGCTCCCGTCTTTAGTGGTTTCGTGCATTGAGAGCACGCTCCATTGCTTTCCCGTACTCTTCCCGTTTATTTCAAATGCGCAAATTTTCCCCAAACTTATATTGCAACTACACAACCTCAATAAACCAATACCCCGACAACTCCACAATCGAAAACTAGCAAAGTTGGCAAAACTACTCTCACAAGCAATTTATCGAACACCTTGAGTGCACACCCAAAATCACTATTTTTCTACTACTTTTACTAGAACTTCCACCCAAAAATTTTCAACACCAAACAATGCAATACCAATAGAGCAATACCAATTAAGTCAAGCCACACTTACCTCTTGATCGGAATCGGAGAATTGCAATTTTCGAACCCTATAGTGTTGAATTCGAATTTGGTGTAGCAATGGGGAAAAGAAGGATGATTTCGTTGATTGAGGGATTAAGAGTGAGGTAGAGATTGATTTGTGTGAGTTTGGAAGATTTGAGGGAGTGGGAAATTTGAGAGGGGGAAGGGAGTTTGTGTGAGATGTTTAAAATGGTGAGTGAGTAGTGTAGTTTAAATTTTTAAATTTTTTTTTTTTTTTTAGGATCAAAATACAACTACTCACCTTACGACGTTCGCGATCCATGGTTCGTTAGCTTGACCTCGCTCGATTTGTGCTTCTCAATCTTCAATCTTTCACGCACGCTCATTTACCTACAACACAAGACACAAAACGAAAACAAAAACGAATACAAAACACAAAACACAAAACACAAAAACAAAGGAAGACGCAAAATGCTCGGGTTGCCTCCCGAGAAGCGCTTGTTTATAGTCGTGAGCTCGACTTGAAACTTCCCTTTTCTTTTAGGGTGGCCAATAATCGAATAGGATCCCATCGGGATCAAGTATAAGCCCCGGCCTCTTTGCTTTTAAATTCGTCCCACGCCTTAATTTTTCCATTGTACGGCCTTCTGGGACGGATTTGAACCACATATCAAATCGAAAACTTTTATCTCCCGGTTCAAATCTCTTGTAATCTTTACCCATAATTATCCACGTTGCTTTGCTCGGGTGGATCCACTTGTCTTCTTTGGGAATAATCAAGTCCACATAAGAATATTTGAAGACCTTTTGATCAAACTCTTCATCTATGATGAATTTTTCTTCCCTCGCAAGCTTTTTCGATCCACCTTGTTCTTCCTCTCTAGTAGGAAGCTCATTTGTTTCTAACATTTCACTCGGTTCATTAAAGCTTTCATTAGGAGCAACTGATTCAATTGAACTCGGCAAAGCTCCCGGGGGTCTTATGAATAAAGCTTTCGAGATTTGCTCCATTTGTGTTTGAAGATTCCTTAATGCCCCCGAGTCTTCTTGCAACTGTTTGGAGTCTTCTTGCAACTGTTTGGAAACCTCTTCCAACTGTTTGGAAACCTCTTCCAATTTAGAATCATTGTCAACCATGTATTTGGTGGTGTGCTCCATGAACATAGTGAATGCTTCTTCCAAAGATGATTTTGCTTCTACCGGAGGTTGAGAATATTCATGATAGTTCGGTTGGATGAATGAAGTAGTCATCATCATATCCGGGTGTCGTCCACCTCCCCACTCATTGTTCCTTGGATAATACGGGCCATCTCCCCATTCAATATTGTAGCTATTGTAAGTGGGACTCGGCTCATAATGATTACCCACATATGAATTCTCATATTGAAAATGAGTTGGACTCATTGGGCAACCGGCGATTGTGCTCTCCCCCATGCAATGCATACAATAACAAAGTGATCGTCCCTCGGTTGACCTTGGATAGCAATCATTGTAGGCCATCGTACCTATGAAGACAAAGATCACAACGTAAATAGCAAATCCAAGTTAAGATATACAAGAATATAAATTGGCAAACAATCGTTACAATTCCCCGGCAACGGCGCCAAAAACTTGTTACGCTCCAAATACGAGTACGTAAACGCGCAAGTATACGGTCGTTACAAGTAATAAAGTGATAAGGAGTGTCGAACCCACGAGGAATTGTTCAATTAATTACCAACTAACGTCTCGTTACTTCGACTTAGATTCGTAAGTTGAGTTTGGTGAGGTGATGGTGGTTTTGATACTACAACTCAATTAAGGTGACTAAGGAAACTAACACTTGACTTAATATATGTAAAGGCTTCTACGATTTTACGTCACCTAGTTCAATTCAAGACAAACGACTCAACAATTGACAACCACACTCATGTTTGTTGTTCAAGATTTCATAAAATATTCATACGTATCTTTCGATAGCGTACGAACCTACCAAAGTAGACTAATCCAATTTATGTCTAAAAGGATTAAGCCTAAGTGATGCATTAACTCCAAACCTTGTTAGAACATGAAATGACCTAGGTATACTTCTATCCTAAAATCAAATCACAACCTAGTTTTTCAATCTAACCTTTAATCCACTAAGTCTAGCAATTAAAGATCAATCCATTTCATCCTATGGTTAGCTAATCCATAAGTTGACAAAAGCTCAAACTAGTTTAACAAACACTTGTATACAAGCATAGCAACAACCATTAACTCATCATTTAATCAAGAATCAAGAACCAAACATAGGATCAATAAAAACATAGAATAAATGAGATTAGCCACTCATAACAATAATATATCATTCATTACATTAAAAGACATCAATATAAATGAACAAAGTAAAAGAGTTTAGAGTAAGCTTAGTGAAGAGGTCTTCAACAACTTCTTCCTCAATGCCTTTTTATCTTCTTTGGGGAGTCCAAGTGAGAGTTCTTCTCTTTTCTTCAAAAGGGAGGCAAGAGAGAAAATGCAAAGTGTAGAATATTGTATGAGTTGTGAATGATCTCCCTTTAAGCCTCTAACCTAGCAACAACTACCAACTTCCATTGCCTAAGTTACCCTCCAAACTATGGCAACTAAGGCCAAAAAGTCCCCAAAAGAGGTTTGAATTACAAGTGGGGGAAAATAGGCAATGTACAAAAAACACCCTCTAAAAGCGCTGAAAAACAGAGCAGGTCTCGCGGCCGCGAGCCTGAACCTCGCGGCCGCGAGAGCTGGGCAGAAACTTTCTGCCAACACCTCGCGGCCGCGAGCTTGAACCTCGCGGCCGCGAGATTTCTGCCGCACTTCCTTCCGAGCAGCATATCATTTGATTCCGAATGCAGATCCGTAAAGTCCGTAGCGTAGCTAACTCACTCATCTATGACATATCCAAAATTCAGCTCATTTGGATCATCCATGAAATATTTATGCAAGTTCTAGTGAGCAGCTATCTACATTCTTGTACAATTTGCTACGAGTTCTATTTCCTTTGAAGCTCAAGCTTGACTCGCGGGGTGGGTAGAACGACTCGCATCATTGATACGCAACTCCGAATCTCTCTAAAATGTGAATACCTACAAACCACGGAGAAAACGATCAAAACGAGAACAAAAACACAAAAACCGAACAAAGGCCGAACCAAGGGCCAAAAGCACAAAAGACACGAAAACACGCAAAGACACACAAAAACTCGAATCAAAACAAGATGTTTTGAGCTTAAAGAGATAGGTAATAACGACGTTCTCACGGCGTTATCAAGCATACATCAGGCTCCCTACAGCACTGGAATATGGTACTTTTGACATTTCTTGTTTCTCTGCTAGATTCGTTGGACACATCTCCAGACTCAGGCTGTCGCCTTTCATCACAGGAGTATCTATTGGCTTGCAATCGCTCATCCTAAATCTTTCTATGATCTTCCTTATATAAGATTCTTGAGAAAGAGCAAGGAGTTTCTTTGAACGATCTCTGTGGATCTTAACGCCTAGTATGAAATTTGCTTCACCCATATCTTTCATCTCGAAGTTAGATGATAACCATTCCTTGATGGTGTTTAAGAATCCTTTGTCATTTCCGGCTAACAAAATGTCATCGACATAGAGAGATAGTATTACAAAATCTTTGTTTGAACGTTTGACATAGACACAGTGGTCTTCATCCATCATGACGAAGTTATAAGAGATTACAGCCCAGTGAAATCTCAAATACCACTGCCTTGATGACTGCTTAAGACCATAGATTGATCTTTTCAATTTACACACTTTGTGTTCTTGGCCTTTGAGAATAAATCCTACTGGTTGATCCATGTAGATTTCTTCTTCTAATTCTCCATTAAGAAAAGCAGTCTTAACGTCCATTTGATGTAATTGTAAATCTAAGTTAGCTACAATGGACAAAAGGAGGCGAATAGAGGCAAATCTCACTACAGGCGAGAAGGTTTCTTCGTAATCAATACCCTCAAGTTGAGTATATCCTTTAGCTACTAAACGAGCTTTATATCTATCAATGGTTCCATCTACCTTCTGCTTAATCTTGAGAATCCATTTCTTCTTCCATCGCTTTCTTCCATTCGTCCTTCTGAGGACATGACAGAGCTTCATCAAAAGATTTAGGCTCTTCATCTTCTATAGAGGAAATGTTAAAAATATGTCCTTCTACGTCGTAATGACGTTTAGGAATATTTCCTCTAGAACTTTTCCTAAGTTGTGATTCAGTAATATCGTTCTGGGGTAAATTACTCCCACTTGGATCAAGTGGTCCAGTCGTATCATTTTCCACCAACGATTCGTCTAGCTCAATGCCATTCGCTGAATCAGTTAATTCGAATAGAGGTTCTCGACTTTTGATCTCACCTCTTTTAGGAAATTCGTTCTCTAAGAATGTCGCATCTCGTGAGTCGATTTCAGTGGTGCTACCCTCTTCATTTTCTCCTATGAACACGTAACCCTTAGAGTGTTGAGCATATCTTATGAAGATACATTTCTTTCCTCTGGGGCCAATCTTGCCATATTTGTTCGACGAGTCGAGCACGTAGGCAGCTGATCCCCAAGGTCTAAGGTTACTCAGATCAGGTTTCCTACCTGTCCAAAGTTCGTATGGAGTGGTAGCCACTGATTTTGATGGCACTTTGTTCAGTATATAGGCAGCAGTTAACAAAGCATCTCCCCAAAAGGAAATCGGTAAGTTAGCTTGCGCCATCATGGACCTAGTCATTTCTAGCAATGTTCTATTCCTCCTCTCAGCAACTCCGTTCTGCTGAGGTGTGTCAGGATTAGTTAATTGCCTAGTTATCCCCTTTTCCTTACAAAAGTCCTTAAATTGACCTGATAGATATTCCCCGCCTCGATCAGTTCTCAAGGATTTGATCGTTCTGTCTAATTGGTTTTCTACCTCATTAAGGTAACGTCTAAAACACTCCAGTGCTTCAGACTTATGCGAAATCAAATAGACATACCCAAAGCGAGTGAAGTCATCTATAAAAGTAATGAAATAGGAGGCTCCATGTCTCGCCATAACACTAATCGGACCACAGATGTCTGAATGGACTAATTGCAATGGAAATTCAGCTCTAATAGCCTTTCCAAAAGGTTTACGAATAGATTTTCCAGCAAGACAATTTTGACAAGTAGGTAAATCGATTTTAGATATTGGACCCAATAGTCCTTCTCTAGCGAGACGATTCATTCTATCTTGTCCTATGTGACCTAATCTAGCATGCCAAGTATTAACATTCACAATAGAATTACTGGAGGAACAAGCATTCAAAACAGAACTACTATTAAAATAAAAGTTAAAATTATGTCTGTTACAATCAAAAACCATAAAACCATCTCGAAGATGTCCAGAACCATAATAAACATTGTCTTGATAAACATGAACAGAATTATGACAGAAGTTCAAATTAAATCCTAATCTTATAAGAGCAACAACTGAAACCAAATTCCGTCGAATTTCTGGAGCGAATAAGATATCTTGTAGGATTAGGGTTCGTCCACCATGCAAATCAAGTTTGCAAGTACCAATCCCTTTAACCTCCACTCTGGCGTTATTTCCTACATATATCCATCTTGTTCCAACAGGGACTCGACGAAACTCTACCAACGATTCACGGTCTCTAGTCACATGGTCTGTTGCACCTGAGTCAACAATCCACACAGGATATGATTCAGTTAATAAAACAGTACTAGATACATGAACAAAAGACAAAGACGAGTCATGGTATGCTACCTTATCCTTCTTAGGATTGGTGCACTCTCGAGCAAAGTGCCCGAGTGCTCCACAGTTGAAGCACTTCATCTTGTTCTTGTCTTTCTTCTTCTTAGCAAAACGCTTACGTTTGCCGCCATGGTTGGGGTTGTTGTTCTTCTCACCAGTCTGCTTCCCAGGGTTGCCTTTCTTCCAGTTCCTCTTACGTTTGAAGCCCGAAGCTTTCTTGGAACTAGTCTCAGCAATGTAAGCACTTGACATGGATTTTGCAACTCCAAGTCGCTCATCCTCAAGTTCAACGTGGCGAGCAGCATCAGCAAAGGTTTTGATGCTATCATTATGAGTCAGATTGATTTTCAGATGCTCCCACTTGTCAGGAAGTGACCGGATTAAGGCTTGAACTTGCTGCTCATCAGAGAGGATATGGCCAGCTGACACAAGCTCCCTAATCATATTAGACATCACCCTAATGTGTTGCTTAATGTTATGATTGGGCAATTTCTTATAAGTGTCAAATTTGATTGTCAGCTGCCTCAGACGAGTGATTGTCGTACCCCCATATTTCTCCCTGAGAAACACCCATATGTCATGAGCGGTAGGGTGCTGCTCACACTCGTAAATCAGATCATCAATCACAGAGCTAACCAGGATTGCACGAGCAGTGGAATTTTTCTTTTTCCACGCCTGGTAAGCCTCTTGATCCCTTCTCTGTTGGACACTATTTCCAACACCTGGGTCATCCAAGATTCGGTTGATGCCATCCAAAACATCTTGCTCATCGAGCACATACCAAATCTTATGACGCCAGATGTCATAGTTGTCACCGTTCAGTTTGTCACCTTTGTTAAGGTCAGCAATTATTGATTTAGATGCCATAGTCTGTTATGTAAGAGGTGATTAAATGTTAAAGCCCTTATACACATATTTTATTTTATACTAAGTCAATTAAGCTCCATTAAGACTTGACACAAGCAATGGATTCGAAAGTTCACGCAATGTTCCCAATCATCATCCATTTACAAGTATCTCATAATTATGGACTTAATATCAAAAGTATAAAAAAAAACTAAAGTTCTTGGTGATAGTCATTCTAAAACCTAAGAACTCCTACTGGAAAAGATGATCAAACATGCTAAAGCATAACAATACATATACGATCATAAATATGTAAGCAAACAAAGCATGCATTTCGAATCAAAACAACTAAGATTCATACAAACAGTCATCAAATCCAGTCTCATGAAGAAAACAAACAAACAACATAGAATATCTTTAAATGGAAATGAAATTACAGAAATCATTCAAATCGGAAAAATCGACCCTCTGGTTCGATTGATTGCCAAGACTGAACAAAAGCTTCATTGGCAATGGCTTGAGACAGCCTGTCACAAGGTACTTGCTTCAAGGACCGATGAGTTGATTTCTTCCTCATACCGGACCTCAGGTTGCGGAGGTTAGAGTTCAGACTGAGAAATAAAGTCTTTTCAGCCTTTTTCTTTAGGTATAATTTCCATCCATTATGCATGTTGTGAATGAAGTTTTCTATAGAGTTATCTCTTCCAATATAGTTTCTCGCCTCTTCCCATACTTTATGAAGTTCAACCGGAAGAGATTGCTTGAAGACATCACACCGTTTTTCAAACGGATGAATGTCAGTACCATAATAGTGAACGCGGCGGTGTAACTTTCTCATTACCCTCCAATGCTCTTTCAAAGAGTGTTTGGGATCCATTCGGTACGACACCAAATCTTCTTTGACCCCCGGTAGCTCATGGATACGTCGCTTAAGGGCTTCTCCCCGAAGTACCCTATAATTGCTATAGATCAAAGGCATACCTGAAGGATGAGGGTAAATATTAAATGTTTGCGGAATTATAATATTTTCAGTGATTGAAATACATTTTGATACTTTCAAGAATATTTTCTTTGCCAAATTTCAAATAAAATGCGCGAAAAAAATAAATGCTCAAGCGAGAATAAACGAGCTTAATTTTTCTAAAGTATCAAAAAATTCAATCTCAGTAGCCACCCATGAAGGACAATTTAATTTAAATTTTCTGGAAAAAATTTGGAATTTTCTGGAAAAAATTTGGAATTTTCTGAAGAAGAATTTTATTTTCTGTGAATTTCTAAAGATTTAAAACACAATAAATCAAAATAAATTTTAAACATTGTTCAAAAAATTATTTTAATTTACAGATAAATCAGAAATAAAATTTCAAGTTTACAGGAAAAAATCCGGTCGAAACCGGCCGCCGGAAACCACCTCACGCGCCGACACGCGCCGGCGGTGGGTGAAATTTTTTTTTTTAAACAAGCTTCTGCTGCCACGTGGCAGTCCCTGACGTGGACACGTGACAAGTAACAGTGACATGGACACCCACGTCAGATGGCCACGTCATCGACACGTGGATGTACACGTGGCAGGACAGGTCTCGAAATCCTACGTGGCGCTGACGTGACAGACACGTGTGTCTGACGTGGACGCCACGTGGATGTCTGCGTGTGACTGGGCAGTTACAACTGCCCATGATTTGTCCCACTCGCGAGGGTGGCGCGTGTACCACACGCGCCGCTTTCCGCTCGTTTTCCGGCGTCGTCCTTCTGGCTAACCCCCCATTTTCGTGCCTTCCGAATCCATTGGTGCAATCAGATTTACGTTTTGAGCTCTCGACGTTGGAGTGTGTGTTACAACCGCATAGGAAGAGAGTGGTGAGTGTATTATGCATTATGTGTTATTAAATTAATTTTCCAGATTATTAATGTAATTAGGCAGAGACTTAACACTCAATTTCCGAACGAAATATTTGGCCAAAAAATAATCTGGGCACAGATCCAGAAAGCTTATTTCGAGAGGAACGTAAGCATATATGGTAGATCACATAATTCCAAGTAACACATCGGGAAAACGCATAATACTATTTTAAGAAAACAATTTTTCCAGAACAGAATATTAATCAAAAAATTCTGAAATAATTCAGATAATTACTACATCATATGAGCATGCCTCAGTAAAAATTTCAGAATTATCCGACAACTATATCATGCCTAGAAAATTAAAACAGTATAACCATAATTCCACAAATTCGAAAAAATCATAACAAAAACAATTTGACAGGAATCACAAGTCACATACAGCATGATTTTCGAATATAATCAGAATATAAAGAGTTTCGAACTCAATTGCAACAATGGCTCTGATACCAATGTTGGTTTCTACAACATACATGCTCCAAATTCGCATAATCGAAGCAAATAAAATAAAAAGGGATCTTACTTAACTATTCGAACCGGCAATTGAATCACGAATTTCTGATTTCTGATTTCTGGTAGTTTTCCAACACTCTGGTCGGTCTCCAATCACGGACGGAAAGTAGACACAATTCACAGCCTAAGAACCCTGACTTCAATGTTCTTGATTGATCAATTAATTCTCCCCAAAAAGTATTTTTCTCTCTGTTTTGTTTTTTCTCTGTAAAACGTTTTCTCTCTTTTCAAATTGTAATTGTAATTAAACTGTCTTAGAGAGAGAGAGTTAATAAACGTCTTTATTAACTTATCTGATAAGAAGGAGAGAGAGGGGGGAAGTTGTCCCACAAAATAGGAGTGGGGAGTTAATTAAAACTCCCCCTAACCAACTGGACCCGGATCCGGTTCGGGTCAGCCCACATGGGCGAACCCGATCCGACCCGGCCCATTGGATCAGTCCAACATCGCTATCCCTTTTGCTAGGGTTTTTTGCAAGTTAACTCCCCGTGATATGTCTAATGGATAATTTACCTCCCCGTGAAATAAAAATAAGCAATTTAACTCCTTGTGAAATGAAATAATGATCAATTTATCTCTTTGTGACATAAAAATGGGCAATTTACCTCCCTGTGAAATGAAATAATGAGCAATTTAACTCCTTATGGTATGAATTAATAAGCAATTTAGAGGGAGGCGATATACGCTTCTTTTATAAAAACATAGGGAGGTATTTCGCCTTTTTCTTATCACCAGGAGTTAAGTTGCCTATTTAGGATATCACGTGGAGGTATTATGCTCTTTTATTTATCATAGGGAATTAAACTGCCTATTTAAAATAACACAGAAAGTTAATTTACTATTCACTCTTTTTGCTAGTTGCTCATACTCCTAATGTTCGAGGAATGAGCATTCTATTTAATTACTATGTTTTTTCTTTTTCTTTTTTCAATTTGAAATTATATATATATATATATATATATATATATATATATATATATATATATATATATATTTATTTCTAATGCATGCATTTTCATGTGAATCACATTTTCATATGTTTTTTATAGTACTAGATGAATATTTGTGTTAAAATTTTCATTTTCATCGTTACCATCTAAAAAGTTTTAGCTGTTAAACTGAATACATATTCAATATTTCACTATTTAACTCGTCTCTCATACGTATGTGATATACATTTATTGAAACATAACTCATACCATATTGAATTGAATGTGTAATTCATTTAAAAGCTTAACTTGTTAATTAGAAGGAATAGACATTTAATATTTGTTGTATTACACATTTGCATTTACTTTAGATTTTAACCATTAAATTTACTAAAACATTATCTTGATTTTTATCTTTCTAAACAGACATGGGTGTTTGCTTTGAGTTTAATCGGACTCACTCCACTTGTCGAACGAATCAGCTTTTTGACAGAGTAAGAAATAAAGAGCTAGATCCGAAAATACCCCTCGTATTCTATCTAACTAAATAAAAAAAAAAAAAAAAAAACATGTGTTATTTTAACTAACTAAATTTCTTCCGTGTTCTTTTTTTATTTGTAAATAATCTCATTTGAAATTCCTACATAAATCGTAAAGAGGTTTTTGTTAATTGTTTAAGTTAACAAGAGGGTTATTGTCAATTTTCAAATTTAATAGGGAGTTTACTAATTTTTTTTTATGTTAATTGGGGTATTTTTGTATCATTTGATGGGGTATAATTGTCGTTTTGGCTTGAGAGGGTTCTTTTGCTAATAAAAAAAATGCAGGAGGAGTTTTGTTAGTTAAAATAACACTAATTTTTTTTAAGTAAAACCAAGTATAAGGGGTGTTTTTGCATTTCACTCAAGAAATAAAAAAAAAAAAATAATATAGTAATATACTATATATTATACGTCTTTATCAGATTACTAATAGCTTACCCTTTCACCATGTATTAATAAATGCAGGCAAATCGCTTTCTTTACAGGGCCAACAGGTGATAACTTAATTAATTCATTTCAAACTTATTTTTCTGATTTCATTTTTTAAAAATGTCAACTTTGCTATTTTGCAATTGATTAATAACTTTCACTTAAAATATTAATACTTTTTTTTTTAAAATTTATTTATTCTTTTTGAAAAATTAAGTATATATTACTTGGATCGAGTGTGGTATTTAAAACCAAATACAGGGGAATTTTGGGGATTTAAAATGACACATGGGGTTTTTTTAGGAGTTAGACAAAGTATAGAGGGTATTTTTGTCTTTCGCTCATTTTATTTTCTTTCTATAAAATATATATTCCGACATAGAAATTCTTCATTAAAACATTAATGGTGCGTGCAGGGTGAAGAAGCTAGAAGATGATGATATGGTATCAGATTAATATATTCTCACGATATATTCTAACAATAAGTTGGATACTTGGGGATTGTCTGTAAGTTTCATAAGTGTGATTTTACTACCAATAGTTGGAAATGCAGCTGAACATGCTGGAGCTATCATTTTTGCTTTCAAGAACAAATATGTAAGTAATGAATATTTTATTATTTGTAGCAATTTTTAGAGTTAATACCAATTTACCCTTATAAAATACATAATATTCAATTTAACCCTCCATGTTATTCGAAAAGAACATTTTACACACCAATGAAAATCTGAAATTAAGAGCAGTTTACCTCCTTTAGCCGAAGGTGTAACTCATTTTTCGAAATTGAGAGTAGATATGCAAAGTGTTTGAGGGGGTAAATTAGCACATTTATCATAACAAAGGGGGATAAACTGCCACAATATCATAGCACATGAGGGTAAATAAAGGGGGATAAACTGCCACAATATCATAGCACATAAGGGTAAATTGCCGGCTATAAAAATGTCAGGGAGGCGATGTGAAACTTTTATGAGATTATTGTGGGGGTGGGGGAGGAGGGGTAAAGTACTCTTTTTCAAATCAAATGAAGGTAAATTGAACATTATGAATATCACAGGGGATAAATCGCCATTAACTCGCAATTCTTAGAATGAATACAATTTGGTGCAAAAATAATTTGTTTTATTTGTTCAATGCAGGATATATCTTTAGGTGTGGCTCTAGGTTCAGCTACTCAAATCGCAATGTTTGTGGTAATTATACAATTGAATTTTATTGACTTGTATAATTGGACAATTAACTTTAATTTAGTACTACTTTGAGCTTGAATTATAAATTTCAGGTCCCATTATGTGTAATAGTGTCATGGATTATTGGAATCAACATGGATTAAGTTCACTTGCTATATCAATTCTTGTCACAGCATTCACTTTACAGGTAAAAAAATTAGTCATCTTTCTTATAAAATGTAAATTTAATTTTGAGTACTAATTAATATGTATATTATAATTTACCAAATTTGTGAATTCATTTTACAGGACGGAACGTCTCATTACCTAAAGGGACTAGTTCTTCTGTTATGCTACCTTGTTATTGGAGCTTGCTTTTTTGTGTTTAGTAAGCATTAATCCTAAATAATATTTTATTTTATATATGTTTATGTTGATGTAATTCTTAGCGACAATGTTCTAACTTGGTTTCGTGTTTCTAAATTTGTTTTCAGACTCTGCGACTTAGGATTTAAGTCGTCGAATGTTTGAAGGAACATTGAGATTGTGAATGGTAATAATTAAATAATTAATCAGTTTTTCAATGCTGTGAAATATACTTTATTTTTGTTCATTCCTAAATACATGTCGTCTTAGTAAAAAAAAAATATTCATAAATATACGTTTTAGAAATTCAAGAAGCCTTAAATTAATTAACTCCTAAATTTTCTAGATGTCATTCATTTTAAAGATAGTTTTGTACATGCAGTAAGGCCTTTATTCTCCGAAAATTTAGATTTTTGATTTTGAATTTTGGATTGCAGACAAATCAAGATTGAGGTCAAGATTCAACAGAAGATGGGCTGATGGATTTGTTATTCATTTATTTAAATGGAGATGGACTCTGCATCGTTGGGTTAAATTGGATATATGTCTGAAATGAAGAGAATTGCCGAATTTGCATTGGTAATAAATGTTGTTTTTCGTTATTTTTTCTTGGGGATTATTTTGTTGGCCAGGCTCTCTTCTGTTTCTTTGTTGATGTTGTTGTCTATATGTTGTAATTTAAAAATCCAATTTAAGATTTCAATAATAATTAATGATTCATTACGTTGCAATTCAAAGCAATTATATATATATATATGAGAGAATTTCACTCGTGGTATTAAATTATATATCGATTCTCACTTGTAGTACCATAAAAATCGAGGCCGATACATTTGGTACCACAATTTAAGAAATCAAATCACTTCTGGTACCACCATTAAAAATTGACGTTAATTGATGATGTGACAGTTAAGTGTTATTGTAAAATTGATATCACTATTTATATTGAAATTTCAAGTTGGCAAAATAATGTCATATCTTCAAATTTACTGAAAATTTTAGTACACATTGTTGCTCAATTTCAAAATTGGTTCGAGTAAGACACGTGAGGACCAATATACATATTCATTTAACTAATTTAGTTTTATAAATAATATTAACAGATCAAATAAGTCTTTAATATAAAACCGACAAAAAATATATCTTTTTAAAATCTAAAATTTACAAAATAGTTTTATTATATTTAATATTTAATAAAATATTAAAATTATATATTATTAATAAATATTTGCAAGTTTCAATTCATGAAACACAATACATAATTTGTAAAAAATTATTGAAGTTTTGGGAACTTAATCAAAATGAAATCGCATATTTTCATCAACAAGGAATCATGCCATGCAATTTTCCTGATATGATATATATTACATAAGCATCCTATAATAAAATTTCCATAACATAATTTTAAACATACCTAAAACACCATTACTGGCCTATCAATAACTCCACATTGGGTCCTGGTTTCTCACAATATGTTTAGTAACAAACTCCAAGATCTCCAAATTAGAAATTAAAACATTCATAAAATCAAGACATAGTGTAATTAGCTTCTTCAAATTGCAGTTACCATGAGAGAATATGCCATTGATTTAATTGCAATAAACAGAGATCATAGAAGCCGAATATAATGAGGGAAAAATGAGATGAAATCTCATCACAATAGCAATCCATTTAAGAATACAAAACAAATGGGTTTCAACATAATTGCATATCCAAAGACGAAAGCATGCAGTTTAATTACAAATTAATAACAGAATTCAACCAATAATGACTTTGATTACCCGGAAAAATCCACCTTGAAATTGACCGGAACACCATGGTTGAATCACTTACGTCACCATCTTGGAAACTCACGTTTTGGTACCCCCGATTAAGACTAAATCACATACGCGCGTGGCCAATTTAAATGTTTTGTTTTCTCAAAAGTAATTTTCTGATAAAGATTCTGATCCTCAATCACCATCTAGACACACAGACAAACAGTATGCCAAAGTCCAGCTGCAATGCCTTAGATTTACATAAACACAGATTTAATATATTCAAAAGGAATGCGTATGGAGACAGAAATAACTTAAATGAAGAAGGAAATAATAAGGTATGTATGTAATTGTACCCTGAAATGATAAACCTCATGAAATGGGGTCAAGATCAAATATCAATGATAATCATCACAATTTAACATATTTGTTTCACTTGCATGTACAGATAGAATAAAACTAAAGTTACAAAAAGCAAAATAAGAAACTCGCGCGATCATCTCATGGTTTCATACAATAATGCTTTATGAAATAGAAACCTAACAAATTAGATCTTCATTCAATTTGTGTCTTCCCTGCCTCTTCATCCGCTGCCTTAACTCACTAAGAGATGCCTTCATCCGCTGCCTTGACCAACTAAGAGAAAAGGAAATAACAAAACGTTAACCAACATGGTGAATCCAAATTTATTTCGAAATAGTCCATCAAATATTCGAAATGTATATATATATATATATATATATATACACTTACGCTCGCTTCTGCATATATGGTACCGTCAACTCCATATTATGATCATTGATAGCTATGACCTGAAGTTCGTCATTTCCATTTTCGTGTTGCTCATGTTCAATCCGAACAGCTGATTTGGACACCTCGTCCCCACAATTGTATACCAGAATTTTCTGCAATGTCTGAATTTCACATATCTCCCAAGGAATCTCCTTAAGATTAATGCAATGATACACTGACAATGACTCGAGTAGGGGGAAATGTTCACCACGGGTGATCCATTGCTTTATTAAATCATTACACCGAAGTTCCAAGACCCTCAACTCTTGAAACTCACCATCTAGTGTCTCCCATTTTTCTCCCACATAGGCATGCTCATGTAATCTGAGAACATGAAGGTTTGGCAATTTCCCTATAGTCGAAATCTCCTCCCAAGGCAAGCCTAAATCAGATAATGTCAGTTCTTTTATAGTGGATGGAAAGTTAACATTTGTTAATTCACCAATGAAATAAGTGGAGAAGGACAACTTCAGGATTTGAAGATCAGTGAGGGAATGGAGATCTGGAAACAGGGTATCATCACAATAATAACAGTTGAGTTTACGAAGATATGGTGAACACCTCAAAAGTTCATCATCCTTGTCATTATAAATTATAATACGTGAAAGGGACCTCAAATTAGTGGTTTTGCAGCTGTAGCAGTCCTTTTCGAATTCTGCACTAGATTTTATTTGGACATGTCTCAACTTCGCCATTTTTAGAATGACTAAGGGTATGCCAATGATAGTCTTTTCTTTGCAATCAATTATAAGAAATTCTAGATTAACAAAGTTGTCTACTAGTAGTTCTGGCATTCGATCGACGGCCAAGTACCTTAACTGAACTAGAAGATCTACTTTTTTCAGCTCATAGGAACTATCAGAATTTGGTTGCAGATTCATAACCTTAAGAAGTTTCATTTGCGGAAATTTGGACGAGGGATGTGAAAGATGGCCAGAAAATGAACGATAATATAGGCCAAAAGGTCTCCCGCCGGCTGATGCCTCTGGTTGAACAAAGATGCGATGATGCTTCTCATAGAGCGACCGACAACTATATAATGACAATTAAGAAAAACCAAGTTTATTATTTCTCATGTAACATGATCATAATAACAAGAATATAAAATACAAAATGACTTGGATTGAATAATAGGATAGCAAGTAAACTTACTCATCAATTGACTTTGAATTTTTTTCTTCATGAGCTTTTCTTAAGCACATGTCCCGCAATAGATCATGAATTCTGCATGCTTTGATCCCACCATCATATCTCCTTTTAGCAATTAGTACGAGGCTTCTATTAATTAGTTCTGAAAGATATTCTTCTCCTACTAGCTCCGGGCTCTTCTCTTGTTCTCTCTGAATGAATCCTTCAGCAATCCACAACCATATTAACTTCCTTACGGATATTTGTGTATCTTCAGGAAATGCTCCAAAATAGAGAAAACACATCTTTAAACGATCTGGCAGATGTTTGAAGCTAAATTCGAGTATTTTTGAATAGCTATTTCCCATATAGGAGTCTAAGTTTGTTTCCACTTTTTCCCATACACTTTCTTTCTTCTCCAAATTTGTCAAAACTCCAGCGATAACAACTACTGCAAGCGGCAGTCTACCGCATTTAGCTGCAATTCGTTTTCCAATGCCTATTAATTCTAGAGGGCAGGGTTCTTGGGGAAACACTTTGCCCTCTAATTAACTCCAACATTGGTCTTCCTTAAGAAGAGGAAGTGAGTGAACAATGCTATTAGTTGGTGATATACTTCTAATCTGACTAGTTAATATTATTCTACTTCCGTTTTTATCATCGGGGAAAAATCTTTTCAAATCATCCCACAAATTTGTAGACCAAACATCGTCGATGACAACAAGGTATCTTCGCTTCGTTAGACATTTGTGTATCTTTAAGGACAAAGCGTCATCTTCCATTTCTAAGATGCTATCCTTTTCTATCTCGATTTTTGAAAAAGACATCAAGATATCTATCAACACCTTTCTCTTTCGATATATTTGTGAAACAACACACCATCCACGTTCATCAAAGTGATTAGTAATTGAGCGATCATTATACAACTTATTTGCAATAGTTGTTTTGCCAAGTCCGGGCATACCAAAAATCGAAATAATTTGTCGATCTTTTGATCCTTCAATAAGATCATTTGATAGATTTGCAATTTCATCCTCAAAGCCGACCACAGATTCAATGATCATAGTAGTAGAATGTTGGTCCCAAGTGGTCAGAAGAGGTTTAGAGGGGGGGGGGGGGTGAATAAACCTCTTTAAAAATTTTCTTCAATTTTAACTTTAAAACTTTACTCTTACTGAACAGACTAAGCTGATCAGATTAGTAAGTTACAATTCTGTTCGCGAACAAATCTTTGAACAGTTTTGTCGACCACTCGTCTGATAGTTACTTAGCTGATTTTGTTAAAATCAGTTTTAATACTTAGAGTACTTGCAGCGGATTTTCAAAGTGTTTTTCACAAGTAAACTTAGTAGTTTGAGAAGTGATTCCCCAGTTTTATAAACTCCTTTTAACTTCTTTTCAAACAGTTAACTTAACGTGTTTTTATGCAATCAGTAAATATGCAAGTTTAAAAGCAATGTAAAAACACAATCAATTTTTATAGTGGTTATATGGATTTAAATATCCTTTAGTCCACTCTTCCAAGTCACTCAGATCTTGGGTTATACTATAATCACAAAGTTTACAGTATACTCTGCTTGCGTCGAACAACAAATGAAACGACCACAAGTTCGCAATAGGAAATCACACAGAAAACCTATTCTCTGAAGTTTGATCACTCACAAAGATGGATCACAACTCCGCACAACACTCTTGTTTACAAAATCACTCAGAAGATGTATTTTTCTTGGTTCTTCAACTCTGCTTTCGTCAACAAATGACTCAGCTGATGAGTGAGCTGTTCTTGAGACTTAAAGAATTTTGCTTCGGAAATTTCTCTCAGAAAGTGTGTTGCTTATTTCTTCTTCGTCTCTTTCAGCTATTTATACTTGAGGATTGAAAAGTGTCCGTTGAAGAGAGACAGAATTCAAATTCCTCGAGTACTGGTCCTTAAAATCCGCGAACGGTTCTTTTGCAGTCTGTCCGTACTGTAAACAGTACTATTCTGCAGGCAGCATTAAATGCACTCGGGTGATGCGAAGCTTTTCTTCAATCATTTGTCTTAAATATCCTCGTACTTCAGCATTTATTACACCAAGGGGCATTTATTACCGTTGGGAACACTTCATGATCTTCTTCACTTGGCTGACGAAAGTATAAGTCTGATGGCGAACTCGGCTGATCTCAACTTTGAACAAATCTGATTTGAGTCGGCTGAACTTCACTAGTCTGATAACTTTACTTCAGCAGATCAGAAGTCTTGGACCTTGAAACTTTGACTCTTCTGATGTCTTCATTACTTAGTCAAAATTCCTTGATAAGTTTATCAGCTAAGTTACTCCATACTTAGCCAATTTATGAAGTTTTGGAATGCATCAAAACCTCCCTTATCAAACTTTCTTCAGTGCCTTCATCTTCATCCTTATCCAACAATTTCCCCCTTTTTGATGATGACAAAACTTCAGCTTAGTACCTGTTGAATACCTAAACTAAAGATTGAAATCCTCAAAATTTTCTGAGATAGAAAAAGTTTATTGGATTGAACTTGACTTTTCATTAATGTTGAAAAAGAGTTACATAGTACAAGTTCATCAGATGAGATTTCTGAAGAAATAGATAAAGTAAACTGATTACAGGGATTTTTCAATTTCTAACTATCAGCTTCTTCATCTGATCCTTCCAGCACTTCTTCATATTCATAAGATGATTCTTCATCATCTTCTTCATCATCAGCTTCTTCTTCCAAGGTTGCTTTGGCAGCTTCCATCTTTTCCTTAAGTTCTTGTTCTTGAAGAGCTTTCAAAGCTTCCATAGCCTTCCTTGCAGATTCTGTATTCTTGTACTTGGTATCTTCTTTTTCAGTCATTTCTTCTTCTTCTACCGTTCCAAGTTTTGCAATCTTATCAGTTTCAGCTTCAGTCTTGTCAGCTGTTTCTTCAGTTTCTTTGGCTTCAGTTGTTGCAGCAGTAGTTTCCTCCTTAGTTGATTCTTCAGCAGCAGATTCCTTTGCTGGTTCTTCAGCAGCAGTTGCTGGTTCTTCAGCAGCAGTTTCCTTAGCTGGTTCTTCCCTTTTATTTTCCCCCTTTTTGTCATCATCAACTCTGATGACAGTAGAAGGTTCAACAGCAGGGTTTAGAGCAACTGTTGGAATCTTTACTCCAGCGCATAAAGCCTTTAGATTCTGATTAACAACGTCGTGACTAGCTGTTAGATGATGAATGTCAGTGCTGATGACATCAGTCTTATCATTGAAGTAGTCAATGTTGAGGTTGACAGTTGCAATTTCATTTTGAACTTCCTGTGCAGCCTTTGCCACTTCTTGCAACATTCCCAGATTGATTTCCTTCTCTTCATGACTGACTTTAATGAAGGTTGCAGTCAGATCCGCAATCTTGTGCTCAGCTGATTTTAAAGCAGTGTGAAGATGATTCACATCACCCTTCACATCTTCTACATTCTGGTTCAGCTCTCTCAAACTGTGCACTAACTGTAATGAATGATCTTGAGGAATTGGAATACTGTTGATCTCCTTCTTGATGATTTCTTCTGTTGATCCTTGAACAGTTTCCAGCTGAAGTCTGTTGGATTCTGCCAACTCAGCTTTCAGCTCCTCCTTAACCTTCAGTAGCTGTTGCTTGTGCTTGTCTTCCAGGTCCTTGAGTTGATTTTCCATCAGCATCTGGATTGCTTCCATCAGTGATGAGTGTTGATCAGCTGATGAAGCAGAAGCATCAGCATCAGCTTCCTTCTCCTCAGTCGCCTGTTGAACAGGGACTTCCTCCAAGTCTGTCATCTGATGGTCTTCAGAAGTCTTAGCTGGCGGCTCAATAGCTAAAGGCTTATCAGCAGATTTGTGCTCATCAGTGACATCATCGTAGAACAGATTAGTGACGGTTCCATCATCATTAAAGCAAGTTGTCTGTCTAATCTGCCTTACAATAATCCAAGGGTTAACAGGAGCATTGTTACCCTTAGGGACTTCATAGTACTGTTGTACTTCCTTGCCAAAAATGATTTGCTGGATACTTGGCAGTAGTGGCAAATCACTTGAACAGCCTTGCTGATACTTTGACTTCTTAGCCCATCTCTTCAGGGCAGTCATAACAGCAAACTTAATTGCTCTTTCTTCAGCATCTTCAGACTTCTTTTTCTTTTCAGGCAAGGTGCTCTTGATTTTCTTTGCTTCCTCCAATGCAAAGCCTTTTGCATAGTTATGCATGATATCTCTTACATGGCTGGGATCAAGAGCCTTTTGAATGGAGTTTGTCTTCAGCCAACTTAGAACCCATCGTTCTTCATCAGCTAACTCCTTCATATTTTGAAGTTCAGTGATTGACTTGTTCAGCCTGTTGTCCCTCCAACTGATATATCTTGGCTTTTCTTGGTTGAACAGGGTCATCAACATAAGCTTCTGATCATAGTAAGCTAGAGACTTCTCAAACTTCTTGAAAAGCTCCTTATCAGCATACACTATTTCAAATGCTTTTCTGACTTCAAACTTGTCCTTTGACTTGAGTTTGGGGGCAGGCAGTAATATCTTCTTTTTGTCTTCTTCAGTCTAGCCTTCTCCAAATTTGATGCCTCCTCCATGGACAGGTCCATAGGCATCAACTTTGCTCAATTCAATCACCATAGCCATTTCAGCATCCTCAGCAGCTTTTCTCTCTGCTTCAGACATTCTTCTTCTGGCTTCATCCTTTGCTTCTTGAGCTTTGCTTAGCTCAAGTGCTTTCTTCTCTTCAAGCTCATCTTGTTTTCTTTGTTCAGCTTCTTCCCTTGCCTTCTTATCAGCTTTGGAGACTTTCTTTCTCCTTAGCACTATTTTTCTTTTGCCTTTATCAGCAGGGGCTGGTCCAGCAGATGATATGGGAGCAGCAGCTATAGGATGGATGATTTGGACATCTGGATCTTCTTGAGGTTGAGTAACCTCAGCTGTTGATGTGACCTGACTTGGCTGTTGCTCATCAGCTTTGTCAGTCTCAACAGTCTTAATTGTTTCAGTAGGCCTTTCAGCAGCTTCAGGGTCTTCCCTTGCTACATTTTCCAAGTTCGTTGGTTCTTCTATAAATGTCATCTGCTTTCTAGCAGACTTCTTGGTCCTCCCTTCACGGTAAATGGTTGTAGCAGTATCTCTCTGTTGACTTCTTGTCCTTTGAGAAATACCCTCAGCAGGCCTTTCTGCTGATGGAGTTCTTGATGGTGATGCAGGGGATCCAGTCCTTACATCAGCAATTATGTTCTCAACAATCTTAGTGGCTTCAGCAGAAGTCACTCTCTCCATCTGCTTAGATTCTTTCTTCTTGGGCTCATCAGCAGCCCTCTTCCTTTTAGTCTCAACAGCCAAACTTGCTGTTTTGACTAATCTCTTTTGCCTTTTGGCAGGAACCTCTTTTGGTTCCTCAACTTCTTCTCTTTCAGGCTCATCAGCCTTCCTCTTCTGAACAGGTAGATACTTGTTCATTGCTTTGGACTTGTGAATTTCTTTCCCATTTGTCATAACACAGCCCAACTTTGATAAGAGGTAACTTAAAGTGATTCTGTGGTTGGTGTAAGGGCCTTTTCCCTTCTTCACTTCCAGAAAATCAGCAAGTATATACCATACTATGATGGATCAGTTTACCTCTAGCCCGTAGTATACGGCAGCCATGATGCTGAAACGCTTCATTGTTACAGCATCTAGAGAAAAAGTACAGTTCTCAATCAGCTTAGACACCATATCAGCCATCCGCTGATATTCATCCTTCAGCTGTTTCTTCCTGATGTTGCCAGACATCATTTCTCCTTCCTTGGCGCAGATCGCCCAAAATTGTTGGTGCTTCTCTTCAGTCAGCACGGTAACTTCGTGTCTTCCAGACTTGGGCAAACCAAACTGTTCATGAAGAACTTCTGGAGTGATGACAACAGTTTTGTCACCCACTTTTGCTCTGATTTCTAGTTTGTTATAGTCAGCTTTTGCCGTTCCGTAATATTCCATAACCTGGTCAGTCCAGATTATTCCTTTATTGTACTCCATGAAATTGACCAACTGTGCCGATTTGAATTTCTCCAACAATTCTTTCATCAAACTTGTACCAGACTGATAATAGGACTCATAATCTAAGAACATACCTTCAGCAGCCATTTCAATCTGTTGAAAGTTAGTGAAAAGGAAAGGATTTTTGCAGAAAACTTGTTTAAATTTTTCTCACAATTGCTTTTGAAAGTTTAGGGTGCGTAAAGAGCTACTCGACTGATCAGATGAGGATTTATAGAGTTGGGGTTTTTCGGTTTCCGTGATATCTGCCAACCGTTAGATTCGTTTTTCTGTCAGTGCTGATCGTGCGGCGTCAGTTACGACCTTTCAAATTCAAAAGATATTTAACTAAAGAGCGGGAATATGTACCGCCCGTCAGTTACTTGTAAAAGCGTGTTTTGAATAAAACGTTTTTAAATAGTTCGCTTTTATTTAAGTAATCAGATGAGTATAATAAACACTTATCTGATTGACTACTGTCCTGATGACAATGCTGTTATCAGAGAATGCCAATAGCTGATAACCTTCCTCAGCTGTTTGTCAATCCAGCTAGATAATATAACTTTAATCTTCGATAGTTGAGTCTTCTAATGAAAACATAACTTCAACTAACTGTCATTAACAAATTTCATCTTTAATTCAGAAGTACCGCTAGTCTTACACGTTCCCCCTGAGTTTAAGAATTCATAAGTTAACTAGTCTGTTGAGAGTTAATCCTTGAAGATAATAATAGATAACTAAGCTGTTGAACTCCAGTCTTCTGATGAGTTCCCCCTCAGCTTATGCTTCCAAATTTAGTAGTCCTAGCTCAGCTCTTTAGAGTTGAAAACCTTACTTCACTTAGAGGTTTAGTGAAGATATCAGCAATCTGATTATCAGTATGAACATACTCAATCAAAACATTGCCTTTTTCCACATGATCTCTAATGAAATGATGCTTGATCTCAATATGCTTAGTCCTTGAATGACTTGTGGTGTTCTGAGTAAGTGAGATTGCACTTGTATTGTCACAGTAGATTGGTATTCCACTGATCTTTATGTTGTAGTCTTCTAGTTGATGCTTCAACCAAAGTATCTGTGCACAGCAAGCTCCAGCAGCTATATATTCAGCTTCAGCAGTAGATATAGAGACTGAGGTTTGCTTCTTACTCATCCATGAGATCAGACGACTGCCTAAGAACTGACAGGCACCTGTTGTGCTCTTTCTGTCAATCTTGCAGCCAGCAAGGTCTGAATCTGAATAACCAATAAGTTCAAATCCAGATTCTCTAGGATACCATAATCCCAATTCTTGAGTGCATTTAACATACTTCAATATCCTCTTGGCAGCTAAGAGATGAGATTCTTTGGGGTTTGATTGAAATCTTGCACAGACTCCAACTGAGTACATTATATCAGGTCTGCTTGCTGTTAGATACAACAATGAACCTATAATGCCTCTGTATTTGGTTATGTCCACTGATTTGCCATCTTCATCTTTATCCAAACGAAGACTTGTAGACATAGGAATGGTAGCTGTTGAGCTAGTTTCCATACCAAATTTCTTGAACAGATCTCTTGTGTACTTTGCTTGGCTGATGAATATCCCATCAGGCAACTGTCTAACTTGCAATCCAAGAAAGTAATTAAGTTCACCCATCATGCTCATTTCAAACTTGTTCTGCATCAGCTTGGAGAACTTATCACACATCTGTTGATTAGTTGAACCGAAAATAATATCGTCCACATATATTTGCACAAGTAATATATGATTTTCCCATTCAATTGTGAACAAGGTTTTGTCTACCTTACCTTTTCGAAATCCTTTAATTAAAAGAAAATCAGATAGGGTATCATACCATGCTCTTGGAGCCTGTTTCAGTCCATAGAGGGCTTTCTTCAGACGATATACTTTGTCCTCTTCTTGATAGACTTCAAATCCTGGAGGTTGTTCAACATACACTTCTTCTTGCAATTCTCCATTGAGAAAAGCAGACTTCACATCCATCTGATAGACAGTGAAGTTCTTGTAAGCAGCATAGGCTAGAAACAATCTGATTGCTTCAAGTCTTGCTACTGGTGCAAAAGTTTCATCAAAGTCAATTCCTTCTTCTTGGCAATAACCCTTGGCCACTAGTCTTGCTTTGTTTCTGGTAACAATACCATCTTCATTCATCTTATTTCTGAATACCCACTTAGTGCCAATTACTCTTTGATGACTTGGTCTAGGAACTAAGTACCAGACTTCATTCCTTTCAAATTGATTCAACTCTTCTTGCATAGCTTCTATCCAGAAGGAATCATTGAGAGCTTCTTCAATTTGCTTGGGCTCTATTTGAGATAGAAATGTGACAAACATGGCATCTTGTGCAGCAGCTCTTCTTGTTTTCACTCTATCTAAAGGATCACCAATGACTAATTCAGGAGGGTGATTCTTGAGCCATCTGAGATCAGGTTGTAGATCAGGATGTTGTCCTCTGTTTTGATCTTGCAACACTACTGTTGGAGTTCCAGTAGTAGTCTGTTGAACATTTGTAGTCTGTTGAACAGTCTCTGGTCTGTCAGCTGTTAGCAACTCGTCTGTTAGACAATCAGCACTGTGATTTTGAACAGCACTTGAGTTAGCAGCTGAACTTAGATTAGGTAGTATGATGGGAACATATTCTTCATTTCTTCCAACGTCTAACTTCTGTAAATCAGTAGACAGATCTTGATTAGCACTTTGATTCTTTTCAGAAGATTGACTTGGCTCATCAAATACTACATGGATAGATTCTTCTATTAGTAATGTTCTTTTGTTAAACACTCTATAAGCTTTACTAACAGATGAGTATCCTACAAAAACAGCTTCATCAGCCTTTTCTGCAAATGCAGTAAGGTGATTTTTCCCATTATTCAATACAAAACATTTACAACCAAAAATCTTAAAGTAATGAATGTTTGGCTTTCTGTTGTTCCAAACTTCATATGGAGTCTTGTTCTGATTTTTGTTGATCATACATCTGTTCTGGGTAAAGCATGCTGTATTTGTTGCTTCTGCCCAAAATCTTTGAGGCAATTTAGCTTCAGCTATCATGGTTCTGACAGCTTCTTTCAGTGTTCTGTTTCTCCTTTCAGCAACACCATTCTGTTGAGGGGTTCTTGCAGCAGAATACTCATGATGTATTCCTTTGATGTTACAATACTCTTCAACAGTAGAGTTTGTAAACCCTGTCCCTCTATCTGATCTGATCTTCAATATTTTGATACTCTTCTCATTCTGGATCAGTTCCATCAGATTGGTAAGATGTTCCTTGGTTTCACTTTTCTTTTTCATGAAAATCACCCAAGTATATCTTGAATAATCATCCACAACAGCTAGGCAGTATTTCTTTCCACCATTGCTGACTGGATCAATGGGTCCAAATAAGTCCATATGCAACAGCTCCAATATTCTTCCAGAAGATTGGTGCTTCTTTTCTTTGAATGATGACTTGATTTGTTTACCCTTCTGACAGGCGTCACAGAGCTTGTCTTTGCTCATGACTGCTTTTGGAATCCCTTCTACCAAATCATTCTTGATTAATCTGTTTATGGTCTTGAAGTTTAAATGATTCATCCTCTTGTGCCATAGCCAACTGACTTCACTTGGTGCAGATGCCACCAAACAAACACTTGAATTCTTATCAGCAGAATTCCAGTCGACTATATAGATATTTCCTTGTCGTCTTCCAGATAAAATTACCTTCTTTGTACCAATCTGTTCAACGTAGCACTTATCTGTTGAGAAGATGACTGAATATCCCTTGTCACAAAATTGACTTATGCTCAGCAGATTATATTTCAGGTCTTTAACATATGAGACGTCAGATATCTCTATGTTTCCCTTGATTAATCTTCCTTTAGCTTTAATCTTGCCTTCTTTGCTGTCTCCAAAAGTGACTTTTGGACCATCCACAGCAACTGCATCAGTCAACTCATGTATGTTTCCACACATGTGCCTTGAACATCCACTGTCCAAGTACCAAATCTTCTCTACTTTACTCCTACTCCTAATCCTAACCTACAAAACAAAAATGAAATTGTTTTAGGTACCCTTATTGAGAGGGTCCTGAAGGATTAGTTCCACCTTTGACAACCCAAGATGTTGAAGTCTTAGGCTTCTTAGGTTTCTGAGTTTTAGGAGCATGAACAGTTTCATTTTTATCATAGTTATCAGATAAGTCATGTTGATGATCAGTATGATATGAATAATGTTCATAAGCAGGGTAAGGTGCATGATATGCAGGATATGCATGCATTGGATGAGCAGGGTAAGGTGCATAGTAACTAGGAAATTGAGGTGCATGATACATAGGATGATATGCAGCAGGTTGCACATAATATGACTCATTTCCATACCAAGCATTTTGATTTTTCTTATTCTTATGCTTCTTTGGTTTACTAGGTGCTTGCTCATTTGTTTTTGACTTAGTTTTACCACTAGTCTGATTGACTTTAGCTTTATCAGCAGACTTCTTAGGACTCTGCTGTTTGGTCTTACTAGTCTGATTTCCTACACTAGGCTCTTTGCTCTTTTTAGCCTTAGGAGATTTCTTCTCCTTTACCACTTTCTCAGACGAGGTAGGTCTAGAGGTTTGAACATACAGAATGACCTTACTATTGTCAGCTGATATGAATTTTTCAGTATGGTTCAACTCTAGTTTATCCTTTTCTAAAGGTGTCTCCTGTTTCTTAGGTGTATGCATGGATGCAACAGTTGACTTGTCATGAGACTTAATGATTTTCTCAAGTTCCATGATTTTTCCTTTATGTACCTCACATTCAGCTTTCAGAGATTCATGCTCTTGCTCAAGCTGTTTATATTCAGCTGATTCTTTTGGCTTTTCAGCTAAAAGTTTCAGTGAACTATTTTGCTCTTTTAGCAAGTTCATCTCTTCCTTAAGCTTAACAAACTCTCCAGCAATAGTAGTATTATTCAACATCATTTGCTCTAGAGAATTAAACAGTTCATTTTCTTGAGGAGTTACCTCATCCTCAGAGTCATCAGATTCCTTTGCCATAAGACATAGGAGAGCAGGTTTTTCTTCATCAGACGATTCTTCATCAGACGAGTCAGAATCTGAATCAGATGAGTAGACAGCGGTCAGCTTTTCTGCTTCAGCCATTATTGCCTTGCCTCTCTGATGCTTTCTTTCTTTTCTCATTTTCTTCTCTTCCTCAGTGTACTTTTCTGCTTTTGGATATGGGCAGTCTCTTATGAAGTGTCCCAATTTCCTGCAGTTGTAACACATTAGTTTTGATTTATAATCATCCTTATCCTGAGAAGAAAAATTAGGTTTAGAAGTAGAAGCATTGTTGTATTTGTTCTTCATTTTTCTTTTGTAGAACTTCTTAAAATTGTTTATCAACAGTGCAACATCTCCAGCAGTGTACTCCTTTTTGTTGAGTAGAGTGGCTTCATCAGATGAGTCCACTTCAGCATTTCTTTGAGCCGGTCTTCTTTGGTTTTCAGCAGCAACAAGTGCAGCTGTGGGTCCTGAAGTTGAGGTTTCTTCAATTCCCATCCTTGGCAGTTTATACTCATACGCCTTGAGTACGGAGAACAGCTCTGTAAGAGAAATCTTGCCCAGATCTCTTGATTCTTCCATTGCTGTCACCTTCATGTTGAACTTGGAAGGTAGAGCCTTCAGTACTCTGACAGTGATCTCTTTGTCAGTGAAAGTCTTTCCCAGCTTCAAAACTTCATTCAGAGTTCTGGTGAATCTGGTGTCCATCTGATCAATGGTTTCTCCAGACTTCATCTTGAAGTTGTCCAGCTTCTCCAAGGCAACACTGAGCTGATGCTCTTTGATAGCATCATTGCCTTCACTCATATCACGAACCTTATCCCACATCTCCTTTGCAGTTTTGCAATGCTTGACTTTGTCAAACCGATCATTATCCAGGGCTTTGGTCATGATGAATCTTCCGACTTTGTCCAGGTTGAACAGCTTTATTTCTTCTGCTGTCATTTCTGTTAAGTCTTTTTCCACCACTATTTGAGCTTCATCTACGATGATGGTCTTGGTGAATTTGAATGGACCTTTGATGATACATGTGTACATGTTATCATTATATGCAGCAAGGAAAATCTCCATTCTGATTTTCCAGTCCTCAAAGGACATACCAGCAATGTGGGGAACATGGCTGATACAATCCATTTTTCAAAAAGTTTTTATTTTTCAAAAAGATGCTCTTTTGAAAAGTTTTGAAAACCTTTGAAAAACACTTGGATCAAGCTCGTTGATCAGGCAGCTGATTCTAATGAACCACCTGCTCTGATACCACTTGTTGGTCCCAAGTGGTCAGAAGAGGTTTAGAGGGGGGGGTGAATAAACCTCTTTAAAAATTTTCTTCAATTTTAACTTTAAAACTTTACTCTTACTGAACAGACTAAGCTGATCAGATTAGTAAGTTACAATTCTGTTCGCGAACAAATCTTTGAACAGTCTTGTCGACCACTCGTCTGATAGTTACTTAGCTGATTTTGTTAAAATCAGTTTTAATACTTAGAGTACTTGCAGCGGATTTTCAAAGTGTTTTTCACAAGTAAACTTAGTAGTTTGAGAAGTGATTCCCCAGTTTTATAAACTCCTTTTAACTTCTTTTCAAACAGTTAACTTAACGTGTTTTTATGCAATCAGTAAATATGCAAGTTTAAAAGCAATGTAAAAACACAATCAATTTTTATAGTGGTTATATGGATTTAAATATCCTTTAGTCCACTCTTCCAAGTCACTCAGATCTTGGGTTATACTATAATCACAAAGTTTACAGTATACTCTGCTTGCGTCGAACAACAAATGAAACGACCACAAGTTCGCAATAGGAAATCACACAAAAAACCTATTCTCTGAAGTTTGATCACTCACAAAGATGGATCACAACTCCGCACAACACTCTTGTTTACAAAATCACTCAGAAGATGTATTTTTCTTGATTCTTCAACTCTGCTTTCGTCAACAAATGACTCAGCTGATGAGTGAGCTGTTCTTGAGACTTAAAGAATTTTGCTTCGGAAATTTCTCTCAGAAAGTGTGTTGCTTATTTCTTCTTCGTCTCTTTCAGCTATTTATACTTGAGGATTGAAAAGTGTCCGTTGAAGAGAGACAGAATTCAAATTCCTCGAGTACTGGTCCTTAAAATCCGCGAACGGCTCTTTTGCAGTCTGTCCGTACTGTAAACAGTATTATTCTGCAGGCAGCATTAAATGCACTCGGCTGATGCGAAGCTTTTCTTCAATCATTTGTCTTAAATATCCTCGTACTTCAGCATTTATTACACCAAGGGGCATTTATTACCGTTGGGAACACTTCATGATCTTCTTCACTTGGCTGACGAAAGTATAAGTCTGATGGCGAACTCGGCTGATCTCAACTTTGAACAAATCTGATTTGAGTCGGCTGAACTTCACTAGTCTGATAACTTTACTTCAGCAGATCAGAAGTCTTGGACCTTGAAACTTTGACTCTTCTGATGTCTTCATTACTTAGTCAAAATTCCTTGATAAGTTTATCAGCTAAGTTACTCCATACTTAGCCAATTTATGAAGTTTTGGAATGCATCAAAACCTCCCTTATCAAACTTTCTTCAGTGCCTTCATCTTCATCCTTATCCAACATAGAAGTTCCCATATCTTGGGTTTTTACCTCTCTACTAAAATCTTTCTTCATGTCCCAGACTTTAATGTCATAAATTGTCTTTATTTCTTCAAATCTCGTTCTAATAAGCTTAAACTTAGGGATAACAACTGGGAGTCTGAAATTCAAATACCAAAGAGGAAGATTGCCCACAACATATGAGTTCACAAGATATTCAGCTTCATATGTCACATCTCTAATTTGGACTAAAGATTCATTCAATTCATCCATATGAACTGTATCCCTGAGCAAATCTCGTGAGAGAGTAAGCTCCTCTTGAAGTGCCATGATTTGAACCTTCATCTCATTAATGATCAAGTGGATTTGGTTATTCATCAAGTTCTCAAGATCCTCGATCAAAGAATCAACGATGAATATTAAATCCATAGCATCATATATTCGAGAAACTACAAATGGGCGAAGTTCTGAAAATTTCGTGGAGTGCTCTTTGATCTTGACATTCAAGACCTCAACCATTTTCAAAAGTGAATTTCTCCCCTCAGTAAACCTCTTGGCCTTAACTCGAAAAATTGAAAAAATACAAGAATAAATGAAATTTCCTGCTTCATTGGCCAATGTTTCAAATTCTGCCAAGATATTTTTGACTTCCTCAAGTTCAGTGCACTGAAATGGTATATCCCCAAGAAGACTAAGAAGAAACATTAGCTATTTCTGAAGAACTGCATATCGTTGCTCCCCGGTTGAACTAATATGTGGAAGAAACGTTAGCACCTTCTGAAGAACTGCATATTGTTGCTCCTCCGTTGAACTAATATGTGCTTCACAATTCAGTATTTGAAGGAGAAAGTCCATAAAACTTGCCAATATTTCATTTTCCTTGAGGGAATTATTCTTCTTAGACAACTCATGTAGCTTTGGGACTTTGAAGAATTTTTTCACCTTTGGCATGAAAGAGTTCACAAACATGCTGATGAACTCTTTCCTTTTTTGATTGCTTTCTTCCCGATTCTTCGTTTCTTCATATTCACGGGCTAAAATATCAAGATTTTTTATTACATGATGCAATACACCGTCCTCAAATTTTATTACATAAAAGACAACTGCTAAGCAGGTTTGACCATTCCAAGGAAGCCTGTCTTCTTTCCAATTAATATCCTCTTCATCAACTTCATCCTCTCCATTAGACGAATACAACTCCATAGATCCATCAGCACATTCAAAGCTCAAAAACTTTGACAGAAATTCAATAGTAGGAGCCTTTAATATTTCTTCCATAACTTGATTTAGTAAGATCAAAAATATACGAGAGTTGATGGACCAAGAAAAATAGAGTTATTTAATTGCCTGAAAGAAATAGAGGTAAGAGACGTAAATATCTTTATGTGTAATCAAGAAAACACACAGAAATTCCTAGAAAAAAGATACACGATTTAAACATATCTCATTGTTCTTTTGTTAATTGGTCCATCATAGTCCATCCGGAATCAATATTTGAATTGGGATAAGGGGTTTGTAATAATGAATTCTTTTTTAAAAATATTTTTTATTTGATGTCACTGTATCTGTAAGTGATGAAAAACATATACACAAAATTTTTAGTTTATTTTTAACATTAAAAAAAAAAAATCAGAACCGGATTGAACCGGTTCAAATTGATTTTTGTAGTAAGTGGTTTTGGGGAGTAAACCGGACCGGACCAACCTCCGATTCGAGGTCGAACTGGTCGGTCCGGTCCGGTTCTAATAACATTGGTCTAAGCATGTACATTGAAACTTCCAAGAGATTTTGGTTTGAATCACACTACTCATTTATTTAGTTCTAAAGTAATCCTAATTGTTGAGTTATTTTTACAATTAATAATATTATGATAGATTTGAGAATGTTGGGGTTTTATGTATGAATGAAATAAACAAAAATAATAGATATGTCTATTCGGTTTGAATTAGGTACCGTTTGGAACGAATTATTGTGTCTATAAATATGAAACATAATCTGACCAATTCTGAATCAATTTATATAGGAACACAAAAGAAAAACACTACTCTCTCTTTCTCTTACTTCCCTAGAAATTTAGTTTCGAAATTTCTATTTGTTCAAGTTCGCCGTGGGTTCATTATTTGTACAAATAATGAACAACAAACTGTTATATCTTGGGAGACTACCGGAAATCAAATTGTATGCACCGTGACAGTCCCGATAATATTATCTTAAGGAAATTTGTTTCGACAAGCCTCAGTCTTATTTCCTATTTACGTGTTAATTAAAGTGTTATACAAATTAATCATAACCATGTAAGTATAATTTATATGCTTTAATAATGCATGAATTTTATTTGCTAGAATATTGCTTACTATATTCTATGTTTTGTGAAACATATAAGTGCACAGATTATTAGACACCAACAATCTTAAGACAATAATAAGACAATAATAATTTTGTTTAACATCTGTGTCAATATTATAATGATTAATTACGACAATTTATTCTATAAAAATCACAAAACAAGACATGTAAGTTTGTATGAACTGATATAACATGTTGCGTGGATATTGTTTTCTAATCATACGTTATGAAGCTCAAAAGTGTGATGACAGAATGTTCGAATCATTGAAAATTAATTCGGATTGTATAGGCTTTATACTAATATGCCATTAAGTTCTGTTAGTGGAGGAACTAAGATCATTATAAAATCATTAAACACTCGGAAGAGAATGAAGAGAATTGATTCCTCTGTGTTAATGAATAAGTGCAATCCTTCATGAATAGATGTTTATATCTTATTTGTGCATTAGCATTTAAATGGTTACACTGTGAGATACTAATAGAAACAAACAAATTGTTAAGAGTTAAATCTGATATATATTTGGACTCTATTTTTTAATCAAGTCCAATGTGTATTCTTCTTTTGCATGAATGGAGCCTATGTTTCTGATTCATGAGAGTACAAGTTTTTTGATGTGATAAAATCAGCTTCATTAAATTGTTATATGGGTTCAATAAGGATATGATAATCTGGAATGATTATCATTAAATGAAATTAAAGACGAAGAGTCGTCACGATTATATATTTCAAATTGTTAGAATGCGATTCAACAAGAAATAATAAGAAATCGTAATATATGTTATATTTGAATTGCGAATTCAATAGAGGGAATTGCACTTTTTATACCAAACATTTACCTACTTTAGAGATTTCATACCATACCTTTCATAATTGCACATTTCATACCAAAATCGAACAACCTTTTTCAATTTACATACCAACGTTAAATTTTGGACGGAATTGGACACGTGCACCGCACGTGTCCGTTAACTCTAAAAAAAAAAAGGAAAAAAAAAGTGTCACTTTTCATACTAAACCTTTACCTACTTTATACACTGCATACCACACCTTTCAGAATGACACATTTCATACCAAAATCAATCAACATTTTTCAATTTTCATACCGACGTTAAATCACAAAAAAAACCTCGCGGGCACTGTACTACTACATATGATATTCTTGTTCATCACTTTTTTACAATTAACCCCTTGCCTCCTAAAATGTTCCAATTTTACCCTTGGGCATTATTAGTACTAATAAATATGTAAAAAATTGAAATTTATGGGCAATTATAAATTATATCAATTAATGAATATGATGATTTTGAATTGAAACAATAGTACCACATAGGGTCTTCTCAATTTGAGGAAACCGTAATAAATCATATGATCGATAACATTCCTGCTTCATTTTCGAAAAGGTACAAACTATAATAAAATACGGTCTTCTTTATCTATGAAAATCATACACAATCATAATTTTGTAATTTTTCTGCCAAATTTTTAAGTATAATTCATTTAAAAAAAAATCTCGTGTTTGTCACTTTCTTATAATTAATTCCTTGCCCCTAAAATGTTACAATTTTGACCATTGATTTTGAGCTGAAAATCTCGAATATGGTCTACTCAGTTTGGGGAAACCATAATAAATCGTAAATTTGAAAAGACCTAGTTACAAAAATACACCCCACGTATTGGTTGTGACAAAAAAAAAACCCTCAGGGGGTATCTGCAATTGTACAGGGGTATTTGCAATTATACAGGGGGGGTATTTGCAATAATACATGGGTTTTTTTAGGGGCAAGGGATTAATTATAAGAAATTGAAAAATACGAGGGTTTTTTTTTGTAATTGAATTATACTTAAAATTTTGACAGAAAAATTACAAAATTATGATTGTGTATGATTTTCATAGGTAGAGAAGACCGTATTTTATTATATTTTGTACCCTTTCGAAAAAGAAGCAGGAATGTTATCGATCGTATGATTTATTACGGTATCCTCAAATTGAGAAGACCCTATGTGGTACTACTGTTTCAATTCAAAATCATCTTATTCATTAATTGATATAATTTATAACTGTCCATAAATTTCAATTTTTTACATATTTATTAGTACTAATAACACCCAAGGGTAAAATTGGAACATTTTAGGAGGCAAGGGGTTAATTGTAAAAAAGTGATGAACAAGAATATCATATGTAGTAGTACAGTGCCCGCGAGGTTTTTTTTTTGTGATTTAACGTCGGTATGAAAATTGAAAAAGGTTGATTGATTTTAGTATGAAATGTGTCATTTTGAAAGGTGTGGTATGCAATGTATAAAGTAGGTAAATGTTTAGTATGAAAAGTGACACTTTTTTTTTCCTTTTTTTTTTATTTTTTATTTTTTTATTATGAGTTAACGGACACGTGCGGTGCACGTGTCCAATCCGTCCAAAATTTAACGTTGGTATGTAAATTGAAAAAGGTTGTTCGATTTTGGTATGAAATGTGCAATTATGAAAGGTATGGTATGAAATCTCTAAAGTAGGTAAATGTTTGGTATAAAAAGTGCAATTCCCTCGAATTCAATATATAGACTAGGAGAATTATTAAGTCATTCAGTGAAGGTAATGATTTGAGTAAAATTTATTGATATGAGCATGCAATTATGAGCCTCATATGAGTATGTGTACATTTATTAGTGTGATTATGCATATGTCAAGCATAAGGAAATGAGTGAATTACTAATAGCTTTATGTGAAAATAAAGGACTAATTAGTAATTATAATCATATCAATATTTTAACAAGAAAATATTGGTAATTTATTATTGGCAAATAATTAAAATTGTTTGCAGAAAATTTGTAATTCATATCGATATTTTAATAAGAAAATATGGATAACTTATAAGAATTATAATTTATAACAATATTTTCAGAAAATATTGAAAATTTATGTGTAAAAGTAATTATAATTCAATTGTGGAATAATTATATATAATTTGCTATGATATCAATATTTTATTAAGAAAATATTGATTATATTTATAATTTATTCACGAAATAAATATCAATATTTTATTGAGCAAATATTGATAATATGTAAAAGTTCAAATTTTTTGAACTACTCCAAATTAAATTATGTGATTTTAAATCATTATTAACTCGTGGAGTTTAAAATGAATTTAATCCCATATATATTTATTGAGTAATAAATATATTGAGTAATAAATATGAGGCAATAAATGTATTTACGAAATAAGAAGAAATACATTTGTGAAATACAAATTTGGATGATGGAATAAGAAAATGGAAAACTCTTATATCTGAATTGTGGAGGTAAGTACGAATATATTCATTTACACAAGAGTGTGTTAAATTAGAAATAATTCGTCAAATAATTTACATAGCTCAACTCAATTGAATTTGTTTGCCAAAATAACAGAATTTTAAGATGTGGTTAAACGTCAATCTTTAAATTCATGTTTACTTGACAACTTGTGGGGGGAAGCTCGTTAGATGTCTACACACATACTAGCTTGAGTTTCATACAAGAAAGTCAATTATCATTCCATATGAGTTATGAAATGGAAGAAGAAACCAAATACCTTCAAATGTGGGGGTATTTAGTCAGATTTCGATTTCACTACCGAAAAAAGAAAATGACTTAAAAAATATTAATTACTACTAGCTTATGCGATAAATAGTAGTAGTTCGTATTTTTGGTGTTTAAATCTGAAATAAATGTAATTATGTGAACTGAGTCACGCGATGAAACATTAATTATGTAGAAGGACTTTGGAATTGATTCTTCTTTTTGGCTTAGATATATTTTCAGTAAGTGTAATTTACTGAAATTAAAATATGATGAAGTAACATTACTAATTATATTACTTACATAAACTTTTCACAGTTCATAATTGGAGTTAATTATAAATTGTTTATTCTGCGAAAATAAACATCATAGTCTAACCCATTTTAGACTAGAATATTTTGCGAAAATATTTAATTAATTTGATCAAGAGGGTCAAATTTGTGAAGTTTATAATTATATTTAATTATTTATAAACTACTATATTCAGCGAGAATATATATGTGAATCTATAAAAAAGAGTTCAATCTCTTACTTCAACATGAGTTTGTTGAGGAGTTGAAGAGACAAATGAGCTAAAAGCTCGAAGTTCTTTGATCCAGATGTTATAACTTATATGTTAAAGGACTAACCTCAAACATATAATTAATTATGTCACGTTCCAATATCGTGGATTAGAAAGAGGCGATTGACAGCGAGTTACATTCATAAAATTGGTAGACCTCGAAGAGTGAACCAATGATGTAAACGGGTTTTTTAAGTTCAAGAGTTTAAAAACCTTTGATAAGTCAATCGATAAAAACTAGGCTAGACGAGTAGCCATGTTGCCTTATAAAAGAAATAATTTTACTTCTTTGACTCATATTCACTAGGGATTAGGAACATCAATTTGAATGTTAATAGCTCTAATAGCTATATATAATGGACGTTGAGATTATTATTCTTAATGGTGAATTAAGTGAGAAAATTTTATAAGGAGTAACCAGAGAATTTAGTTGTTAAATGAAAAGAAAATATAGTTTGTGAAACTTTTGTATTTTCTTGTTAACTTTTAACAAACTTATAAACAATGATATGAAAAATGTGATAGGATCACTAACAAATCTTGACTGGCATATTAATAAATATGACAAATCATAATAATTTTTTGTTCATTCAGAGGTAAGATTCAATGTTTTCTAATAAATAATAGATAATTTGGTTGTTAGGCAAGTGAAAGAAAGTGCGAAAAATGTATATTTTGTTTTTCTATACCGTATATAGTTAGCAGGAAAGTAAGTCACAATTTTTTTTTCTCTTGTAAGGTAGAAAATATTTTCCTATTTCAAACTTTATATTTAAAAGAACATATAGTAAGTACAGATTATGTAAGTATATATCTATTTTCAACTTATGTTATAATCTAAGTGATGAACACGTGATGAAATATATACACATATTATGCTATTTACTTTTTTGAAGTATAAACATGGGAAAATGCAAGATAGTCCACTGTGTTATATTAAACTTGTAAGAAATTACCCTATAAAATTCTTATTGCATTAAATTTCTTTGTGTTTTAAAAAACCCTGCAAAAAACACTCAATTTGTGGTCGTTTTGGATCAAAATATTTCAAGAAATTATTTTCAAAATACTTCAAATTGATCCCTACAACTTCATGTAAAATATTTTTAAAATCATTTCTTGAAATATGTCAATCCAAAACGACCAATTTTTTTACAAATTGTGTGTTTTTTACAGAATTTTTAAAATCACAAGAAAATTTAGCGTAATAAAAATTTCACAGGTAGTTTCTTGCAGATTTAATATAACACGGGGGACTATTTTGCATTTACCCCATAAACAAGGCATGTATGAAACTTCCATTCCATTAGAGATTCATCAAGAATGTACTAAACGAGTGTATTGAATTAAATTAACACATATAATCATACACTTTGAAAGAAATAAGAAAACTTACTTGGATTTGGCCCATTCCGATCTTAGTGGTTGAAAGCTAGAAATTCTCAGATTTGTGAATCAATGTTGAAAGAAATTGTGAAGAAAAAAGGCTATTCTTTTTCAATTTTGCTCAGATTTGTAGACCTTTTTTTTTTTTTTTTTTTTTCTTTCAGAAACACTGTTAATATTACTTGAGCCACCAATTTTTTTCTCTTCACATCTTGGAACAAAACCTTCTATTATAGAATATGCCTTGATAAGTCTTACTACTATTTAATAATCAACTGCATCCCAGTCCAGCTGTTAAGCATGTACTTTGATTTCTATTGGTTAGATATTAAATATTTTTATTTTTAAAATCTGTATTAATCTATGCTAGTTATATATTTAATTTACTGACATCATTATTCTAGAAGAGGGGTTATTATACCAATGTTGTAATTTACTAACAGCCAGCAGCTTGAGGACTTAGGTATACGTTCATTCACCCTTTTCCTATTAAATATGCAAAATAAGGGCTCTCTAATATTTTTTTAACTAAAATTAAATTTATTATTTCTTAATTTTTTAAATTGAAAAATTCTATTATATATATTAAAAAAACTTAAAAAATTCTATTTTAATGTAAAATAAAGCATAACTAATTATTTTATACTCTACTCACCTCACAACTCATAGAACAAATATGATTTTGATATAAACTAACCTTTCTATTATAATATTTCTATTTTTTCATAATCTCCAAAAAAAAAAATACACATTTTTAAAAGTTAATACATACTATTTATTTATATTAATAAAACTCAAACAAAGAATATTATGAAAATCGAAAGTACTTTTAGAAAAAACAAAATAAACATGCCTAAATCTTTGTCAATTACATATATCGTTAGGCTTCATGTTTGACGTAATTAAATTATTTATGACCTGTCGATCAAGTTTAGTGCATGTGATAAAAGTTGAGACTTCAAGATCTCTTGGTATTGTTTTATCAATCTCACTTATCTCGCTTAATTTAATATTAAAAGTCGTCTCTATGTAATGTAATTTAATGTAATTACATTTTTTTTTTTGATAAATAATTTAATGTAATTACATTGCACGACGCAAGTTGCTAACTTTAATATATGTAATAAAGGTACAAGGCCACCGACTCTCTTTGCTAATTTTTAAACAGAAAGAATAAGACAGGGTAACATGCATATTGTGCAATTAAAAATTGGGAATTTTATGTCAACTTGTAATTTTGGTACAATTATAAATTTGGTACAAAATATTAGGTTTTTATTTCAACTTTCATGATAAGCCTAATTTTTCTTCAAAATTAATGACAATTGACCCCTTATAAAATACATAATGTGCAATGTACCCCTATAATTTGAATAAGAGCAATTCACTCCATCTTAAAAATATAAATAAGCAATTTACTTCTTTCAGTCGAAAAATATAACTTACTTGCTGAAATTAAGAGTGATATAAAAATTATTATGTAACATAGAGGGATAAATTGCTACATTTACCATAACACATGGGATAAATTGTCATTTTATCATAATAAATGGGGATAAAGTGTGCGAAATTTTTATAAAATTATTGAGGATAAAATGCTCATTTTTAAATCACATGGAGGTAAACCTAAGTTGCTTACTTGAATATGTAATGAAGGTAGAAAGCCAGCTACTTTCTTTGCTTATATTTTAAACAGAAAGACAGGGTAACATGCATATTGTGCAATTAAAAATTGGGAATTTTTTTTTTCTTTTTTTTTTTTTTTTTAAGAATAGGTGGACTTGTAATTTTGATACAATTACAAATTTGATACAAAATGTTAGGTTTTCATTTCAATTTTCATACTAAGCTTAATTTATCTTTAAAGTTAATGACAATTTATTTCCTATAAAATATATAATATTCAATGTACCCCTATAAAATATATTATATTATATTAAATTTGTATTTTCGTAGCCACTAATAAGTTGCAAAATTATCTGCCATGTGGTACTAAAAAACAAATTTCCGTTAAAAATTAGCATAAGGAAAACTTCGACAAGTAGATGTGATGTCTATTTCAATTGTACCTGGATGTACTACCTCTCCTTCCGTTTGACCATGAGGATGGCCGCCAATTCATCAACACCATCTACATTTTTAAGTAAAATACAAAAATATCCCTTGCTATGTCTAATTAGCAAAAATATCCAATGGTGCGCTTTGGGTCAATGGATCGGATCTTTATAATTGTTTATAAAAATGCCCTTACGCTAGGCCTAATTAGCAAAAGTATCCCATGGTACGCTTGGGTCAAAGGATCAGGTCTTTATATTTTTTTAAGAAATATAATTAGCAAAAATTACAGTATGATTAATTAATTAAGGGTAAATTATGGATAGCCCTTGAGGTAAGGCCTAATTACAAAAAATTTCTCTCACTTATTGGATATTAAGAAAATTCCTCTCAGTTTTATCACCTTTTTACAATTAACCCATTGCCTCTAAAAAGTTTCAATTTTGTCCATGTGAATTATTTGTAATATTTAACAAAATTTAAAAAATTGGGTGATAATTGTTATATCTTATTAATTATAATAGTGATAATTATATATTTACTACCAAAATAATTGATAAAATTTATAATTGTCCACAAGGTTCAATAAATATTGCAAAATATAATAATCATTTTTTTGCATATTTATTAGCAATTTAATTATTTACATTTCTTGAAATATTTATTACTAATATGGAAACATTATTCATTTATGTAATGTGAAAACAATTTTTTTATTTACAAGATATTATTATTAAAATTATATTTAAGTTTTTGTTATACCATTTAAATTGTTAATAAATATGTAAGTAAGTTTTTTTTTTCAATATTTATTGAAACTTATGAGCAATTTAAAATTTATATCAATTATTTTGATAGTAAATATATAACTATCACTTTTATAATTTATAAGATATAACAATTAGCATCCATGTTTTAAAATTTAATATATATATATATATATATATATAATCCCGAAGTGTAAAATTGAAACTTTTTATGTGCAAGTTGTTAATTGTAAAAATGTGACAAATCTGAAGATAATTTTTGTAATACCCAATACGTGGAGAAGATTTTAATAATTAGACTTTATGTCAAGAGTATAGGTAATTTACCCAATAATTAATTAGTAAGATTAGTAAGAAATTAGAAAAATACTCGCATTTTTATCAAACTCAAGACCTACAAATACTCGCATCAGCGAAAGTATATTGTCCGGTCTTTACTCTTTATATTGTTTGTGTGAATTGTAAGGACTAAACTGTAAACAGTACGAACAATTCTCGCAGCAATATTTACGATTTCTTAGTTGTAGTTTTACTCTTTATATTTAAAGAACTTTCATTTCCAATAAAATCATTGGTAGTGTTCCCCTTAGTAATATTTGCAATGATATTAAATTAATCATTTTCCAAATTTTATATTTTTTACGTTCTTGTCCCTCGACTCAAAAGTTTTACACTTGTATTCCTTCTATAAAATATTTGTTACATTAACCATGTATTTTTGGTAGTTTTTAGTCAAATTGATCCCATGTGTCATTTGCATGAGTTTTAAAGGGATAATTTTGATACTTCATCTCCAATGTTACACTTATCAAAATTCAAAATCTCAGTTGGAATTCCGATCGATTTTTTTTCCCCGTCTCATATTTCCGACGGGTTCTTGTACTTCAGAAATTTCTACCTTTTTTGTAGTGATCGTAGGGAGGTTTTGTTACTTGTTTAAGTGAAAGACGGGATATTGTCAATTTTTAAAATTAATAGGGGAGTTATCGATAGTTGTTTCAGGTTAACATAGGTATTTTTGTAAGGGAAAATGCAAGATACTCCCCTGTGCTAAACCTGCAAGAAACTACCCTGTGAAACTTTTATTGCGCCAAATTTCCTTGTGTTTTTAAAAACCCTGCAAAAAACACCCGATTTGTAAAAAATAGGTCGTTTTGGATTGATATATTTCAAGAAAACATTTTTAAAACACTTCAAGTTGGTCCCTACAACTTCACGTGAAATATTTTTGAAATGATTTCTTGAAGAATATCGATCCAAAACCTATTTTTTACAAATTGGGTATTTTTTGCGGGATTTTTGAAAACATATGGAAATTTGGCGCAATAAAAATTTCACAAGGTAGTTTTTTGCAGGTTTAGTATAACACAGGGAAGTATTTTGCATTTACCCCATTTTTGTATCATTTGGTGAGGGTATACTTGTCCTTTCGGCTTGAGAGGATATATTTTGCTAATAAAAAAGAATACAGGGATATTTTTGTTAGTTAAAATAACTCTAGATTTTTATATTAGTTAAACAAAATATAAGGGGTATTTTTGCATTTCAATCGAGAAATAAATAATAGTAATAATATACTATATATAATACATCTTTAAACATATTTTCACGATATATTCTAACAATAAGTTGGATATTTTGTGCATTTTTAATTAGACTGCATCGGATACTTGGGGCTTGTCTGTAAGTTTCATAAGTGTGATTTTACTACCAATAGTTGGAAATGCAGCAGAACATGCCCAGTGGCGGAGCTAGACGACTTTGTTTGGGGGGGCGAAAACGTTCAGTAGCAACCTTGATATTATTCCTATGTTAATTTTATCTAATAAAAGGTGAAAAAATATACTAGAAATTTTTTTAAGACTTCATTCATAAAATGGCTCAAAAGATTGAGGAATTGATAGACACATAAACATTTTACAATATAAATTCAAATATGTAAGAAAAATGCTATAATAAGTACCAAAATTAATACTAAAACTATTTTCTATGTTAATTCTTATGTCTATATTAATATTTATATGTTATAATTTAAAATAAATCGCATATTATATAAAAAAGTAGCAGTTTTGCACCAACTGGGCTTTGAACCTTGGCCTCAGCACTGATAATAAGTCACTTAATCCATTAGGCTAAATGAACTTTATGTACAGAAACTGATAAATACTTTTAATAATAGAAAGCCATATTTTTCTTTGGGGGTGCGGTCGCCCCCCCAGCCCCAACATTGCTCCGCCACTGAACATGCCGGAGCTATCATTTTTGCTTTCAAGAACAAATATGTAAGTAATAAATATTTTATTATTTGTAGCAATTTTTAGAGTTTATACCAATCTACCCCTTGTAAAATATATAATGTTCAATTTGCCCCTCATGTAATTCGAAAAAGAACTTTTTACACACCAGTGAAAATTTGAAATTAAGAGCAGTTTACTTCCTTTAGCCGGAGAGTGTAACTCATTTTTCGAAATTGAGAGTGAGCATGCAAAGTATTTGAGGGGGGTAAATTAGCACATTTATCATAACAAAGGGGGTAAACTGAAATGAGTTACACAATTTAAATCTGCAGAATTAATATTTGTAAATTGAATTATTAAAAAATGTTTTGTAAGTTCAAAATTTCAAATAAATTCTGTAAAACATTTTAATTCAGAATTCCTCCAAAAAGATAAGTCCGAGACGAGACAATCCGCCCGAGCCCAACTCGGATCCGAGTCGGGTCGGCGGGCGGCGGCGGCACGCGTGATGTACTCATATGGCCCTCTTTGTAAAGGGAAAATTCTTGTCCAAGCCTGGCTTGACCAAACCTATCCAACCACCAAGCAAGTGTATTGCACTTGCTTTGTGATTGGTCACTTTCCTGGAAGTTACATTCAATCCTAAAGCAAGTGTATTACATTTGCATTGTGGTTACTTTGGGTTCGGTCAAACCCGGTCTGGGTGAGAATTTCCCTTTGTAAAGACTTATACCAAGTTTATACACTTAGTTCATAGATACTAGTACACACAAATATAAAAAGTCAATGTGGGACAAATGAAGAGTTTTCAACTCTTCAACTTCCTCACAAGGCTTTTATAATTTGTCAATTAGTCTTAGACCAATGTGGGACAAACCCACATACACATTATCTTATTTGAAATATTGTTTTCCCACTTTATACAAAACAATTTATCTATGGATTCCAACCTTGTAATTAGATATCCATCCACAATAGATTATCTCTCTTTAATTATAATTACAACAATAAAAATGTCAGGGAGAAGATGTGAAATGAGATTATGGTGGGGGAAGAGGGGTATAAAGTACTCTTTTTCAAATCAAATGGAGGTAAACTGAACATTATGAATATCACATGGGGCAAATCACCATTAACTCAGCAATTCTTACAATGAATACAATTTGGTGCAAAAATATCTTGTTTTATTTGTGCAATGCAGGATATATCTTTAGGTGTGGCTCTAGGTTCAGCTACTCAAATCAAAGACATAATGTAATTAGCTTCTTCAAATTGCAGTTACCATGAGAGAATATGCTATTGATTTAATTGCAATAAACAGAGATCATAGAAGCTGAATATAATGAGGGAAAAATGAGATGAAATCTCATCACAATAGCAATCCATTTAAGAATACAAACAAATGGGTTTCAACATAATTGCATATCCAAAGACGAAAGCATGCAGTTTAACTACAAATTAATAACAGAATTCAACCAATAATGACTTTGATTACCCGGAAAAATCCACCTTGAAATTGACCGGAACACCATGGTTGAATCACTCACGTCACCATCTTGGAAACTCACGTTTTGGTACCCCCGATTAAGACTAAATCACATACGGACGTGGCCAATTTAAATGTTTTGTTTTCTCAAAAGTAATTTTCTGATAAAGATTCTGATCTTCAATCACCATCTAGACACACAGACAAACAGTATGCCAAAGTCCAGCTGCAATGCCATAGATTTACATAAACACAGATTTAATATATTCAAAAGGAATGCGTATGGAGACAGAAATAACTTAAATGAAGAAGGAAATAATAAGGTATGTATGTAATTGTACCCTGAAATGATAAACCTCATGAAATGGGGTCAAGATCAAATATCAATGATAATCATCACAATTTAACATATTTGTTTCACTTGCATGTACAGATAGAATAAAACTAAAGTTACAAAAAGCAAAATAAGAAACTCGCGCGATCATCTCATGGTTTCATACAATAATGCTTTATGAAATAGAAACCTAACAAATTAGATCTTCATTCAATTTGTGTCTTCCCTGCCTCTTCATCCGCTGCCTTAACTCACTAAGAGATGCCTTCATCCGCTGCCTTGACCAACTAAGAGAAAAGGAAATAACAAAACGTTAACCAACATGGTGAATCCAAATTTATTTCGAAATAGTCCATCAAATATTCGAAATGTATATATATATATATATATATATATATATACACTTACGCTCGCTTCTGCATATATGGTACCATCAACTCCATATTATGATCATTGATAGCTATGACCTGAAGTTCGTCATTTCCATTTTCGTGTTGCTCATGTTCAATCCGAACAGCTGATTTGGACACCTCGTCCCCACAATTGTATACCAGAATTTTCTGCAATGTCTGAATTTCACATATCTCCCAAGGAATCTCCTTAAGATTAATGCAATAATACACTGACAATGACTCGAGTAGGGGGAAATGTTCACCACGGGTGATCCATTGCTTTATTAAATCATTACACCGAAGTTCCAAGACCCTCAACTCTTGAAACTCACCATCTAGTGTCTCCCATTTTTCTCCCACATAGGCATGTTCATGTAATCTGAGAACATGAAGGTTTGGCAATTTCCCTATAGTCGAAATCTCCTCCCAAGGCAAGCCTAAATCAGATAATGTCAGTTCTTTTATAGTGGATGGAAAGTTAACATTTGTTAATTCACCAATGAAATAAGGGGAGAAGGACAACTTCAGGATTTGAAGATCAGTGAGGGAATGGAGATCTGGAAACAGGGTATCATCACAATAATAACAGTTGAGTTTACGAAGATATGGTGAACACCTCAAAAGTTCATCATCCTTGTCATTATAAATCCTAATACATGAAAGGGACCTCAGATTAGTGGTTTTGCAGCTGTAGCAGTCCTTTTCGAATTCTGCACTAGATTTTATTCGGACGTGTCTCAACTTCACCATTTTTAGAATGACTAAGGGTATGCGAATGGCAGTCTTTTCTTTGCTATCAATTATAAGAAATTCTAGATTAACAAAGTTGTCTACTAGTAGTTCTGGCATTCGATCGACGGCCAAGTACCTTAACTGAACTAGAAGATCTACTTTTTTCAGCTTATAGGAACTATCAGAGTTTGGTTGCAGATTCATAACCTTAAGAAGTTTCATTTGCGGAAATTTGGACGAGGGATGTGAAAGATGGCCAGAAAATGAACGATAATATAGGCCAAAAGGTCTCCCACCGGCTGATGCCTCTGGTTGAACAAAGATGCGATGATGCTTCTCATAGAGCGACCGACAACTATATAGTGACAATTAAGAAAAACCAAGTTTATTATTTCTCATGAATAACATGATCATAATAACAAGAATATAAAATACAAAATGACTTGGATTGAATAATAGGATAGCAAGTAAACTTACTCATCAATTGACTTTGAATTTTTTTCTTCATGAGCTTTTCTTAAGCACATGTCCCGCAATAGATCATGAATTCTGCATGCCTTGATCCCACCATCATATCTCCTTTTAGCAATTAGTACGAGGCTTCTATTAATTAGTTCTGAAAGATATTCTTCTCCTACTAGCTCAGGGCTCTTCTCTTGTTCTCTCTGAATGAATCCTTCAGCAATCCACAACCATATTAACTTCCTTACTGATATTTGTGTATCTTCAGGAAATGCTCCAAAATAGAGAAAACACATCTTTAAACGATCTGGTAGATGTTTGTAGCTAAATTCCAGTATTTTTGAATAGCTATTTTCCATAAAGGAGTCTAAGTTTGTTTCCACTTTTTCCCATACACTTTCTTTCTTCTCCAAATTTGTCAAAACTCCAGCGATAACAACTACTGCAAGCGGCAGTCTACCGCATTTACTTGCAATTCGTTTTCCAATGCCTATTAATTCTAGAGGGCAGGGTTCTTGGGGAAACACTTTGCCCTCTAACAAACTCCAACATTGGTCTTCCTTAAGAAGAGGAAGTGAGTGAACAATACTATTAGTTGGTGATATACTTCTAATCTGACTAGTTAATATTATTCTACTTCCGTTTTTATCATCGGGGAAAAATCTTTCCAAATCATCCCACAAATTTGTAGACCAAACATCGTCGATGACAACAAGGTATCTTCGCTTCTTTAGACATTTGTGTATCTTTAAGGACAAAGCGTCATCTTCCATTTCTAAGATGCTATCATTTTCTATCTCGATTTTTGAAAAAGTCATCAAGATATCTATCAACACCTTTCTCTTTCGATATATTTGTGAAACAACACACCATCCACGTTCATCAAAGTGATTAGTAATTGAGCGATCATTATACAACTTATTTGCAATAGTTGTTTTGCCAAGTCCGGGCATACCAAAAATCGAAATAATTTGTCGATCTTTTGATCCTTCAATAAGATCATTTGATAGATTTGCAATTTCATCCTCAAAGCCGACCACAGATTCAATGATCATAGTAGTAGAAGTTCCCATATCTTGGGTTTTTACCTCTCTACTAAAATCTTTCTTCATGTCCCAGACTTTAATGTCATAAATTGTCTTTATTTCTTCAAATCTCGTTCTAATAAGCTTAAACTTAGGGATAACAACTGGGAGTCTGAAATTCAAATACCAAAGAGGAAGATTGCCCACAACATATGAGTTCACAAGATATTCAGCTTCATATGTCACATCTCTAATTTGGACTAAAGATTCATTCAATTCATCCATATGAACTGTATCCCTGAGCAAATCTCGTGAGAGAGTAAGCTCCTCTTGAAGTGCCATGATTTGAACCTTCATCTCATTAATGATCAAGTGGATTTGGTTATTCATCATGTTCTCAAGATCCTCGATCAAAGAATCAACGATGAATATTAAATCCATAGCATCATATATTCGAAAAACTACAAATGGGCGAAGTTCTGAAAATTTCGTGGAGTGCTCTTTGATCTTGACATTCAAGACCTCTACCATTTTCAAAAGTGAATTTCTCCCCTCAGTAAACCTCTTGGCCTTAACTCGAAAAATTGAAAAAATACAAGAATAAATGAAATTTCCTGCTTCATTGGCCAATGTTTCAAATTCTGCCAAGATATTTTTGACTTCCTCAAGTTCAGTGCACTGAAATGGTATATCCCCAAGAAGACTAAGAAGAAACATTAGCTCCTTCTGAAGAACTGCATATCGTTGCTCCCCGGTTGAACTAATACGTGGAAGAAACGTTAGCACCTTCTGAAGAACTGCATATTGTTGCTCCTCCGTTGAACTAATATGTGCTTCACAATTCAGTATTTGAAGGAGAAAGTCCATAAAACTTGCCAATATTTCATTTTCCTTGAGGGAATTATTCTTCTTAGACAACTCATGTAGCTTTGGGACTTTGAAGAATTTTTTCACCTTTGGCATGAAAGAGTTCACAAACATGCTGATGAACTCTTTCCTTTTTTGATTGCTTTCTTCCCGATTCTTCGTTTCTTCATATTCACGGGCTAAAATATCAAGATTTTTTATTACATGATGCAATACACCGTCCTCAAATTTTATTACATAAAAGACAACTGCTAAGCAGGTTTGACCATTGCAAGGAAGCCTGTCTTCTTTCCAATTAATATCCTCTTCATCAACTTCATCCTCTCCATCAGACGAATACAACTCCATAGATCCATCAGCACATTCAAAGCTCAAAAACTTTGACAGAAATTCAATAGTAGGAGCCTTTAATATTTCTTCCATAACTTGATTTAGTAAGATCAAAAATATACGAGAGTTGATGGACCAAGAAAAATAGAGTTATTTAATTGCCTGAAAGAAATAGAGGTAAAAGACGTAAATATCTTTATGTGTAATCAAGAAAACACACATAAATTCCTAGAAAAAAGATACACGATTTAAACATATCTCATTGTTCTTTTGTTAATTGGTCCATCATAGTCCATCCGGAATCAATATTTGAATTGGGATAAGGGGTTTGTAATAATGAATTCTTTTTTAAAAATATTTTTTATTTGATGTCACTGTATCTGTAAGTGATGAAAAACATATACACAGAATTTTTAGTTTATTTTTAATATTAAAAAAAAAAATCAGAACCGGATTGAACCGGTTCAAATTGATTTTTGTAGTAAGTGGTTTTAGGGAGTAAACCGGACCGGACCAACCTCCGATTCGAGGTCGAACTGGTCGGTCCGGTCCGGTTCTAATAACATTGGTCTAAGCATGTACATTGAAACTTCCAAGAGATTTTGGGTTGAATCACACTACTCATTTATTTAGTTCTAAAGTAATCCTAATTGTTGAGTTATTTTTACAATTAATAATATTATGATAGATTTGAGAATGTTGGGGTTTTATGTATGAATGAAATAAACAAAAATAATAGATATGTCTATTCGGTTTGAATTAGGTACCGTTTGGAACGAATTATTGTGTCTATAAATATGAAACATAATCTGACCAATTCTGAATCAATTTATATAGGAACACAAAAGAAAAACACTACTCTCTCTTTCTCTTACTTCCCTAAAAATTTAGTTTCGAAATTTCTATTTGTTCAAGTTCGCCGTGGGTTCATTATTTGTACAAATAATGAACAACAAACTGTTATATCTTGGGAGACTACCGGAAATCAAATTGTATGCACCGTGACAGTCCCGATAATATTATCTTAAGGAAATTTGTTTCGACAAGCCTCAGTCTTATTTCCTATTTACGTGTTAATTAAAGTGTTATACAAATTAATCATAACCATGTAAGTATAATTTATATGCTTTAATAATGCATGAATTTTATTTGCTAGAATATTGCTTACTATATTCTATGTTTTGTGAAACATATAAGTGCACAGATTATTAGACACCAACAATCTTAAGACAATAATAAGACAATAATAATTTTGTTTAACATCTGTGTCAATATTATAATGATTAATTACGACAATTTATTCTATAAAAATCACAAAACAAGACATGTAAGTTTGTATGAACTGATATAACATGTTGCGTGGATATTGTTTTCTAATCATACGTTATGAAGCTCAAAAGTGTGATGACAGAATGTTCGAATCATTGAAAATTAATTCGGATTGTATAGGCTTTATACTAATATGCCATTAAGTTCTGTTAGTGGAGGAACTAAGATCATTATAAAATCATTAAACACTCGGAAGAGAATGAAGAGAATTGATTCCTCTGTGTTAATGAATAAGTGCAATCCTTCATGAATAGATGTTTATATCTTATTTGTGCATTAGCATTTAAATGGTTACACTGTGAGATACTAATAGAAACAAACAAATTGTTAAGAGTTAAATCTGATATATATTTGGACTCTATTTTTTAATCAAGTCCAATGTGTATTCTTCTTTTGCATGAATGGAGCCTATGTTTCTGATTCATGAGAGTACAAGTTTTTTGATGTGATAAAATCAGCTTCATTAAATTGTTATATGGGTTCAATAAGGATATGATAATCTGGAATGATTATCATTAAATGAAATTAAAGACGAAGAGTCGTCACGATTATATATTTCAAATTGTTAGAATGCGATTCAACAAGAAATAATAAGAAATCGTAATATATGTTATATCTGAATTGCGAATTCAATATATAGACTAGGAGAATTATTAAGTCATTCAGTGAAGGTAATGATTTGAGTAAAATTTATTGATATGAGCATGCAATTATGAGCCTCATATGAGTATGTGTACATTTATTAGTGTGATTATGCATATGTCAAGCATAAGGAAATGAGTGAATTACTAATAGCTTTATGTGAAAATAAAGGATTAATTAGTAATTATAATCATATCAATATTTTAACAAGAAAATATTGGTAATTTATTATTGGCAAATAATTAAAATTGTTTGCAGAAAATTTGTAATTCATATCGATATTTTAATAAGAAAATATTGATAACTTATAAGAATTATAATTTATAACAATATTTTCAGAAAATATTGAAAATTTATTTGTAAAAGTAATTATAATTCAATTGTGGAATAATTATATATAATTTGCTATGATATCAATATTTTATTAAGAAAATATTGATTATATTTATAATTTATTCACGAAATAAATATCAATATTTTATTGAGCAAATATTGATAATATGTAAAAGTTCAAATTTTTTGAACTACTCCAAATTAAATTATGTGATTTTAAATCATTATTAACTTGTGGAGTTTAAAATGAATTTAATCCCATATATATTTATTGAGTAATAAATATATTGATTAATAAATATGAGGCAATAAATGTATTTACGAAATAAGAAGAAATACATTTGTGAAATACAAATTTGGATGATGGAATAAGAAAATGGAAAACTCTTATATCTGAATTGTGGAGGTAAGTACGAATATATTCATTTACACAAGAGTGTGTTAAATTAGAAATAATTCGTCAAATAATTTACCTAGCTCAACTCAATTGAATTTGTTTGCCAAAATAACAGAATTTTAAGATGTGGTTAAACGTCAGTCTTTAAATTCATGTTTACTTGACAACTTGTGGGGGGAAGCTCGTTAGATGTCTACACACATACTAGCTTGAGTTTCATACAAGAAAGTCAATTATCATTCCATATGAGTTATGAAATGGAAGAAGAAACCAAATACCTTCAAATGTGGGGGTATTTAGTCAGATTTCGATTTCACTACCGAAAAAAGAAAATGACTTAAAAAATATTAATTACTACTAGCTTATGCGATAAATAGTAGTAGTTCGTATTTTTGGTGTTTAAATCTGAAATAAATGTAATTATGTGAACTGAGTCACGCGATGAAACATTAATTATGTAGAAGGACTTTGGAATTGATTCTTCTTTTTGGCTTATATATATTTTCAGTAAGTGTAATTTACTGAAATTAAAATATGATGAAGTAACATTACTAATTATATTACTTACATAAACTTTTCACAGTTCATAATTGGAGTTAATTATAAATTATTTATTCTGCGAGAATAAACATCATAGTCTAACCCATTTTAGACTAGAATATTTTGCGAAAATATTTAATTAATTTTGATCAAGAGGGTCAAATTTGTGAAGTTTATAATTATATTTAATTATTTATAAACTACTATATTCAGCGAGAATATATATGTGAATCTATAAAAAAGAGTTCAATCTCTTACTTCAACATGAGTTTGTTGAGGAGTTGAAGAGACAAATGAGCTAAAAGCTCGAAGTTCTTTGATCAAGATGTTATAACTTATATGTTAAAGGACAAACCTCAAACATATAATTAATTATGTCACGTTCCAATATCGTGGATTAGAAAGAGGCGATTGACAGCGAGTTACATTCATAAAATTGGTAGACCTCGAAGAGTGAACCAATGATGTAAACGGGTTTTTTAAGTTCAAGAGTTTAAAAACCTTTGATAAGTCAATCGATAAAAAACTAGGCTAGACGAGTAGCCATGTTGCCTTATAAAAGAAATAATTTTACTTCTTTGACTCATATTCACTAGGGATTAGGAAAATCAATTTGAATGTTAATAGCTCTAATAGCTATATATAATGGACGTTGAGATTATTATTCTTCATGGTGAATTAAATGAGAAAATTTTATAAGGAGTAACCAGAGAATTTAGTTGTTAAATGAAAAGAAAATATAGTTTGTGAAACTTTTGTATTTTCTTGTTAACTTTTAACAAACTTATAAACAATGATATGAAAAATGTGATAGGATCACTAACAAATCTTGACTGGCATATTACTAAATATGACAAATCATAATAATTTTTTGTTGATTCAGAGGTAAGATTCAATGTTTTCTAATAAATAATAGATAATTTGGTTGTTAGGCAAGTGAAAGAAAGTGCGAAAAATGTATATTTTGTTTTTCTATACCGTATTTAGTTAGCAGGAAAGTAAGTTACAATTTTTTTTCTCTTGTAAGGTAGAAAATATTTTCCTATTTCAATCTTTATATTTAAAAGAACATATAGTAAGTACAGATTATGTAAGTATATATCTATTTTCAACTTATGTTATAATCTAAGTGATGAACACGTGATGAAATATATACACATATTATGCTATTTACTTTTTTGAAGTATAAACAAGGGAAAATGCAAGATAGTCCACTGTGTTACATTAAACTTGTAAGAAATTACCCTATAAAATTCTTATTGCATTAAATTTCTTTGTGTTTTAAAAAACCCTGCAAAAAACACTCAATTTGTGGTCGTTTTGGATCAAAATATTTCAAGAAATTATTTTCAAAATACTTCAAATTGATCCCTACAACTTCATGTAAAATATTTTTAAAATCATTTCTTGAAATATGTCAATCCAAAACGACCAATTTTTTTACAAATTGTGTGTTTTTTACAGAATTTTTAAAATCACAAGAAAATTTAGCGTAATAAAAATTTCACAGGTAGTTTCTTGCAGATTTAATATAACACGGGGGACTATTTTGCATTTACCCCATAAACAAGGCATGTATGAAACTTCCATTCCATTAGAGATTCATCAAGAATGTACTAAACGAGTGTATTGAATTAAATTAACACATATAATCATACACTTTGAAAGAAATAAGAAAACTTACTTGGATTTGGCCCATTCCGATCTTAGTGGTTGAAAGCTAGAAATTCTCAGATTTGTGAATCAATGTTGAAAGAAATTGTGAAGAAAAAAGGCTATTCTTTTTCAATTTTGCTCAGATTTGTAGACCTTTTTTTTTTTTTTTTTTTTTCTTTCAGAAACACTGTTAATATTACTTGAGCCACCAATTTTTTTCTCTTCACATCTTGGAACAAAACCTTCTATTATAGAATATGCCTTGATAAGTCTTACTACTATTTAATAATCAACTGCATCCCAGTCCAGCTGTTAAGCATGTACTTTGATTTCTATTGGTTAGATATTAAATATTTTTATTTTTAAAATCTGTATTAATCTATGCTAGTTATATATTTAATTTACTGACATCATTATTCTAGAAGAGGGGTTATTATACCAATGTTGTAATTTACTAACAGCCAGCAGCTTGAGGACTTAGGTATACGTTCATTCACCCTTTTCCTATTAAATATGCAAAATAAGGGCTCTCTAATATTTTTTTAACTAAAATTAAATTTATTATTTCTTAATTTTTTAAATTGAAAAATTCTATTATATATATTAAAAAAACTTAAAAAATTCTATTTTAATGTAAAATAAAGCATAACTAATTATTTTATACTCTACTCACCTCACAACTCATAGAACAAATATGATTTTGATATAAACTAACCTTTCTATTATAATATTTCTATTTTTTCATAATCTCCAAAAAAAAAAAAATACACATTTTTAAAAGTTAATACATACTATTTATTTCTATTAATAAAACTCAAACAAAGAATATTATGAAAACCGAAAGTACTTTTAGAAAAAAAAAAATAAACATGCCTAAATCTTTGTCAATTACATATATCGTTAGGCTTCATGTTTGACGTAATTAAATTATTTATGACCTGTCGATCAAGTTTAGTGCATGTGATAAAAGTTGAGACTTCAAGATCTATTGGTATTGTTTTATCAATCTCACTTATCTCGTTTAATATTAAAAGTCGTCTCTATGTAATGTAATGTAATGTAATTACATTGACGACGCAAGTTGCTTTTGAATATGTAATAAAGGTACAAGGCCAGCGACCTTCTTTGCTAATTTTTAAACAGAAAGAATAAGACAGGGTGACATGCATATTCTGCAACTAAAAATCGGGAATTTTTCTTTTCTTTTTTTTAAAGAATAGGTCAACTTGTAATTTTGATATAATTGAATATGAAAATACAAATTTGGTACAAAATGATAGGTTTTCATTTCAACTTTTATACTAAGCCTAATTTTTCTTAAAAGTTAATAATAATTTACCACCTATAAATTACATAATGTTAAATGTACTCTTTATAATTTGAATAAGGGCAATTCACCTCCTGTAAAAAAAATAAATAAGCAATTTACCCCTTTCGGTCGAAAAATTTAACTCACTTGCTGAAATTGAGAGTGACATGAAAAATATTTTGTAACATAGGGGGTTAAATTGCTACATTTACCATAAGTCCATAACACACAGGATAAATTATCACATTATCATAATAAAAAGGGATAAAGTGCCACATTTAAAAATCTTAAAGAGACGGTGCGAGACTTTTATAAATTATAGGGGGTCAAATGTTCATTTTCAAATCACACGAAGATAAATTGAACACTGTGCATTTCATGGGGGAATAAATTGCCATTTACTCCAGAGAAAAAAGGGGCTCAATATGAAAATTACAAAGAAAACCTATTATATAGTATTAAATTTGCATTTTCGTACCCACTACTACTACTTGCAAAGTTGTCTACCATGTGGTAAAAAAAAACAAATTTCCAATAAAAATTAGCATATGGAAAACTTCAACAAGTAGATGTGATGTTTATTTCAATTGTACCTGGATGTACTACCTCTCCTTCCGTTTCTCCTTCCGTTTGAGCATGAGGATGGCCGCCAATCCATCAACGCCATCTACAGTGGTGTGCTTTGGGACAATGGATTGGATCTTTATATATTTTTTTAAGTAAAATACAAAAATATCCCTGGGCTATGTCTAGTTAGCAAAAATATCCAATGGTGCGCTTTGGGTCAAAGGATCGGTTCTTTATATTTTTTTTCAAGTAAAATGCAAAAATACCACTATGTTATGCCTAATTAGCAAAAATATCCCATGGTGTGCTTTGGGTCAATGGAACGGATCTCTCTATTTTTTTGAAGTAAAATGCAAAAATAACCCCGCCCTATGCTATTCAAATGGCAGTTTTTGTTAATAAAAAGGGAGGGTTTTGCTAATTAAACTAATAGGAGAGTTTTTGTCAATTAAACAAAATAAAAGGAATATTTTTGCATTTAGCTCTATTTTTATAGTATTACAACAACAAATTACAATATGATTAATTAATTAAGGGTAAATTACAGATAGCTCTTGAGGTAAGGCCTACTTACAAAAATCCATCTCACATTTTAGATGTTACGAAAATTCCTTTCAGTTTTGTCACATTTTTACAATTAACCCATTGCCTCTAAAAAGTTCCAATTTTGCTCATGTGGGTTATTCGTAATATTTAACAAAATTTTAAAAATTGGGTGATAATTGTTATATCTTATAAATTGTAATAGTGATAATTATATATTTACTACCAAAATAATTGATAAATTTTATAATTGTCCATAAGGTTCAATAAATATTGCAAAAAATAATAATCAATTTTTACATATTTATTAACAATTTAATTATTTACATTTCTTTACATATTTATTACTAATATAGAAAAATTAATTCATTTATGTAATGTGAAAACAATTTTTTTTATTTACAAGATATTATCATTAAAATTATATTTAAGTTTTTGTTATAAAATTTAAATTGTTATTAAATATGTAAATACGTTTATTTTTTTTTTTTTGCAATATTTATTGAAACTTACGAGCAATTTAAAATTTATATCAATTATTTTGATACTAAATATATAATTATATATAAATTAAATATTACAAATAATCCCCAAGGATAAAATTGAAATTTTTTATGTGCAAGGTGTTAATTGTAAGAAGGTGACAAACATGAAGATGATTTTTGTAATACCCAATACGTAGAGGAGATTTTAATAATTAAACTTTACGTCAGGAGTATAGGTAATTTACCCAATAACTAATTAGTAAGATTAGTAGGAAATTAGAAAATTACTTTGCATTTTTATCAAACTCAAGACCTACAATTACTCGCATCAGCGAAAGTATATTGTCCGGTCTTTACTCTTTATATTGTTTGTTTGAATTATAAGGACTAAACTGTAAACAGCACGAAAAATTTTCGCAGCAATATTCATGAATTTCTTAGTTGTAGTTTTACTAGCTCTTTATATTTAATATTTAAAGAACTTTCCTTTCCAATAAAATCATTGGAAGTGTTCCCCTTACAACGTCACATTTTGACTTAGTAATATTTGCAATGATTTTAAATTAATCATTTTTCAAATTTTATATTTTTTACGTTCTTGTCCCTCGAGTCTAAAGTTTTACACTTGTATTCCTTTTATAAAATATTTGTTACATTAACCATTTTTTTTTAATTAGTTTTTGGTCAACTGATCCAATGTGTCATTTGCATGACTTTTAAAGGGATAATTTTGATATTTCATCTCATGGTTACACTTATCTAAACTCAAAACCTCAGTTGGTATTTCGATCGATTTTTTTTGCCGTCGCAATTTTTCGACGGATTCTTCTTCGTCAAAAGTTTCTACCTTTTTTGTAGTGATCGTAGGGAGGTTTTGTTACTTGTTTAAGTGAACGAGGGGATATTGCCAATTTTTAAAGTTAATAGGGGAGTTATCGATAATTGTTTTAGGTTAACATAGGTATTTTGTATCATTTGGTGAGGTATACTTGTCGTTTCGGCTTGGGAGGGTATATTTTGCTAATAAAAAAGAACACAGGAATATTTTTGTTAGTTAAAATAACTCGAGGTTTTTTTATTAGTTAAACAAAATATAAGGGGTATTTTTGCATTTCACTTGAGAAATAAATAATAGTAATAATATACTATATATTATACATCTTTAAACAAATTTTTTATTATCAGATTACTAGCTAATAGCTTATCCTTTCACCTTGTATTAATAAATGCAGGTAAATCGCTTTCTTCACGGGGCCAACAGGTGATAACTTAACTAATTCATTTCAATCTTATTTTTGATTTCATTTAAAAATGTCAACTAATTAGCTATATTTTGCAATTGATTAATAATTTTCACTTAAAGTATTAATAGCATTTTTGTAATTTAATATGCATTTGGAGGGCTTTTGAATGCAACATGTGCAGGGGCGGACCCACACTAGGGCTAGTGGGGTTTATAGCCCCACTCAAATTTATTATATATATATGATATAGTTTTTTTAAAATAACCAACACTCTGGCTTATTGATATAGGTATTGAATGTTTAGTAGCTTGGTCAAGTGTTCGAAACCCAAGATCTACTTCTTTAGTCTTTTTCTTTCTTCAAGTGTATAAATTTTAATTTAAAGCGCCGCGGCTCTCCTGTCCCAAGTGAGTGTCCCACTTGGTGTCACATTAATATAAAATTGACATATGTTCTTTTTAGTTGGGTATGTACTAGAGTTTATTTTATTAATTTAACCACAGTTCAAAATAAAAAAACAAAACAAAAAAAGTTTCATCTTCCTTCTCAGATCTACCACGTCTTTCATCTTCCTTCTCAGATCTACCGTAGTAGTTCAAGTTCTACAAAATTTCTCAGGTTTGTTGTTTTTCAAATACGCTACAAACACAAATTTGTATCTTATTCTCAATTTTTATTCTTATTTTAACTTCTTTAGGATCAGAATTATCGCCGATTTTTCGTGGGTTTATCAAGTGTTAGATTTTTCTTGAACTTTAGGATGAGAAATATGCTACAATGGAGGCTAAGGTTCTTGAATTTGGTTCTTGAATTTCTCTCTTTTTGTAAGCTTGAGCAGGATAAAAATAATTGGAACTTGTCTTTTGTATTAACAGTCTTTTTAGAAGATTTTCAAATAATGGTTGTACCCTAAGTATTACCAGGTTTTTGAAGGAGTTACACAATCATGATTATGTTCAGCGATATATCTGACAATACGATAGTTACATGCCTGATTGGTATTCGATTGTCGACAATCTATTTTCATCTCAGCAGAACAATTACACCTAGTTAAAGAGCGATGGGATATCACACTAATATCTCGTGTGTCTGGTCTTCTTTCTCCTTGTCTAGAGCAACAAAAAATTCTATCCAAATTCTTACATGTTTTCGTGTCTTTGTGTGCTTTGGATAATCTCACACCAAACCCAACGGCTTTTGCATATGATAAATAGAATTTATGGGCAGCCTCTTCCGTTTCAAACTCCATATCAATTCTCGGAATCAACTCTTTAGATATATGAGCATGAATCTCATCAATATTGTTGGATGAAGATGAAGATGAAGGCACTGAAGAAAGTTTGATAAGGGAGGTTTTGATGCATTCCAAAACTTCGTAAAATTGGCTAAGTATGGAGTGACTTAGCTGATAAGCTTATCAAGGAATTTTGACTAAGTAATGAAGACATCAGAAGAGTCAAAGTTTCAAGGTCCAAGACTTCTGATCTGCTGAAGCAAAGTTATCAGATTAGTGAAGATCAGCCGACTCAAATCAGATTTGTTCAAGTTTGAGATCAGCCGAGTTCACCATCAGACGTATACTTCTGTCAGCCAAGTGAAGAAGATCATGAAGTGTTCCCAACGGTAATAAATGCCCCTTGGTGTAATAAATGCTGAAGTACGAGGATATTTAAGACAAATGATTGAAGAAAAGCTTCGCATCAGCCGAGTGCATTTAATGCTGCATTTAATGCTGCCTGCAGAATAGTACTGTTTACAGTACGGACAGACTGCAAAAGAGCCGTTCGCGGATTTTAAGGACCAGTACTCGAGGAATTTGAATCCTGTCTCTCTTCAACGGACATTTTTCAATCCTCAAGTATAAATAGCTGCAAGAGACGAAGAAGAAATAAGCAACACACTTTCTGAGAGAAAATCCGAAGCAAAATTCTTTAAGTCTCAAGAACAGCTCACTCATCAGCTGAGTCATTTGTTGACGAAAGCGGAGTTGAAGAATCAAGAAAAATACATCTTCTGAGTGATTTTGTAAACAAGAGTGTTGTGCGGAGTTGTGATCCATCTTTGTGAGTGATCAAACTTCAGAGGATAGGTTTTCTGTGTGATCTCCTATTGCGAACTTGTGGTCGTTTCATTTGTTGTTCGACGCAAGCAGAGTATACTGTAAACTTTGTGATTATAGTATAACCCAAGATCTGAGTGACTTGGAAGAGTGGACTAAAGGATATTTAAATCCATATAACCACTATAAAAATTACTTGTGTTTTTACATTGTTTCAAAACTGCATATCTTCTGTTTGCATAAAAACACATTAAGTTAACTGTTTGAAAAGAAGTTAAAAGGAGTTTATAAAACTGGGGAAACATTTTTCAAACTGCTAAGAATACTTGTGAAAAACACTTTGAAAATCCGCTGCAAGTACTCTAAGTATTAAAACTGATTTCTGCAAAATCAGCTAAGTAACTATCAGACGAGTGGTCAACAAGACTGTTCAAAGATTTGTTCGCGAACAGAATTGTAACTTACTAATCTGATCAGCTTAGTCTGTTCAGTTAGAGTAAAGTTTTAAAGTTAAATTTGAAAGAAAATTTTAAAGAGGTTTATTCACCCCCCCCCCTCTAAACCTCTTCTGACCACTTGGGACCAACAAGTGGTATCAGAGCAGGTGGTTCATTAGAATCAGCTGCCTGATCAACGAGCTTGATCCGAGTGTTTTTCAAAGGTTTTCAAAACTTTTCAAAAGAGCATCTTTTTGAAAAACAAAAACTTTTTGAAAAATGGATTGTATCAGCCATGTTCCCCACATTGCTGGTATGTCCTTTGAGGACTGGAAAATCAGAATGGAGATCTTCCTTGCTGCCTATAATGACAACATGCATACATGTATCATTAAAGGTCCATTCAAATTCACCAAGACCATCATCGTAGATGAAGCTCAAATAGTGGTGGAAAAAGACTTAACAGAAATGACAGCAGAAGAAATAAAGCTGTTCAACCTGGACAAAGTCGGAAGATTCATCATGACCAAAGCCCTGGATAATGATCGGTTTGACAAAGTCAAGCATTGCAAAACTGCAAAGGAGATGTGGGATAAGGTTCGTGACATGAGTGAAGGCAATGATGCCATTAAAGAGCATCAGCTCAGTGTTGCCTTGGAGAAGCTGGACAACTTCAAGATGAAGTCTGGAGAAACCATTGATCAGATGGACATCAGATTCACCAGAACTCTGAACGAAGTTTTGAAGCTGGGAAAGACTTTCACTGACAAAGAGATTTCTGTCAGAGTACTGAAGGCTCTACCTCCCAAGTTCAACATGAAGGTGACAGCAATGGAAGAATCAAGAGATCTGGGCAAGATTTCTCTAACAGAGCTGTTCTCCGCACTCAAGGCGTATGAGTATAAACTGCCAAGGATGGGAATTGAAGAAACCTCAACTTCAGGACCCACAGCTGCACTTGTTGCTGCTGAAAACACCAGAAGACCAGCACAGAAAAGCAAAGAAGTGGACTCATCTGATGAAGCCACTCTACTCAACAAAAAGGAGTACACTGCTGGAGATGTAGCATTATTGATGAACAACTTCAAGAAGTTCTATAAGAGAAAGATGAAAAACAAATACAATCATGCTGCTTCTACTTCTAAACCTAACTTTTCTTCTCAGGATAAAGAGGATTATAAATCAAAACTAATGTGTTACAACTGCAGGAAATTGGGACACTTCATAAGAGACTGTCCATATCCAAAAGCAGAGAAGTACACTGAGGAAGAGAAGAAAATGAGAAAAGAAAGAAAGCATCAGAGAGCCAAGGCAATGATGGCTGAAGCAGAAAAGCCAGCTGCCGTCTACTCATCTGATTCAGACTCAGACTCGTCTGATGAAGAATCGTCTGATGAAGAAAAACCTGCTCTCCTGTGCCTGATGGCAAAGGAATCTGATGACTCTGAGGATGAGGTAACTCCTCAAGAAAATGAACTGTTTAATTCTCTAGAGCAAATGATGTTGAATAATACTACTATTGCTGGAGAGTTTGTTAAGCTTAAGGAAGAGATGAACTTGCTAAAAGAGCAAAATAGTTCACTGAAACTTTTAGCTGAAAAGCCAAAAGAATCAGCTGAATATAAACAGCTTGAGCAAGAGCATGAATCTCTGAAAGCTGAATGTGAGGTATATAAAGGAAAAATCATGGAACTTGAGAAAATCATTGAGTCTCATGATAAGTCAACTGTTGCATCCATGCATACACCTAAGAAACAGGAGACACCTTTAGAAAAGGATAAACTAGAGTTGAACCATACTGAAAAATTCATATCAGCTGACAACAGTAAGGTCATTCTGTATGTTCAAACTTCTAAACCTACCTCATCTGAGAATGTGTTAAAGGAGAAGAAATCTCCTAAGGCTAAAAAGAGCAAAGAGCCTAGTGTAGGAAATCAGACTAGTAAGACCAAACAGCAGAGTCCTAAGAAGTCTGCTGATAAAGCTAAAGTCAATCAGACTAGTGGTAAAACTAAGTCAAAATCAAATGAGCAAGCATCTAGTAAACCAAAGAAGCATAAGAACAAGAAAATTCAAAATGCTTGGTATGGAAATGAGTCATATTATGTGCAACCTGCTGCATATCATCCTATGTATCATGCACCTCAATTTCCTAGTTACTATGCACCTTACCCTGCTCATCCAATGCATGCATATCCTGCATATCATGCACCTTACCCTGCTTATGAACATTATTCATATCATACTGATCATCAACATGACTTATCTGATAACTATGATAAAAATGAAACTGTTCATGCTCCTAAAACTCAGAAACCTAAGAAGCCTAAGACTTCAACATCTTGGGTTGTCAAGGGTGGAACTAATCCTTCAGGACCCTCTCAATAAGGGTACCTAAAACAATTTTATTTTTGTTTTGTAGGTTAGGATTAGGAGTAGGAGTAAAGTAGAGAAGATTTGGTACTTGGACAGTGGTTGTTCAAGGCACATGTGTGGAAACATACATGAGTTGACTGATGCAGTTGCTGTGGATGGTCCAAAAAGTCACTTTTGGAGACAGCAAAGAAGGCAAGATTAAAGCTAAAGGAAGATTAATCAAGGGAAACATAGAGATATCTGACGTCTCCTATGTTAAAGGCCTGAAATATAATCTGCTGAGCATAAGTCAATTTTGTGACAAGGGATATTCAGTCATCTTCTCAACAGATAAGTGCTACGTTGAACAAATTGGTACAAAGAAGGTAATTTTATCTGGAAGACGACAAGGAAATATCTACATAGTTGACTGGAATTCTGTTGACAAGAATTCAAGTGTTTGTTTGGTGGCATCTGCACCAAGTGAAGTCAGTTGGCTATGGCACAAAAGGATGAATCATTTAAACTTCAAGACCATAAACAGATTAATCAAGAATGATTTGGTAGAAGGGATTCCAAAAGCAGTCATGAGCAAAGACAAGCTCTGTGACGCCTGTCAGAAGGGTAAACAAATCAAGTCATCATTCAAAGAAAAGAAGCACCAATCTTCTGGAAGAATATTGGAGCTGTTACATATGGACTTATTTGGACCCATTGATCCAGTCAGCAATGGTGGAAAGAAATACTGCCTAGCTGTTGTGGATGACTATTCAAGATATACTTGGGTGATTTTCATGAAGAAGAAAAGTGAAACCAAGGAACATCTTACCAATCTGATGAAACTGATCCAGAATGAAAAGAGCATCAAGATATTGAAGATCAGATCAGATAGAGGGACAGAGTTTACAAACTCTACTGTTGAAGAGTATTGTAATATCAAAGGAATACATCATGAGTATTCTGCTGCCAGAACCCCTCAACAGAATGGTGTTGCTGAAAGGAGAAACAGAACACTAAAAGAAGCTGTCAGAACCATGATAGCTGAAGTTAAGCTGCCACAAAGATTTTGGGCAGAAGCAACAAATACAGCATGCTTTACCCAAAACAGATGTATGATCAACAAAAATCAGAACAAGACTCCATATGAAGTTTGAAACAACAGAAAACCAAACATTCATTACTTTAAGATTTTTGGTTGTAAATGTTTTGTGTTGAATAATGGGAAAAATCACCTTACTGCATTTGCAGAAAAGGCTGATGAAGCTGTCTTTGTAGGATACTCATCTGTTAGTAAGGCTTATAGAGTTTTCAATAAAAGAACATTGCTAATAGAAGAATCTATCCATGTAGTATTTGATGAGCCAAGTCAATCTTCTGAAAAGAATCAAAGTGTAAATCAAGATCTGTCTGCTGATTTACAGAAGTTAGACGTTGGAAGAAATGAAGAATATGTTCCCATCATACTACCTAATCTAAGTTCAGCTGCTAACTCAAGTGCTGTTCAAAATCACAGTGCTGATTGTCTAACAGACGAGTTGCTAACAGCTGACAGACCAGAGACTGTTCAACAGACGGCAAATGTTCAACAGACTACTACTGGAACTCCAACAGTAGTGTTGCAAGATCATAACAGAGGACAACATCCTGATTTGCAACCTGATCTCAGATGGCTCAAGAATCACCCTCCTGAATTGGTTATTGGTGATCCTTTAGATAGAGTGAAAACAAGAAGAGCTGTTGCACAAGATGCTATGTTTGTCACATTTCTATCTCAAATAGAGCCTAAACAAATTGAAGAAGCTCTAAATGACTCCTTCTGGATAGAAGCTATGCAAGAAGAGTTGAATCAATTTGAAAGGAATGAAGTCTGGTACTTAGTTCCTAGACCAAGTCATCAAAGAGTAATTGGCACTAAGTGGGTATTCAGAAATAAAATGAATGAAGATGGTGTTGTCACCAGAAACAAAGCAAGACTAGTGGCCAAGGGTTATTGTCAAGAAGAAGGAATTGATTTTGATGAAACTTTTGCACCAGTAGCAAGACTTGAAGCAATCAGACTGTTTCTTGCCTATGCTGCTCACAAGAACTTCACTGTCTATCAGATGGATGTGAAGTCTGCTTTTCTCAATGGAGAATTGCAAGAAGAAGTGTATGTTGAGCAACCTCCAGGATTTGAAGTCTATCAAGAAGAGGACAAAGTATATCGTCTGAAGAAAGCCCTTTATGGACTAAAACAAGCTCCAAGAGCATGGTATGATACCCTATCTGATTTTCTTTTAATTAAAGGATTTCGTAAAGGTAAGGTAGATAAAACCTTGTTCACAATTGAATGGGAAAATCATATATTACTTGTGCAAATATATGTGGACGACATTATTTTTGGTTCAACTAACCAACAGATGTGTGATAAGTTCTCCAAGCTGATGCAGAATAAGTTTGAAATGAGCATGATGGGTGAACTTAATTACTTTCTTGGATTGCAAGTTAGACAGTTGCCTGATGGAATATTCATCAGCCAAGCAAAGTACACAAGAGATCTGTTCAAGAAATTTGGTATGGAAACTAGCTCAACAGCTACCATTCCTATGTCTACAAGTCTTCGTTTGGATAAAGATGAAGATGGCAAATCAGTGGACATAACCAAATATAGAGGCATTATTGGTTCATTGTTGTATCTAACAGCAAGCAGACCTGATATAATGTACTCAGTTGGAGTCTGTGCAAGATTTCAATCAAACCCCAAAGAATCTCATCTCTTAGCTGCCAAGAGAATATTGAAGTATGTTAAAGGCACTCAAGAATTGGGATTATGGTATCCTAGAGAATCTGGATTTGAACTCATTGGTTATTCAGATTCAGACCTTGCTGGCTGCAAGATTGACAGAAAGAGCACAACAGGTGCCTGTCAGTTCTTAGGCAGTCGTCTGATCTCATGGATGAGTAAGAAGCAAACCTCAGTTTCTATATCTACTGCTGAAGCTGAATATATAGCTGCTGGAGCCTGCTGTGCACAGATACTTTGGTTGAAGCATCAACTAGAAGACTACAACATTAAGATCAGTGGAATTCCAATCTACTGTGACAATACAAGTGCAATCTCTCTTACTCAGAACACTACAAGTCATTCAAGGACTAAGCATATTGAGATCAAGCATCATTTCATTAGAGATCATGTGGAAAAAGGCAATGTAATGATTGAGTATGTTCATACTGATAATCAGATTGCTGACATCTTCACCAAACCTCTAAGTGAAGTAAGGTTCTCAACTCTAAGAGCTGAGTTAGGATTACTTAATTTGGAAGCATAAGCTGAGGGGGAACTCATCAGAAGACTGGAGTTCAACAGCTTAGTAATTCGTCATTATCTTCAAGGATTAACTCTCAACAGACTAGTTAACTTATGAATTCTTAAACTCAGGGGGAACGTGTAAGACTAGCGGTACTTCTGAATTAAAGATGAAATTTGTTAATGACAGTTAGTTGAAGTTATGTTTTCATCAGAAGACTCAACTATCGAAGATTGAAGTTATTTTATATAGCTGGATTGACAAACAGCTGAGGAAGGTTATCAGCTATTGGCATTCTCTGATAACAGCATTGTCATCAGGACAGTAGTCAATCAGATAAGTGTTTATTATACTCATCTGATTACTTAAATAAAAGCGAACTATTTAAAAACGTTTTATCCAAAACACGCTTTTACAAGTAAACTGTCGGGCGGTACATATTCCCGCTCCTCACTAAAATATCTTTCGAATTTGAAAGGTCGTAACTGACGCCGCACGATCAGCACTGACAGAAAAACGGATCTAACGGTTGGCAGATTTCACGAAAACCGAAAAACCCCAACTCTATAAATCCTCATCTGATCAGTCGAGTAGCTCTTTACGCACCCTAAACTTTCAAAAGTACTTGTGAGAAAATTTCTGCAAATTCTCTGCATACTTTCCTTTGTTTTTCTAACCTTCAACAGATCTACAATGGCCGCCGAAGGTATGTTTCTCGTTTATGATTCCTACTACCAATCTGGTACGAATCTGATGAAAGAACTGCTCGAAAAGTTCAAAGCTGCTTCGCTGGTAAACTTCATGGAATACCACGAAGGAATTATCTGGACTGACCAAGTGATGGAGTACTACAACTCTGCAAAAGCTGACTACAACAAACTGGAGATTAAGGCTTCAGTGGGAGGCAAATCTATCACTATCACTCCTGCTGTTCTTCACGAGACGTTTGGGCTCCCTAACAGAGGACGACATGACGTCACTGTTCTGACGGAGGATAAGCACCAACAGTTCTGGGCGATCTGCGCCAAAGAAGGAGAAACATTGTCTGGAAATATCAGGAAGAAACAACTGAAGGATGAATATCAGCGGATGGCTGATATGGTGTGCAAGCTGGTTGAGAACTGCACATTCTCACTAGATGCTGTTACCATGAAGAGGTTCAGCATCATGGCTGCCATATACTATGGAATGGATATCAACTGGTCCATCATAGTATGGTACATATTAGCTGACTTTCTTGATGATAAGAAAGGAAAAGGCCCCACTACCAACCACAGGATCACACTCAGCTATCTGCTGTCAAAGCTGGGCTGTGATATGAAGAATGGAAAGGAAATTCACAAATCTAAGGCATTGTCCAAATACATGCCTGTTCAAAAGAGGAAGGCTGGTGAGCCTGAGGAAGCTGATATTGAGGAACCAAAGGAGGTTCCTGCCAAGAGGCAAAAGAGGTTAGTCAAAACAGCAAGTTTGGCTGCTGAGACTAAAAGGAAGAGGGCTGCTGATGAGCCCAAGAAGAAAGAATCAAAGCAGTTGGAGAGAGTGACTTCTGCTGAAGCCACTAAAATTGTTGAGAACATAATAGCTGATGTAAGGACTGGATCCCCTGCATCACCGTCAAGAACTCCATCAGCAGAGAGGCCTGCTGAGGACATTTCTCAAAGGACAAGAAGTCAACTGAGAAGTACAGCTGCTACCACTTACCGTGAAGGTAGAACAAAGAAGTCTGCTAGAAAGCAGATGACATTCATTGAAAAACCTACTGATCTGGAAAATGTAGCTAGGGAGGAACCTGAAGCTACTCAAAGGCCTATTGAATCAGTTGAGACTGTTGTGACTGACAAAGCTGATAAGCAACAGCCAAGTCAGGAAGCACCAACAGCTGAGGTTGCTCAACCTCAAGAAGATCCAGATGTTCAAATCATCCATCCTATAGCTGCTGCTCCCATATCATCTGCTGGACCAGCACCTGCTGATAAAGGCAAAAGAAAAATAGTGCTAAGGAGAAAGAAAGTCTCCAAAGCTGATAAGAAAGCAAGGGAAGAAGCTGAACAGAGGAAGCAGGATGAGCTTGAAGAGAAGAAGGCTCTTGAGTTGAGCAAAGCTCAAGAAGCAAAGGATGAAGCCAGAAGACGCATGTCTGCAGAAGAAAGAAAAGCTGCTGAGGATGCTGAAATGGCTATGGTGATTGAATTGAGCAAGGTTGATGCCTATGGACCTGTCCATGGAGGTGGCATCAAGATTGGTGAAGAGCAGATTGAAGAAGACAAAAAGAAGATACTACTGCCTGCTCCCAAAACCAAGTCCAAAGACAAGTTTGAAGTCAGGAAAGCATTTGAGATAGTCTATGCTGATAAGGAGCTTTTCAAGAAGTTTGAGAAGTCTCTAGCATACTATGATCAGAAGCTAATGCTGAAGACTCTGTTCAACCAAGAAAAGCCAAGATATATTAGTTGGAGGGACAACAGGCTGAACAAGTCAATTACTGAACTTCAAGATATGAAGGAGTTAGCTGATGAAGAACGATGGGTTCTAAGTTGGCTGAAGACAAACTCCATCCAAAAGGCTCTTGATCCAAGCTATGTGAGAGATATCATGCATAGCTATGCAAAAGGATTTGCATTGGAGGAAGCCAAGAAAATCAAGAGCACCTTGCCTGAAAAGAAGAAGAAGTCTGAAGATGCTGAGGAAAGAGCAATTAAGTTTGCTGTTATGGCTGCCCTGAAGAGATGGGCTAAAAAGTCAAAGTATCAACAAGGCTGTTCAAGTGATTTGCCACTACTGCCAAGTATCCAGCAAATCATTTTTGGCAAGGAAGTACAACCTTATTATGAAATGCCAAAGGGGAATAATGCTTTTGTTAACCCCTGGATCATTGTGAGGCAAATCAGACAAACCACTTGCTTCAATGACGATGGCACTATCACCAACTTAGTCTATGATGATGTTACTGATGAGCCTAAAGCTGCGGACAAGCCTGATGTCAAGCCTGCTGATCAGACTGCTGACAAGCCTGCTGATCAAATTGCTGATAAGTCTGCTGATCAGACTGAAGACAAGTCTGCTGAAAAGGCTGCTGATGATCCCCTGGCCATTGAGTGGAAGGCTACGGACTCTGGAAATCATCAAGACGAAAAGATGGAAGATATTCCTGTCCACCAGGAAATTGATGAAAGGGATGTAGCTGCTGCTTCTGCTTCATCAGGTGATAAGCACTCATCACTGATGGAAGCAATCCAGATGCTGATGGAAAACCAACTTAAGGAACTGGAAGACAAGCACCAGCAACAGCTATTAAAGGTTAAGGAGGAGCTGAAAGCAGAGTTGGCAGAAACCAACAGAATTCAGCTGGAAACTGTTCAAGGATCGACAGAAGAAATCATAAAAAAGGAGATCAACAGTATTCCAATTCCTCAAGATCATTCATTGCAGTTAGTGCACAGTTTGAGAGAGCTGAACCAGAACGTGGAAGATGTGAAGGGTGATGTGAATCATCTTCACACTGCTTTAAAATCAGCTGAGCACAAGATTGCTGACTTAACTGCAACCTTCATTAAAGTCAGTCATGAAGAGAAGGAAATCAATCTGGGAATGTTGCAAGAAGTTGCAAAGGCTGCACAGGAAGTTCAAAATGAAATTGCAACTATCAACCTCAACATTGACTACTTCAATGATAAGACTGATGTCATCAGCACTGACCTTCATCATCTGACAGCTAGTCATGACGTGGTTAATCAGAATCTAAAGGCTTTGTGTGCTGGAGTGAAGATTCCAACAGTTGCTCTCAACCCTACTGTTGAACCTTCTAATGTCATCAGAGTTGATGATGACAAAAAGGGGGAAGATAAAAGGGAAGAACCAGCTAAGGAAACTGCTGCTGAAGAACCAGCAAAGGAATCTGCTGCTGAAGAATCAACTAAGGAAGAAACTGCTGCTGCAACCATTCAAGCCAAGGAAACTGAAGACACTACTGACAAAGCTGAAGTGCTTGGAAAGGTAGAAGAAGAAGATACCAAGTACAAAAACACTGAATCTGCCAGGAAAGCCATGGAAGCTTTGAAAGCTCTACAAGAACAAGAACTTAAGGAGAGGATGGAAGCTGCCAAAGCAATTCTGGAAGAAGAAGTTGATGAAGAAGATGATGATGAAGAATCATCATATGAATATGAAGAAGTGCTCGAATCTGATGAAGAAGCTGATAGTTAGAAATTGAAAAATCAATTGTAATCAGTTTACTTTTTCAGAAATCTCATCTGATGAATTTGTACATGTAATTCACTTTCCATATCTATAAAATGTTCAAGTTCAATCCAATAAACTTTTTCTATCTCAGAAAATTTTGAGGATTACAATCTTTAGTTTAGGTATTCAACAGGTACTAAGCTGAAGTTTTGTCATCATCAAAAAGGGGGAAATTGTTGGATGAAGATGAAGATGAAGGCACTGAAGAAAGTTTGATAAGGGAGGTTTTGATGCATTCCAAAACTTCGTAAAATTGGCTAAGTATGGAGTGACTTAGCTGATAAGCTTATCAAGGAATTTTGACTAAGTAATGAAGACATCAGAAGAGTCAAAGTTTCAAGGTCCAAGACTTCTGATCTGCTGAAGCAAAGTTATCAGATTAGTGAAGATCAGCCGACTCAAATCAGATTTGTTCAAGTTTGAGATCAGCCGAGTTCACCATCAGACGTATACTTCTGTCAGCCAAGTGAAGAAGATCATGAAGTGTTCCCAACGGTAATAAATGCCCCTTGGTGTAATAAATGCTGAAGTACGAGGATATTTAAGACAAATGATTGAAGAAAAGCTTCGCATCAGCCGAGTGCATTTAATGCTGCATTTAATGCTGCCTGCAGAATAGTACTGTTTACAGTACGGACAGACTGCAAAAGAGCCGTTCGCGGATTTTAAGGACCAGTACTCGAGGAATTTGAATCCTGTCTCTCTTCAACGGACATTTTTCAATCCTCAAGTATAAATAGCTGCAAGAGACGAAGAAGAAATAAGCAACACACTTTCTGAGAGAAAATCCGAAGCAAAATTCTTTAAGTCTCAAGAACAGCTCACTCATCAGCTGAGTCATTTGTTGACGAAAGCGGAGTTGAAGAATCAAGAAAAATACATCTTCTGAGTGATTTTGTAAACAAGAGTGTTGTGCGGAGTTGTGATCCATCTTTGTGAGTGATCAAACTTCAGAGGATAGGTTTTCTGTGTGATCTCCTATTGCGAACTTGTGGTCGTTTCATTTGTTGTTCGACGCAAGCAGAGTATACTGTAAACTTTGTGATTATAGTATAACCCAAGATCTGAGTGACTTGGAAGAGTGGACTAAAGGATATTTAAATCCATATAACCACTATAAAAATTACTTGTGTTTTTACATTGTTTCAAAACTGCATATCTTCTGTTTGCATAAAAACACATTAAGTTAACTGTTTGAAAAGAAGTTAAAAGGAGTTTATAAAACTGGGGAAACATTTTTCAAACTGCTAAGAATACTTGTGAAAAACACTTTGAAAATCCGCTGCAAGTACTCTAAGTATTAAAACTGATTTCTGCAAAATCAGCTAAGTAACTATCAGACGAGTGGTCAACAAGACTGTTCAAAGATTTGTTCGCGAACAGAATTGTAACTTACTAATCTGATCAGCTTAGTCTGTTCAGTTAGAGTAAAGTTTTAAAGTTAAATTTGAAAGAAAATTTTAAAGAGGTTTATTCACCCCCCCCCCCCCCCCTCTAAACCTCTTCTGACCACTTGGGACCAACAAATATTTTCACTTGGGCGTGTATCCATATAATCGTGAAAATCATTTTCATTGTTCATATCAATCATATCGACTTCATTAGATATTGGCAAATTTTCTTCGTTATCAAAATTAAGTCTCCGACATGGTTCGCTTTCATTACTAAAAGTGGTAATCATATTCATCACCTAAAAAATGAACTTCTTTGTAATTCCAATATACAAGAATATACCTAACTCAATTCCTAATTACCTGCACAATAAAGTTCTTTGTTTCAATCCAAAACATGAAAGAGACAAATGGAAATAAAACAATAATCAACTGTTAAAATATTTAAAGCATTAATGGAATTTACCTAATGAAATAGTAGAATTGAATTGGGCTGAATGTCTCTACAATTTGCAAAAGTAATTTGCAGAATTTAATTTGTATAGGCGATTTCTTCAATGTCTCTATAATATGCAGATTTTTTTTTCTTACGTTGTTGAAGAGTTCTTCTTAGAATAAGTTGAACAGAAGTGTGAGAACGTGGGGAATTGAGAGCTATTTTTCTTTTTTCATTTTTTTTAATTCTTAACTGAGGTTAAACTAATTAGATAAACTCTAACAAATACCCAATTAAAAAGGACATGTGTCAATTTTATATTAATGTGACACAAAGTGGGACACCCACTTTGGAATAGGAGATCCGTGGCGAATTTAAAGTATTAGTTTTATTGCCATAACGTACAATTAACAAGTACATTGGCAAATTGCTTTAGATGTTTCAAGATTACTTATATTGTGTAGAGTTCCAATTCTATAAGTGCAACTAACTAACTTGTAATTTTTTAGTCTTTTTTCTTTCTTAACAATTGTTCTTTTAATTTCTTTAAAATTGTTCTTTAAAATTCTTTTTTCCTTAATAATTGTTCTTTAATTTTTGTTCTTTCTTAATAATATTTTTAATATTGAGAATTCGATTTTTTTTATAAACGGTTTATCTTCTTATTTTTATTTATTTATTACTACACAAATTTCCTCCCCCACAAAAAAACATGTAAATTAAAATATTTTTCTAGCTCCGTCCCTGTCTATTATGGACCAATTTCATAAAATAAGAAATTGGCTTGGTCAAGTTTGTATGTACTTGGTGTTATTTGAAATTGTAATTAAGATTTGTAGATGTTTTGAGTTCGTTGGAAGTCATAACGAGGTATCACATGTAATCAAAATAACTAATGGAGGTTATTTTTGTCAATTTTCTCCTCTTTTTTCGTATGTCCTCTTATATTTTTCTCGTGAATGAAATATATTTTGAAGTTTGACTAATTTTTTTATATATTTCGATTATTAAATTTGTTATTGTACTTTAGCTCCCACTACAACAAATTCCTGGATCCGCCCCTGAACATGTGGAAATGCCACATAATTGATAATTGCAATACTTGCTCTAAATCAACACAAAGTGGATGTTGTGAAAAACTCTCTTTTAGGCTCTATACTATCAAATATTCTTTTAGTATTGGGGACCTCTCTTTTTTGTGGTGGCATTGTCAATATATCAAAAGAACAAAATTTTGACAGAGTAAGTCAAGAATCAAAATTCACACTTTATAAAAATTTATAAATATCTCGAAATAATTAAATACAATTAATTAATTTGTTTTATGATTAACAGAGACAGGCGGACGTTAACTCCTTGCTATTGTTGTTGGGATTGTTGTGCCATGTACTACCTTTGATGTTTAAATTTACCGGAACATCACCGGAGTTAATAGCAACCGGCACACTTCAATTGTCGAGGGCGAGTTGCGTTATAATGCTGATTGCCTACATTGCATATCTTGTTTTCCAGTTATGGACTCATCGACAATTATTTGAAGCAGAAGAAGTTAGTCATCCCTTTTTTCTTTTTTTCTTTTTAATTGAATTTCATCCTTAAATAAACTTAGAGTTAAATGCAAAAATACCCCCTATATTTTGACTAATTGGCAAAAACACCCTATGTTAATTTTGTTAGAAGAAACCCTTTTGCGCTATTTATTTATTAGTAAAAGACCCCACTTGGAATTACTTCATAATTTATATGGGGTTATTGTCAATTTTTAGAGTTAAGAGGGGTATTTTTGCAATTTTTGTGGGTATGATTGTTATTTTTATTGAGCAAAAGACAAAAACACCCCATGTGCTTTGTCTAACTCCTAAAAAAACCCCTATGTTATTTTAACTCCCAAAAATTCCCCTATATTCGGTTTTAAATACCATAATCAACCCAAATATAATTTTACTTTTGACTTTTGATGGAATGACAAGATTACCCCTATGTTTTTGTTTTATTTCTTTATTCTTTTTAAAAAATTAAGTATATACTATTTGGGTCGAGTGTGGTATTTAAAACTAAACATAGGGGGATTTTAGGTATTTAAAATGACACATGGAGTTTTTTTAGAAGTTAGACAAAGCACAAGAGGTGTTTTTATCTTTCACTCATTTTTTTTTTCTTTCTATAAAATATGTATTCCGGCATAAAAATTTGTCATTAAAACATTAATGATATGTGCAGGGTGAAGAAGAAGATGGTGATTTGGTTTCAGATGATGAATCTGCAGTTATTGGATTTTGGAGTGCATTTGTTTGGTTAGTTATAATGACCGGTGTCCTTGCTCTTCTTTCCGAATATGTCGTTGCAACAATCGAAGTAAGTTATTGGCTATGGTCCAAAATATAATTTGTTACATATACTGAAAAATAATATATTTTCACGATATATATTTTAACAATAAGTTGGATATTTTGTACATTTTTAATTAGACTGCATCGGATACTTGGGGCTTGTCTGTAAGTTTCATAAGTGTGATTTTACTACCAATAGTTGGAAATGCAGCAGAACATGCCGGAGCTATCATTTTTGCTTTCAAGAACAAATATGTAAGTAATGAATATTTTATTTTATTTTAGCAATTTTTAGAGTTAATACCAATTTACCCCTTATAAAATACATAATGTTCAATCCCCCCCCCCATGTAATTCGAAAAAGAACATTTTACACACCAGTGAAAATTTGAAATTAAGAGCAGTTTATCTCCTTTAGCCAGAGAGTGTAACTCATTTTTCGAAATTGAGAGTGGACATGCAAAGTATTTGAGGGGGGTAAATTAGCACATTTATCATAACAAAGGGGGGTAAACTGAAATGAGTTACACTATTTAAATTTGCAGAATTAATATTTGTAAATTGAATTATTAAAAAATGTTTTGTAAGTTCAAAATTTCAAATAAATTTTGTAAAACATTTTAATTCAAACTCCAAAAAAATAAGTCTGAGACGAGACAATCCGCCCGAGCCCAAATCGGATCCGAGTCGGGTCGGGCGGGCGGCGACGGCGCGCGTGGTGTACTCATATGGCCCTCTTTGTAAAGGGAAAATTCTTGTCCAAGCCTGGCTTGGCCAAACCTATCCAACCACCAAGCAAGTGTATTGCACTTGCTTTGTGATTGGTCACTTTCCTTGAAGTTACATTCAATCCCAAAGCAAGTGTATTACACTTGCCATGTAGTTACTTTGAGTTCGGCTAAACCCGGTCTGGGTGAGAATTTCCCTTTGTAAAGACTTATACCAATTAAGTTTATACACTTAGTATATATATGTTAATACACACAAATATAAAAAGTCAATGTGGGACAAATGAAGAGTTTTTAACTATTCAACTTCCTCACAAGGCTTTTATAATTTGCCAATTAGTCTTAGACCAATGTGGGACAAGCCCACATACACATTATCTTATTTGAAATATTGTTTTCCCCACTTTACACATAACAATTTATCTATGGATTCCAACCTTGTAATTAGGTATCCATCCACAATAGATTATCTATCTTTAATTATAATTACAACAATAAAAATGTCAGGGAGACGATGTGAAATGAGATTATGGTGGGGGAAGGGAGGATAAAGTACTACTTTTTCAAATCAAATGGAGGTAAACTGAACATTATGAATATAACATGGGGCAAATCACCGTAAACTCGCAATTCTTACAATGAATACAATTTGGTGCAAAAATATCTTGTTTTAATTATGCAATGCAGGATATATCTTTAGGTGTGGCTCTAGGTTCAGCTACTCAAATCGCAATGTTTGTGGTAATTATACAATTGAATTTTATTGACTTGTATAATTGGACAATTAACTTTAATTTAGTACTACTTAGAGTATTTCTTGAATTATAAATTTCAGGTCCCATTATGTGTAATAGTGTCATGGATTATTGGTATCAACATGGACCTTAATTTCGGCATTCTTGAAACAAGTTCACTTGCTATATCAATTCTTGTCACAGCATTCACTTTACAGGTAAAAAAAATTAATCAGTCATCTTTCTTATAAAATGTAAATTTTTGAGTACTAATTAATATGTATATTATAATTTACCAAATTTGTGAATTCATTTTACAGGACGGAACGTCTCATTACCTAAAGGGACTGGTTCTTCTGTTATGCTACCTTGTTATTGGAGCTTGCTTTTTTGTATTTAGTAAGCATTAATCCTAAATAATATTTTATTTTATACACAATGTTCTAACTTGGTTTCGTGTTTCTAAATTTGTTTTCAGACTCTGGGACTTAGGATTTAAGTCGTCGAATGTTTGAAGGAACATTGAGATTGTGAATGGTAATAATTAAATAATTAATCAGTTTTTCAATGCTGTGAAATATACTTTATTTTTGTTTATTCCTAAATTAGAGAATTGCATTTTTGGTACACAGCTATAGGCCAATTCCCACTTTTGGTACACAGCTATATGTGTCCAACACATTTGGTACACCTCTTTAACAAAGTTCGACACATTTGGTACAACCGTTAAATAAATTGCAAAATCACCGTTAATTCCGTTAGTTCGACACATTTGGTACACCTCTTTTACAAAATTGACATGTGCGCGGCATATGGCTGCCCCCAAAAAAAAAATTAAACTTGATAAACTTTTATAAAAATTATCATATGTATTTATTATATTTATCATATCATATTTATATAATGATTAAAAAATATGTATTTATTATTTATATGACATGTAAAATATAATAAACTATATAATGGCATTTATAGTTTAATACTAAAAGAAGAATAAAATATAATAAACAAGTTTATCAAGTTTCAATTTTTAAAAAATATTTATAAAAATAGTTTATTATTTTTATAGTTTATTATTTATAAAAATTATTAAAAAATATGTCTTTATTATTTATATGACATGTAAAATATAATAAACTATGTAATGTCATTTATAGTTTAATAGTGGAAGAAGAATAAAATATAATAAAAGAGTTTATCAAGTTTCAATTTTTAAAAATTATTTATAAAAATAGTTTATTATTTATAAAAATTATTAAAAAATGTGTATTTATTATTTATATGACATGTAAAATATAATAAACTATATAATGTCATTTATAGTTTAATATTGCAAGAAGAATAAAATATAATAAACAAGTTACTTTAATTTATCATATCTATAAAAATTATTAAAAAATATGTATTTATTATTTATATGACATGTAAAATATAATAAACAATAATGTCATTTATAGTTTAATATTGGAAGAAGAATAAAATATAATAAAAAAGTTTATCAAGTTTCAATTTTTTTTTTCTGGGCAGCCATGTGCCGCGCGCATGCCAATTTTGTTAAAGAGGTGTACCAAATGTGTCGAACTAACGGAATTAACGTTGATTTTGCAATTTATTTAACGGTTGTACCAAATGTGTCGAACTTTGTTAAAGAGGTGTACCAAATGTGTTGGACACATAAAGCTGTGTACCAAAAGTGGGAATTGACCTATAACTGTGTACCAAAAATGCAATTCTCTCATTCCTAAATACATGTCGTCTTAGTAAAAAAAATATTCATAAATATACGTTTTAGAAATTCAAGAGAGACTTAAATTAATTAACTCCTAAATATTCTAAATGTCATTCATTTTTAAAGGTAGTTTTATACAGTAAGGCCTTTATTCTCCAAAAATTTAGATAATTAATATTTTCCTTAATGTGCAACATTACCTTAAACGACATATATTTAGGAATGAAGGGAGTATATGGTATTAATTAATGTGAGTTAGATTTTAAATTTTGGATTTTAGATTGCAGAAGAATCTAGATCGAGGTAAAGAATCAACAGAAGATGGGATGATGGATTTGTTATTCATTTATTTAGGCCATCTCCAATGGGTATGGACTCCCATTCCCCTCAGACTCCCATTCCTCTCAGATTTCCCTTCCCCTTCAGACTCCTCTTTTTATAGTCATCTTCAGTGACTCAGTCTTCACATTCTATTTAATTTCAATTCTCAAACTTCCCCACTCTCACTTAATTTTTCCAATGTTCACATTCTATTTAATTCCAATTCTCATTCATTTAATAATAATAATAATAATAATAATAATAATAATAATAATAATAATAATAAAGTTAATAGTAACTTAAATATTGAAATTAATAATAAGTAATTTCTAATTTAATTTATCGTATTTAAATTATGTAAACAGTATTCTATTTTTAATCTAGAAATCGTATTTAATTTCAATGTAACTTTATTACAATTTATTCCACAAAATTAATTCTCATATTTTTCACTCTCAATTAATAATAATAGAATTAAATAACAATAACAATTAATGAACATTGTACATAAAATTACAATATTACAAGTTAAAAAAAGTACAAAATGTACAAGTAAGAAAAATATTTAAATGATAATAGATAATTTATTATTATTTGATAAATAAAAAAAAAGTAAGTATATTAAAGTAAGTGCCGATTAATTAAAAGTTTAAATGTATAAAAAAAAAAAAAAAAAAAAGGTATATGGGCTGGGAGTTTCCCAGCCCAAATAAAAAATTAAAAACAAACAAAAAAAAAAAAAAGATGAAGGAAGTGGGGCTGGCGCGTCGCCAGCCCCTATAGGAAATGCATGGTGAGGTGGGTGAACCCACCGCTCCACATATTTGGGCGGTGGGTAACCACCTCCCACACCCCCTCAATTTTCTCCCCTTTACTCATCAAACTCCATTTTTTTTCCCCCTCTTTATGGATTCATCTTCCCACCTTATCAATGGAGATGCCCTTAAATGGAGATGGACTCTGCATCGTTGGGTTAAATTGGATATATGTCTGAAATGAAGAGAATTGGATTAAATGTGTGTAATTGTAAACTTTGCCGAATTTGCATTGGTAATAAATGTTGTTTTTCTTTTTTTTTTCTTAGGGATTATTTTGTTGGGTTCTCTTCTGTTTCTTTGTAGATGTTGTTGTCTGTGTTGTAATTTAAGAATCCAATTTAAGATTCCAGTAATAATAAATGATTCATTACGTTGCAATTCAAAGAAATTATATATGAGAGAGTTTCACTTTTGGTATTAAATTATATGTCAATTCTCACTTGTGATACCATAAAAATCGAAGCCGATATATTTGATACCACAATTTAAGAAATCAAATCACTTCTGGTAACACCATTAAAAATTGACGTTAACTGATGATGTGACAGTTATGTGTTATTGTAAAATTGATATCACTATTTATATTGACTGACAATTAATTCTACCCCATAATATTTCAAGTTGGCAAAGTAATGTCGTATCTTCAAATTTACTGAAAATTTTAGTACACATTATTGCTCAATTTCAAAATTGGTTCTAGTAAGACACGTGAGGACCAATTTAAAAATTTTACTTATTATATTTATATATTCATTTAACTAATTTAGTTTAATAAATAATATTAACAGACCAAACAAGTCTTTAATATATATCCGACAAAAAATATATCTTTTAAAAATCTAAAATTTACAAAATAGTATTAATATATTTAATATTTAATAAAATAATAAAGTTATATATTATTAATGAATATTTGCAAATTTCAATTCATGAAACACAATACATAATTTGCAAGAAATTATCGAAATTTTGGGAATTTAATCAAATTAAAATTAAATCATATATTTTCATCAACAAAGAACCATGTCATGATATTTTCCAGATATGATATATATTACATAAGCATGCTATAATAAAATTTCCATAAGCATAATTTTAAACATACCTAAAACACCATTAATGGCCTATCAATAACACCACATTCGGGCTTGGTTACATGCATATTCAATAACTAGGCTTCAATTTTCTCACAACATGTTAATAAAAAACTCCAAGATCTCCAAATCATACATTAAAACAATTCATAAAATTAAGCCATAGTGTAATTAGCTTCTTCAAATTGCAGTTCATAAAATTAATCATATATTAAAACAATTTTGTCTTAATTCCAATAAACAGAGATCATAGAAGCCGAAGGCTTCTGTTCTTTGCCAAGGATATTTAACTTCTCCATATGACAGAATACAAGAAATGGGTTTCCAACATAATTGCATATCCAAAGATGAAAGCATGAAGTTTAATAACAAATTAACAACAGAATTCAACCAATAATGACTTTAATACCAATGTTGGGAATTGAAGGATACGATTCGGCAGATTCTTACCCAAAACTCCTTGGATTACCCTGAAGAATCCACCTTGAAATAGACCGGAACACCATGGTTGAATCATTTACATCACCATCTTGGAAACTCACATTTTTGTGCTCTCAATTGAGACTAAATCACGTACGGACGTAGCCTATGTTCCAGAATCTAAATATTTTTGTTATCTCAAAAGTAATTTTCTGATAAAGATTCTGATCCTCAACCACCATCTAGACACACAGACAGACAACAATGCCTTAGATTTACATCAACACAGATTTAATATTTTCAATAGGAATGTGTATGGAGACAGAAATAACTTAAATGAAGAAGGAAATAATAAGGTATTTATGTAATTGTAGCCTGAAATGATAAACCTCATGAAATGGTGCATGCTCAATGATAATCATCAAAAATTTAATATATTTGTTTCACTTGCATGTACAGATAGAATAAAACTGAAGTTATCAAAAGCAAAATAAGAAACTCACGCGATCATACCATGGTTTCATACAACAATGCTTTATGAAATAGAAACCTAAATTATTGGATCTTCATTTGATTTGTGGCTTCTCTCTTCCTCTAATGCTGCCCTCAGCTGCTGCTTTAACAAACTATGAGAAAAGGAAATCAGAAAACATTGACCAACATGGTGAATCCAAATTTATTTTGAAATATTCCATCAAATATTCTAAATGTAAAAATATATATATACTTACTCTCGCTCCTGAAAAGATTCTACGATGTCCTCCATATTTTGTTCATTGATAGTATTGACCCGAAATTCTTCATTTCCATTTTCGTGTTGCTCTTGTTCAATCTGAACAGCTGATTGGTTAACCTCGTAACGACTATTGAACAGCTGAATTTTCTGCAATGTCGGAATGTCGCCTATCTCGCTGGGAATCTCTTTAAGATTGATGCAGTTATACACTAACAATGACTGGAGTAGCGGGAAATGTTCGCTACATGTGATCCATTGTTTTATTAAATCATTATGATAAAGTTCCAAGACCCTCAATTCTTGAAACTCACCATTTCTTGTCTTCCATTCTTCTCCCACAAAGGCATGGAACCATAATTTGAGAACATGAAGGTTTGGCAGTCTCCCTATAATCGACATCTCCTCCCAAGGCAAACCTAAATCTAATAAGCTCAGACTTTTGAGAGTGGAAGGAAAGTTAACCTTTCTTAATTCACCACTGAAATAAAAGAGGTATTTCAGGTTAAGTTTTTGAAGATCAGTGAGGGAATGGAGATCGGGAAATAATGTTTCATCTTCACAATAACATTTGAGTTTACGTAGATGTGGTGAACAACTCAAAATTTCATTATCCTTGTCATTCGTAATACAAATATCTGAAAGGGACATTAGATTAGTGGTTTGGCAGTTGTAGCAATCTTCTTCGAATTTCGCATTTGCCTTTATTTTGACATGTCTCAGCTTCACCAATTTTAGAATGACTAATGGTATGTAAATTTCACCATCGCTATCAATAATAAGAAATTCTAAGTTAACAAAGTTGCCGACAAGTGATTTCGGCATTCGATCGATGGCCAAGTACCTTAACTGAACTAGAAGATCTACTTTTTTCAACTCATAGGAACTATCAGAAATTGGCCGTAGATTCATAACCCTAAGAAGTTTCATTTGTGGAAATTTGGACGAGGGATGTGAAAGATGGCCAAAAAATGAACGATAATATAAGCCAAAAGGTCTCCCGCCGACTGATGCCTCTGATTGAACAAAGATGCGATGATGCTTCTCGTAGAGGGACAAACAACTATATAGTGACAATTATGAAGAACCAAGTTTATTAATTCTCATGAATAATACGATCATAATAACTAGAATATAAAATAAAAAATGACTTGGGTTGAATAATAGGATAGCAAGTAAACTTACTCATCAATTGACTTTGAATTTTTTTCTTCATGAGATTTTCTTACGCACATGTCCCGCAATAGATCATGAATATTGCATGCTTTGATCCCACCATCATATCTCCTTTCAGCAATTAGTACGAGGCTTCTATTAATTAGGTCTGAAAGATATTCTTCTCCTACTAGCTCTGGGCTCTTCTCTTGATCTCTCTGAATGAATCCTTCAGCAATCCACAACCATATTAACTTCTTTACTGGTATTTTTGTGTCTTCAGGAAATGCTCCAAAATAGAGAAAACACATCTTTAAATAATCTGGTAGATGTTTGAAGCTAAGCTCCAATATTTTCGAGTAGTTATATGTATCATCGTCAAATATATAGGAGTCTAAGTTTGTTTCCACTTTTTCCCATACATTTTTGTTCTTCTCCAAATTTGTCAAAACTCCAGCTGTAACAACTACTGCAAGCGGAAGTCCACCGCATTTAGCTGCAATTCGCTTTCCAATGCCTTGTAATTGTGGAGGGCAGGGTTCTTCGCGAAAGACCTTGTTCTCTAATAGACTCCAACATTGGTCTTTCTCAAGAAGAGGTAGTGAATGAACAATGCTATTAGTTGGTGATATACCTCTAATCCGACTAGTTAACATCATTCTGCTTCCGTTTTCGTCATCTGGGAAAAATCTTTCCAAATCATCCCACACATTTGTAGACCAAACATCGTCGATGACAACAAGGTATCTCCGATTCTTTAGACATTGGTGAATCTTTAAGGACAAACTCTCATCTTCTAAGTCTAAGATGCTATTCTTATCTATCTTGGTTTTTGATAAAGACATCAAGATATCAATCAAAACCTTTCTCTTTTGATATTTTTGAGAGACAACACACCATCCACGTTCATCGAAGTGATCAATAATTGAGCGATCAGTATACAACTTATTTGCAATAGTTGTTTTACCAAGTCCAGGCATACCAGAAATCGAAACAATTCGTCGATTTTTCGATCCTTCAAGAAGATCATTCAAAATATTAGCATTCTCATCCTTAAAGCCAAACATAATATCATTGATCATAGTTGTAGGAGTTCTCATAGATTGGGTTGGTACCTCTCTACTAAAACCTTTCTTGATATGGAAGACTTTAATATCATAAATTGTCTTTATTTCTTGAAGTCTCGTTCTAATAAGCTTAAACTTAGGGATAACAATAGGGAGCCTCAGATTCAAATACCAAAAAGGAAGATTACCCACAACATATGAGTTGACAAGATATTCAACTTCACTGGCCACATCTCTAATGTGGACTAGGGATTCATTCAATTCATCCATATGAATTGTATCTTGCGGCATTTTGATATCCTTGAGCAAAGATCGTGAGATAGTAAGCTCCTCATGAAGTGTTATGATTTGAACCTTCATCTCATTAATGATCAAGTGGATTTGGGTATTCATCAAGTTCTCGAGATCCTCGATCAAAGAATCAACTATGAATATTGAATCTATAACATCATATGTTCGAGAAACTACAAATGGGTGAAGTTCTAAGAATTTGATGCAGTGCTCTTCAATCTTCACATTCAAAACCTCAACCATTTTCAAAAGTGAACTTCTCCCCTCAGTAAACCTCTTGGTCTTAACTCGAAAAATTGAAAAAATAATAGAATAAATGAACCTTCCTGCTTCATTGGCCAATATTTCAAATTTTGCCAATATATTTTTAACTTCCTCAAGTTCAGTGCACTGAAATGGTATATCCCCAAGAAGACTAAGAAGAAATGTTAGCTCCTTCTGAAGAATTACATACCGTTGCTCCTCTATTGAATTAATATGTGCTTCGCAATTCAGTATTTGAAGGAGAAAGTCCATAAAACTTGCCAATATTTCATTTTCCTTGAGGGAATTATTCTTGTCAGACACCTCATTAAGCTTTGGTACTTTGAAGAATTTCCGCACCTTTGGCATGAAAGAATTCACAAACATGGTAGAGAACTCTTCCCACTTCTGCTGATATTCCTCTTTCTGATTATTCATTAATGCTTCATGACATTCATGGGCTAAAATATCGAGATTTTTTATTACATGATACAATACATCGTCATCAAATTTTATTACATACAAGACAACTGCTAGACAAGTTGGACCATTCCAAGGAAGCCGGCCTTTCCAAGATAGTGTTTGATCCATCTCCTCTATTTCATCTAAAGTCAACTCCATTGTCTCGTTCAAGTTATTATAAGGAGGGGTTTGATCGATATCCACTTCATCAGACAAAATCAGCTTCATAGATCCATCCGTATCTTCATTGCTCAAACACTTAGATATAAATTCAATAGTAGGAGCCATTGATATTTCTTCAACAATTTGATTTAGTAGGACTGAAAAAATATGAGATTTGATGGATTAAGGAAAATAGAGGTATTAATTGTCCGAAAGAAATAGAGGGAAGAGTTAATCTTGTGAAAATAGATTATAAGTTGGAATAATTAATAAGTCTAACCCCTCTCTAATTTATTTTTGTTTTGATTCAGTATATCTGATTTTACGTATTTGGAAAAAAGCATATGTACAGATCTACATAATTTAAAAAACCAAAATTTGAGATGGATATATACACACATTTAACATTTTAAGTTTCTAAAATATTTTAATGAACTGAAGTTTGAGAAAGATACATACGGAGTATTTTTAGTACTCCAATTAACACATGTTTAGAGCATATAATCACACACTTTGACAGAAATAAGAAAACTTACTTGAATTTGTCACAATTCTTAGAGGATAAAAGCTCGAAATTTTCAGATCTGAAAGAAAATGAGAAGAAAAAAGACTGTTGTTTGACTTGATAAGTCTTACTACTCTTTAATAATTGTACATCCTAGTCCAGCTGCTAACCACGTACTTTGAGTTCTATTGGTTAGATATTAAATATGATTAAATCTATGCTAATTAAAATTTTAATTAACTGACACCATTTTTCTAGGTGAGGTATCAAGTTATTGTCCCAATGTTGTAATTTAATTACCCAACCATATTTATAATAATGTTCAGTTTATTCCCGATGATTTGAAAAAAGAACAATTTATTTCTTTTAAAAATTCTAAAAAAAACAATTTATATCCTTGAGTCGAAGAATGTAACTCACTTGTCAAATCAAAATTAAAAAAAGGTATGAAATGTGTTTTATAATATGGGAGATAAATTGACACATTTATCATAACACAAAGGGTAAATCGTCAAATTTATCATAACATAGAAGATAAAGGGAGATAAACTGTCATATTATCATAACAAATAAAGGGAAAGTGCCACATAAAAATATCAAGAAAACAGTATAAAACTCTTATAAAATTACATGCGAGTAAAATACTTTTTTTCAAATTTCAAAGAAATAAATTCAACATTATGAAATAAATATTTCAGATGGTAAATTGCCATTAACTATTAAAAATTTGATGGTGGAAAACTTCAACAAGGAGAGGTGATGTTGATTTCAAGTGTACCTGGATGTACAATCGACAGGTCTTTTTATTTTTTTTAAGTAAAATGCAAAAGTGCCCCATGCTATGACTAATTAACAAAAATATCCCATGCTGCGCTCTGAGTCAATGGAATTTTTATTATAATTTTTATTAGCAAAAACACAATTACAAGCTAGAGTACATATTTTGAGTGATAATAACAATTATATCCCATCATAAATATGAAAGCACCCCATTCACCTAGAAAAGGACCAAAATGTCTGTGTTATTTTTGAAAATTTACAATAATTCCATTTTTACTTAAAATTTGACAAAAACCTTCCTATTAATTTATGAATGAATTTCAAATAAAATTTTGTTAATAACAGAAGAGGGGAGGGGAGGGGAGGGGAGGGTTCTAATTAAAATAATATAGGAGCGATTTTGTCAATTAGACATAAGTAAAAGGAATATTATTGCATTTTGCTCTGTTTTTCTTCTAGGTATTGCACATGCAAACAATGATTAATAACTAATTAGTAAGACTAGTACAAAATACTCGCATTTTTATAAAACTCAAGACCTTCAAATATGATGATATTTTACCTTTGTAATTGCGCTACCACTTCAACGACAGTATATTGTCCGGTCTTTACTATTTGGACCCGTTTATTTGTCGGGAATTGAATCGAATTTTGGGTATTTGGTTCTAGTAATTTGATATTCATAAATATAATTTCATTATAATGTTGGGGTATAACTTGAGATTGTACCAAATAAATTAATTGAATTCATTTTTAAATGTTTGATAATGACAAAGAATGAATCACATATTTAAAAAGTTCACAAAATACCTCCACCCATATATTAAACAAAAATCAATTTCAAGCAACATTTATTATATAGTATTATTAATAATATATTGACTTAAAAAAATATGTATTAATATAATATTATTAATATATAATAAAAATTAAAGAACATAGAAGAAATCAATGTTAGAGGAGAGTCGTATATAGTTGTAGGTATATCTATATCATAATAATTCAAGAATGTAACTATCACAAGAAATATTGTATGCTAGTATTTATAAATAAGATAATACTTTCAAAAGCAAAAACAAAATTAAGCGTACAATTTGGAATGAATGTGCTATGCAGCATAAACTTTAGATTTGGCCTGTGAATTGACATATAAACTATATTTACATATTTTCAAATTAATTCATATTCAAAAAATATTTTATATTATTTCAGTAAATTCAACTAGTAGGTAAATGAACATGATAATTTAATATGTGATTTAAGCAGTTGTAAAAGGAAAAGAACGCAAGAAACAAGAAAACAATGACTATGGGATATAAAATATTACATAGGGAGAAGAAGAAAACTATCTTAATTAAGAAAGAATATGTAGGTAATAATGTATATTTTATTTATAGTATCAAATCCTTCAGGAAATTAATCATAAACCATAGAAAAATTGAATTTTACATTCTCATATTTTAATGGCAAGATATTGATTTGTAGGAATATATTTTCTTTCTCAAACTTGAGAAAAACTGCCCAAACAATATTACTCTATTCCAAGGAAATAGATTGTCAAATAATATGTTATTTCCGAGTAAATAAATGGGTCATTTAAATTGTTTATGTGAATTGTAAGGACTAAGTTGTAAACAGTACGAACAATTCTCGCCGCAATATTTTGGAATTTCTTTGTTGTAGTTTTCTTTATGTTTATTACATACTGACAATGGATCATGAAGACGTGAATGTTAATTGATCAATATAGAAGAAAATTGTAGAGAAAACTTCGAACAAAAGAGTGGAAGAATGAATGTAAAAGTTATTATTATGAATAATATATCTATACAGGGTCGAACCCAGAATATATACAAGGAATAAGTCGATGGCCAGTAACTAACTTAACCAACTACTTACTAATATGAAACGTAGCCGTTTCACATAATTACAGAGAATAAAATTAAATACAAAAATAAAATAATACATAAAAAATCAAATTGAATCCTAAAAATCCCTAATTTCCTAAATTGCTCAATCCGTCTCTTCAAACAGCTTCCATCTTCAATCTTCAAGCTGCTGCTGATTGTTCCTTGATGTTCTCCAATACTCCCCCCTCAAGATGGAGGCGCATGGATATCTAGCAACGCCATCTTGGACAACAAACTAAGAAAACGAGGTAAAGCCAATGATTTAGTTAATAAATCTGATATTTGATTTTCAGTATGAATAGGCAGAAGCTTTATACGTTTTCTTTCTATGTGTTCCCTTATAAAGTGGCAGTCTATCTCAATGTGTTTTGTGCGTTCATGGTATACTGGTTTGTTAGCTATGTGAATAGCAGAATTATTATCACAGTAAAGTAAAGTAGGATAGGAAATTTGAACTTGTAAATCACGAAGTAATTGTTGCAACCACACTATTTCACTAGAAACAGTAGCTAATGCTCTGTACTCTGCCTTAGCAGAGGATTTAGAAATAGTAACTTGTTTCTTGGATTTCCAAGAAATAAGTGAGTTGCCTAAAAACACACAGAACCCTGTTGTTGACCTCCTTGTATCTTTGCATGATGCCGGTTAATGTTAGTTTAGATTGGGAGGAATAAAAAAGACCTTTACCTGTTAGATATTTGAAGTCTAGCCGGCTAGACTTCAAATATCTAAGGATATGATGTATAGCCTACAAATGAGGCATTCTAGGTTGTGAAACATATTGACTAAGCTTATGCACATCATAGCTTATGTCTGGTCTAGTGATTGTTAGGTATAATAACCTACCAATTAATCTCTTGTAATGACTAGGATCATCTAATAATTCACCATCTTGTGAATTAAGTTTTGATCTAGGATCCATAGGCAAAGCTAAAGGCTTACAACCTAAATATCATGTTTCTTCCAAAATTTGTAAGACATATTGTCTTTGATTCAAACAAATCCCTTTAGAAGTTCTTGCTACTTCTAAACCTAAAAAGTATTTAAGGTTGCCCATATCTTTAAGCTTAAATTTTGTAAGAAGAAATTCTTTAAGTAAAGAAATTTGTAAAACATTAGGTCTTGAAATAACTATATCATCAACATGAAGAAGAAGAGCTAAAAAATTATTACCTTGTCCCTTAGTAAATAAGGAGTAGTCAGATTTAGATTGACAGAAACCAAATTCTGTAAGGGCTTCTGTAAATTTAGCATTCCACTGTCTGGATGCTTGTTTAAGTCCATATAGTGACTTTTCCAATTTACAAACATTTCTAGTTGTACCTGTAAACTTACTGTGAGGATAGCCTAGAGTTAAGTCCATGTAGACCTCTTCCTCTAAGTCTCCATATAAAAATGCATTATTTATATCCAATTGGCATAATTCCCAATTATTAATTGCTGCTAAAGCCAATAAAACCTTAACAGTGACCAGCTTTGCAACTGGTGAAAAAGTTTCTGTGTAGTCTATCCCTTCCTTTTGAGTGTAGCCTTTGGCTACTAACCTTGCCTTATACCTGTCAAGAGACCCATCAGAGGGCCTTTTTATTTTATACACCCACCTGCAACCAATTGATTGTTTTCCTTGTGGTAAAGGAACAATTTTCCAGGTTTTAGTTTCTTCTAAAGCCTGTATTTCAGAATTCATTGCATTTCTCCAATTTGCATTAGTTACAGCTTGGTGATAATATAAGGGTTCAGTTTCAGTAGAAATATTCAAGAAACAGAAAGATTATCATATGTTAAAACAGCATAAATAGGATACTTAGTAGAAGAAACAGATTTATTTGTGGAAGCATTAAGATAATTGCAGTGATAATCAGCAAGATAAAATGGCCTTTTATTAGGTCTTGTAGATTTCCTTTGAGGTTGTGAAGAAGTATTATCATTTATAGAAGTAAAAATATCTTCTGTTTCAGGAATATAAGAAGAGTCAGTGGTATGAGAGTCAGAAGAATAATGGTCATAAGGAATGTAATAATCAGAAGAAGTAGTAGGAAATATGTTATCATTTAAAACATGGTCATTTTGTTTAGATAAAGTATGAAAAGGGAAAATAGCTTCATGAAAAATTACATCCCTATAAATAAACACTTGTTGGGTTTGAATATCATAAAGTTTGTAACCCTTAATACCAAAGAGATAGCCAATAAAAACACATATTCCAGCCTTAGGATCAAATTTTGATCTTCCTTGTTTTAAAGTGGAAGCAAAAACCAAACATCCAAAAGTTCTTAAGGAACTATAATCGACCTATTTATTAAACAAATGTGTAAGGAGTTTGAAAATTTAAAACTTTTGAGGGTGTTATGTTGATAAGAAAAGCTGTTGTAGCCACACATTCATTCCAAAAGATGTTAGGAATTTTTTATTCAATAGAAATGGATCTAGCAATATTTAATAAATGTTGGTGCTTTCTCTCCACAACAGAGTTCTGTTGTGGAGTTTCTACACAAGAAGAATGATGTAATATGCCATGTTTATTAAATAAATCAGTAAAAGATAATCCAGGGGCATTGTCACTCCTAAAAAAAATTTATAGTCTTGTTGAATTGATTTTTGACCATTGATATGAAATTGGGAATAACAGTGCTCATATCAGATTTGTTTGTAAGAAAACATACCCATGTAAATCTACCATAATAATCTATTAAAGTAGCAAAATATTTGTAACCATTATAGGATTGGGTATGAAAAAGACCCCAAACATCACAATATAGAAGTTCAAAAATTTCATTAGAAGTAGTAGAAGACTTAGGAAATGGAAGCCTTTTATGTTTGGTCATAGGACAAGTATAACAAGGAGTATTATTACAATTACTGGACAAATCTAATCCTAAGTCACTTCTAAGCTAGCTCATAGTTTTGAGGGGAAGATGCCCCAATCTTCTATGCCATGTAGAGAATGAGACTTTATTGCAGTAGGTGGTAAGTATAGGCCTATTATTCTGAGAATCCAAGACATAAAGTCCTTGTTGCACGTCACTCCTTCCAATCATCTTCTCTTGCAAGTCCTGAAGGATGAAGGAAGTAGGTGTAAATTTTAAAACTAAGTCACCTGATTTAAGAAGTTCACTAACTGAAATTAAGTTGAATTTAAACTTAGGTATGTAGAAAACATTGCTAAGGGTGATATTTGAGTTAAGTTGTATATCACCTATTTCAAAAATAGAAAAACTTGATGTATCAGGTAAAACAACTTTTGCATGATAAACAGGTTTTAAAAATGTAAACAAGGATCTGTTGTTACAAATGTGCTTGGAAGCACCAGAGTCAAGAATCCAATTAGAATCAAAAGAATAAATATTAAAATCAAGAGTGTTAGAACAAATACCAAAGGCACAGTAAACATGTGTGGAATCACTATTTTGTGCAGTTGATGTGCGAGATGAAGCTTGTAGTTGATTAGAAAACAAACTTATAATCTGCTGACAATGTTCAGGAGTGAAGTTTTGTAAAAATGGAGTCAGATTTGTAGTAGAGTCCTCAGAACCATTGTGTGAATTTTGAGTGATCATCTGAGAATTATCTGAAATTTGGTTGACTTGATTGTTTTGGAATGACTGTTGTTTGGGTTTAAATTGGAATCCAGGAGGATATCCATGTAGTTTAAAACACTTATCTATTGTATGGCCAGGAATGTTGCAATGTGCACATATTGGTTTAGTTTTGTTTCTGAAAGAGTTTATATTTGTGTTGTTTGTATTGTTGTTGGTCTGCTAATTTGGTAATGTGGATTTGAACTGATTGTAAGGACGTGAGGGGGGTTGGTTTTGGGAAGTCCTTGTAGCAAAGGCCATAGAAAAAGAGAAATCATGTGTAGATGTCTGGCCTACCAATTTTTGCCTTTCAGCTTGAGTAGCCAGTGAAAGAACTCTGCTTATGGGGGGTAATGGGTCCATAAGAAGAACTTGTTCCCTTAAATTTTCAAAAGATGGGTTTAATCCCATAAAAAATGCCATAACATATTCTTCTTGATTGTGATGGTGGATTTTTTGTGTATTGCCACAATCAATCTCACAAGAAACAATTACTGGTCTGTAAGTGTGTAATTCGTCCCAGATGGACTTCAGTCGTGTAAAATAAATGTTCACAGTCTGTGTACCTTGAGTTAGAGTTGCAAGATCTCTGCGTAGCTGAAAGACTCTAGGACCATTGATTTGTTGAAATCTAACTTTTAGGTCATCCCATATTTCCTTTGCAATGGAAGTATAAATGATACTTGAATGTATCTTACTTGAAACGAAGTTTAAAAGCCAAGAAACAACTATGTCATTGTTTCTTGACCATGCATCATACAAAAGGGGGTCAGTAGGACCTGGATTAATGATTGAACCATCTATAAATCCTATCTTGTGTTTTACGTTCAGGGCAAGGGACATTGAACAAGCCCATGTTGAATAGTTTTCACCAAGGAGTTTGTTTTGGACAAGAAGGAGCCCTGGTCCTTCAGATGGATGAAGGAAGTAAGGACTGGATGAATCTTCCATGGGTGTTTTAGATCGTGAACTGGGAGTGGTGGATGAGGTGATGCCGGATTCAGTAGACATGATTCTTGAAGGAGATGATCAAAAAAGAAGGAAAAACTCAAGAAAAGAAGGGCAAAACCTTCTGGAATTGATGCAAAAGAGACCCAAGAAGACAAAACTTCAAGGGGATTGAGAAAACAATGGATGAAGAAGAAGATCTTCACAGAAATTGAGTAGAACTAAAGGCAGAAAGAAGAAATCAAGCGGAAGAAATTAGAGTACTTACTGATACCATATTACAAACCGACAATGGATCATGAAGACGTGAATGTTAACTGATCAATATAGAAGAAAATTGTAGAGAAAACTTTGAACAAAAGAGTGGAAGAATGAATGTAAAAATTATTATTATGAATAATGTATCTGTACAGGGTCGAACCCAGAATATATACAAGGAATAAGTCGATGGCCAGTAACTAACTTAACCAACTACTTACTAGTATGAAACGCAGCCGTTTCACATAATTACAGAGAATAAAAATAAATACAAAAATAAAATAATACATAAGAAATAAAATTGAATCCTAAAAATCCCTAATTTCCTAAATTGCTCAATCCGTCTCTTCAAACAGCTTCCATCTTCAATCTTCAAGTTGCTGCTGCTGATTGTTCCTTGATGTTCTCCAATAATATTTATTTATGTAAAGAACTTTCATTTCCAATAAAATCATTGTAAATTTGACATAGTAATACTTGCAATGATATTAATTTAATCATTTTTCAAGTTTGATATTTTTTACGTTCTTGTCCCTCGGTCAAAAGTTTTGCACTTATATTCCTTTTATACAATATTTGTTACACTAACCATATTTTTTTATAATTTTTTAGTCAAATTGACCTATGTGTCATGTATTGAATTTTAAAGGGATTTTAATACTTCATCTACTGAATTATACTTATTCAAACTCAAAATCTCTATAAGAGATTATGATATTTTTTAGGTTAAGAAAGATATTTTTGTATCATTTAATGGGGCTATAATTGTTATTTCGACTTAGGAGATTTTTTTTTTTTTTTGCTAATACAAGAAGAATAAAGGGGGTTTTATTAGTTAAAATAACACGGTTGTTGATAGTTAGACAAAGCACACATGATGTTTTTTCATTTCACTCATGAAATAAATAATAGTAATAATATACTATATAATCTTCATCTTTAAACATATTTTTTGTTATCAGATTACTAATATCTTATCCTTTCACCTTATATTAATAAATGCAGGCAAATAGCTTTCTTCACCGGGCCAACATGTGATAACTAATTCATTTGAATCTTATTTTCTGATTTCATATTCTTTTAAATGTCAACATAGCAAATTTGCAATTAATTAATAATTTTCACTTAAATTATCATACTTTAATACCTTTTTTGCTATTAGAAAAGTGTACGTTCATTGCACGAGTCTAGTTAATTGTATGAGTAATTCTTGCTAATTAGAGAAAAAATAAATTTATTATATAATTACACAAATTAAAGACTGGCATTCAATTTATTTTTTATGAATTTATAGATAAAATGATGGCTTTAAATTAGTTTAATCTAATATAAAATGATAATTGATTTAGCCATAAATGTGGTAAAATTTGTTAGAAAATAATATCATAAAAAAATTATTTAGTTCATTCTATAGTAGTACTAGTGTTCATTTAAAAGCTCTATTTATTTGTTTTAAAGACTACACTAAGTGAAAGTCCACAACAATTAATATTATGTGAAGGGTATTTGTCAAATACGAGAATTTTTTATAATAACGAATTTGTAATGTGATGTGACATCATATATGATGCAACAAAGATAATTATACTGATGTATGTACTAAAGACCATTTGAATGGATGGATTTGGACTGGATGTAATTGATAACAAAATAATGAAATCACAATTTTGATCAAACTGATGAGTTCATTTTTAGTAAATTTCAAATTTTGCTCTATTACTTTGTTATTTGAAATGCATTTTCTTACCTACCCAATTCGTTTTGCACTTGTTTGATTCATCAGTTTTTCACCAGTTTAAACAATTTTTATGTCGATTTCATTCATTTTTATCGGTTTGATTTTTTTTACCGATTTAACCCTTTTTTATTAGTTATAACATATTTTCATTATTTTTTTAATTTTTCATCGATTTCTTTTGTATTTTTCGATTTAAATAAGTTTCTTTAATTAATTAATTTAGCCCATTTTCACATTTTTTCCACTGATTTCACATGTATTTTTAACAATTTCACCTTGAATTTTCATTGATTTCACCAACTTGACCCTTTTTCACCGATTTTACCTTTTTTTCATCGATTTCACTCTTTTTTTCCCTCTAATTTCACAGTCCATTGTCAATACCAATTTCAATGAATTTCACCTGATTTTTTATGGATTTCACATGTACTTCCCAATTTTTCATTTCTTTCATTTGTTTATCTTTTCAGGTTTGAATAAGTTTTTTTTTACCAATTTAGTCCGTTTGCACCTATTTCATACGTTTTTTCCCCAATGATGTCACATGTATTTTCAACAATTTGACTCTGAATTTTCATTGATTTCCCATGTTTTCACCAACTATACCCTATTTTCACCGATTACCTGATTTTTCATCAATTTCACCAAATTTTCACTTATTTTACAATTTTACCGGCTTCATCATTTTTAACGAACTTTACCTTATTTTTTATGGATTTCACATATACTTACCGATTTCATGAGCAATTTTTTTAACCATTTCACTCGTTATTTTTACCAACTTCATAATCCATATTCATGTAAATGAAAGGTAGTTTCTATTTTCACATATGATATTTGATTAGCAAGAAATGATGTTATCTAAGTAATAGTTTGTTAAATAACTATATTAAAACTTTATGTCTAATTTGAATATGCTTTTGTTTTTCTTTCACATTTATGCTGCTTGGTTAGAAGGAAATGAAGTTAATTACAAATTTTCTTAAAATTTATTCCTACCAATTTTTTTATGAGAAAATTTTAGGAAAATTCATGTCTAATTCCATTTTAATTAATATACTTTACAACTTGAATAAAGACACTTTCGTCTTCAAAAAAAAAAATTAATTATTCACACTTTTAATATTAATTTAAAATAGATATATATACATAGATAAATAGATTTTGTTATTTTGGTACCAAAAGAGGCAATGAAACAAAAAATTTGCAACACACAATTCGAAATTTTGATATTATGAATTGTATTTATAAGTATACTGGTAAGATCGAAAAATGGTTAATTATAAGCAAATATAAGAAATAATGATAATAATAATTATAATAATTAATACTCCATAAAAAGGAGGCCCAACAACCGAATTAATAAAAAAAGTAGAATAGACTCCAAAACCTTCCCTCATTTATTCTTCTTCCCTCTTTAATTCAACTAACATTCCACAACCTTATCTCAACCCAACACACAAAGCGGGAAAATAGAAACGCAGACGTTAGGGAAATGAGTACCAATTCGCGACCTAAATTAGTTTGGCGGGAGATTCCGGGTCTTGCCCCGGATGATTCTACCGAACCCGACCAATGCAGACCCAAATTCGCATTCGATGCCGTCAGCAACGACAGCAGACGGTCTAGTTTTGCGTGTATCTCAGTCGCAGATAAGAGAGGTGAAAAGGACTTCAAACCGACTATCAAATTCTATGGAGTTCATAGAATTGTTAGGGAAGAAGAAATCAATATGCAAAATTTGAATTCTTGGAGAAAAGTAAAAAAATCTGTATATAATTGTTATTGTGTGTAATTGTATAATAAAATAATCGAACCCTGCCTTTTATATAAACAAGTAAGGCGATGGTTCAGTTATCTACAAAAGCGTTACACACTTTTCTTAAATACAAAATAAGAAATACAAAAAATAAAAGAAAAGAAATAACTTAACAAATAAACTTAAACCCTAAAATTCCCAATCTCCCCAAATCGCCCCTAGCAGCTGAAATAATCAATCCATCCACCTCCATTCATCTTTAACTAAATTCGTTGAAGTAACCAGCTCATTCTCCAATACTCCCCCCTCAAGCTGGAGCATGGATATCAAGGAGTTGCAGCTTGGATAACAGCAGCAGGAAATGAGGTAAATTTAAAGCTTTTGTCATTAAATCTGCTAATTGTATATCAGTATGTATGGGCATTAATTTGATGCGTTTTCTTTCTACATGTTCACGCACAAAATGACAATCAATTTCAATATGTTTAGTACGTTCATGATAGATAGGTTTACTTGCAATATGTATGGCTGAATTATTGTCACAATATAAAGATGTAGGAGAAGGAATAGGTAGCTGAAAATCCTGAAATAATTGTTGTAACCAAATAATTTCACTAGAAGCAGCTGTCATAGCCCTGTATTCTGCCTCTGCAGAAGATTTAGAAACAGTAACTTGTTTCTTGGATTTCCAAGAAATAAGTGAACTCACCAAAATGATATAAAACCCTGTAGTAGACCTCCTTGTGTCTTTGCATGATGCCCAATCTGCATCAGCATAAGCACTTAGGATTAGAGAAGAATTTGAGGAATAAAACAACCTTTTACCTGGATTTGATTTAATATATCTTAAAATATGGTGAACACCCTGTAAATGAGGCAACCTTGGCTTAGAAACATATTGACTAAGTTTATGCACAGCATAACTTATGTCAGCTCTAGTTATGGTAAGATATAACAATCTACCAATTAACCTTCTATATTGAGTAACATCTGTCAATAATTCTCCCTCCTCTGAGTTGAATTTAGTTCTAGGATTCATTGGTAAATCAAGTGGTTTGCAACCAAGGTATATAGTTTCCTCCAAAATTTGGAGTGCATACTGCCTTTGGTTCAAACAAATACCTGTGGTAGATCTGGCAACTTCCAAACCCAAAAAGAATTTTAGATCACCCATGTCCTTGAGTTTAAATTTGTAAGTAAAAAATCCTTTAAAATAGTAATATGATTAGAATTAGGTCCTGAAAGAACAATATCATCAACATAAAGTAAAAGAACAATAAAATCATTACCTTGACCTTTTGGTAAATAAAGAATAATCTGATTTTCATTGTTTAAAACCAAATTCTAAAAGAGATTCTGTAAATTTAGCATTCCACTGTCTGGATGCTTGTTTAAGACCATATAAGGATTTTTGCAGTTTGCAAACATTCTTAGTAGAGCCTGTAATCTTAGGATGTGGATAACCAAGAGGTAAATCCATATACACCTCTTCATCTAAGTCCCCATATAAAAAGGCATTGTTAATATCAAGTTGATAAAGCTGCCAGTTTTTATTTGCAGCTAAAGCCAATAAAAACCTAACAGTAACAAGTTTTGCAACAGGGTAAAAGGTCTCAGTGTAATCTATACCCTCTTGTTGAGTGTAACCTTTGGCTACTAACCTAGCCTTATACCTTTCAATAGATCCATCAGAATTCTTTTTTATCTTATACACCCACCTACACCCAATAGACTTTTTACCATGTGGTAGTGGAACAATAGTCCAGGTCTTAGTGTCTTCTAAGGTTTTTAACTCAGATTGCATAACATCCCTCCAATGTTTGTGAGGAACAGCTTGGTGATAAAAATTAGGTTCTGTTTCAGATGAAATATTAAGAATAAAAGACTTATAGGAATCTGATAATCTATTATATTGAATAACATTGCTTAAAGGATATCTAATATTGGAACATGGCAAAGAAACAGTGTTACAATGAAAATCAGACAAATAAGCAGGTCTTTTTGTCAATCTACCAGATTTTCTAGGAATCTGATCATTAACATTAGCAGGATTATAGGGATAGGTAGTAATAGTAGATTCAGGAATAACAACATTAGAATCATCAGTAGAATCCTCATAAGTAAAGGAAGGATCATTAGAAGAAAAATCAGAATCAGAATTAGAAAAATCATAATGAGTAAAATTAGAATTAGAATAAGGAAAAATAGGCTCATCTAAAGAAGTAGAATGATCATCAGGTTTAATATGATGAAATGGAAAAGTATGCTCATGAAATATAACATCCCTAGAGATAAAGACCTCTCTAGAGTTAATATCATATAATCTGTAGCCTTTGACCCCAAAAAGGATAGCCAAGGAAGACACAAATTCTGGCCCTGGGGTCAAATTTTGTTCTTCCTTGTCTCAGGGTGGATTTGTAGGTATGCAATTCATCCCAAATTGATTTCAATTTTTTGAAACAAATGTTGACAGAATTTTGATCTTGTGTAAGGGTAGCAAGATCCCTGCGTAACTGGAAGACCCTAGGCCCATTACTTTGTTGAAAACGAACCCTTAAGTCATCCCAAATCTCCTTAGCAATGGAGGTGTGCATAATACTAGAATGTATATCCGTAGAAACTGAGTTAAGTAGCCAAGAAACCACAAGACCATTATTTCTGGACCAAGCATAAAAAAGAACTAAATCTGTTTGTCCTAGATCCTTTAATGTGCCATTGATAAAACCTGTTTTGTGCTTGATATTCAGGGAGAGGGACATGGAGCGCGCCCATGCGGCGTAGTTGTCTCCAACCAATTTGTTGTGAACCAATAAGAGACCAGGTCCATCCGAAGGATGAAGATAATATGGAAAGGAAGGATCCTCCAAAGGTGGTTTGGATCGTGAACTGCCAGCAGTGGAAGAAGTGAGACTAGAATCTGAAGACATGATGGGAAGAGAAAATTCAAGAAAACAGAGGGAAGAGTGAATGATCAAGAATGAACAAGAATGAAACAGAGGCAAAACTCTGATAATGATCAAGAATGAAAAACAGAGACAAAACTCTGTAAAAGCAGCGGAGAAAGAATAGAAAATCAAACTGATACCATATCAAATTCTATGGAGTTCATATATTTGTTAGGGAAGAAGAAATCAATATGCAAAATTTGAATTCTTGGAGAAAAGTAAAAAATCTGTATATAATTGTTATTGTGTGTAATTGTACAATAAATGAATCGAACCCTGCCTTTTATATAAACAAGTAAGGCGGTGGTTCAGTTATCTACAAAAGCGTTACACGCTTTTCTTAAATACAAAATAAGAAATTCAAAAAATAAAAGAAAAGAAATAACTTAACAAATAAACTTAAACCCTAAAATCCCCAATCTCCCCAAATCGCCCGTAGCAGCTGAAATAATCAATCCATCCACCTCCATTCATCTTTAACTAAATTCGTTGAAGTAACCAGCTAACCAGCTAATTCTCCAATATCGATGTTGTCTCATATTCTCAAGCATCCTTTGGCTATGGTTGCATTGATTCCTGAGGACGCTGCTCTCTTCGCCGCCGGTGCCATCGACGGCGCCGCTGCTAAAACCGTCACCGCACCGCTTGGTAAACCTAAGCAATGTAATTCATTTTTACACATGCTAATAAAAATGATCCACTTATATATTATATTACATATGAAATTTATGTAACAATACTTGCAGAATTAACCCTAAATTTATGTGAAATAATAAGATTAATACTTAAAGTTTCAATAATCACTAAATTTTATCTCGTATTTTGAGTATCACCTTAAATAAAAATTCAGACGCTAGTATGTAGTGGCAATGCTCATGTCATCACAAAATTTATATGAAATTATTTTTATCCGTGATCAATGTTGGTTTGGATTTGTAATATTTAAACAAGAAAATACCATTCTTTATGAAACAATTTATACATACTTAAAATAAACACAAATAATATTAATTAGTATATACAGAATCAAATAAATATAATTATATATATTTTTTATTTATTGTTGTATTAAAAAATTTATTAATCAATTATGACTATAAGTTCAAATTGAGGTGGTGGAGTGGGTAAGTGGAAGTGAGATGGATTTTTGTGAAATTTTGAGTAGATGGACCAATTGATTTTTGATACTTTTTAATTTAAAAGTTTACTCAATCAATAATTACTTAATAATTTTGATATTCATCTTAATTTTATATGTATAATGAAAGGGTAAAAATTATTTTATGTTAAGTATATGTAAAATATTATCTTTTTAATTTTTACTATGAATATCACTGGGAATGGAATTAGAATACCATAGAAAATTTTGATTTCAGATTTTTAGTTTATGTAGGCAAGATTCCTAATTTCGTGCCTTTCCCAAAAGAAAATAAATCAACCCAAATATAATTATGTGTGTCTAATAATCACATTATCAAATTGCATGTCATCTAATCTAATCTAATCTAATCTAATACATCTAATCTAATCTGTCTAATCTAATCTAATACATATATACATTTGAAGGGTGGGTTTGACTCTAATTGGTTGAAATTAGAATTTAGAATTATTTTACTATCCAAGAATTTTTTGATTGGTTGTCGTTTATCTATAGATTTGAAAGGTTTTCAAATTTTAAAATTGAATAATTTAAAAGGAATCTTAATTAAATAAATTTCTACAGGAAATTCTCTTTGATTGGTTGACATGTTTTCCTAAAACAATTCTACTTTACACTAATTAGCTAGATTGAAGTTTTCCATTTACAGTGGCGTTAATTTTGTTATCAAATCACCAAATCAAAATTTAATTGACGTTAGTTGTTAGACATAAATTAAGCAATTTAACCATAAAATTTGCTACCAATTATAAATTTAAAAATTAGGTTAAGTTTTGCCACACTGATATAAACCATCTCCATCTACATGTTTTGTGTCTTCAACTCTTCACACAAATTCATGAGTGAACTTTTCATGGAGATTTTGATCCACCCTCATACCTTTCTTCTCACCACCTTTCTTCAGTCCTTTTTTTTTTTCATACACTAATTATATTTTCTATTTTTTTTTTGCATAAGCTTATCAGCTTATTTTTTTTATATCTAATTTATTTTGTTAGTTTCATCTGATTTTTCTTGATTCAATCTCTCGTGTTATATATGATTTTTATCACATATGTTTCTTTAATTTTGCTTTATATGTATACTTTTCATTAGTTTCCTCCTTTATATTTTCATTTACATGTTTTAATCATATATTAATTTTATATTGTTTGGAAATATGATATAATTTATATCATATTTTTATATTTTTATAATATGTTTGGAAATACGTTTTTCTTCTTTACGTAACTATATGTTTAAAGTCCATTCATATATTATGTCAAATTTGAAAATACGTGGAGAGCTAAATTCCACTGAGAATACTCAAAATTTATATTATTATTTTTTTTCACATTATTAATTTTCAAAAGATTTCTTCTGCATCTTAATTATTTTGTTGTCTCTTCAAACTTCCTTTCAAGATACAAATAGAAAAATAAATTTGTTTGTGTAGAGTATCTATATAATATATGCTTCAAGAATATCATTCTGAAAGATATATAATTCCTTAGAAAAAGATTACACAGTGCAAAAAAATGTTTATTTTTTAATGTTAATTAATTCGGTATTTGGTTCTTTATTTTTGTAATATAATGGTTTTGTCATGGAAAAATCATGATTTAATTTTGAAATCCTTTACCCCCTATTGTTCTTAATTCTTACTTGATAATTAAAATAGAATAATGTTTATTAAAAAATTGAATAACAAATTGTCGATAGTTTTTATCTATTTTTCATGTTTTCCAATGCAAGTCCTTAAGTTATCCATATATAAAGTCGAGTCATCTTTGTACATGGTTTCAAAAGTATGGATAAATGAATAAAAATTTTAGGGGCTTCAACATATCATCTAGAAATATATTTCATTAGAAAAAGTTACTTATTTTGTTAATTTTCATGTGCATGCAACATTTTGAGTATAGAAAAATGTTAGTAAGTTTAGTGTTTAATATCCTTGACCCTAGCTCACTCACATCAGTAGTTAAGTTTTGGATTTGATGTATTTGTTACAAATATCTAATGTGAAAAATAATAACAAATAAAATGTTAGCAACAAAATTGATTATCGACTAAGATATATAGAAACAAAATTCTAATACTTCCTCCGTCCCAATTATCTTTATCCCTTGGTACAGTTGACCAGTCAATTTGACTAAATTTATAAAAATTATAATAAATAATTTAATTAATATATTTTACTAATAAGTTGATAATATCATATGACACCATATATATTAATATTTAAAAGGTTTAATACACCACAAATGTGAATAATTTAATATGATAAGTCATTTAAAAGATTGAAAAGTTTGACCGGATACTGTAGCTAAGGGAGCAAAATAAATGGGACGGAGGGAGTATATATAGAATTATATAAAATTTTGATTATTATATTTCATCAATTTTAGATGAGAATATATATTCAATATCTGATGAAAATCATCACTACTAAATTCAATGAATGTTGTATATTTGTCTTTTAGTATTTACTATAAGTTAAGCATGAAGTATATACACATATTAACCATACATTAATTAACTCTAAGTATTGGATGACAATAGAATTGAAAAACTTTGTATTACATTTAACTAAGCATGCAAATGATGAATCTAATTAATATCATATAAAATATTTTAATTTTTTTTAAAGTGAGTTTTTGCATTCTCGTGCTATGCAAGGATGTAAAAACTCAAATTTTCATCCAGGCATAGCACGGGCCACAAACTAGTTTCTATATAAACAAACGGGTCCTTAGAGTTTAGACCCTACTAATTCAAATACTGATGGACCACTCACATTAATTAAGTGATTCCCATGCCCTAAACGAAACAATTTAATCACAATCGCAATACAGATAAATTGATAAATATATGATCCGAGTTTGAACCAAACTAATACATATATATATTTTTAGGGTGGGTGTTGACTCCAATTGAGTGTTTTGACCAAAATCCTAATTTTCTAGAGTTTTGAATTATTTTATTTTCTGAAAAACTTTTGATTGGTTGAAATTATTATATGAATTTATATAGTACATATCATCATTTATATAATAATATCGATAATTTGCATAATTTATGTCAATTAGTACTAATCATGTAATGACATACTCCCATATATAGTTTCACCTAAAAAACAAGAGAAAACTTTATTAATTCCTAAAATTTCTCCCCTAAATAAGCTACAGTTATCGTTCATAAGGATGTTTCTTTTATATTCATCTTTTCTAATACATATTGGATATTTTATTCTCTTTGGTTCTTCCATGAAAGTCGTAGTTTTAATTTTCTTCTTCATAACTATGACTTGAGAAGCTTTGAAGCTTTCGATTTTTCTATTCTTCCTTTTATTTCTTACGATTATACAAGATTTTATATTTTAATTTCGTGTTTATTTGTATTTTATTGTTTTTGTTATAGAAATATTTTTTTTTAGTTTTATGATCATACGTGATAAGCTTTCGATTTTTCTGTCTATTTCCTCATTTTTTATGATTGTAATATCGTGTTATACAAGGTTTTTATATTTTAATTTAGTGTGTGTTTGTATCACTTTTTTATAGAAATAATTTAATTTTTTTCTTTTGTACAGTTTTATGATATTATGTGATAAAAACATGAGTTTTATAAATATCTTTTGTATTCTTTTATATTATATGTTGATTCAGTTAAATTACATATTTATATATTATTTACTAATTTTCATACAAAATTTTATGTTTTGGGCTTTTTTAATTGTATTTTATTATTTCATTGCCCTTTTTTTAATTTTCATCTTTTGGTCTTGTGAGATAAACAAATCAAGCTGATTAATTTGTTTTAAACTTTAAATAATTTCAGTTGAACTTTTAATTTTTATGTATTTTTTCATATATCATATGTTCTTTCCATAAGAAATTATATAAATACTTTTTTCTCATTTTTTGATTATAATATCATGTTGTACAAGGTTTTTATATTTAATTTAGTGTGTGTATATTTTTTTATAGAAATAATATAATTTTTTTTTCTTTTATAAAATTTTATGATCTTATGTGATAAAAACACGCATATTTTAATATCTATTGTATTATTTTCTATTCTATGTTTATTCAGTTAAATTTCATATATATTTATTGTTTTTTGATTTTTGTATAAGATTTTTATGTTTTGGGTTTACTTAATTGTATTTTTATTATCATGGAATACTTCATATGTGTAGATTATTTGCATCTTACATCTTAGTATTTTGCCATAATATTTATCTTCATATTTTCTTAATAAATATATGTATTAATTAGTAATTGTACTTGAACATCATATTTTTTTTAACTATGATGAAAGGTGATTCATATTTAAATTTTTTATATTTGTTCATTGAATTATCACACATTGAATTTCTTCATTATTTTAGTATTTATTGTACAAATAATAACTAATTAAATTTTGAATTTCCTTTTTCATTTTACACTAATATAGCATATACGTGAACTCTAAAAGTTGATTAATATCTTTAAATCATGTAGCTTCAATATGTTTTTTTTTTCTTTTTTGTATTTTCTTATTTTTGTTGATCTAAAATTTTTGTAATATACTAATATCATATTTTAAGAATGTATATCGTTTTTCTTTTTTTCTTTTTATTTTTCCTAGCTTTACATTTACATCTATTTTATTTTTTATACCAACTACGAAAATATGAGTAGTAGTATTACACCTCGATTTAGATATATGTAGCCTTTTGTGAGCTTAATAATTAATTTTAACTTACTCCCAAATAAAAAGATTTTCCAAAAACAAATTCCATAAGCACTATTTAAACAAAAAGAATAAAAGAAGTTTCATTATTCTTTTGTTTTTGTTTTTAGGTTAATGTGACGTAAATATAAAGAAGAGATATAATCTCTAGAAACAAAAAATATTTATTTGTTTGAATCTTCTAAAGTGTCAAAAAAATTTCATAAAAGACATAACAAACAAGGTGTTAATTTTTAATTCTCAAACGAATCATGGACTAATGCTTTAAATATTTGATTTTATGAATGACAATCATTAACTATTAATTTCAATTTATACAACACGACTATTAGTTTAAGATTGTATGTCCTTTAGTGCCTTTTATTTAAAAAAAAATTATTCTTTTTTAGTGTATTTGAATCGTGCATAGCACGTGTTTTAGGCTAGTATTTTGTAGACATAAGGGGATTCTACGTAATAAAATAACATAGGAATAATTTGTGTAGATTTCTTAAAACATATGTGAGTATCATGTTTTCCCCCGGAACGGAGTTATGTATAAATTATATTAATGATTGATTAACTAATTAGTTTTGATTATAAAGGTTTTAACTTGAATTACATATATTTGCTCTAAAAGTAACAACTATTGCTTTGACAATATCACCTGCCATTAATTTTTTCAGTTATTTGATTCTACATTTACTTCATTTTCTATTTTCAATAAGTATATTTCTAAACATATCATTAACTGCATTAGTTGGCATCATATTTTTCAAAATTCAACTAATATATTGATTATATTATCTAGTCATTGGGATATTATCACATTAATTACTAATTAAATTAAAAGTGTTAATTACTCATTATTTTCCAATTGACATCTACTTTTCTAATTCAAAATTTGCAATCTCTTATGAAAAATCTTACGAAAGATTTTCTATATTTTGGCAAATTCTGAGGTATAATATCAATGTTACTTTATTTTCCCCAGCAAGGTTCACAATTTTGCTTACTTTATAGGATACTTCAACCTTTTTTATGACTGATTCTTGGATTTCGAAAAAACTAAACTAAAGGGTAATATATTTTTCATTGATTTCTGAAAATTTGTCATTTCATGTATCATAAAGTGTAATACTTAAAGGAAATTCAATTTTTTTTACCGTTAGGCGTTCACTATTGTGGTAAGTATGTTTAGATCATTTCATCATAAGTAACTTTTTGTAGTTAATGGTGTGCCACATGTATTTAAATTTAGGATATATGACAAATTTAATTGTAGATCCAACATAATGAATTGCAATTTTATGTTGGTGATCAAATTACACGACAATATAATGTCACGACTAATTTTTACAGTAACATTTGTATCGAACTACAAATTTCATTTGAAAATCAATTAACATGTCGATGTATGACAAACTAATTGTAATATTGTGTTGCTAATCAAGTTACTCGAAAATTTATTATAAAATAACATCACGTGTTTTCGACGATAATGTCTGTCTGATAATTGAACTACAAATTTTGTTTGGAGAACAAGTTGGAGTGTTGGACGACAATATACAACAAACTAACAATAATTTTGTGTTGATAATCAAGTTACGTAACAATATATGATAAACTATCATCATAATAAATTTTCAACGGTAATAACTACATAATAAATGAACTATAAGTTATTATTGAAAATCAAGTTACAAGAAAATATACGATAAACTAACATCATGGCAATTTTTGTACGATTACATTTGTACAATAAATGAATTACAGGTTTGTTTGAAAATCAATTTACGCGACAATATACGACAAACTAGTTGTAATGTGGTGTTGGTAATCAAGTTACACTATGTATACGATTAACTAAGATCACAACAAATTTTCAATGGAGACATCTACCTAATAAATAAACTATAAATTTTGTTTGAAAATCAAGTTACACGAGAATATATGACAAACTAACATTTACGAAAAATTATCAATTGTAATGGTTATCTTGTCCTAACTTATATAAACATAAATTTTGTTTATTCATGGTCTCGCATCATTCCAGGACAAATGACTAATTCTATTAAAGATTGGTCCAACATAAATGAAATGTGATATCGATTTAAATGACTGGATATGACAAACTTTATCACGAAAAAGTTTATCTTACCGTAATATGAGAAGTAGCTTCACAAGCAATCATTATCGAGTGTTGAATTCACATTGTCATATATTAAATTAATTGGAAGATCCTAACAATCATTACCTAGGTCATAATTGCGACGTCAAGATCGACGCAATATATAGAAAATATATAAGTTGTCATTAAAAATGTACGGATCATATGTTTACGATCATACGTAACATTAAAAACTAAGACTCTACAACCTCAATAAACTCCCTACAACATAAGGATGATCAAGTAATTGAAAAAACTAATCAAGTCTATTTCAAATATGTAGAGGGGTGAATTAGCCTATGCAAAATATATAGAGAGGGTTGACACCCATTCCAGGAATTCAGATAAAGATCTTCAATGATCCACAAAACACCTTAAATAGGCTCATAAAATATGGGCTAAAAGCCCACACAATTTCCAGAATTGACAAATGTCAACATTAGTGTTATCAAAATCTATTTTTTCCAATTATAAAAATGTGCCCCTACTCTCACTATCACACTCATAGTATAACTAGTGAGGTCAATTATTTTTCTTTTCTAGTCTCTCTCAACAGTACCAAAATACACCCTTACCCCATCTTCTAAAAACAATGTCTTTTCCAAATTATCAGCCCACTCCTCTCTCCACCACCACACCACCTCTCCACTTCCTTTCACTGACACCACCGCCGCTCAAACTTCAAAATCCAATTCTGGTGTCACAAAAAGTTCATCATCTAAAGATCGCCACAAGAAGGTGAGCGGTCGTGGCCGTCGAATCCGCATTCCGGCACTCTACGGCACCCGTATCTTCCAGCTTACCCAAAAACTCGGCCACCACACTGATAGAGAAACCATCGAATGTCTTCTCCATCAAGCCAAGCCATCCATCGTTGCCGCTACTGGGACTGGGTCTAATCCGCCGGTCCTATCTCCACCAACAACAACACTATTCAGCCGTCATTCTATCCTGCCACCGTCTATGCGCCGGTGATGGGATGTGTCTATGAATAGAGGTGCACGGGGACTAGCATCAATTGATAGATTTTAGGCTATCTAGTATTTGAATTGGGAATAAATTATTGTAATCTGGTTGTGGGGTTAGGGGTTTCATGAAAGAATTTAAATAATTATTAGTAATAATGAGTGGGGAATTTTAAGAATGTATTGTTGGTGTTACTTCCGTCTCATCTATTTTTTATATCAAGGATTTATGTACTTTAATTTCTTAGTTGTATGATGAAAGAGATGTAACTATTCTCAATTAATATATGCACATTTCGTAAGATTTTTCTTACAAATTTTGATTTAGAAAAGTAGACATCAAGTGAAAAATAATGTAGTTAACCATTTTTAGTTAGTTATTAATGTGATATTATCCCAATAACTAGATAACATAATCAATATGCTTTTGGATATCGACAAATATGATGCCAACTAATACAATTAATGTTGTGTTTATTTTTAGGAAAAATGGGATTGAAAAGAGAAAATGAGGTAAATTAGAATCAAACAACTGAAAAATTAATGATTAGCGATATTGTCAGAACAATTGTTGTTGCCAGAGCACATAATTTCAGCTATACCCTTTATTGTCAAAACTAATTAGTTGATTAATCATTAATATAATTTATACATAGCTTTGTTCTGGCGAAAAAACATAATATATGTTATAAGAAACCTGCACAATTCTTCTACGTTATTTTATTGCGTAGAATTCCATTTGAGTCTACAAAATATAGCAGGTAATCCTCTTTCTTTCATTATAATTTTTTTAACTGCCAATTAAAAGATGAGAGAGAGAGAGAGAAATAATTATTACTCCAATGATAGTATTTTTGGTTTTTTTATCTTCAAATAATGACTATTTAACAAGCTTTGTAAATTGTAATATTTGTGTCACTATCAAAATTTCGTAATAATTTAGTTTCCATCGAACTTACACAAGCAAAACACACGTGTACTGCATTATGGAGAAACTCTTGCAAAGCTGTCCTACACCTACACAATACTTTCTATATGGCAATCTATTTTTCCATTCATGGATGGATGTGGTCCACAATGATTGAACAATGTAATTTATGACCCGAAAATGAATATCCCATGAGAATTAATTATATGTAATTATTTCATCACTCAACAAACCAATATTAAATGCGCCTACCAACATTTTGCTGATACAAACAAAATCACTTGACCAACCTGAGCCCAGGTCCCAATTCATTTCTCGAAGTGGCAAACCCCAAATCATTTGTTCATAGCAAAACTAAAATGACTTTTACAACATTTTGCAGATTTCATGAAAGCACATTTATTTAATTCACTTTGATATCTCATTTTAGTGATAAATTCTCTCTCCAAGTGAATGTCTGAGTCCATATAAATTTTTAATTTACACACCCATCAATATATTTATTTGTGTGACACAAAATTAAATGTAACATACACCTAAGTGTGATAGAAGATCCATCCGAATTTAATTTTTCTACATAGATTATAAATTGTTTTATTTTTGGAAATATCTAGAAAAATATTGTCAACCACAAAAGTTTAATAATTATGGTTCCATTTTTTTACAATTACAAATGACTAATTCTATTAAAGATTGGTCCAACATAAATGAAATGTGATATCGATTTAAATGACTGGATATGACAAACTTTATCACGAAAAAGTTTGAATATTAAAGTTTATCTTACCGTAATATGAGAAGTAGCTTCACAAGCAATCATTATCGAGTATTGGATTCACATTGTCATATATTAAATTAATTGGAAGATCCTAACATTCATTACCTAGGTCATAATTGCGACGTCAAGATCGACGCAATATATAGAAAATATATAAGTTGTCATTAAAAATGTACGGATCATATGTTTACGATCATACGTAACATTAAAAACTAAGACTCTACAACCTCAAAAACTCCCTACAACATAAGGATGATCAAGTAATTGAAAAAACTAATCAAGTCTATTTCAAATATGTAGAGGGGTGAATTAGCCTATGCAAAATATATAGAGAGGGTTGGCACCCATTCCAGGAATTCAGATAAAGATCTTAAATGATCCACAAAACACCTTAAATAGGCTCATAAAATATGGGCTAAAAGCCCACACAATTTCCAGAATCGACAAATGTCAACATTAGTGTTATCCAAATCTATTTTTTCCCATTATAAAAATGTGCCCCCACTCTCACTATCACACTCATAGTATAACTCGTGAGGTCAATTATTTTTCTTTTCTAGTCTCTCTCAACAGTACCAAAATACACCCTTACCCCATCTTCTAAAAAACAATGTCTTTTCCAAATTATCAGCCCACTCCTCTCTCCACCACCAGCACCACCTCTCCACTTCCCTTCACTGACACCACCGCCGCTCAAACTTCAAAATCCAATTCTGGTGTCACAAAAAGTTCATCATCTAAAGATCGCCACAAGAAGGTGAGCGGTCGTGGCCGTCGAATCCGCATCCCGGCACTCTACGCCACCCGTATCTTCCAGCTTACCCAAAAACTCGACCACCACACTGATGGAGAAACCATCGAATGGCTTCTCCATCAAGCCAAGCCATCCATCGTTGCCGCTACTGGGACTGGGTCTAATCCGCCGGTCCTATCTCCACCAACAACAACACTGTTCAGCCGTCATTCTATCCTGCCACCGTCTATGCGCCGGTGATGGGATGTGTCTATGGATAGAGGTGCACGGGGACTAGCATCAATTGATAGATTTTAGGCTATCTAGTATTTGAATTGGGAATAAATTATTGTAATCTGGTTGTGGGGTTAGGGGTTTCATGAAAGAATTAAAATAATTATTAGTAATAATGAGTGGGGAATTTTAAGAATGTATTGTTGGTGTTACTTCCGTCTCATCTCTTTTTTATATCAAGGATTTATGTACTTTAATTTCTTAGTTGTATGATGAAAGAGATGTAACTATTCTCAATTAATATATGCACATTTCGTAAGATTTTTCTTACAAATTTTGATTTAGAAAAGTAGACATCAAGTGAAAAATAATGTAGTTAACCATTTTTAGTTAGTTATTAATGTGATATTATCCCAATAACTAGATAACATAATCAATATGCTTTTGGATATCGACAAATATGATGCCAACTAATACAATTAATGTTGTGTTTATTTTTAGGAAAAATGGGATTGAAAAGAGAAAATGAGGTAAATTAGAATCAAACAACTGAAAAATTAATGATTAGCGATATTGTCAGAACAATTGTTGTTGCCAGAGCACATAATTTCAGCTATACCCTTTATTGTCAAAACTAATTAGTTGATTAATCATTAATATAATTTATACATAGCTTTGTTCTGGCGAAAAAACATAATATATGTTATAAGAAACCTGCACAATTCTTCTACGTTATTTTATTGCGTAGAATTCCATTTGAGTCTACAAAATATAGCAGGCAATCCTCTTTCTTTCATTATAATTTTTTTAACTGCCAATTAAAAGATGAGAGAGAGAGAGAGAGAAAAATAATTATTACTCCAATGATAGTATTTTTGGTTTTTTTATCTTCAAATAATGACTATTTAACAAGCTTTGTAAATTGTAATATTTGTGTCACTATCAAAATTTCGTAATAATTTAGTTTCCATCGAACTTACACAAGCAAAACACACGTGTACTGCATTATGGAGAAACTCTTGCAAAGCTGTCCTACACCTACACAATACTTTCTATATGGCAATCTATTTTTCCATTCATGGATGGATGTGGTCCACAATGATTGAACAATGTAATTTATGACCCGAAAATGAATATCCCATGAGAATTAATTATATGTAATTATTTCATCACTCAACAAACCAATATTAAATGCGCCTACCAACATTTTGCTGATACAAACAAAATCACTTGACCAACCTGAGCCCAGGTCCCAATTCATTTCTCGAAGTGGCAAACCCCAAATCATTTGTTCATAGCAAAACTAAAATGACTTTTACAACATTTTGCAGATTTCATGAAAGCACATTTATTTAATTCACTTTGATATCTCATTTTAGTGATAAATTCTCTCTCCAAGTGAATGTCTGAGTCCATATAAATTTTTAATTTACACACCCATCAATATATTTATTTGTGTGACACAAAATTAAATGTAACATACACCTAAGTGTGATAGAAGATCCATCCGAATTTAATTTTTCTACATAGATTATAAATTGTTTTATTTTTGGAAATATCTAGAAAAATATTGTCAACCACAAAAGTTTAATAATTATGGTTCCATTTTTTTACAATTACAAATGACTAATTCTTTTAAAGATTGGTCCAACATAAATGAAATGTGATATCGATTTAAATGACTGGATATGACAAACTTTATCACGAAAAAGTTTGAATATTAAAGTTTATCTTACCGTAATATGAGAAGTAGCTTCACAAGCAATCATTATCGAGTATTGGATTCACATTGTCATATATTAAATTAATTGGAAGATCCTAACATTCATTACCTAGGTCATAATTGCGACGTCAAGATCGACCCAATATATAGAAAATATATAAGTTGTCATTAAAAATGTACGGATCATATGTTTACGATCATACGTAACATTAAAAACTAAGACTCTACAACCTAAATAAACTCCCTACAACATAAGGATGATCAAGTAATTGAAAAAACTAATCAAGTCTATTTCAAATATGTAGAGGGGTGAATTAGCCTATGCAAAATATATAGAGAGGGTTGGCACCCATTCCAGGAATTCAGATAAAGATCTTAAATGATCCACAAAACACCTTAAATAGGCTCATAAAATATGGGCTAAAAGCCCACACAATTTCCAGAATCGACAAATGTCAACATTAGTGTTATCCAAATCTATTTTTTCCCATTATAAAAATGTGCCCCCACTCTCACTATCACACTCATAGTATAACTCGTGAGGTCAATTATTTTTCTTTTCTAGTCTCTCTCAACAGTACCAAAATACACCCTTACCCCATCTTCTAAAAAACAATGTCTTTTCCAAATTATCAGCCCACTCCTCTCTCCACCACCAGCACCACCTCTCCACTTCCCTTCACTGACACCACCGCCGCTCAAACTTCAAAATCCAATTCTGGTGTCACAAAAAGTTCATCATCTAAAGATCGCCACAAGAAGGTGAGCGGTCGTGGCCGTCGAATCCGCATCCCGGCACTCTACGCCACCCGTATCTTCCAGCTTACCCAAAAACTCGGCCACCACACTGATGGAGAAACCATCGAATGGCTTCTCCATCAAGCCAAGCCATCCATCGTTGCCGCTACTGGGACTGGGTCTAATCCGCCGGTCCTATCTCCACCAACAACAACACTATTCAGCCGTCATTCTATCCTGCCACCGTCTATGCGCCGGTGATGGGATGTGTCTATGGATAGAGGTGCACGGGGACTAGCATCAATTGATAGATTTTAGGCTATCTAGTATTTGAATTGGGAATAAATTATTGTAATCTGGTTGTGGGGTTAGGGGTTTCATGAAAGAATTAAAATAATTATTAGTAATAATGAGTGGGGAATTTTAAGAATGTATTGTTGGTGTTACTTCCGTCTCATCTCTTTTTTATATCAAGGATTTATGTACTTTAATTTCTTAGTTGTATGATGAAAGAGATGTAACTATTCTCAATTAATATATGCACATTTCGTAAGATTTTTCTTACAAATTTTGATTTAGAAAAGTAGACATCAAGTGAAAAATAATGTAGTTAACCATTTTTAGTTAGTTATTAATGTGATATTATCCCAATAACTAGATAACATAATCAATATGCTTTTGGATATCGACAAATATGATGCCAACTAATACAATTAATGTTGTGTTTATTTTTAGGAAAAATGGGATTGAAAAGAGAAAATGAGGTAAATTAGAATCAAACAACTGAAAAATTAATGATTAGCGATATTGTCAGAACAATTGTTGTTGCCAGAGCATATAATTTCAGCTATACCCTTTATTGTCAAAACTAATTAGTTGATTAATCATTAATATAATTTATACATAGCTTTGTTCTGGCGAAAAAACATAATATATGTTATAAGAAACTTGCACAATTCTTCTACGTTATTTTATTGCGTAGAATTCCATTTGAGTCTACAAAATATAGCAGGCAATCCTCTTTCTTTCATTATAATTTTTTTAACTGCCAATTAAAAGATGAGAGAGAGAGAGAAAAATAATTATTACTCCAATGATAGTATTTTTGGTTTTTTTTATCTTCAAATAATGACTATTTATCAAGCTTTGTAAATTGTAATCTTTGTTTCACTATCAGAATTTCGTAATAATTTAGTTTCCATCGAACTTACACAAGCAAAAACACGTGTTCTGCATTATGGAGAAACTCTTGCAAAGCTGTCCAACACCTACACAATACTTTCTATATGGCAATATATTTTTCCATTCATGGATGGATGTGGTCCACAATGATTGAACAATGTAATTTATGACCCGAAAATGAATATCCCATGAGAATTAATTATATGTAATTATTTCATCACTCAACAAATCAATATTAAATGCGCCTACCAACATTATTTTGCTGATACAAACAAAATCACTTGACCAACCTGAGCCCAGGTCCCAATTCATTTCTCGAAGTGGCAAACCCCAAATCATTTGTTCATAGCAAAACTAAAATGACTTTTACAACATTTTGCAGATTTCATGAAAGCACATTTATTTAATTTCGTCAGAAAATCTTCTATCACACTTTGATATCTCATTTTAGTGATAAATTCTCTCTCCAAGTGAAAGTCTGAGTCCATATAAATTTTTAATTTACAAACCCATCAATATATTTATTTGTGTGACACAAAATTAAATGTAACATACACCTAAGTGTGATAGAAGATCCATCCGAATTTAATTTTTCTACATAGATTATAAATTGCTTTATTTTTGGAAATATCTAGAAAAATATTGTCAACCACAAAAGTTTAATAATTATGGTTCCATTTTTTTACAATTACAAATGACTAATTCTATTAAAGATTAGTCCAACATAAATGAAATGTGATATCGATTTAAATGACTGGATATGACAAACTTTATCACGAAAAAGTTTATCTTACCGTAATATGAGAAGTAGCTTCACAAGCAATCATTATCGAGTGTTGAATTCACATTGTCATATATTAAATTAATTGGAAGATCCTAACAATCATTACCTAGGTCATAATTGCGACGTCAAGATCGACGCAATATATAGAAAATATATAAGTTGTCATTAAAAATGTACGGATCATATGTTTACGATCATACGTAACATTAAAAACTAAGACTCTACAACCTCAATAAACTCCCTACAACATAAGGATGATCAAGTAATTGAAAAAACTAATCAAGTCTATTTCAAATATGTAGATGGGTGAATTAGCCTATGCAAAATATATAGAGAGGGTTGACACCCATTCCAGGAATTCAGATAAAGATCTTCAATGATCCACAAAACACCTTAAATAGGCTCCTAAAATATGGGCTAAAAGCCCACACAATTTCCAGAATTGACAAATGTCAACATTAGTGTTATCAAAATCTATTTTTTCCAATTATAAAAATGTGCCCCGACTCTCACTATCACACTCATAGTATAACTCGTGAGGTCAATTATTTTTCTTTTCTAGTCTCTCTCAACTGTACCAAAATACACCCTTACCCCATCTTCTAAAAACAATGTCTTTTCCAAATTATCAGCCCACTCCTCTCTCCACCACCAGCACCACCTCTCCACTTACCTTCACTGACACCACCGCCGCTCAAACTTCAAAATCCAATTCTGGTGTCACAAAAAGTTCATCATCTAAAGATCGCCACAAGAAGGTGAGCGGTCGTGGCCGTCGAATCCGCATCCCGGCACTCTACGCCACCCGTATCTTCCAGCTTACCCAAAAACTCGGCCACCACACTGATGGAGAAACCATCGAATGGCTTCTCCATCAAGCCAAGCCATCCATCGTTGCCGCTACTGGGACTGGGTCTAATCCGCCGGTCCTATCTCCACCAACAACAACACTATTCAGCCGTCATTCTATCCTGCCACCGTCTATGTGCCGGTGATGGGATGTGTCTATGGATAGAGGTGCACGGGGACTAGCATCAATTGATAGATTTTAGGCTATCTAGTATTTGAATCGGGAATAAATTATGGTAATCTGGTTGTGGGGTTAGGGGTTTCATGAAAGAATTAAAATAATTATTAGTAATAATGAGTGGGGAATTTTAAGAATGTATTGTTGGTGTTACTTCCGTCTCATCTCTTTTTTATATCAAGGATTTATGTACTTTAATTTCTTAGTTGTATGATGAAAGAGATGTAACTATTCTCAATTAATATATGCACCTTTCGTAAGATTTTTCATACAAATTTTGATTTAGAAAAGTAGACATCAAGTGAAAAATAATGTAGTTAACCATTTTTAGTTAGTTATGAATGTGATATTATCCCAATAACTAGATAACATAATCAATATGCTTTTGAATATTGACAAATATGATGCCAACTAATACAATTAATGTTGTGTTTATTTTAGGAAAAATGGGATTGAAAAGAGAAAATAAGGTAAATGTAGAATCAAACAACTGAAAAATTAATGATTAGCGTTATTGTCAGTACAATTGTTGTTGCCAGAGCACATAATTTCAGCTATACCCTTTATTGTCAAAACTAATTAGTTGATTAATCATTAATATAATTTATACATAGCTTTGTTCTGGCGAAAAAACATAATATATGTTATAAGAAACCTGCACAATTCTTCTACGTTATTTTATTGCGTAGAATTCCATTTGAGTCTACAAAATATAGCAGGTAATCCTCTTTCTTTCATTATAATTTTTTTAACTGCCAATTAAAAGATGAGAGAGGGAGAGAGAAAAATAATTATTACTCCAATGATAGTAATTTTGGTTTTTTTATCTTCAAATAATGAATATTTATCAAGCTTTGTAAATTGTAATCTTTGTGTCACTATCAGAATTTCGTAATAATTTAGTTTCCATCGAACTTACACAAGCAAAAACACGTGCTCTGCATTATGGAGAAACTCTTGCAAAGCTGTCCTACACCTACACAATACTTTCTATATGGCAATATATTTTTCCATTCATGGATGGATGTGGTCCACAATGATTGAACAATGTAATTTATGACCCGAAAATGAATATCCCATGAGAATTAATTATATGTAATTATTTCATCACTCAACAAATCAATATTAAATGCGCCTACCAACATTATTTTGCTGATACAAACAAAATCACTTGACCAACCTGAGCCCAGGTCCCAATTCATTTCTCGAAGTGGCAAACCCCAAATCATTTGTTCATAGCAAAACTAAAATGACTTTTACAACATTTTGCAGATTTCATGAAAGCACATTTATTTAATTTCGTCAGAAAATCCTCTATCACACTTTGATATCTCATTTTAGTGATAAATTCTCTCTCCAAGTGAATTTCTGAGTCCATATAAATTTTTAATTTACACACCCATCAATATATTTATTTGTGTGACACAAAATTAAATGTAACATACACCTAAGTGTGATAGAAGATCCATCCGAATTTAATTTTTCTACATAGATTATAAATTGCTTTATTTTTGGAAATATCTAGAAAAATATTGTCAACCACAAAAGTTTAATAATTATGGTTCCATTATTTTACCATTACAAATGACTAATTCTATTAAAGACTGGTCCAACATAAATGAAATGTGATATCGATTTAAATGACTGGATATGACAAACTTTATCACGAAAAAGTTTGAATATTAAAGTTTATCTTACCGTAATATGAGAAGTAGCTTCACAAGCAATCATTATCGAGTGTTGAATTCACATTGTCATATATTAAATTAATTGGAAGATCCTAACAATCATTACCTAGGTCATAATTGCGACGTCAAGATCGACGCAATATATAGAAAATATATAAGTTGTCATTAAAAATGTACGGATCATATGTTTACGATCATACGTAACATTAAAAACTAAGACTCTACAACCTCAATAAACTCCCTACAACATAAGGATGATCAAGTAATTGAAAAAACTAATCAAGTCTATTTCAAATATGTAGATGGGTGAATTAGCCTATGCAAAATATATAGAGAGGGTTGACACCCATTCCAGGAATTCAGATAAAGATCTTCAATGATCCACAAAACACCTTAAATAGGCTCCTAAAATATGGGCTAAAAGCCCACACAATTTCCAGAATTGACAAATGTCAACATTAGTGTTATCAAAATCTATTTTTTCCAATTATAAAAATGTGCCCCGACTCTCACTATCACACTCATAGTATAACTCGTGAGGTCAATTATTTTTCTTTTCTAGTCTCTCTCAACTGTACCAAAATACACCCTTACCCCATCTTCTAAAAACAATGTCTTTTCCAAATTATCAGCCCACTCCTCTCTCCACCACCAGCACCACCTCTCCACTTCCCTTCACTGACACCACCGCCGCTCAAACTTCAAAATCCAATTCTGGTGTCACAAAAAGTTCATCATCTAAAGATCGCCACAAGAAGGTGAGCGGTCGTGGCCGTCGAATCCGCATCCCGGCACTCTACGCCACCCGTATCTTCCAGCTTACCCAAAAACTCGGCCACCACACTGATGGAGAAACCATCGAATGGCTTCTCCATCAAGCCAAGCCATCCATCGTTGCCGCTACTGGGACTGGGTCTAATCCGCCGGTCCTATCTCCACCAACAACAACACTATTCAGCCGTCATTCTATCCTGCCACCGTCTATGCGCCGGTGATGGGATGTGTCTATGGATAGAGGTGCACGGGGACTAGCATCAATTGATAGATTTTAGGCTATCTAGTATTTGAATCGGGAATAAATTATGGTAATCTGGTTGTGGGGTTAGGGGTTTCATGAAAGAATTAAAATAATTATTAGTAATAATGAGTGGGGAATTTTAAGAATGTATTGTTGGTGTTACTTCCGTCTCATCTCTTTTTTATATCAAGGATTTATGTACTTTAATTTCTTAGTTGTATGATGAAAGAGATGTAACTATTCTCAATTAATATATGCACCTTTCGTAAGATTTTTCATACAAATTTTGATTTAGAAAAGTAGACATCAAGTGAAAAATAATGTAGTTAACCATTTTTAGTTAGTTATTAATGTGATATTATCCCAATAACTAGATAACATAATCAATATGCTTTTGAATATTGACAAATATGATGCCAACTAATACAATTAATGTTGTGTTTATTTTAGGAAAAATGGGATTGAAAAGAGAAAATAAGGTAAATGTAGAATCAAACAACTGAAAAATTAATGATTAGCGTTATTGTCAGTACAATTGTTGTTGCCAGAGCACATAATTTCAGCTATACCCTTTATTGTCAAAACTAATTAGTTGATTAATCATTAATATAATTTATACATAGCTTTGTTCTGGCGAAAAAACATAATATATGTTATAAGAAACCTGCACAATTCTTCTACGTTATTTTATTGCGTAGAATTCCATTTGAGTCTACAAAATATAGCAGGTAATCCTCTTTCTTTCATTATAATTTTTTTAACTGCCAATTAAAAGATGAGAGAGGGAGAGAGAAAAATAATTATTACTCCAATGATAGTAATTTTGGTTTTTTTATCTTCAAATAATGAATATTTATCAAGCTTTGTAAATTGTAATCTTTGTGTCACTATCAGAATTTCGTAATAATTTAGTTTCCATCGAACTTACACAAGCAAAAACACGTGCTCTGCATTATGGAGAAACTCTTGCAAAGCTGTCCTACACCTACACAATACTTTCTATATGGCAATATATTTTTCCATTCATGGATGGATGTGGTCCACAATGATTGAACAATGTAATTTATGACCCGAAAATGAATATCCCATGAGAATTAATTATATGTAATTATTTCATCACTCAACAAATCAATATTAAATGCGCCTACCAACATTATTTTGCTGATACAAACAAAATCACTTGACCAACCTGAGCCCAGGTCCCAATTCATTTCTCGAAGTGGCAAACCCCAAATCATTTGTTCATAGCAAAACTAAAATGACTTTTACAACATTTTGCAGATTTCATGAAAGCACATTTATTTAATTTCGTCAGAAAATCCTCTATCACACTTTGATATCTCATTTTAGTGATAAATTCTCTCTCCAAGTGAATGTCTGAGTCCATATAAATTTTTAATTTACACACCCATCAATATATTTATTTGTGTGACACAAAATTAAATGTAACATACACCTAAGTGTGATAGAAGATCCATCCGAATTTAATTTTTCTACATAGATTATAAATTGCTTTATTTTTGGAAATATCTAGAAAAATATTGTCAACCACAAAAGTTTAATAATTATGGTTCCATTTTTTTACCATTACAAATGACTAATTCTATTAAAGACTGGTCCAACATAAATGAAATGTGATATCGATTTAAATGACTGGATATGACAAACTTTATCACGAAAAAGTTTGAATATTAAAGTTTATCTTACCGTAATATGAGAAGTAGCCTCACAAGCAATCATTATCGAGTGTTGAATTCACATTGTCATATATTAAATTAATTGGAAGATCCTAACAATCATTACCTAGGTCATAATTGCGACGTCAAGATCGACGCAATATATAGAAAATATATAAGTTGTCATTAAAAATGTACGGATCATATGTTTACGATCATACGTAACATTAAAAACTAAGACTCTACAACCTCAATAAACTCCCTACAACATAAGGATGATCAAGTAATTGAAAAAACTAATCAAGTCTATTTCAAATATGTAGAGGGGTGAATTAGCCTATGCAAAATATATAGAGAGGGTTGGCATCCATTCCAGGAATTCAGATAAAGATCTTCAATGATCCACAAAACACCTTAAATAGGCTCATAAAATATGGGCTAAAAGCCCACACAATTTCCAGAATCGACAAATGTCAACATTAGTGTTATCCAAATCTATTTTTTCCCATTATAAAAATGTGCCCCCACTCTCACTATCACACTCATAGTATAACTCGTGAGGTCAATTATTTTTCTTTTCTAGTCTCTCTCAACAGTACCAAAATACACCTTTACCCCATCTTCTAAAAAACAATGTCTTTTCCAAATTATCAGCCCACTCCTCTCTCCACCACCAGCACCACCTCTCCACTTCCCTTCACTGACACCACCGCCGCTCAAACTTCAAAATCCAATTTTGGTGTCACAAAAAGTTCATCATCTAAAGATCGCCACAGGAAGGTGAGCGGTCGTGGCCGTCGAATCCGCATCCCGGCACTCTACGCCACCCGTATCTTCCAGCTTACCCAAAAACTCGGCCACCACACTGATGGAGAAACCATCGAATGGCTTCTCCATCAAGCCAAGCCATCCATCGTTGCCGCTACTGGGACTGGGTCTAATCCGCCGGTCCTATCTCCACCAACAACAACACTATTCAGCCGTCATTCTATCCTGCCACCGTCTATGCGACGGTGATTGGATGTGTCTACGGATAGAGGTGCACGGGGACTAGCATCAATTGATAGATTTTAGGCAATCTAGTATTTGAATTGGGAATAAATTATTGTAATCTGGTTGTGGGGTTAGGGGTTTCATGAAAGAATTAAAATAATTATTAGTAATAATGAGTGGGGAATTTTAAGAATGTAATGTTGGTGTTACTTCCGCCTCATCTTTTTTTTATATCAAGGATTTATGTACTTTAATTTCTTAGTTGTATGATGAAAGAGATGTAACTATTCTCAATTAATATATGCACCTTTCGTAAGATTTTTCATACAAATTTTGATTTAGAAAAGTAGACATCAAGTGAAAAATAATGTAGTTAACCATTTTTAGTTAGTTATTAATGTGATATTATCCCAATAACTAGATAACATAATCAATATGCTTTTGGATATTGACAAATATGATGCCAACTAATACAATTAATGTTGTGTTTATTTTTAGGGAAAATGGGATTGAAAAGAGAAAATGAGGTAAATGTAGAATCAAACAACTGAAAAATTAATGATTAGCGATATTGTCAGAACAATTGTTGTTGCCAGAGCACATAATTTCAGCTATACCCTTTATTGTCAAAACTAATTAGTTGATTAATCATTAATATAATTTATACATAGCTTTGTTCTGGCGAAAAAACATAATATATGTTATAAGAAACCTGCACAATTCTTCTACGTTATTTTATTGCGTAGAATTCCATTTGATTCTACAAAATATAGCAGGTAATCCTCTTTCTTTCATTATAATTTTTTTAACTGCCAATTAAAAGATGAGAGAGAGAGAGAGAAAAATAATTATTACTCCAATGATAGTATTTTTGGTTTTTTTTATCTTCAAATAATGACTATTTATCAAGCTTTGTAAATTGTAATCTTTGTGTCACTATCAGAATTTCGTAATAATTTAGTTTCCATCGAACTTACACAAGCAAAAAAACGTGTTCTGCATTATGGAGAAACTCTTGCAAAGCTGTCCTACACCTACACAATACTTTCTATATGGCAATATATTTTTCCATTCATGGATGGATGTGGTCCACAATGATTGAACAATGTAATTTATGACCCGAAAATGAATATCCCATGAGAATTAATTATATGTAATTATTTCATCACTCAACAAATCAATATTAAATGCGCCTACCAACATTATTTTGCTGATACAAACAAAATCACTTGACCAACCTGAGCCCAGGTCCCAATTCATTTCTCGAAGTGGCAAACCCCAAATCATTTGTTCATAGCAAAACTAAAATGACTTTTACAACATTTTGCAGATTTCATGAAAGCACATTTATTTAATTTCGTCAGAAAATCCTCTATCACACTTTGATATCTCATTTTAGTGATAAATTCTCTCTCCAAGTGAAAGTCTGAGTCCATATAAATTTTTAATTTACAAACCCATCAATATATTTATTTGTGTGACACAAAATTAAATGTAACATACACCTAAGTGTGATAGAAGATCCATCCGAATTTAATTTTTCTACATAGATTATAAATTGCTTTATTTTTGGAAATATCTAGAAAAATATTGTCAACCACAAAAGTTTAATAATTATGGTTCCATTTTTTTACAATTACAAATGACTAATTCTATTAAAGATTGGTCCAACATAAATGAAATGTGATATCGATTTAAATGACTGGATATGACAAACTTTATCACGAAAAAGTTTATCTTACCGTAATATGAGAAGTAGCTTCACAAGCAATCATTATCGAGTGTTGAATTCACATTGTCATATATTAAATTAATTGGAAGATCCTAACAATCATTACCTAGGTCATAATTGCGACGTCAAGATCGACGCAATATATAGAAAATATATAAGTTGTCATTAAAAATGTACGGATCATATGTTTACGATCATACGTAACATTAAAAACTAAGACTCTACAACCTCAATAAACTCCCTACAACATAAGGATGATCAAGTAATTGAAAAAACTAATCAAGTCTATTTCAAATATGTAGATGGGTGAATTAGCCTATGCAAAATATATAGAGAGGGTTGACACCCATTCCAGGAATTCAGATAAAGATCTTCAATGATCCACAAAACACCTTAAATAGGCTCATAAAATATGGGCTAAAATCCCACACAATTTCCAGAATCGACAAATGTCAACATTAGTGTTATCCAAATCTATTTTTTCCCATTATAAAAATGTGCCCCCACTCTCACTATCACACTCATAGTATAACTCGTGAGGTCAATTATTTTTCTTTTCTAGTCTCTCTCAACAGTACCAAAATACACCCTTACCCCATCTTCTAAAAAACAATGTCTTTTCCAAATTATCAGCCCACTCCTCTCTCCACCACCAGCACCACCTCTCCACTTCCCTTCACTGACACCACCGCCGCTCAAACTTCAAAATCCAATTCTGGTGTTACAAAAAGTTCATCATCTAAAGATCGCCACAAGAAGGTGAGCGGTCGTGGCCGTCGAATCCGCATCCCGGCACTATACGCCACCCGTATCTTCCAGCTAACCCAAAAACTCGGCCACCACACTGATGGAGAAACCATCGAATGGCTTCTCCATCAAGCCAAGCCATCCATCGTTGCCGCTACTGGGACTGGGTCTAATCCGCCGGTCCTATCTCCACCAACAACAACACTATTCAGCCGTCATTCTATCCTGCCACCGTCTATGCGCCGGTGATGGGATGTGTCTATGGATAGAGGTGCACGGGGACTAGCATCAATTGATAGATTTTAGGCTATCTATTATTTGAATTGGGAATAAATTATTGTAATCTGGTTGTGGGGTTAGGGGTTTCCTGAAAGAATTAAAATAATTATTAGTAATAATGAGTGGGGAATTTTAAGAATGTATTGTTGGTGTTACTTCCGTCTCATCTCTTTTTTATATCAAGGATTTATGTACTTTAATTTCTTAGTTGTATGATGAAAGAGATGTAACTATTCTCAATTAATATTGATGGGGGCTATTTCGCACCCTACATACTGATCAGATCGAACAGAGATTATAAGACCGGTTCGACCAATTACAAAGGATCGGGATCTTCTTACTGACCCAGCCTGATGCCGCTCGCTCCGAGTAAAGATTACACTCCGGACCCAGGAAGGATAGGTTGGGCCGAGTCCAACTAGGACTATGATTCCTTGTAATACTAGGTTTAGCATAATATAAATACCTAGTTATTCGTTGTATAAGAGAACTACGAATTCTCTTAATTCTGGGATTACACAAGAATACATTGATAACAATAGAACTCAATAATATCCATTATTGTTGCAGAACTTTACCTCCATATCATTGCGTTCTTGATTTCGTTAATGGTTTTACTTCTTGCCTTTGATTATTGCTTTTCTTTGTAAACGATCCATCCAGAATAAAGTAACAGAACCCAATATACTGAATAATTCAATATCCAAACCCCCGATATCACAAATTCACTGATATTAAATTAACCCGACGAAAAACGGTTAAATCAGTTGGCGCCCACCGTGGGGCTAGGTTAATTATTCGATCGACATATGGCTCGCCCAAGGAAAAGCGCTCGTATCGGAGCAAGAAGTAACACAACCACCGGTCATGACACATCTGAAGATCCACAGGAGAACGACAATAATAACGTTCCCAACACCGACGAGAATTTACAGAATACCCATCCCCGAGATCATGAACCCCTAGGAGGTCCTCCCGGCACGATACAGGAAGAGCCGGAAGTCCCCGAGATCCCTGCTCCTCTCCCGGGTGCTCAGGAGAAATTACGACAAATAGCGATGCTCTTTAAATCACTCTCCCCGGAAGAATTACTTGTGCTTGATCAAATTCCGCAAAACCCTAGGGCTGCCAGGACAATTCCTGCTCGGAGAACGCCCGGACAAAACGATCATGTATCTCAACAAGCTGATAGCCCACCAAGCGAGCACCGCTCGCTACACAGTCCACAACAGGACAATTCGAAACCCTCCGACAACAATCCTCGAAGGAAACGAGGTCACAGAAAAACCCCGGCGAGGCGTAGTAGATCCAGGGAACGAACAATTATCCCTATTGAGGATGATATAGATGATACAATCCCTGATCGACCACGAACGGCTCGACTGACGGAAAGAGAAATTGAAAGGATGGTGCAGGACCGACTTGAACAACGCTTACGGACTATTCAAAATCCGTGGGCCCGAACCACGGAACTCCAGGAAAGCCTTGCGGCCTGTTCTCCCTTCTGCAGGGAAATAAAAGAGGCACAATCGATCGGACAAGTCCCGGGCAGACTACCTCGCTACGATGGAACCACTGACCCGGATGATTATATTTTTAGCTTTACGAACATTATGAATCTATATGCCCACTCCGCCGAATACACTGCCAAGCTAATGGTGACAACATTCGAAGGACTCGCGTTGGATTGGTTTGCCAAACAGCCGGCCAATTCCATATTCAGTTTCCGAGAATTATGCAATAAACTAACACAGCAATTTGCCAGTCTGAAGAGACAAAAACTGCCGATGAGTTACCTAGGAACAATATACCAACAAGAGGGGGAATCCCTAAGAAATTGGTTGGCAAGATTCAACGTAGAGTTACTCAAAATCGACTCTCCGAATATCGATTACATAATTTCTATCCTCTTCGACCTCACTAAAAACAGGCAGTTTGGAAACGCCCTCAGCCGAAAACAACCAAGAACGTTCGCCGACATCATGAGCCTAGCATCTAAGTATATGACTCAAGAAGAGATGAATTCCTTTAAGGATAAAAACAAAAACAAAGTTACGGCTACAGGGTCTAAGCGGCATGATAGGATTCCCGCCCAAAGATCCTTGGATTACGAGCGATCTTCCAAGAGAGGTAACGTTTTCCAGCGACTGGAATACAGCGGAGCCGACCGAGAAAGGCAACCTAATTTCTACCAAAGACCAAGAAACCCTGAACCACCAATCAGAAGCAGAGTGAATCAAGTAGAACACCCAAGATTAAATGCTCCAATCGAAGAAATCTTGGAAGTTCTAGAAAGGAATAATTGGATTCCTGAGGCAAGGAAAATCGCTCAGCCCAGACCAGGGTCTAGAAACTATGATCAATACTGTAAGTACCATAGGGCACATGGGCATCGAACGGAAAATTGTTTTCACCTTAAGAGAGAAGTTGAAAAACTGATCGAGCAAGGAAAACTAGACGAATACATAGAACGAGATAATCGCAAAAGGGAAAGAAGCAGAAGCCCCCGGAACGGAACTCAAAGGAGAAGTTCTCATCGAAGGTCACCAGAACATCGACCTACTCAGGAGTTGAATCACGACCAGATCAATGGAACTATCCACACTATATCCGGGGGGCCTGCGGGTGGAGATAGTCGCAATGCTCGACGAAGAATGGCCAGATCCTTAATTGCAAGTTCTAAATATCCAAATGAAATATGGACGTTAGAAAATAGGCCAACAAATCACGAGCCGATTAGCTTTAACGAAGGCGAAGTACCTAAAAACATTACTTGGGATACGAAAGAAGATAACCCAGATTTCCCTATGGTAGTGTCGTTAGAAATAGCGAATTACAATGTGAAAAGAATCCTAATCGATAATGGAAGCTCAGCAAATATCATCTCCAGGGAGGTTTTAGCACAAATGAACCTCGGACAAATAAACCTACAAAAGGTAGCCACACCGTTAGTAGGCTTTGGAGGGTCCGAGATCATCCCCAGCGGAACAATATCTTTGAGTGTATCGCTCGGAAAGAAGCCACTTCGAACAGTGAAGCTGGTAAAATTCCTAGTGGTAGAAACACCCTTCGCTTATAACGCTATATTAGGGCGACCAGCCCTTAACCTTTTTCGAGCTGTGGTCTCTACCTATCACCAGAAAATAAAATTTCCGACCGATAGCGGCATTGGAGAAATAACGAATGACCACTGTATGGCGTGGGATTGCTACAGCACGTCGCTGACCTTGAGAGAACATCCTAACCCTATTACTCCGAGCAAGAGAAAGATCGAAGACGATCCAATTAGAAATGAGGACGAAATTCCTATTACTGATCGATTAGATAAAAAGGGGAAAGAACCACTAGATTTATCCTTGCAACCCCCAGAACATAAAGATATAATTCTAGTAGAAGGCGACTCGTCCAAAAGGACAAGAATTGGTACAGAATTGAGCAAAGAAGGAGAAGTAATGTTAATCGAATTTCTAAGAAATAACGTGGACGTTTTCGCTTGGAGTGCAAATGACATCGAAGGGATCGATCCTCGAGTAATCAAGCATACCCTAAAAATTGACCCTTCGGCGAAACCCGCCAGACAGAAGAAAAGAAATCATGGACCAGTGAAAGATAAAATCATTAAAGCCGAAGTTGAAAGACTGATGGAAGCAAAACAAATCCGAGAAATACATTTCTCGGAGTGGCTATGTAATGTTGTACTAGTAGCAAAGGGGGATAAAAAGGACAACAAATGGAGGATGTGTAATGATTTCACCGACCTTAACAAGTTATGTCCACGCGACCCTTACCCCCTCCCAAGAATCGACTTATTGGTCGACTCGACTGCTGGCTTTGCGCTGTTCAGCATGATGGACGCCTTCCAAGGCTTTTACCAAATATACATGGACGAGCGCGACCAAGAGAAGACCGCATTCATAACCGAACAGGGAGTATACTGCTTTATAGTAATGCCGTTCGGATTAAGGAACGCTGGGGCTACATACCAAAGATTGGTAAACCTAATGTTCAGGGAGTTAATCGGAGAAATAATGGAGGTCTATGTAGACGACATGTTAGTTAAAAGTATGAATGAAGCAGATCACGTAAAACATCTAGATCGATGTTTCCAAATCTTAAGAAAATATCGTATGAAGTTGAACCCCGCAAAATGCACCTTCGGTGTTAAGTCAGGAAAATTTTTGGGATATTTGGTACACCAGCGAGGAATAGAAGCCAACCCAGAAAAAATTCGAGCCATAACTGAAATGAAACCTCCCAAGACCATCTCTCAAGTGCAAAGCTTGGTTGGGAAAATCGTAGCGTTGAATAGATTTATATCTAAATCGGCGGATAGAAGCTTGCCCTTTTTCCAAACACTTCGAAAAGCGAAAAACTTCGTTTGGACCGAAGAATGTGAACGAGCTTTCGAACAACTCAAAGAATATTTAACATCCCCTCCGATGTTGGCCAAACCGACAGAAGGGGAACCATTGTACTTATACATCTCCATCTCCGATACGGCCGTTAGCTCAGTCCTAATTAAGATAGAGGGTTCAGAGCATAAGCCTGTCTATTATCTCAGCAAGTTATTACAAGGGGCGGAGAAGAATTACTTGGAAATAGAAAAATTCACGCTGGCCTTAGTAGTGGCTGCACGAAAACTCCGACCCTACTTCTTAACCTACAAAATCATCGTTTTGACGAATCAACCGTTAAGACAAATCCTAGCAAAACCAGAAGCCTCCGGACGACTAATCAAATGGGCCATCGAACTCAGCCAGTTCGAGGTAGACTACAAACCGAGGATTGCCATCAAGGCCCAGGTGTTGGCCGATTTTATACTAGAAACACCGACGCAGGCCACTGAATCGTCGAGATGCCACAACAACGATGTTTTGATGATCGAGGATCAAACTTGGTTAATGCATGTCGACGGTGCTTCATACCGAGAAGGGGGAGGCGCCGGAATTAACTTCACTGGACCAAATAAGGAAGATTTGAATTACGCGATAACATTGGACTTCGTCGTAACAAACAATGAAGCCGAATATGAAGCGTTAATCGCAGGAATGGAGATGGCGATAAAAGCCAACATAAAGAGTCTTAAGGTACTAACTGATTCGGAATTAGTACAAAGACAAATAGAAGGCCTATACGAGGCTAAAGAGTTCAATATGATCAAATACCTCGCCAAAGTGAAATCTCTAGCTGGGAAATTTGAAAGCTTCAGTATCCAGAACATCCCACGTTCGGAAAATAAATGGGCCGATCAGCTATCAAAATTCACAGGATCCCATGACGGAAAGACCGAACGGGTGATTAACTGGTTGATATCTAATACACCAGCAATCGATATCGATGAAATACCGATAATCGATATAATGGAAATCGAAGAAGCCGAAGAAAACTGGATGAACCCAATGAAAGACTATCTTCAAGATGGAAAACTACCATCTGATCAGAATGAAGCTCGGAAAATAAAATATCGAGCCCCAAAGTATACACTCATAGAAGGAAAACTCTACAGACGATCAGTATCGGGAATTCTCCTGAGATGCATCCCTGAATCACAAACCATGGATATACTGCGAGAAATACATGAAGGAGACGCAGGAAATCACAGTGGATCGAGGGCATTGGCCTTAAAATGTCTCAGAACAGGTTACTATTGGCCAACCATCAATAAAGATGCCGCTCAATATGTCCAAGAATGTCATCACTGCCAGATTCATGCTAACATATGCCATCGACCAGCAGAAAATATGCACCCTATCCCGATTTGTTGGCCATTCGATCAATGGGGAATGGACATCGTGGGACCTTTCCCAACAGCTAGATCAAAGAAATCCTATGTCCTGGTCGCTGTAGAATACTTTAGCAAATGGATAGAATGCGTCGCCCTCGCACGAATAACCCAATTCCAAGTTATTAACTTCCTCTGGAAATTCATAGTATGTCGATTCGGCATCCCAAGGGTCCTTATCTCCGATAATGGAACTCAATTCGCGGGAAAACAGATAATAGAATGGTGTACAAGACTCGGAATTCAACAAAATTTTACCTCGGTAGGACATCCTCGAGCAAATGGACAAACTGAAGTAGCAAACCGAGAGATAATAAAATCTTTGGAAAAAAGGTTAGGAGCCGCAAAAGGAAAATGGCTCGATGAGCTACCAGGAGTTTTGTGGGCTAATCGAACTACGGTAAGAAATTCAACTGGGGAAACCCCATTCAGCTTGATGTATGGGTCGGAAGCTGTTATCCCTGTGGAAACTTTAATTCCAACTCCAAGAATAGAGATGTTCAATAAAGAAGAAAATGAAAAGGCGAGGGAAAATGACGTTGATTTAACAGAAGCCTTAAGAGATAAAGCTGCTGTACGCCTACAAACCACTAAGGCAAATATGGAGAAAGCATACAATCAAAAAGTACGCGTCCGAACCTTCAAAGAAGGAGACTTGGTTTTGAAAAAGGTAGAAGTATCCAAGCATGTGGGAAAGTTACAACAAAATTGGGATGGACCTTACATCGTCATTGGCGTAGGAAAGAAAGGTTCATACAAAATTGCACACATGGATGGGACAGCCTTACCAAGAACCTGGAACGCAGTCAACCTTAGGAAATACTATGGTAAATAAATTTTAGCAGATTATACTGCATTGTTTTATTTTTACTTTATCAAGTTTTAATCCTTGTAACGAAGGCCCTAGCCTAGAGTTCAAATAGTAAAAATTTTAGCATTTTCTATACATCGATTATTTCGATTAACGCTCTGTGGAATTACACTAGCATATTGATAAATATTAGAACGAAACGAGTCGAGTATACATTGATCCGCTCAATAAACACTCCTCGATCTATATCAACAGCAACAAAGACTTTTTGGTGATAAACCTAAGTCTGAATTATAAATGAGTCGAGTATACATTGATCCGCTCAATAAACACTCCTCATCCCGACGACAAAAACGAGTTGAGTAAACATCGATCCGCTCGATAAAAACTCCTCGACAAATATATTCAACGATCAAAAAGACTTTTGGTACGAAAAACCTAAGTCTAAATTAAAACGAGTCGAGTATACATTGATCCGCTCAATAAAAACTCCTCGTTCAATTTTATTAACGAAAAAGACTTTTGGTACGAAAAACCTAAGTCTAAAACAAAACGAGTTGAGTAAACATCGATCCGCTCGATAAAAACTCCTCGACGTATATATTTAATGATCAAAAAGACTTTTGGTACGAAAAACCTAAGTCTAAAACAAAACGAGTTGAGTAAACATCGATCCGCTCGATAAAAACTCCTCGACAAATATATTCAACGATCAAAAAGACTTTTGGTACGAAAAACCTAAGTCTAAATTAAAACGAGTCGAAGTATACATTGATCCGCTCAATAAAAACTCCTCGTTCAATTTTATTAACGAAAAAACTTCAGGTACTAAAAACCTAAGTCTGAACAAAACGAGTTGAGTAAACATCGATCCGCTCGATAAAAACTCCTCGATATATCTATAATGATTAAAAGACTTCAGGTGCGAAAAACCTAAGTCTAAACAAAATGAGTTGAGTAAACATCGATCCGCTCGATAAAAACTCCTCGATATATCTATAATGATTAAAAGACTTCAGGTATTAAAAACCTAAGTCTGAACAAAACGAGTTGAGTAAACATCGATCCGCTCGATAAAAACTCCTCGATATATCTATAATGATTAAAAGACTTCAGGTATTAAAAACCTAAGTCTGAACAAAACGAGTTGAGTAAACATCGATCCGCTCGATAAAAACTCCTCGATATATCTATAATGATTAAAAGACTTCAGGTATTAAAAACCTAAGTCTGAACAAAACGAGTTGAGTAAACATCGATCCGCTCGATAAAAACTCCTCGATATATCTATGATGATTAAAAGACTTCAGGTATTAAAACCTAAGTCCAAACAAAACGAGTTGAGTAAACATCGATCCGCTCGATAAAAACTCCTCGATATATGTTCAACGATCAAAGAGATTTTTGGGTTAAAAACCTAAGTCTAAACAAAACGAGTTGAGTAAATATTGATCCGCTCAATAAAAACTCCTCGATTAATTACAACGACAAAGAAGGATTTTGTTATGAAATCCTAAGTCTAAATTATAGCAAGATTGAGTACACATTGATACGCTCAATAAAAACTCCTCGATCTACTCCTAACGATCTAAATAAGATCCGCTGATACTCCTAAAGTTTTGAAAGGTAAATCAAGTATGAATTCATCTGCTCGGAAATTACTCCTCGTAAATAAAATTATCAAACGACAAAGAAGATGCAAGAAATAAATAATATTTTATTCATCAAATCAATTACATACAAATATTCTACGTTACAAAAATCTGCTTGCTATCTAAAGATCGTTACAATGATCTAGTTAAATTGATCCTACGGGATCGACTATCTTCACGACAATGTCCACGGAAACACCAATCTCCTCCCTAGTACCTCATCGATCATAATAAACCACCTAAGAAGCATGCTGCTCAGGATGGTCGACTTCTTTGGTTCGATGGCCAGGCTCTGAAGATCGGTATGTTCCTCCAGCATCTCTTCAGGACCGCCGTGAAACGGTAACTTTACCGGCCACCCCGGTGGTCTATCAATCCGGAAGTAACCTCCAAGGACGAGGATGGCCGGCAAGGTACGAACCCTCCATGTGCAGACGGAAACCACGGACCTCTAATGTGATGAAGACTAAGGCAGAGATCTCATGGGATCCGTCGATACAAGGAAGGGCTGACATGGGACCCGTCAATACAAGACTGGGGACAATTTCTTTACTGCGAACGAACAAATCACGATAATGTGACTTCTTGAACATTATGGGATCTGAAGGCAAAATGAAATCTAAGGAAACCGAGATACCCATTGTTATGAATGGAAAATAAGGAAACTGCCTACTTATTTATAGGCGCCCGTGAGAATGATCCTACGGACGATAGGAGTTTAATCAAGGGATGAGAACGCGACCCTTTGACTTCCCGAATTAAATGCAAGTAAGTTGGAACGACGCCCGTCTGATCGACTCAACTGATCGACGACAAACAAATCTACAGATCGAAGCGATCAACAAAATAATCCAAGAAAACTTAAAGAAGTTCAAAGACCAAAACGATCTGCACGATCATATATGAGGGTCGCCTAATAGAAAATATTAAGAACTCCTCAACGAAGGCATGCAAAGTTGGACCGTTGAAAGAGGATAATTGCTTAAAAACGACCAGAGCCTCCACCATATGGGGGTCGTAACTGCCTCATACATCATAGGGGGACTACTAAGTTGGCTATACAAGAATTCCATTTAGAATCCAAGAAATCTGACATCGAAATCAGGAGAATAGCCCTCCCTATTCGAAACTATAAGGCCGTCACTGCCTAATTTTCCAAAGAATTGCTGAAGGAGGTCTGAACGGGTCAGATCTGGCCAGGACTGTTACATTTTCCAATTCCTCCCATATCAAGAGTATGATATACTGGCTAGGGATATGTATAGTTGAAAAGCTAATAATGGAAGACATGGATAGGTGAAAAGCACCTAAAGGAAAATTTCTCTCTGAGGAAAAGAAGAACTGAAATTCAACGGGAGGAACAATAACCTCCTTATATAAGATATATGTCATATAAGGACAAATTTATAAGGCATGAATCGAGCATCGACCAGACAGCTAAGGGTTTACACAACGACGATCGGCTGGATCGATCAACAAAGATTAAATATGCGAAGCAAATATTATACCGTTCAGTTATCTTACAAGCGACCAAAGCAAGATCAAGCTTACTTTCTCCATACTCAAATCTCTCCGCAGAAATAAAAATTCAGATAAGTAAAACTAATCTTTGTCAATTACTACATGATGGTATATTTGTGCGTAGCAATTACATATATGAAAAAGATATATCATTAGAATCAAGGCAAGAATCTGCCTACAGAAGAGATCATAATATTTCCATTTTAGTACTTCTCCCATTACAAAATTTCAGCCCAAACGAATGCGCAAATGTTGGGCGACAAAAAAAAAAAAAAAAAAAAAAAAAAAAAAAAAAAAAAAAAAAGAGACAGTCCAAGGTCTGCCAGATCGAATAAAGATCATTGAGAAGAATCGCCAGAGGGGCGACCAGCAGAAACAGGCCTCCGAGGAGTTAGGTTACCAGCAAACGCCATCAACTCCTCCTGGCGCTTAAGATAACCGGCATCATAACCATCATCATATGCCTGTTGACGAGATCCCTCTGCCGACGCGGCAGCCTGAACTAGGTCGCCTTTCTCTTTCTCAAGAATAACTTTGTCAGCCTCTAACTTTTGGAGATCATCTTTAGCAAGTTGCAGCTGCAGCTCCAAACCCCTGGTTTTAGCTTTCTCCGACTCCAGCTGACCTTGAAGAGCTCTCCGACTATTCCACAGTTCATCATTTTGCACACCCAGCTGGAGTGCAAAATACTTGCCCTAAAAACAGAAAGAGTAAGAAAAACCACTGTACAACAAAGAATTCAAAACAAAGAACAAAAATGTCTACCTGCTCACATATCTTCACCAAAGATTGAACAAGGCGAACATTGGAAGTACCTTCGAGCTTCCTCAATTCGCCGGGCAAAATAGTACTCATACCTAAGTCCCAAGACAAAGCATCAGGTTCAACAGAACCAGGCAGCTCGCTTGTCAAAGGGACACCGTCGGAACGTGGAGTCTCCGACAAAAGAATGTCATTAACCTGCATAAGCACACAGCGATCATCTAACGGACGAGGGGAATCCCGCTCGTTGGGACTAACAGAGGTCTCTTTGCCGGAAGCAGATATAACGGTCCGACGACCTGACCTCGACCCAGATCGACCCCCAGAAGGTCCCCCAGACTCAAAAGAAGCAGTCGTTACAGTGGTATCATGAAATAGATATTCAGGACCATATTGCGAAATAGACTGCGTTATGGAAGGATTGACAGAAAAACCATCACCGACTTGCCCCTCACTAACTAGCAGGGCAGTAGAAATAGAAAAAGGAAGGGAACTAACAAAATCCCCTCCATGAGATCCATACTCGTAAGAAGAAAAACCTGAAGAAACAGGTATGTCGTAAACCGGTTCCATGTTGGATGGATCTCCGAAAGCTAATCGACCTGGGGAAGACCTATTACCTCCCGCGGGGGTAGAAGAAAAGTTTGGTTGGAGGAGCGACGAACTAACTTCTGATAAAGGTTGGGACGTGGTAGTAGGAGTATCGATCATCGAGCTACTAACTGAGGACGAACGAGGAGGCTCCATCGAAGGCCCTTCTCTTCGAAATTTCTTCGATCTATTATCCCTAGCGCCCTCACGAGAAGGTCGCTTCGAAGTATTACCGAAAAGGTTACTCATGATCGGATTACGGAAAAATATAAATTAATATCGAGGAAGTTTATCGACTAGCTCAAGAAAGAGTATTATGTTAAGAGAGGAGTATAGCAGTAAAAAAGACAAGTCAAATTTTACCTCTCGTATTTATACTGCACGAAAAGACGCGACTAACCCGAAGAAAGGGCGCGAAACAGGAAAACTGACCTTGGAGCAAACGCTAGAATTTGAAAAGACACATACATAATGATTACGGCAAATTAAATGACTTGTCTGAATCATTACAGCGAATGTGAAAGGACACGACTGTCTGAATAAGAAACGTTTAGTGTACAAAGTAGGGAAAGCTAAGCTACAATTTAACCTACAAGCGGATAATTACAAAGATTATTTCAAAAATAAATCACTACTTTAAGAAGCCTGGTCGCTATCCGAAATCTTCTGCTCACTATTGACGACCTCAGTCATGCCTATATCGTCTTCGTCTTCTTCTTCATCTACTGGATCGATGAAAGTATTATCGAGCTCATCGTTAACATCAGAAGGAGGAATCGGCAATGGATTTCCAAATTCCTCGACAAGATGAGCCAGAGGAAAACCTTGATATTCGACATCTGGAACCTCAGAAGAAGAATAAAGCTCGCCATAACGGTTCAACCGGATATGAGCTGCCTTAAAATACTCCTTCCGACGATCCTCGATCATCTCCAAAGCGACCAGTTGATGAATCGATTTTTTAAAGGTATTCTCAAGAAGAGGACCGACCATCCGGTACACCAACGCCATATGAACAGGAGAGTTGAGGAATTCTCGAACTACTTGTTCGTCGGATTTCCTAACATATCGATCTCTTTGCCTAAGTGGGACGTCGTTTTCATAGTCCTCTAAAGAAGCTTCAAGGCTTGACACTTGAGATTCAAGCTCACTAATCCGAGTCGTGCTCTGCAACTGCAATTCTTCTAATTTTCTTGCCATTTGATTGGTTTGTTCCTGAGCGCGAGAAACCTCTATCGCTCTATCTAGCATTTCTTGGTCTTCGGTCCCGGCAGCACGAGTCTCTACGACAGGAATAGAGGAAGATGTTGAGGGACCAACTTCTGAACCAGAAGACTTGTGAAGTAAAGCTTTATACTTCTCTTCAAGGAAATCGCACTGTTGTTTCCAAAGAGAATTTTCATAGGCGTATGATGTCAGACAGGTGTTGACCTGAAATAACGAAAGGGTCAGAAAGAAACAAGTTAGCAAATTGAGAAAATCTTAAAAGATCACTTCATCAAAATAATAGAAAGAAAAAGGATCTCACCTTTTCAGCATAGAGAGAAGCTCGCTGGAATTTCTCCAAAGGATCCTTATGAAGAAGCTTATTAAGATCGCGAGTATGAACGCCAGATAAAAGAATACGGGTCGCCTTATCGACCGCATTCTCGTTATTATCATGAATAAGAGAATCCTTCTCGGAATAACCAGCGGCCCTCCTTCCCTCTAAATGATCCTCGATCATTTCGACCAGAGTAGGATTTGGATGTTTATCCCCGAGTAAAGAAAGGTCGTCACCAGAACGTCCATAGTAACTCCTCTTTCTATCAACTGGATTATTAGTGGGATGAGGCATCGACCAGCTACGACATCCTCGAATACCCAAAGATGTTCTAAGATGAAGCGGAGGATAACCGGATCCCATGCCCTGACGAATAGGGGACTCGCGTGGAGAATCCGGAGATTCCTCTCTATTCTCCTCGGATTCGTGACCCAATTCCAATTTCCTCTTTCGAGACGCCCTCTGCTCGATAGGATTATTCTCCACTGACTTGGAAGATTTCGACAGCACCATTTTTCCCTTCGAAGAGTGTCGGGAGCTTTCTACCATATGAGCTGAGAAAGAAACAAAATAAAGTTAGTTTCTCCATATAAAAAGTATAGTGACAATACTAAAGATCAAATAAAATGCTAACCTAGAGGCTCAGATGATGAACTGATGGGAAAATTATGGACGCTTAACCCCGCTTTACGAAGAAAAGATTCCCCAATCAGAAGAGCGCTTTGATATTTGTTTGTACGCATCTCGGGAATCTCAGTGATAAACTGTACATCGTCAGGAACAAGTTCACCAGTCGGTGAGCGACCTCCGGGAATCCACCTGGAACCATGATCCCACGAGAAAGGCGTGATCGAACCATCCGCCAAACGGAGATTAGGCGGAGGACGAACAAAGAAGAAATGAGATTTCCAAGAAGGATTACTAGAAACCGGAGCATCAAAGATTGCTCGGCTGGGCCGCTGACTAGCGAAGAAGTATCCACGGTTTGAAGAACTAGAAATATTAAAACGAAAAAGTTGCGTAAAATTACGGAAAGAAGGTTTAAATCCCTTTGCAATCATCAGAACGGAAAAACAAACCACAAAAGCAACAGAATTTGGAACCAGTTGTGTCAAGCACACGCTGAAAGTTTTTAGAACTTCCAGAAAAAGGGGAGATAAAGGAAGACGCAGTCCGCTATTAAAGTGAGCCGTGTAAAAGGCTCGACATCCCTCCGGTGGAGAAGTGACCCTATCAGTAGGGGATGGAAGAATCATTTCAGAACCTTCCGGAAAATATTTGGTATAGTTATTCACGACTTCAGGGAACGTTTCCTCTGTATATGCGCAAGCTACATCCTCAATTGGTTCAGAAATCTGAGGAACAGTACCTTTGCCCTTTTTGGCTCGGGCGGCTACATCCGCATCGGAAAGGATTCGTACCTTGTAAGTATCTTCTACAGGGATAACAAGGTCAGATACCGTAGTCTGTTCACCCAGAGGATTAGAATGTAACTCCTCCTCGTTATCGGGGGCAATGATCTCTCTAGGAGAAGAAGAAGATCTTCTAACGGAAGCCATCTATATTCTAGTTCTCGGAAGAAGAAGGTCGATGAAAGGAAAATTTTATACGACGAACGACCAAACTAGAAAATGACTGCGATCTAAAAGCAAATATAAAAGAGAAATTGCAAACTCGAAAGTCACCTATTTATAAGGAAATGAGAAAAGACGTTTCGAACTTATCACAGCTACTCAAATTCCCGCCAAAAACGGAAGGATACAAAAAGCCTCCTGAATAGACGCGTGGCGATCCACGATTAGACAGAAGAAACGACTATCTATGATACGTAGCACTCTTTTCCTTACTTAAGATTTTTTCCCACTGGGTTTTTTCTTAAGTAAGGTTTTTAACGAGGCTCCGTTCATAGAAAAGAAACAGTCGATCAGATTTATCTACTTCTACGAGCTCCTATTATCTATACGCTCGAAGAAGTGAGGGAGTACTGATGGGGGCTATTTCGCACCCTACATACTGATCAGATCGAACAGAGATTATAAGACCGGTTCGACCAATTACAAAGGATCGGGATCTTCTTACTGACCCATCCTGATGCCGCTCGCTCCGAGTAAAGATTACACTCCGGACCCAGGAAGGATAGGTTGGGCCGAGTCCAACTAGGACTATGATTCCTTGTAATACTAGGTTTAGCATAATATAAATACCTAGTTATTCGTTGTATAAGAGAACTACGAATTCTCTTAATTCTGGGATTACACAAGAATACATTGATAACAATAGAACTCAATAATATCCATTATTGTTGCAGAACTTTACCTCCATATCATTGCGTTCTTGATTTCGTTAATGGTTTTACTTCTTGCCTTTGATTATTGCTTTTCTTTGTAAACGATCCATCCAGAATAAAGTAACAGAACCCAATATACTGAATAATTCAATATCCAAACCCCCGATATCACAAATTCACTGATATTAAATTAACCCGACGAAAAACGGTTAAATCAAATATATGCACCTTTCGTAAGATTTTTCATACAAAATTTGATTTAGAAAAGTAGACATCGAGTGAAAAATAATGTAGTTAACCATTTTTAGTTAGTTATTAATGTGATATTATCCCAATAACTAGATAACATAATCAATATGCTTTTGAATATTGACAAATATGATGCCAACTAATACAATTAATGTTGTGTTTATTTTTAGGAAAAATGGGATTGAAAAGAGAAAATAAGGTAAATGTAGAATCAAACAACTGAAAAATTAATGATTAGCGATATTGTCAGAACAATTGTTGTTGCCAGAGCACATAATTTCAGCTATACCCTTTATTGTCAAAACTAATTAGTTGATTAATCATTAATATAATTTATACATAGCTTTGTTCTGGCGAAAAAACATAATATATGTTATAAGAAACCTGCACAATTCTTCTACGTTATTTTATTGCGTAGAATTCCATTTGAGTCTACAAAATATAGCAGGTAATCCTCTTTCTTTCATTATAATTTTTTTAACTGCCAATTAAAAGATGAGAGAGAGAGAGAAATAATTATTACTTCAATGATAGTATTTTTGGTTTTTTTATCTTCAAATAATGACTATTTATCAAGCTTTGTAAATTGTAATCTTTGTGTCAATATCAGAATTTCGTAATAATTTAGTTTCCATCGAACTTACACAAGCAAAAACACGTGTTCTGCATTATGGAGAAACTCTTGCAAAGCTGTCCTACACCTACACAATACTTTCTATATGGCAATATATTTTTCCATTCATGGATGGATGTGGTCCACAATGATTGAACAATGTAATTTATGACCCGAAAATGAATATCCCATGAGAATTAATTATATGTAATTATTTCATCACTCAACAAACCAATATTAAATGCGCCTACCAACATTATTTTGCTGATACAAACAAAATCACTTGACCAACCTGAGCCCAGGTCCCAATTCATTTCTCGAAGTGGCAAACCCCAAATCATTTGTTCATAGCAAAACTAAAATGACTTTTACAACATTTTGCAGATTTCATGAAAGCACATTTATTTAATTTCGTCAGAAAATACTCTATCGCACTTTGATATCTCATTTTAGTGATAAATTCTCTCTCCAAGTGAATGTCTGAGTCCATATAAATTTTTAATTTACACACCCATCAATATATTTATTTGTGTGACACAAAATTAAATGTAACATACACCTAAGTGTGATAGAAGATCCATCCGAATTTAATTTTTCTACATAGATTATAAATTGCTTTATTTTTGGAAATATCTAGAAAAATATTGTCAACCACAAAAGTTTAATAATTATGGTTTTTTTACCATTACAAATGACTAATTCTATTAAAGATTGGTCCAACATAAATGAAATGTGATATCGATTTAAATGACTGGATATGACAAACTTTATCACGAAAAAGTTTGAATATTAAAGTTTATCTTACCGTAATATGAGAAGTAGCTTCACAAGCAATCATTGTCGAGTATTGGATTCACATTGTCATATATTAAATTAATTGGAAGATCCTAACATTCATTACCTAGGTCATAATTGCGACGTGAAGATCGACGCAATATATAGAAAATATATAAGTTGTCATTAAAAATGTACGGATCATATGTTTACGATCATACGTAACATTAAAAACTAAGACTCTACAACCTCAATAAACTCCCTACAACATAAGGATGATCAAGTAATTGAAAAAACTAATCAAGTCTATTTCAAATATGTAGAGGGGTGAATTAGCCTATGCAAAATATATAGAGAGGGTTGGCATCCATTCCAGGAATTCAGATAAAGATCTTCAATGATCCACAAAACACCTTAAATAGGCTCATAAAATATGGGCTAAAAGCCCACACAATTTCCAGAATCGACAAATGTCAACATTAGTGTTATCCAAATCTATTTTTTCCCATTATAAAAATGTGCCCCCACTCTCACTATCACACTCATAGTATAACTCGTGAGGTCAATTTTTTTTTTTTCTAGTCTCTCTCAACAGTACCAAAATACACCTTTACCCCATCTTCTAAAAAACAATGTCTTTTCCAAATTATCAGCCCACTCCTCTCTCCACCACCAGCACCACCTCTCCACTTCCCTTCACTGACACCACCGCCGCTCAAACTTCAAAATCCAATTCTGGTGTCACAAAAAGTTCATCATCTAAAGATCGCCACAGGAAGGTGAGCGGTCGTGGCCGTCGAATCCGCATCCCGGCACTCTACGCCACCCGTATCTTCCAGCTTACCCAAAAACTCGGCCACCACACTGATGGAGAAACCATCGAATGGCTTCTCCATAAAGCCAAGCCATCCATCGTTGCCGCTACTGGGACTGGGTCTAATCCGCCGGTCCTATCTCCACCAACAACAACACTATTCAGCCGTCATTCTATCCTGCCACCGTCTATGCGCCGGTGATTGGATGTGTCTACGGATAGAGGTGCACGGGGACTAGCATCAATTGATAGATTTTAGGCTATCTAGTATTTGAATTGGGAATAAATTATTGTAATCTGGTTGTGGGGTTAGGGGTTTCATGAAAGAATTAAAATAATTATTAGTAATAATGAGTGGGGAATTTTAAGAATGTAATGTTGGTGTTACTTCCGCCTCATCTTTTTTTTATATCAAGGATTTATGTACTTTAATTTCTTAGTTGTATGATGAAAGAGATGTAACTATTCTCAATTAATATATGCACCTTTCGTAAGATTTTTCATACAAATTTTGATTTAGAAAAGTAGACATCAAGTGAAAAATAATGTAGTTAACCATTTTTAGTTAGTTATTAATGTGATATTATCCCAATAACTAGATAACATAATCAATATGCTTTTGGATATTGACAAATATGATGCCAACTAATACAATTAATGTTGTGTTTATTTTTAGGGAAAATGGGATTGAAAAGAGAAAATGAGGTAAATGTAGAATCAAACAACTGAAAAATTAATGATTAGCGATATTGTCAGAACAATTGTTGTTGCCAGAGCACATAATTTCAGCTATACCCTTTATTGTCAAAACTAATTAGTTGATTAATCATTAATATAATTTATACATAGCTTTGTTCTGGCGAAAAAACATAATATATGTTATAAGAAACCTGCACAATTCTTCTACGTTATTTTATTGCGTATAATTCCATTTGAGTCTACAAAATATAGCAGGTAATCCTCTTTCTTTCATTATAATTTTTTTAACTGCCAATTAAAAGATGAGAGAGAGAGAGAGAGAGAAAAATAATTATTACTCCAATGATAGTATTTTTGGTTTTTTTATCTTCAAATAATGACTATTTAACAAGCTTTGTAAATTGTAATCTTTGTGTCACTATCATAATTTCGTAGTAATTTAGTTTCCATCGAACTTACACAAGCAAAAACACGTGTTCTGCATTATGGAGAAACTCTTGCAAAGCTGTTCTACACCTACACAATACTTTCTATATGGCAATATATTTTTCCATTCATGGATGGATGTGGTCCACAATGATTGAACAATGTAATTTATGACCCGAAAATGAATATCCCATGAGAATTAATTATATGTAATTATTTCATCACTCAACAAACCAATATTAAATGCGCCTACCAACATTATTTTGCTGATACAAACAAAATCACTTGACCAACCTGAGCCCAGGTCCCAATTCATTTCTCGAAGTGGCAAACCCCAAATCATTTGTTCATAGCAAAACTAAAATGACTTTTACAACATTTTGCAGATTTGATGAAAGCACATTTATTTAATTTCGTCAGAAAATCCTCTATCACACTTTGATATCTCATTTTAGTGATAAATTCTCTCTCCAAGTGAATGTCTGAGTCCATATAAATTTTTAATTTACACAACCATCAATATATTTATTTGTGTGACACAAAATTAAATGTAACATACACCTAAGTGTGATAGAAGATCCATCCGAATTTAATTTTTCTACATAGATTATAAATTGCTTTATTTTTAGAAATATCTAGAAAAATATTGTCAACCACAAAAGTTTAATAATTATGGTTCCATTTTTTTACCATTACAAATGACTAATTCTATTAAAGAGTGGTCCAACATAAATGAAATGTGATATCGATTTAAATGACTGGATATGACAAACTTTATCACGAAAAAGTTTGAATATTGAAGTTTATTTTTCCGTAATATGAGAAGTAGCTTCACAAGCAATCATTATCGAGTATTGGATTCACATTGTCATATATTAAATTAATTGGAAGATCCGAATATTCATTACCTAGGTCATAATTGCGACGTCAAGATCGATGCAATATATAGAAAATATATAAGTTGTCATTAAAAATGTACGGATCATATATTTACCATCATACGTAAAATTAAAAACTAAGACTCTACAACCTCAATAAACTCCCAACAACATAAGGATGATCAAGTAATTGAAAAAACTAATCAAGTCTATTTCAAATATGTAGCGGGGTGAATTAGCCTATGCAAAATATATAGAGAGGGTTGGCACCCATTCCAGGAATTCAGATAAAGATTTTCAATGATCCACAAAACACCTTAAATAGGCTCATAAAATATGGGCTAAAAGCCCACACAATTTCCAGAATCGACAAATGTCAACATTAATGTTATCCAAATCTATTTTTTCCCATTATAAAAATGTGCCCCCACTCTCACTATCACACTCATAGTATAACTCGTGAGGTCAATTATTTTTCTTTTCTAGTCTCTCTCAACAGTACCAAAATACACCCTTACCCCATCTTCTAAAAAACAATGTCTTTTCCAAATTATCAGCCCACTCCTCTCTCCACCACCAGCACCACCTCTCCACTTCCCTTCACTGACACCACCGCCGCTCAAACTTCAAAATCCAATTCTGGTGTCACAAAAAGTTCATCATCTAAAGATCGCCACAAGAAGGTGAGCGGTCGTGGCCGTCGAATCCGCATCCCGGCACTCTACGCCACCCGTATCTACCAGCTTACCCAAAAATTCGGCCACCACACTGATGGAGAAACCATCGAATGGCTTCTCCATCAAGCCAAGCCATCCATCGTTGCCGCTACTGGGACTGGGTCTAATTCGCCGGTCCTATCTCCACCAACAACAACACTATTCAGCCGTCATTCTATCCTGCCATCGTCTATGCGCCGGTGATGGGATGTGTCTATGGATAGAGGTGCACGGGGACTAGCATCAATTGATAGATTTTAGGCTATCTAGGATTTGAATTGGGAATAAATTATTGTAATCTGGTTGTGGGGTTAGGGGTTTCATGAATGAATTAAAATAATTATTAGTAATAATAAGTGGGGAATTTTAAGAATGTATTGTTGGTGTTACTTCCGCCTCATCTCTTTTTTATATCAAGGATTTATGTACTTTAATTTCTTAGTTGTATGATGAAAGAGATGTGACTATTCTCAATTAATATATGCACCTTTCGTAAGATTTTTCATACAAATTTTTATTTAGAAAAGTAGACATCAAGTGAAAAATAATGTAGTTAACCATTTTTAGTTAGTTATTAATGTGATATTATCCCAATAACTAGATAACACAATCAATATGCTTTTGGATATTGACAAATATGATGCCAACTAATACAATTAATGTTGTGTTTATTTTTAGGAAAAATGGCATTGAAAAGAGAAAATGAGGTAAATGTAGAATCAAACAACTGAAAAATTAATGATTAGCGATATTGTCAGAACAATTGTTGTTGCCAGAGCACATAATTTCAGCTATACCCTTTATTGTCAAAACTAATTAGTTTATTAATCATTAATATAATTTATACATAGCTTTGTTCTGGCGAAAAAACATAATATATGTTATAAGAAACCTGCACAATTCTTCTACATTATTTTATTGCGTAGAATTCCATTTGAGTCTACAAAATATAGCAGGTAATCCTCTTTCTTTCATTATAATTTTTTTAACTGCCAATTAAAAGATGAGAGAGAGAGAAAAATAATTATTACTCCAATGATAGTATTTTTGGTTTTTTTATCTTCAAATAATGACTATTTAACAAGCTTTGTAAATTGTAATCTTTGTGTCACTATCAGAATTTCGTAGTAATTTAGTTTCCATCGAACTTACACAAGCAAAAACACGTGTTCTGCATTATGGAGAAACTCTTGCAAAGCTGTTCTACACCTACACAATACTTTCTATATGGCAATATATTTTTCCATTCATGGATGGATGTGGTCCACAATGATTGAACAATGTAATTTATGACCCGAAAATGAATATCCCATGAGAATTAATTATATGTAATTATTTCATCACTCAACAAACCAATATTAAATGCGCCTACCAACATTATTTTGCTGATACAAACAAAATCACTTGACCAACCTGAGCCCAGGTCCCAATTCATTTCTCAAAGTGGCAAACCCCAAATCATTTGTTCATAGCAAAACTAAAATGACTTTTACAACATTTTGCAGATTTGATGAAAGCACATTTATTTAATTTCGTCAGAAAATCCTCTATCACACTTTGATATCTCATTTTAGTGATAAATTCTCTCTCCAAGTGAATGTCTGAGTCCATATAAATTTTTAATTTACACACCCATCAATATATTTATTTGTGTGACACAAAATTAAATGTAACATACACCTAAGTGTGATAGAAGATCCATCCGAATTTAATTTTTCTACATAGATTATAAATTGCTTTATTTTTGGAAATATCTAGAAAAATATTGTCAACCACAAAAGTTTAATAATTATGGTTCCATTTTTTTACCATTACAAATGACTAATTCTATTAAAGATTGGTCCAACATAAATGAAATGTGATATCGATTTAAATGACTGGATATGACAAACTTTATCACGAAAAAGTTTGAATATTGAAGTTTATTTTTCCGTAATATGAGAAGTAGCTTCACAAGCAATCATTATCGAGTATTGGATTCACATTGTCATATATTAAATTAATTGGAAGATCCGAATATTCATTACCTAGGTCATAATTGCGACGTCAAGATCGATGCAATATATAGAAAATATATAAGTTGTCATTAAAAATGTACGGATCATATATTTACGATCATACGTAACATTAAAAACTAAGACTCTACAACCTCAATAAACTCCCAACAACATAAGGATGATCAAGTAATTGAAAAAACTAATCAAGTCTATTTCAAATATGTAGAGGGGTGAATTAGCCTATGCAAAATATATAGAGAGGGTTGACACCCATTCCAGGAATTCAGATAAAGATTTTCAATGATCCACAAAACACCTTAAATAGGCTCATAAAATATGGGCTAAAAGCCCACACAATTTCCAGAATCGACAAATGTCAACATTAGTGTTATCCAAATCTATTTTTTCCCATTATAAAAATGTGCCCCCACTCTCACTATCACACTCATAGTATAACTCGTGAGGTCAATTATTTTTCTTTTCTAGTCTCTCTCAACAGTACCAAAATACACCCTTACCCCATCTTCTAAAAAACAATGTCTTTTCCAAATTATCAGCCCACTCCTCTCTCCACCACCAGCACCACCTCTCCACTTCCCTTCACTGACACCACCGCCGCTCAAACTTCAAAATCCAATTCTGGTGTCACAAAAAGTTCATCATCTAAAGATCGCCACAAGAAGGTGAGCGGTGGTGGCCGTCGAATCCGCATCCCGGCACTCTACGCCACCCGTATCTACCAGCTTACCCAAAAACTCGGCCACCACACTGATGGAGAAACCATCGAATGGCTTCTCCATCAAGCCAAGCCATCCATCGTTGCCGCTACTGGGACTGGGTCTAATTCGCCGGTCCTATCTCCACCAACAACAACATTATTCAGCCGTCATTCTATCCTGCCACCGTCTATGCGCCGGTGATGGGATGTGTCTATGGATAGAGGTGCACGGGGACTAGCATCAATTGATAGATTTTAGGCTATCTAGGATTTGAATTGGGAATAAATTATTGTAATCTGGTTGTGGGGTTAGGGGTTTCATGAATGAATTAAAATAATTATTAGTAATAATGAGTGGGGAATTTTAAGAATGTATTGTTGGTGTTACTTCCGTCTCATCTCTTTTTTATATCAAGGATTTATGTACTTTAATTTCTTAGTTGTATGATGAAAGAGATGTAACTATTCTCAATTAATATATGCACCTTTCGTAAGATTTTTCATACAAATTTTGATATAGAAAAGTAGACATCAAGTGAAAAATAATGTAGTTAACCATTTTTAGTTAGTTATTAATGTGATATTATCCCAATAACTAGATAACACAATCAATATGCTTTTGGATATTGACAAATATGATGCCAACTAATACAATTAATGTTGTGTTTATTTTTAGGAAAAATGGCATTGAAAAGAGAAAATGAGGTAAATGTAGAATCAAACAACTGAAAAATTAATGATTAGCGATATTGTCAGAACAATTGTTGTTGCCAGAGCACATAATTTCAGCTATACCCTTTATTGTCAAAACTAATTAGTTGATTAATCATTAATATAATTTATACATAGCTTTGTTCTGGCGAAAAAACATAATATATGTTATAAGAAACCTGCACAATTCTTCTACGTTATTTTATTGCGTAGAATTCAATTTGAGTCTACAAAATATAGCAGGTAATCCTCTCTCTTTCATTAAAATTTTTTTAACTGCCAATTAAAAGATGAGAGAGAGAGAAAAATAATTATTACTCCAATGATAGTATTTTAGGTTTTTTTATCTTCAAATAATGACTATTTAACAAGCTTTGTAAATTGTAATATTTGTGTCACTATCAGAATTTCGTAATAATTTAGTTTCCATCGAACTTACACAAGCAAAAACACGTGTTCTGCATTATGGAGAAACTCTTGCAAAGCTGTCCTACACCTACACAATACTTTCTATATGGCAATCTATTTTTCCATTCATGGATGGATGTGGTCCACAATGATTGAACAATGTAATTTATGACCCGAAAATGAATATCCCATGAGAATTAATTATATGTAATTATTTCATCACTCAACAAACCAATATTAAATGCGCCTACCAACATTATTTTGCTGATACAAACAAAATCACTTGACCAACCTGAGCCCAGGTCCCAATTCATTTCTCGAAGTGGCAAACCCCAAATCATTTGTTCATAGCAAAACTAAAATGACTTTTACAACATTTTGCAGATTTCATGAAAGCACATTTATTTAATTTCGTCAGAAAATCCTCTATCACACTTTGATATCTCATTTTAGTGATAAATTCTCTCTCCAAGTGAATGTCTGAGTCCATATAAATTTTTAATTTACACACCCATCAATATATTTATTTGTGTGACACAAAATTAAATGTAACATACACCTAAGTGTGATAGAAGATCCATCCGAATTTAATTTTTCTACATAGATTATAAATTGCTTTATTTTTGGAAATATCTAGAAAAATATTGTCAACCACAAAAGTTTAATAATTATGGTTCCATTTTTTTACCATTACAAATGACTAATTCTATTAAAGATTGGTCCAACATAAATGAAATGTGATATCGATTTAAATGACTGGATATGACAAACTTTATCACGAAAAAGTTTGAATATTAAAGTTTATCTTACCGTAATATGAGAAGTAGCTTCACAAGCAATCATTATCGAGTATTGGATTCACATTGTCATATATTAAATTAATTGGAAGATCCTAACATTCATTACCTAGGTCATAATTGCGACGTCAAGATCGACGCAATATATAGAAAATATATAAGTTGTCATTAAAAATGTACGGATCATATGTTTACGATCATACGTAACATTAAAAACTAAGACTCTACAACCTCAATAAACTCCCTACAACATAAGGATGATCAAGTAATTGAAAAAACTAATCAAGTCTATTTCAAATATGTAGAGGGGTGAATTAGCCTATGCAAAATATATAGAGAGGGTTGGCACCCATTCCAGGAATTCAGATAAAGATCTTCAATGATCCACAAAACACCTTAAATAGGCTCATAAAATATGGGCTAAAAGCCCACACAATTTCCAGAATCGACAAATGTCAACATTAGTGTTATCCAAATCTATTTTTTCCCATTATAAAAATGTGCCCCCACTCTCACTATCACACTCATAGTATAACTCGTGAGGTCAATTATTTTTCTTTTCTAGTCTCTCTCAACAGTACCAAAATACACCCTTACCCTATCTTCTAAAAAACAATGTCTTTTCCAAATTATCATCCCACTCCTCTCTCCACCACCAGCACCAATTGATAGATTTTAGGCTATCTAGTATTTGAATTGGGAATAAATTATTGTAATCTGGTTGTGGGGTTAGGGGTTTCATGAAAGAATTAAAATAATTATTAGTAATAATGAGTTGGGAATTTTAAGAATGTATGGTGTTACTTCCGTCTCATCTCTTTTTTATATCAAGGATTTATGTACTTTAATTTCTTAGTTGTATGATGAAAGAGATGTAACTATTCTCAATCAATATATGCACCTTTCGTAAGATTTTTCATACAAATTTTGATTTATAAAAGTAGACATCAAGTGAAAAATAATGTAGTTAACCATTTTTAGTTAGTTATTAATGTGATATTATCCCAATAACTAGATAACATAATCAATATGCTTTTGGATATTTACAAATATGATGCCAACTAATACAATTAATGTTGTGTTTATTTTTAGGAAAAATGGGATTGAAAAGAGAAAATGAGGTAAATGTAGAATCAAACAACTGAAAAATTAATGATTAGTGATATTGTCAGAACAATTGTTGTTGCCAGAGCACATAATTTCAGCTATACCCTTTATTGTCAAAACTAATTAGTTGATTAATCATTAATATAATTTATACATATCTTTGTTCTGGGGAAAAAACATAATATATACATATGTTATAAGAAACCTGCACAATTCTTCTACGTTATTTTATTGCGTAGAATTCCATTTGAGTCTACAAAATATAGCAGGTAATCCTCTTTCTTTCATTATAATATTTTTAACTGCCAATTAAAATATGAGAGAGAGAGAAAAATAATTATTACTCCAATGATAGTATTTTTGATTTTTTTATCTTCAAATAATGACTATTTAACAAGCTTTGTAAATTGTAATCTTTGTGTCACTATCCGAATTTCGTAATAATTTAGTTTCCATCGAACTTACAAAAGCAAAAACACGTGTTTTGCATTATGGAGAAACTCTTGCAAAGCTGCCCTACACCTACACAATACTTTCTATATGGCAATCTATTTTTCCATTCATGGATGGATGTGGTCCACAATGATTGAACAATGTAATTTATGACCCGAAAATGAATATCCCATGAGAATTAATTATATGTAATTATTTCATCACTCAACAAACCAATATTAAATGCGCCTACCAACATTATTTTGCTGATACAAACAAAATCACTTGACCAACCTGAGCCCAGGTCCCAATTCATTTCTTGAAGTGGCATACCCCAAATCATTTGTTCATAGCAAAACTAAAATGACTTTTACAACATTTTGCAGACTTCATGAAAGCACCACCATATTTATTTAATTTCATCAGGAAATCCTCTATCACACTTTGATTCTCATGAGATTGGGTCTCTCTACCAGGTGTTATTCCCGTGGCTATCTCATTTTAGTGATAAATTCTCTCTCCAAGTGAATGTCTGAGTCCATATAAATTTTTAATTTACACACCCATCAATATATTTATTTGTGTGACACAAAATTAAATGTAACATACACCTAAGTGTGATAGAAGATCCATCCGGATTTAATTTTTCTACATAGATTATAAATTGCTTTATTTTTGGAAATATCTAGAAAAATATTGTCAACCACAAAAGTTTAATAATTATGGTTCCACTTTTTTACCATTACAAATAATTACAAGCTTTCCATATCTCTTTCTTCGTCATTTTACTTTCAAACAAGCCTTTAATTATGAGATATTATTTGGTACATCATTTGCACAAATAATATAGTCCAACAAAGAGTTTAAGTTATTCTGGTTAACTTTTGCGTACAAATACATGGTGAGATAAGATAATAAAATTAAGTTCTCCGATCCTCACATTTTAGGAATAAATGAATGCCCATCATGTTTATCATCACACCATTTTTCGTGATGAATTTAACTAAGGCAAAGTAAAAGAAATGGTATGGAAGTGTACTTAGTAAATAAATTTTAGGTAATTAAAAACTCAAAAGGTGCATATATTTATAACTGCCAATAGTTACATCTTTTTCATCCTATAATACACAAATTCTTAACGTAAATAGAGATGAGATGACAGTAACACCTACGATATTCCTAAATCTTAAAATCACCCCACCTCTCAAATCCCAACACATTATTATTAATAATTTTTTAATCTTTCATGAAACCCTTAACCCCCCACAACTAGATTACAAGCAAATTTATTCCCAATCCTTCCAGCTAGATAGCCTCATATCTATCTATTTCTGCTGCCGGTCCACCTGCACCTCATCCGTACCATTCCACGTTCTTCAAACTCACCCTCCAACACCGTGGTCGCTTGCTTCAACAAATCCAATAACGAATTCGACTGCGGAACCAGTATACTCGGTGGCGTCGGGATCGGCTGCACCATATACATGTCGCCTCCATAGCCACTCCCCATTACCGGTGCATGTTTAGTGGCGGAAAGGAATGATGGCGGAAGAGTGCCATCGCTGGTGGAGATGGACCCATCCGGGGTAGACCTAGCCTTGGTGGCGGCGATTATGGCTGGCTCCGCTTGACGAAAGAGCTATTTGATGGTTTTTCCATCGGAATGGTGGCCGAGTTCTTGGGTAAGCTGGAAGATACAAGCGGCACAAAAGGCCGGCAAACAGATCCGACGGTCGCGTCCGTTCACCTTGCTGTGTCGATCCTTGGGGGATGAACTTTTCGTGACACTCGATTTCAATTTTGAAGTTTTAGTAGGGGTGGCAGTTTTGGTGTTGGTGGCGACGGTGTTCGGAAGTGGATGAGTGGTGACAATGGAGGAGTATGGGAGTGGATGGTTGGTGGTGGTGGAGTAGGGGAGTGGAGGGGTGGAGGAGTAAGGGAGTCGACAGGTGGTGACAACGGAAGAGTAGGGGAATGGAGGGGTGGTGATGGCGGAGTAGGGAGTGGGGTGACGGTGATGTGGAGAATTCATTATTTGTTAGGATGATGGGGTAGAGAGGTATTCTGGTAATTAAGTCTGAGTTGAAGGATACTATAAATGACCACACGAGCTAAGCTATTGTTGCGGATTTTACACACGCAAATAAACGCAAGTGCACGTATCGAACAAGTAATAAAGAGTAAGTATATGAGTATCGTCTCCACAGGGACTTGACTAATATCTACCAATTCCAATTCCTAATTTACTTTTAATTGATTCCAAATTCAAATATAGTTTTGGAGTTTTAACTAAATTAACTAAACTAGTTAACTAATCTAAATACTTGGATTGAGTTCGAATAATGAGAAGAGAAACCTAGGGTTATAATCCACTATGTTATCTATCGATTGCTCAATTAAGATTTTCGTAGTTATTGTGGTGACAAGAGTGCTACCCGAGGATTCAAGTATATTCCTACGTATCTTCCGAATTACATAAGAACCTAATGTATTATACAAATCGATCCTATTCCTAGGTGATTCATAAATAACACAAAGCATTAAACACAAACCTCATGTAACGGGTATAAACGCCTTAAGTATATTCCTATCCTAAGAATCGTTTACTATTCAATTTCCTATCTAATCCTAATCTCCCTTTTCCAAGTTCAAAAAGAATATTAAATCTAACAACTAGGTGATCAGTCAAGTTGCAAGCATAGAGAACGAAATTAAATCAAACACAAGAATTGCCCCTAACTACGAATAATCCAATAAAAATAATCAAAGTAACATAGTTTCATAAAAACCCTAAATCCTAAAGAATTAGTTCATGATAAACATAAGAAGAAAATAATAAAGGAAAACAAATCCGAGTTCATGTGGTTTTATAGACAAAACGATGAATCTGAGATAAAGATCTTCAATATTGTGTTCTTCTTGCTTGGGTGATCTTCAGGACTTCTCTCTTTTCTTCTTCAATCTTTCTCCAAGTAGATCTTTGATGTTGTAGGTGTATTCTATGAGAAAAGTATGTTTAGAGCTGATCAAAGATGTGTAATTTCGTGACCTAGAAGTCCTTATATAGATCTACCAAGTTGAGTCCAAGTAGGAGACTTTAGGCCCATGAATTCTCTTAAAAGCCCGCTGAAAATCGCGTCAGGTTTGCGCGACAGTTTTGCAAGAGTCATAACTCTCAGCTCCGAACTCCAAATAAAGATCTGTAAAATCTGTGGTGTAGCTAACTCATTCCTCTACATCATAGTCGAAATTAAACTTCATTGAAGCTTCCTTGAATGAGTTATGGTCCTCGGAGTGCACAACAACATTTCTGACAGCTTCTTCGTTCTTGCACTATTTGACTTCATTTGATCTTTAATTCGGTGTTCTCGCTTCCAATCATGTTCTTTGATCCAAAATAGCTTAAGCTTACAAATATGAACACAATATATAAGAAAATATCTCAATTCATGCAGAAAACAATTAAACCAATGACTCGAGCGACAAAATACAAAACTAGCTATAATTGCCTAAGATTCTACCACAACTCTAATAAAAGTAATCGAATAAGTTAAGGAAATAGACTTGATAACACTGTTTTCACAGAGTTATCACACCCCCAAACTTAAACTATTACTCGTCCTCGAGTATTGACAAAAACTTAAACAACAACACGAACATTTATAATCATGCATCCCAAGTCAAACTACTAACCTACAATTTCAAAACGTTATGCATTCTATCATGTAGTTCCTGCGTGTGTGTGTGTGTATACATAAAACGAGAATGTCGGAATCACCTAGATCCATATACCTTCGAAATCATTGAGCCTAATTGCATGAATTCCGAAATTGTCATACATATTCTCTATTTTTTTTAGGTTATCATACTAATTACTAAGTTTTAGCAAAGCTTTCAGTCGAAGTTATGGAATCCTTTAAGTTTGAACTTTCACTTAGCATTTTCTTCATTAATTAGCATAACTTAAGTATATTTAGCACCACTCACACTCATAACTTGTTCTAAAGAAGCAGTCAAAATAGAGGAGTGCAGAATAGTAGAATAGTTAAGTCGATGCACCCATATATCGTTCATCTTATCGCAGTCAAGTTAGAGGAGTGCAAGTATAAGTCTCAAGCGATGAGGTTTTTCAGGTCTCATACAATTGAGGTTATTTTCTTTGAATTTAACTTATAGTTTTTCAATTATTTGCTTCATTTGGTTCTTGTTAAAGTTATCCTTCCCCCCAAACTTAGGCAAAACTATCACTTAGATCCTTAGCATTTTAACCCTCGAATTTAGAGATCATGTAGGCAAGGAAGGATTTCTTAAGCTCTATTCTAACTATAATTCTCTAACGTCATCCTAAATTCTCGATTATGTAATCGTGCTTAAAATGTGCAGGAAAAACAGTCAAAAAGACATAAAATTTCAAAAAAAATAGTCAAAGTCGACCTAGCATGCACGAAGTAAATGCGACCTCACCCCCAAACTTAAAACAAACAGTGTCCTCACTGTGACATAAACACACGAGTTGAAACATGCCAGATTAACCAAACAGGATAGACGAGAATATGCACATGCATTCAGTAATAAAACCACCAACAAAATATAACTGAGATCAGTAAAAAGAATACGTCCCTACGAGGCTGTGTCTGGCGATCTCCTGCATGTCTGTCCATCCTACGCATCATCCTCGGGACCGCTCGACTTCGTTGTGCCATTTGGTTCACTCCACCAAAACAATCAGTTCACAAGTATCTCACCGAAACTAAAGTCTAATCAATCCCAACCACTCCTACCAACTATTCACACAATCAAACAACAATATCGTAACCACAAGAACCGTTCAAGACACCGTTCCTCCACACTTCTCAATTAATCACAAGCAAAAAAATCCAAAAAATAGCATAACAACCCCTCCAACTAGCAATCGAAATCAGAATCAGGAATCGAGCCAAGAAATGCAAAAAAATCAATTGTGTTACCGAGGCCCAGCACTTAAGAGATGCCCAATTGAGCTAGAGGTGCTGCGGCGACGTTAGGGTTTCGTCTAGGGGCTGTTTTGGGCAAGAGGCGACAGATCTGCGGCTGTGTGAGGGGGCAGGTAGCGGCGGCGCGGTGGTGCTTGCTGTGGTGGTTTCGGCTGAGGAAGGAGGCAGGTCGTGCGGCGGTTCGATGTTCGCGCTGGGTGCGGCTGTGTGTGACTGATGGCGGCGGAGGGAGATGAAGATGTGACGGCGGGGCAGATCTGAGGGGAAGAAGGTCGTGGGCGGCGTTTTTGAGATTTCTGGGCGGCTTGGTCGCGCCTGTGTGTGGGTTTCAGCGCGGCAGGGTCGCGGCTGGGATGGGTTGGGTTCGGCTGTTGTGCGGTGGTCGGCGTCGTTGGGGTTTCGGTGGTGGCAGATCCGTGGGAGATGAAGGGTTTGTTTGTTTGTGAAGAGAAGGCAGCCCCCGTTTGTTTCTGAAATTTTTTTTTTTTTTTTTTTTTAGGCCATGGCTCGATCCAATTTGAGCCATGGCCTTTCGAATCTGAAAATTTGCTCTTTCTTGCACTTGAAATGGAGCCATGGCCTTTTTCAAGTTGTGCCATGGCTTAAAGCTGCTGGAATTTGTTCACTTTATTGTTCAAGAATTGAGCCATGGCCTGACTCAAATTGTGCCATGGCTTGATTATTCTTCTTCTCCAAAACGCCCAAGTCCACGAAATATTCATCTCCTCGTTACCTTGCACCGCAATACGCCTGCAAAACCCGACAAAACACCACATATCACACTAAAACTAAAACAAAACGAAACAAAAAACGCAAAAACAAAAACAAATAAAAGCTTGGGTTGCCTCCCAAGAAGCGCTTAGGTTTAAGTCCTTAGCTCGACTTTGATACTTCCCTTTTAAGGTGGCCAATAATCAAATAGGGTTCCATCCGGATCAAGCATAAGTCCGGGCCTTTTTGCTTTCTTTGTTGTCCCGAAATTTGGTCTTTCCCTTGTAAGCTTAATTGGGACAAATTTGAACCTCGTATCGAATCGACAAGCTCTATCCCCAGGTTCAAATCTCTTGTAATCTTTACCAACTCTTATCCAAGTCACGCTTTGAGGATGGGTATGCATATTGTACTTCGTTTTATCATCAACCCTTCCTTTTTGCGTATCTCTCATTAATATCTCATCCACACCAAAATAAGATTCATCGCATTTTGACTCATAAATTGGAGGTATGATAAACTCAATTGTATCCTCATCTATCTCCATTACCTCAATCACATCTATCAACGTCATTGACTTGTCGATTTCGATGTATTCCCTGATTTGATCGTCCTCCGGAATGGTTAAGATATTTTCTTCTACATCCGGGATCTCCTCGTTATGACGAACATCGAAACTTGTCCATTTATTGCTATGCGGCTGCTCTATTTCACTCTCAACAATTAGAGAATTTGTCTCGCTCGGCTTAGTATCTGATAACATCGAATTATCCTCTTCATTCAAGAGTGAGCCTTGAGGTAGATTACCCATTCTTAAATTGAATGCGTTAATTTCAGATTCGATATTTTTCAACTTCTCCATACAATCGGTGAATTCCATCATAAATGCAATACTTGGTTCTGTTGATAGTTGAGAATACGCTTGATCAATTTTAGATCTGATCTTTTTTATCTTCTCCATACAATCGGTGAATGCCACCATAAATGCAATACTTGGTTCTGTCGGTGGTGGCTGAGAATACTCTTGGTGGCTTGGAGGTATGAACGAGTTGGTCATCATGAAGTTTGTGTATTGATTACTCCCCAGATCATCGCTCCATGGAACATTTGGGTTAATCCCCCACCCTGAATTGTAGTTGTTGGGGTGAAGATTCTGACCATACTGACTATCCTGAAACTGATCCACGTATAACCATGAATTTGAATTCAATGGGCAACGATCGTACGAGTGTTCACCTACACAATACACACAAGTCGTTCCTTCATTAAGCCAATGATAATTGCTATGATTCATACCAAATGAAGAGAACGAGAAAAATAATAACTAACTAGGAACCAACCAAAAGAAAAATCAAAAATAAAAATTGGCAAATAAATGTTGCAAGTCCCCGGCAACGGCGCCAAAAACTTGTTGCAGATTTTAAACACGCAAATAAACGCAAGTGCACGTATCGAACAAGTAATAAAGAGTAAGTATATGAGTATCGTCTCCACAGGGACTTGACTAATATCTACCAATTCCAATTCCTAATTTACTTTTAATTGATTCCAAATTCAAATATAGTTTTGGAGTTTTAACTAAATTAACTAAACTAGTTAACTAATCTAAATACTTGGATTGAGTTCGAATAATGAGAAGAGAAACCTAGGGTTATAATCCACTATGTTATCTATCGATTGCTCAATTAAGATTTTCGTAGTTATTGTGGTGACAAGAGTGCTACCCGAGGATTCAAGTATATTCCTACGTATCTTCCGAATTACATAAGAACCTAATGTATTATACAAATCGATCCTATTCCTAGGTGATTCATAAATAACACAAAGCATTAAACACAAACCTCATGTAACGGGTATAAACGCCTTAAGTATATTCCTATCCTAAGAATCGTTTACTATTCAATTTCCTATCTAATCCTAATCTCCCTTTTCCAAGTTCAAAAAGAATATTAAATCTAACAACTAGGTGATCAGTCAAGTTGCAAGCATAGAGAACGAAATTAAATCAAACACAAGAATTGCCCCTAACTACGAATAATCCAATAAAAATAATCAAAGTAACATAGTTTCATAAAAACCCTAAATCCTAAAGAATTAGTTCATGATAAACATAAGAAGAAAATAATAAAGGAAAACAAATCCGAGTTCATGTGGTTTTATAGACAAAACGATGAATCTGAGATAAAGATCTTCAATATTGTGTTCTTCTTGCTTGGGTGATCTTCAGGACTTCTCTCTTTTCTTCTTCAATCTTTCTCCAAGTAGATCTTTGATGTTGTAGGTGTATTCTATGAGAAAAGTATGTTTAGAGCTGATCAAAGATGTGTAATTTCGTGACCTAGAAGTCCTTATATAGATCTACCAAGTTGAGTCCAAGTAGGAGACTTTAGGCCCATGAATTCTCTTAAAAGCCCGCTGAAAATCGCGTCAGGTTTGCGCGACAGTTTTGCAAGAGTCATAACTCTCAGCTCCGAACTCCAAATAAAGATCTGTAAAATCTGTGGTGTAGCTAACTCATTCCTCTACATCATAGTCGAAATTCAATTTCATTGAAGCTTCCTTGAATGAGTTATGGTCCTCGGAGTGCACAACAACATTTCTGACAGCTTCTTCGTTCTTGCACTATTTGACTTCATTTGATCTTTAATTCGGTGTTCTCGCTTCCAATCATGTTCTTTGATCCAAAATAGCTTAAGCTTACAAATATGAACACAATATATAAGAAAATATCTCAATTCATGCAGAAAACAATTAAACCAATGACTCGAGCGACAAAATACAAAACTAACTATAATTGCCTAAGATTCTACCACAACTCTAATAAAAGTAATCGAATAAGTTAAGGAAATAGACTTGATAACACTGTTTTCACAGAGTTATCACACTATGATATGAGTTTGATAGTGAGAGTCGAGGGGAAGGGGAGGCACATTTTTATAATAGGAAAAAGCAGATTTGGATGACGCATATGGACATTTGTCGGTTTTTGAAATTACGTGGGCCTATTTCGGTATTTTTGGAACTTTGAAGATCTTATTTATAATCATGGGTCCCAACCCCCTTCATCCCATGCATTTTTTCATAGGCTAAATAACCACTCTTTCTTTAAGGGGCATATTTTAGATTATATTTTTGGTTCCATTAGATTTCTTGAATTAGGTATTATAATTATATGATCCTTCTTTTGCTTGATTAACTATAATTAGGTTTGAAATAAATCTGATTAGTTGTTTCAATTACTTGATAATCCTTACGTTATAGGGAGTTTGTTGATATTGTAAAGTGTTAGTTTCCTAATCATGGTACGCACAATCGTAAATGTATGTTTTGTACAATATTAAAGACTTCCTATATATTTTCTATATATTATGCTAAGATAAACGTTAGCGTTGAAATTTTGCCGTATCCTGCCATGTGACTCGATATAAGATTCATAGTTCATTTATGTTGGATCAATATTTAATAGAATTAGTCATTAGTCCTAGAAGTGATGCGAGATCACAATTAACAAAATTGTTTATACTAGTTAGGATAAGATAACAGTTACAATTGAGATTTTTTCGTGATGTTAGTTTGTTTTAAACTGTCGTGTAACTTGATTTCCAAATTAAACAAAATTTATGGTTTATTTATTATGTAGACGTCACCGTTGAAAATTTGTCGTGATCTTAGTTAATCGTATACATATGTAACTTAATTACTAACAAAACATTACATCTAGTTTGTCGTATATTGTCGTGTAACTTGATTTTCAAACAAACAAGTAGTTCATTTATTATACAAACGTTATCATCAAAAAATTTCATTATGTTAGTTTATTGTATGTTGTCTTGTAACTTGATTTTCAATAATAATTTATAGTTAATCTATTATGCAGCTATTATCGTTGAAAATTAATCGTGGCGTTAGTTTATCATATATTGTTATGTAACTTGATTACCAACTCAATATTACAGTTATATTGTCATATACTGTCATCTAACTTATTTTTCAAACTAAATTTATAGTTCATTTATCATACAATGTTATCGTCGAAAAATACATGATTTAGTTTATAATATATAGTCTGAGTAACTTGATTACTTACCAACAAAAGATTGAAATTAGTTTGTCGTATTCTGTCATGTAAATTGATTTTCAAACAAAAGTTATAGTTTTATACAGATGTTACTGTAACAAATCTACCGTGACATTAGTTTATCATATACTATCATGTAATTTAATTACCAACACAAAATTACAGTTCATTATCTACAATTAAATTTGTTATATATCCTAAATTTATTTAAAAACAATGTGGCACACCATTTACTACAAAAATTACTTATGGTGAAATGATCTAAACATACTTTACCACAACAGTGAACGTCTAAAGGTAAAAAAAAATTGAATTACTATATTATCATTACCTTCATTTCTTCTTTTCACTTTCTGTTGCATAAAATGACAATTTTTCAAAAATTAGTGAAAAATATAACACTATTTAGTTTATCTTTTTCGAAATCCAAGAATCAATCATACAAAAGTCCGAAGTATCCTACTGGAACTTTTGTTCTTTTCTTTCACAAGTTTTACATTTCAGTTACTGTAAAAGACAAATGTTTGGTAACAAATTAATCTCTAGAAGTACACGTGTCATCATCTTTTCGTTCCTACATAAGTAATGACAACCATGAAATAGACCACAATGTAATTTTCGCTTACTATAAAGTAAGCAAAATTATGAACCTTCTGAGGAAAATAATGTAACATTGATATATATAGCTTGGAAGTTGCCAAAATAAAGAAAACATTTCGTAAGATTTTACATAAAAAATTGCAATATTTGAATTAGAAAGTAGATGTGAAGTGGAAAACGATGTAGCTAACCATTTTTAGTTAGTAGTTAATGTGATGTAATCACAATGACTAGATAACATAATCAATATGCTTTTCGGATTTTGACAAATATGATGCCAATTAATGCAATTAATGTAATTAATATTGTGTTTATTTTCAGGAAATATAAGTATTGAAAAGAGAAAATGAGGTAAATGTAGTGTCAAACAATTGGAAAAATTAATGATTAGCGATATTGTTATAACAAAAATTATTGTTGTGAAAGCAAATATTTCATAATTCCAGTTATACCCTTTATTGTCAAAACTATTTAGTTAATTAATCTTTAATATAATTTGTACATAGCTTTGTTCTGCGAAAAAACCCTAATACACACATGTTTTAAGAAACCTGCACAATTTTTCTATGTTATTGTACGTATAAAATTCCTTTATGTCTACAAATTGTCTACAAAATATTGCAGAGAATCCCCTTTCAGTCAAAATGTCACTCTCTTTCTGTGAGACTGAAATTCAAATTAACAAATTACTAAATTACCCAAATTAAAATTATAAATAAATAAAAAAGTTTACCCTCTTTTTTTTTGTACCCCTTCCCCAGCCCCAAATGCACCCAACTGTCGACAAGAACCACCGAAAAGAATGACATAAATTACCGTCCGATCATAATAATACAATCGTACCTCATTAGAGTAATTAGTTCAGTCCTGAATTGATAATGTAGTATCAGTTGTATAAAATTAAAATTAACACTAGAATCTCAACCCGCATAATTTGCTTATATGCTTGGAAGATTGTTGTTCAACTTAAATCAAATAAGAATTTAATAAAGAGAGTATTGCAGTTGTGGTATCAAACTATATACCAATTCTCATTTATGGTACCATAAAAAATCAAGGCCGGCACATTTGGTACCACAATTTTTAAGAAATCAATCACTTTTGGTACCACCGTTAAAAATGGACGTTAATTGATGATGTGGCATTTAAGTTTTTGCAAAATTGATACAAGTATTTATGTTGACTGACTATTATATCCCTAACATTTCATGTTATCAAAATAACCCCATATCTTCAAATTTATTGATAATTTTGGTCCACATTGTTGCCCAATTACAAAATTGGCTCGAATAAGACACGTGCGGACCAATTTAGAGATTTTACTTATTATATTTATATATTTATTTAACCAAATTAGTTTTATATAAATTATTAACAGATCAAATAATACTTTGATATAAATACGATAAAATATTAATTAAAACTAAAATTTATATAATAATATTAATATAATTAGAATTTATTAAAAAAATAAAGTTATAAATTATTAACAAAATAATAATAATTTTTTTTAAAGAAAAAAAAAACCAATCCCCTACCCCAACCCAGTACTCCCAGTCCTGCGGCGGACTCGAATTGGGTTGGGGAGATGACGTGATTATGGGGGATTGGGGTTGGGGGTAGGGGATTTTTTTTTTTAAAAAACACGATCCTAATTCTAATTGTCTTTGTTGCTTTTCTCATAAATTGTTTGGTTGTCTTTAATTGATTTGCTTATTAACCAAAATAAAGGAGAGATATACATGTTTCATTCATGGAATAATTTTTTAATATTAAATTAAAGTACTCAAAATCTTTGTGACTTTAAAGGGTATTTTAGGAACTTTAAAGTATTTACGCTGGCAGCAATTATTGCTCTGTCATTTTGCTAGCCGAAATTAATTTTAACAGTCTACAGTTCAGTAGGAAGTAAACAAGTAGAGAAGTCTTCGTTTGTTTGTAAGAATCTACACTTCAGGAGAGTGTTCGCTAGAGTTTATATTAAGCAATAAGAGCAAGAACATATTTTTGGCGTTTGTTTGTTTGGCGTTTCCCAAAAAAATTTCGTGTTTGGGAAATGACAAACAAACATGTTTACTATTTTCTGAAATAAATTTTTCATTTCTCAATTTTCTCAAACTACTCTCTCAAAACCCAAACAAACAACAATTTTCTTATCTCCATACAAAACCTATATAAACTCTACTATGATTTGACATAAAGTAACATATCTCTTACACAATTTATCTCACAACAAACATGATTTGACATAAAGCCTTACACATCTTATACCTACAACCTAACTCTTCCACAAAAATCTATACCCGCTTTATTTCTCAAAACGCTCTCTCAAAACCAAAACAAACAACATTACCCAAATCGAGATTATTTCACAAACCTCCACTACTCTACCAAATTACTTTCCCAAATACCAAACAAACAGGCCCTACACTTCAGGAGAGCGATAGCTAAAGTTTATATTAAGCAATAAGAGGCAAAACATATTTTTGGTGTTATTTATCAATTTATCTATATGGTTTGCTTAAAACTAGCATAAATAGGCGGACAATAATAAGGAGGCCTAAAATAGGACTGTTAATTGAGTTAGGCCTGCTCAAGGCCCGATAACTCAATTTGATCTTATTTGGATTGAGTCTCGGCTCAATAGTTTGGTTCAAACTCGGATCATATATTTTTTCGAGTTTTGACATAAATAGGAATCTGTTACATAACTCATAAAAATATATAAATCGCATACTCGTAGTCCATATATTAATATTAAAATAACATTTCAAACCAAAAAACAACTTTTAAATGATAGTTACAATGACTTTCAATGTATAAAATAATTACAAATACTTATTAATGTATAAATATATGAAAGGTATACCTCAACCCATCAATATGCTTCAATTATATATTCACATTATATACCATATAAATTATTCATGAATATTTTCACAAATCAAGCTTTAATCGAATTGAGCCTAATTAATCTCACACCTGACTCAAAAACTCATAAGTTAATCGGACCTAAAAAAAACGAGACTCGGCTCAATAGTTAGGCCTGCTAAAGGCCCGATAACTCAATTTGATCTTATTTGGATTGAGTCTCGGCTCAATAGTTTGGTTCAAACTCGGATCATATATTTTTTAATGTTTATTAAAAAATTGAATAACAAATTGTCTATAGTTTTTATATATTTTTCATGTTTTCCAATGCAAGTCCTTAAGTTATCCATATATAAAGTCGAGTCATCTTTGTACATGGTTTCAAAAGTATGGATAAATGAATAAAAATTCTAGGGGCTTCAACATATCATCTAGAAATATATTTCATTAGAAAAAGTTACTTATTTTGTTAATTTTGATGTGCATGCAACATTTTGAGTATAGAAAAATGTTAGTAAGTTCAGTGTTTAATATCCTTGACCCTAGCTCACTCACATCAGTAGTTAAGTTTTGGATTTGATTTATTTGTTACAAATATCTAAAGTGAAAAATAATAACAAATAAAATGTTAGCAACAAAATTGATTATCGACTAAGATATATAGAAACAAAATTCTAATATATATAGAATTATATAAAATTTTGATTATTATATTTCATCAATTTTAGATGAGAATATATATTCAATATCTAATGAAAATCATCACTACTAAATTCAATGAATGTTGTATATTTGTCTTTTAGTATTTACTATAAGTTAAGCAAGAAGTATATACACATTAACCATACATTAATTAACTCTATGTATTGGATGACAATAGAATTGAAAAACTTTGTATTACATTTAACTAAGCATGCAAATGATGAATCTAATTAATATCATATAAAATATTTTAATTTTTTTAAAGTGAGTTTTTGCATTCTCGTGCTATGCAAGGATGTAAAAACTCAAATTTTCATACGTGCATAGCACTGGCCACAAACTAGTTTCTATATAAACAAACGGGTCCTTAGAGTTTAGACCCTACTAATTCAAATATTGATGAACCACTCACATTAATTAAGTGATTCCCATGCCCTAACGAAACAATTTAATCACAATTGCAATACTATTAATAATACAAATTGCACTATTAATGTTTAAGCGCGTGGAACGCATGGGGAAAATCAAGTGTTATTTTAGAAAACGAAGGTAATTGGTTTAAGTAGAAAAAAATAGCAATTAATTATCTGAAGTGGGACTCATGCCCATGGAACATGGCAGCTTTAATTATTTTGACGTGGTTGACTTAAAAATCATTAATATTTTTTGGTAATAATATTTCCAGATTAAAATTAAATTGATGAATTGATACCACTAATTACTATTTTTAAGTACAAATTTAAAGAAAAAAAACAGTTTCACTTTTCTAACTCTTACCTAAAGTTGATCTAACCTACGCTCATATCATTTTGGGCTCGAGTGCTCCGCAACGACGACACTAGTGAATATTGCTACTAAAGAAGGGAGTGGGGAGCCTCTACTGTAGCTCAGCAAGCAGGGCCCTCCTGACTGACTATCCAGTCTTTAAAAAGACCTACGGGTAGGGTGTAATTGAGCTGAGTAGCGTTAATCGACACACTATTTAAGCTTAACTTGAATTTTTATTGAGCTTGAAAGTTTGTATTTGAGCTTGGTTTGATTGTTATACGAGCCGAGCTCAAGCGAGTTTTTATCGAACAATCTCGAGCCGAATATCGAGTAGCTTGATATTTTATATGTATTTTATCAATTGTTAGCTTATTGAGTCAAGCTCGAGCCAAGCTTTTAAAGTTATTGAACGAAAAATGATGTTCAAATTTATTTGATTTGTGTGATAAACCGAGCTCAAATGAGTTTTTATCGAACGAGCTCGAGTCGAGTATCAAATAGTTTGGTTTGATTTTCAAGGGAGCAGATTCATTCATGGTCTACCAGGCCTTTTCGAACCGTTTAGAGGTCCCATGAGCATTCAGTGAAAAGGCTTACTTGAGGGGTCGGATTATCCGTTAGCTGCGTTAAACCTAAAGCAAACAACTAATATATAACTAAAATGAGTCGTAAATAGAAGTAACAAATCTAAATTTCTAGTGGCATAGAATTTAACCTTCAAAACTTATGATTCTACACATTTGTAATTTTAATCTCAACTTTCCTAAATATATTACTCCATTGGTCTCCTAATTTACAAAAAACAGTTCCAATTTTACAATTCCTTAAAATATTTTGTACGTCTAATCCTACGTATTCTCCACTTAGCTGCAAGTTACATATGATTATCTCAATTTTGTTATTTTGGTACCAAAAGAGGCAGTGAAACAAAAAATTGCAACACATACTTCGAAAATTTGATATTATGAATAGTATTTATAAAGTGTACTGGTCCAAAAAATACTTAATTATAAACAAGGTAAAATTGCAGCGTCTCAAATTAATTAGTGATTTTGGATTTTTGTTCCGAATTATTTAATTTGGTGAATTTTATCTCGTAATTTAATATTTTTTTTGGAATACAGTCTCAAACTAATTACTAATTTTGATTTTTCGTCCCAAACTATATCAATTTACCAAATTTCGTCCCATAATTTACTATTTTGTATGAATTTAGTCCCAATATTAAATTTCTAATTTAATGGAAATGACAGTTCAATCTTGTAATTAGTTTGGGACGAACTCTGCAATATTATATAATTATTCATGTTAAAATTTATCATGTCATGACACTTAAGCAGCCATGTGATAATTCATCTATAAATACGCAATTTTCGTCTTATAATTATGGTGGAACGATATTCCAAAAAAATATTAAATTACGGGATAAAATTCACCCAATTAAATAGTTTGGGACGTTTTTTGCAATTTTGCCTGTAAACAAATATAAGAAATTATAATAATAATAAAAATAAAAATGAAAAAGGAGGCCCAACAACCGAATAAAAAAAAAAAAAAAAAAAAAAAAACCCAAAACCTTCCCTCATTTTATTCTTCTTCCCTCTTCAATTCAACTAACATTCCACAACCTTATCTCAACCCAACACACAAAGCGGGAAAATAGAAACGCAGACGTTAGGGAAATGAGTACCAATTCGCGACCTAAATTAATTTGGCGGGAGATTCCGGGTCTTGCCCCGGACGATTCTACCGAACCCGACCAATGCCGACCCAAATTCGCATTCGCTGCCGTCAGCAATGGCAGCAGACGGTCTAATTTCGCGTGTATCTCAGTCGCGGATAGGAGAGGTGACAAGGACTTCAAACCGACGTCGTCTCAGCTTCTCAAGCATCCGTTGGCTATGGTTGCATTGATTCCTGAGGAAGCTGCTCTCTTCGCCGCCGGTGCCATCGCCGGCGCCGCCGCTAAAACCGTCACCGCACCGCTTGACCGCATTAAGCTCCTTATGCAGGTATTGAATTTTTCTCGGATTTTTGTGGTTATGTTGTCCTCAATTTTCGTGTATATTTTTACCTTTACATTTTTTTAGTCGTTTCCTACTTTTTTATGTTTTTAGTTTTCTCGGATATTCTGTAAGCAGATATAGAATTACCTTTACCTGAAATATTGTTTTGTTTCTCATTATATAGAAGTCAACGAAGGATAAAATTTCGGAAAATTCTAGTAGCTTCATTAATAGCTTGTTTCCTTTATGATTAATTAAACTTCTCCTAAGATTGATTATCAATCACATATGGATTTCGTGTTTCCTAGTACTAACTTTGGTTTCACAATAGGTTTGGCCTAAAATTTCCTGTAGAAGTTTGTGCATTCGTTGGTACTCATAGAGTTTATATATTTTCAATATATAAAAAAGAAGACAAATGAGTGTATTAAGGTTTTATGGGGCATATTGTTATTGGAATTTGTGCTAATGCTAGATTAGAAAGTGGTAATGTTGTATGGTTGATGTGATTTTATTCTTTGTAGCAAAGCAATTGTAAAATATTGAATTTAAATTTTGAGTGCATGTGCCAACTTCCTTAGTTGCTTAGGTACTTGTGTATTTATAAATTGTTGTTTGCTTTCTTTTTATATTGAGATTCGATTATGTTATTCTTCTCCTTATTCTTCCCTCTCATTATGTGTAGACTCATGGACTTAGAGCCGGACAAGCAGCTGCCAAGAAGGGAATTGGATTTATTGAGGTATGTGTAGACTCTTTTTTAAATTTTGTTTATCGTTGATTGTTATACTAGTTGGATTCTACTTTGTTTTTCTTTTTTTGTTTATTGTTGATAGGTACATGATTATCATTTTAATTTTTTCTTTAAAACTGGAAATTTGATACCTATTAAAAGCAAAACCCACTGGCTGAGTTTTAGGTAAAGTATTGTATAATTGCATCTTTTTAAGGGTATACTTTATCATTGATATTGTCTTTTGCTTATTAGTGGTGTGAGAGATGAACCCATTCAGTAAGATGAAGTGACACATAAATTTGATGTACTTATACTCAATATAGGGTTTAGATGCTCCATTCAGCTGCTTATGGCCCATTACATGTCAAAATTCCATTTGGCCGTCTGTTTTATTTGTACATTTTAGACCAGTTCCTCTTTTCTTTTTTTGGTTGTTTTTTTCCTTTCTATGCAGTCCATTTCCTTTATATGGGTAAGGAAATTCACTTTCACCTTTTTTTTATCTGCTGCTGGGACAAACCTGAACTTCTCGTCATATATATTGTTAACCAACCACTTTCTCTTCCTATTTGTATATGATTTTGCAGATTTTAAATTTATTGAATTACATTTCCTAACACGGCAATCCATTGTTCTAGCTGGGCTTCATTTGTTCACATTTGAAATGATGTGTGCATATCAAGTTTCTTTACATTTTGTTATTATGCTGTACAACATCGCCATATGCAGTAAACTTTTGTATTTGAATGTAGGCCTTGACATTGGTCGGAAAGGAAGAAGGAATAAAAGGGTACTGGAAAGGGAACCTTCCCCAGGTATGATGTTCTGAATCCTTTCTTGACATGTCAAAAGAGCTGCTTTTTTCTCTCATTCAAAATACTTTTATATGAGAATTGAGAGGCTGTACTTATTTTTAAAACTTCAACTATAATAGGATTTGCTCCCTTTCTCAATGCTATAGGTGATACGGGTCATACCTTATAGTGCAGTACAACTTTTCGCCTATGAAACATACAAGGTGATGATCAAATTATATCCTCCAAGAGCGTAGCATCACATCATGTTTGCATTTGACTAATACGGTTGTTTCTATTTTCATTTTTCAGAAACTTTTTCGAGGAAAGGATGGTGAACTCTCCATTATTGGAAGATTAGCAGCAGGTGCTTGTGCTGGCATGACGTCAACTTTTGTAAGTTGAAAATAAAATGGATTGACTAGAAACCTATTGCATCACTTAATATTAGTCTTTGGCTTACATGTTAATTTTTTCTGTAACGTGAATATCCGTGGTATATCGAGATAAACGTAAGGCATGTGGAACTTCTTGGATATATGATTATGTTAAGAGTGTATCTTTTATTGGAATTTTGCCAATTTAAATTAGAATCTCTCTCGCTCTCGCTCTCGCTCTCGCTCTCTCACATTCATACACACATGCACATGAACTGAGTGTACAGATATCACCAACTACTTTGCTTTCAACATATATTTGTATCTTATTATCTGTATTTGTCCAGGTTACGTACCCGCTAGATGTCCTTAGGTTAAGGTTAGCTGTTGAACCTGGATACAAAACAATGACAGAGGTAAATCCATTTGTTAATTATACTAATGTATCCCAAGATGAAAAACCAATTCCTTTGTGTTTTCTATTTTGCAGGTAGCTGTAAACATGCTAAGAGAGGAAGGATTTGCATCGTTTTATAATGGTCTAGGACCATCTCTTATTGGAATTGCGCCTTATATTGCAGTGAACTTCTGTGTTTTTGACTTGTGAGCATACTTTATTAGCAGTTCTCCTGATTGAAAACTCTGTGCATAATAAGCTATAAGTATCTGGACATAAACTTGCATTTTTCTGAATGCTAGGGTGAAGAAGGCTCTTCCAGAAAAATATCAAAAAAGGACTGAAACATCTCTGTTAACTGCACTTGTGTCAGCCACTGTAGCCACATCCATGTGCTATCCTTTGGACACGGTTAGGCGACAAATGCAAATGAAGGGTACTCCGTATGCCACAGTTTTGGATGGCATTCAAGGTACTGCAATACTGGAACCATAAACTAGTTAGTGTCGAGTTTAGGTGTAAATCTTGATAAGATTAACTATTATATATTTTCTAAAAATGAGATCAGTGTTTCAGTTATATCCTTGTACTCTGTGGTTTTGAATCAGGCATTGTGGCACGTGATGGCTTAGTCGGACTCTACAGGGGTTTCATTGCAAATGCATTGAAAACTTTACCAAATAGCAGGTTCACATCCATTATACCTTTTGCACTCAGATTATTAAGTAGAACTGCTTTGAGTAAATCCATTTTATTTTCTGTGCACAACAGCATAAGGCTTACCACCTTCGATACTGTGAAGAGTCTGATTGCAGCCTCACAGAAAGAATTTCAAAAAATTACTGAAGAGAATCGCAAGATCCATCAAATGTAGCAATTTTCTTTGTAGAGTTGGTGTTTTTAAAGGTGAATTTGAGCTGCCAGTAATCTGGTTATGGGGCTCTAAGTTTTGTTATACAATCAGCTGTACTGGCTAGGTAGTTTAATCGTCTTTTGCAATCAATTGTCGAATTCAGGAACAGTTAATCATCTATACAAGAAAATTTATCATAAAGCATGTAACTTTTTCGAAAATATATTGCATAAATGTGTGGGAATGTAATCATATGATTCATAGCAAGGCATGAAAATGTAAATCTTTCCATAAAAATCAAATTACAATAAAATTGAAGAAACCATGAGAAAACAAATACCGTCATAATCTAAGTATCATAACTCTACTCAATACGAAGAATCTTCTATTTGAGATCTACTTAGTAGCAAGTAATAAACAGATACAACTAGAAATAATTCAATGTTTATCTCAAAATAATAATCGATTGAATCTCTTTTCTCTCTTTATACTAGCCCATTTTCATCTTACCTGAATAGGCACTGAATTTGCTGCAATTATAACTCAGATTTTCCAAAGAAAGTTAAGCCCACACGCACTAGGAGGGTAGATAACTAGATATGGTTATACCACGCGATCCTAATTCATGGTAATCACATTCCAGACAAAACGGAGGATTTTGTTGCTGAAGCTCATTAATTAAACACCGATGTTTATTGCTCATGTGACTTGTCATAAGCTGTTGTCATTGGCGGGGCACAATATGGAGTCTACTATCATTCAACAGACAGAATGAAGACTTCTCCTGCCCTATAAACACTGAATACTCCGTCAAAAATTCTCTAGAATCGACTGGTGACAGAATTTCAGAAGTCGAGTGCAGGCTATACATAGATGATAGATAGATATCCCATAAAAAAAGAATCATTGAAACAAGATGTTAAACTCAAGAATTACGTCCTCCATAGCGTCTCTGCCTTTTCTGAAAGGAAAACAACGCCTCCACAAACTCATCTTCTCCAAAATCAGGCCAAAGAGAATTTGTAAAATAAAGTTCAGTATAGGCCAGCTGCCATAATAAGAAATTGCTGATTCTAAGCTCCCCACTAGTCCGAACTAGCAAATCAGGGTGTGGATAATCAGTACAATTTGTTTCAAGTTCCTTTTCAACTAAAAACTTGTTGATATCATCGGGTTTAATGAGACCATCTCTTACTTTGACAGCTATCTTTTGGCAAGCTTGCACGACATCGTTTTGACCACTATAATTTACTGCCATGATGAGATGAAGGCGCGAGTTTTTTTGTGCAGTTCCCACTGAATTAGCTAGCAGTTCCTGTAAAGATTTAGGGAGTTTTGTTGTATCACCAATAAGAGATACCCGAACATTCTCCCTATCCAAAACCAATAAACGAATAATGAACCCTTATATATTGATCAATAAAAGTAAGTTATACAAGTAAACAGAATCAAGTAAGCATGGTTCTGCATGTTCGACAGAAATTATGACTAGTTATGTTTACTCAAATGTTTTATGATTTTTAAGAGTTTTGGAGCAAAATGAAACACCGAAAAGAATTGGATGAAAAAAAATAAAAATATATAGTATCTTTAAATGTGGTGGTAATTGATTTTGTGTGTTTCAAAAGGGCAAAAAGATTTAGATGTCTTTTCATTTGGGTTTTGGTTAGATTAGATATCCTTTAAATTCAAAAATATGACAAAAGCGCTAGAATGTTTTAATTTTGAAAAAACATGGGGATCATCTTTTTATTTAATTTTATGCCTAATTGGAATGTAAATATTAAAGTTTCAAATTTTGGAAAAAATGAAAGAAATCAACGCAGCTACTTTAAAGAAAAAATACCTCTCAAAGTGTTGGAGTTCATCTTTCAACACTCTCTCAAACAATTCCATCAATAAATCAGTCTCCACCTGCAATCAAATTGGCATAAAAGCTGAACATCATATAAGTTCTCGCGGAAATTATATAAATAAAATTAAGTTTTAACTTTTATTTCTACTTTAGGTCTGAACCAATTATCAGAGGAGAACACGAACACCGTAAGAACCCTAATCCCCCACTCACAACACAGCTCAACAATTCTCCTCAATGCCTGAGCTCCCGCCTCGTAACCCGACCCGATGGGCAACCCCCTCATCCGGGCCCACCTCCTGTTCCCGTCCATAATCACAGCCACGTGGCTCGGCATTAACTCTCTTCGGAGCCCCGACGGAAGCTGACCCGAAACCCCACCCGGGTATGTCCCGTTTATCTCAACGCTGTTTTCTGCGGGTCCAGTCACCACCTGAGGCCGCGCATGTTGAGTGAGCTTGAGGCGCGGCGCGTGCGGGAAGGAATGGGGTTTGAGAGGTGAACGGGTAAGTGAGAATTGAAGGTGGAGGGGTAGAATTGTCATTGTCCTGATTTGGAAATTTAGGTGGGGGTTAGGGTTTCTGAAAGTGGAGGGAGCGACGAGTGATTTGAAGTTTCTGTTATCAATCACTGACCCGAACCGAACGGTCGGGGCGCCTAATTGAGGAGTGATTTACTTAAAAGGCCAAAAGCAAAAACAAATTTTACTCAAAAGTCATACCAATTTCAGTTTAAAAAATAAATATTAATAAATCATAAACACAATTAAATTATTACACTTTATCCTCCCTCAATTTTCTTTAATAAAACAAACACCCCAACCCTAAATAATAAAAACAAAACAAAAAAAAACTCAACTCTCTCACTCTCTCCGCAAACCGATCGGGAAGAAGAAAAAACAAAAATAAATCAATCTTTCAATTTTTTCTCTCAAATTAAAGCAAATCGGAATGGCAAACCAGTTCATTATCGATGTTGGTGACATAAACGATCGAAAATTGCCATTTGGGTAAGATTTTCGTGTTTCTTTCGCAATTAAATCCGATTCGTGTGCATTTTAGTTATGGCGTGTGGCGTGTGGTACTCCCACATGCCACACGCCATGAACAAAGCCATGAGTTCATGGCGTGTGGCGTGTGGGAGTACCACACGCCACACGCCATAACTTTACTCATACGCCATAACTTTACTCAATGCGTGTAGCGTGTGGCACTCCCACACGCCACATGCCATGAATTTACTCACATGCCACATGCACATACGCACACGCCACACGCCACCTATGAATTTGATCATGGCGTATGGCGTGTGTTTTCCCAACACATCACACGCCACACACCAGAACATAATATTAATTTTGACTATTTTTGTTCTTTGTTTTGTAGGGATAAGTTACATTATCCATCTCGGCCCTACGGGAAGTAATACCCACCTTTCACTACTCTCATGTGATCGTAAAAGGAGAAGCAACACAGCGTTGTGCATGGAACGAGATTCCAGATATTGTAAGATTGCTTAGACCTGAGAATTGGCTGATTATAAATGAGTACCCCCAGATTGGGAGTTTTCTACACCTAACCGGAAATGACAAATTCAAGTAATCGGTGTTGCACTCAATGATCCTCCGAGTATGACAACACGTGAAGAAAAGAAGTAAATACGAATACTGGTTTTTGGTAAATGGAAAGCCTGTTAGGTTCGGCGTCGAAGAATTTAGCCTCGTATCGGGGATGCGATTTGGGGGAGTGAGTGATGATGACTCCTAAAGTATCGAGCAAGGGAGTCACTTGAAGACCCGATACTTTGGCAGCTGGGGGCAGAATGAGGTTTCTGTTCAAGCACTCAAAACGAGGATCATTGACTTGTTGGGTCGCCGTAATGCGAATAACGAGGCCGTATGCAAGTTAATCTTCGTGTGGGTGATATCGGCCTTGTTGTTAGCAACTCGGCCCATGAAATCGGTTAAAAACGTAACATTCGCGGTATGTAAACTTCAATTTTAATTTTTATTATTTCTTTAAAGTTTTAAAAATAACAAAACTATAAATTTGTATATATTGAAGGTATGTACGATCTCGCAATTTGCGAGAGATATCCTTGGGGAGAGGAGATATGGAACAAAACTTTTGGTGATATTGTAATACGTATGGGCACTGACAATGAGAACATCCGTAGGTGGAATGCGGGCGGCTTCCCACACATTTTTCTGGTATGTTTGTAAAATCAATTGTTGATTTCCATGTATTTTTTTAGTTATTTTTTCGTAAATGTTGGATATTTTGACTAATGTTTTGAATGTGAACAGTTATGGGTGGTGGAAGTCATTTAAGGCATGGCCGATGCGGGTAATTTTGTTGCAAGGCTCGGCCCATCTATTCCGAGATATCCGCGAATGTTACGTTGGGATTTCGGGAGTCGTAATTCCAACTGTAAGGAAATAAACGAGTTCTTGCAGGATGTTCATGTATGTTAATCGTTTTTATTAATAATTTTTTTCCGACATATCACTTGAAATATTTATTCTAAATAAGTTGTATATATTTATTTTTTCAGGCTATGATCCCACGGCTACGGCCGGATAACACGGAGTTGGGGATGGAGTACTATGAATCAACTAGAAAGTTATCCGAAGGCATCATGCCTCGTACCCGCCTTCCTAGTTATCGCCGATTAACTCAGTTTTTCGGACAACTTTATGTGGTTGTTCGGGATGATGAGGGAGCTCCCGAATTCCCTAACCGGCCATCTACCCGAACTGATTCTGCTCCAGCAGAAGGTGTTGCCCCAGATGTCGATGCTCCTGATTCTACTCATGTGCGCCGACGTCAGATGCGTGTCCGAAGAAGCCAAGATAGTGCCTCTACTTCTTAAGATCAACCATCATTTTCTGAAGCTCAACCTACCTGGGCACGTGATATGGAGCAGAGACTTGTTGGTCAGATAAACGAGACAGATCAGAGACTTGCTGGTCAGATGAACGAGATAGATCAGAGACTTAGTAGGCAGCTCGACAATCTGACAGTAACTCTGGATCAACTCTATCAAATGATGTTGGAAGACCGAGAAGGCCGAAAGGGTAATGAAGGGGACGACAATGAGGGGATGACAAAGATGATGAAGACGACGATGATGATGATGATGATGATCAGGTTTAGTTGTTGTCTTGAATTTTATTTTTCTGAATTTTTTTAGAGATATTATTGGAATTTATTGTTCTGGATTATTGAATTTTATCTAAATTGTTTTTAGACTATATTGTTTATTAGATTGGTTTTGGAGTGTATTTATCTAAATGGTGGATTTATTAAATTGATTTTGGATGGTGTTGCACAAATTGGTTTTGGATAATGTTTGATATGAATTTTCGATATACGCATTTTCAGGGTGATCATTTGGGTAGGAGTGAACCTACGCATTCTCAGGGTAATAATGCCGAAGATACTTGCCTTCACGGTGATCACGAAGTCAATAGTGATAATAATCTGGGTAGGAAAGAACCAAGGCAAGAAAGAACGGAACAGAGGATAAGAAATCCTAGTAGGCTTTTAAGAACTCCTATTACCGCTAATGTTAGGAAAATAAAATCCCCTAAGTAATTTTTTTTTTTTTGTAATATTTAATTCGGTTAGGGACCATTTGTATAAAATTCGGTGGTAAAATTGTAATTTTTGAATGAACATTTTAATTTTGTGCATCTAACGCATTGAATATCAATGACGAAGTTTTTATATATTTTGGGGGTAAAATTATAATTTTTGAAAAGTCAGGGACCAATATGCAAATATGTGTTAAATGCAAGTTCGTAGTGACTGAAAATTTTAATTTTGTGCAACTAATGTTACTTAATCGCAATTATGAATTTGGCCTAAATTTTAGGGGTAAAACTATATTTTTTGAAAAGTTAGGGACCAAACTGCAAATATGTGTTAAATGCAAGTTCATTTTGTGCAACTAATGTTACTGAATCGCAATTATGAATTTGGCCTAAATTTTGGGGGTAAAACTGTAATTTTTGAAAAGTTAGGGACCAAACTGTAAATATATGTTAAATGCAATTTCGTAGTGAGTGAACATTTTAATTTTGTTCAACTAATGTTACTGAATCACAATTATGAATTTGGCCTAAATTTTGGGGGTAAAAATGTAATTTTTGAAAAGTTAGGGGCCATTCAAAAATATTACAATTTCAAAAATTTTGAGATTTTGAGATTTCAAATATTACAATTTCACGCATTACGAACTTGCATTTAACACATATTTACAGTTTGGTCCCTAACTTTTCAAAAATTACAATTTTACCCCCAAAATTTATAAAAAAATCATAATTGCAAATCAATCCATAATTTGCACAAAATTAAAATGTCCACTCACTACGAACTTGCATTTAACACATATTTTCAGTTTGGTCCCTAACTTTTCAAAAATTATAATTTTACCCCCAAAATTTATAAAAAATTCATAATTGCAATTCAATCCATTAATTTCACAAAATTAAAATTTTCATTAAATACGAATTTGCATAAAACATCAGTTACATCAAACATTGTTCAATAAACATCAAATACAACTTACAAATTCACTAAACATCTAAGATTCACTTTCGTGATTGCCCGAACTCTGGCCGCGTTGGGGACATCTAGTTGCGTTGTGATCGGTACTTCTGCAAATTCCGCACTTGTATTTTCTCTTCGAATTTTCAAGGGATGATACATGTCGTGACTTTTTAGGCCTTCCACGAGTTATTTCGGCGACTGGAGGTAGCACTACTCTCGCCATAACATCATCGGGGATGTTCATCCACTGGTCTTGCGATGGAACGGGTTCTATGAGCTCAAAGTATGATTGACGCGTATTGTTGACCGTGTAGTATTGGCTAACAAGCTCAAACACATACTTACCACTATCTTTTGGTCGTTTGTCCATGACAGCTGCAATTGTGTGCTCACACGGTATTTGCTCAATATGAAAGACGCCACATGAACAAGTTCTTTCCGCTAAATCCACAATTACGGACCACTCGGTAGATTCCACTTTCCATGTATCATACCTTAATTCACATTTGCGCCACCCATACGCCTTTTCATATCGCTCAGATATGAACTTCTCCTTCGATGGGGTAAATACAGATGACTATCCATCAGCCTCAGCACAACGCTCTCTAAACCACTTTCCCATCAAATCAACAATAAATTTGAGAAAGTAACATATGGGAAAATATTTGACATCTTTGATCCAATTATTGAGGACCTCAACATGTTTAGACGTCATTACCTCATATCTGTTCACACGATGGTGGATTCTCGCCCATTTCTCAAACGTTACCTCGTTGTGTAGCCAATTTGCACATCCCGGGCTCTTGCTTTTCAAGAGACCAAAATATTTTTCGAACTCACTCTCCCTGTACGCGAAAGCAGCTTTGTGAAAGTACCCGGTTACCCCATCTTTCCCAAACTTTTTTACCAAGTTCTCTTTGAGGTGGAAGTAACATGCCCCATGATCAGCTAAAGGGTAAACACTAAACATCTTTTACCGCTTTAGTAAGACCTTTGCCCCTGTCTGAAACAATAACCAGATCGTCTCTGTCTGGTACACCCTCTTTCAAACACTCTAGGAAATAAGTCCAACATGCCGCATCCTCGTTGCCCTTAGCTACCCCCTATGCAATTGGAAAACAACGATTTTCACTGTCCGTCGCACTTGCAATTAGAACGGTTCCTTTATATCTTTGGCCCCAAAAATGTTGCATCAATTACAATTACATTTCTTAGGAAATGAAATCCTCGAGTAGCAGCTCCGAAAGACATGAAGAAATACTTAAACTGGTTTTCGGAGTCCGTATGGATGCGAGTGCGCGTGCCAGGATTTTTTTGCTCAATCATGTAAGCATAGGACGGTAGATTGGCAAAGTTTTCTTCGAATGTACCCATAATCTCTGCTTGAATTGTTTCCCCCTCCAAGATGTCATATAGCTAATGTTAACCTTTTCTTCGGCACACATAAAGTTTATCAGTGCTATCCCACAAGTGTGAATGTTTGTATATGTTCGAATAACAAATTCTGGGCACTTAGGTTCCTTAGTCGCATATAAACGCCAAGGACAACCAGGAGACTTACACTGAGCTATCTTCCTATTAGGGTCAGACTTAATTTTCCATTTTTTTCCTACAGCAGTGTCATAAAGTGTATCCATGAACGCTTTTTTTTTTGCAAACCGTGACCAACTGTCCATCCTGATTCATCACTCCTCCCCTGGGAATAATTTCTTGCAACAGAATCATCGTTATCAAAGCCTTCATGACTAGGTGGTTCGTAAAATTCGTCATGGCTAGGCGCTTCACCATAACCACCACCACCACCACATCACCACCAACATCACCATCTACATCATTACCCACATAATCACCCACATCACCACACTCGTTGTCAACGTTACGGTGTTCACCATTTACATCAGCACCACCATAATCATCTTCGCCGTCAAAGTTACGGCAGTCATAACGAACATTATGACCTTCGTTGTCATGCGGAGACCACTGACTATATGGAGGAGAACAACGTAGTGGTTCAACTTCCTCCACTGTACGTAAAGTTGGATTAGAGGCAATGATCTCCTCATCAACATCATCTTGTACACTTGATCCTCCTATAACACATCCATCAAGTTGGTAATTGAAACTAACTTTGTCCATGAGTTTTTTTCCTTTACCCTGGGTCATAAGTTTCTTCGATTTCTCTTTTCTACCCGGAGTTGCCTCTATCCACATAATTTATTCTCTCGAAGAAAAAAATCAAGTACAAAATTAAATCAAGAGAACTACGGGCATAGTGTTTTGTTATCTCCCAATCTTCTTCATCTGATACTTTCACTATCAGGTTATTAACACATTCGCACATAATCTCAAAAATATCAGTATGTCGATCTAAATTCAACTTCTTGCAAATTTTATCGAGTAGTTCCTCAAACGAAATTTTCCTATCCACCATTATTGTTTTCATAGAATATCCACTCCAATGCCATTTATCATCCATTTGGCGTGTAAAATCACCGTCATATCGAAGATATACTATAAGTTTGTCCATTCCTACAAGTAAAAACAAAAATTAATACACAAGCTATCTAAATAAAAAAAATGCATTAGGACAATACTGCCATGTTAGCGTGTGGCGTGTGTAAATGGCCACACACCATGCACAACTTCATGGTGTGGGCGTGTGGCAAGAAGACACGCCACACGCCAAAAATCGCGAACTTCAGTTCGATTCGATTTCTCAATTTCTGTTAACTAAATCACTCAAATAAAACATCAAAACTTCAAGTAACTTGCAAATGCTTACCTTTTATGTTGTTCTTACTCCTTTTCTTCCTTGATTTGAGTGAAATTTGTATAAATTGGGTTAGGGTTTGGGGTTGATTTTGGGAGAGAAATTGAATTTGATTTTGGGGTGGGTTGATTTTGAAGTTTTTAAAATTTTGGGATATATTTGTTAAAGTTTAATTTTATTAGGAAGAGTTAATTAATTATGTTTAGTTAGTTAATTAATCCTATGGCCTTTGAGTAATTTTTAATAATTTAATGGCCTTTGAGTAAATAAAATTTTGTTTTGTGGCTTTTTAGAAAATGTTTGCCTAATTGAGTGAAGATCGTATGTCTAATTTAAATTGATTTTTGTCTTTATTTTTTTTATTTCATTAATGAATAAATTAAATTGTTAGCATTGTATGTAGCGCATAGGTAGGGGCGGAGCCAGGAATTTAAAGCGAGGGGGCGAGTCTTGGTTAACAAAAAAAAGGACGGTGTAAATTATTTTTATATATCATAATTATTAATTTTTATACTGATTAATATATATATATATATATATATATATATATATATATTAATATATATATATATATATATATATATATATATATATATAAAAGTAAAGTAAGGTAAATATATTGGATAATATATAATCATTTCTATATTATAAGATAAGTAATCATTAGACATAAGAAAAATATGAAGTAACTTGACGAAATGCAAATATCAACAACTAAAATTTAACTTAGACATTAAATAGCATTCTACGCTCTGTCATGAAATCTGATAATCGATTTCTACCATATATTTTGTCGATAAATAAAAAAGTAGATCAAGCAAGTCATCTAAAACAATATAAAATTTATCTCCAAAGTAATAAAAGTAAGAATAAATTTAAATATTCACGATTTAAAGTTTTAGAATAACAAATTCTTTTATAATATTTTGATGATTAACTTACCCACTTTGTTAAGAAAATAGGAAAGAATAACCATCTAACAAGAAGTTTAAGAAGGAAATTACATTTAGATGTAGAAATTTTTTCTTAATCATCTAAAATAATTTTAGAAGTTTATTAATTGAACAAACTGTAGGAACTTTCTTATTCAATTTCTATTTGAATAGGTAAGTGAATAATAAATATTGTAGGCTCTATGTTCAATCACTCGATTCAAAATTAATCACTTTGAAGACTTGAATATTGGACTTGGGTTATGACTAGATGACCAATTAAAAAAAACTATTAACTAGATGATCAATTTAAATAAAATTAATGTTGAATGAATAATCAGATAATTAATAAAAAATAATGCATTAAAAATAGGAAATAAGTCACTGGGCTGGGGGGTGCTTGTGCCCCCATCCGCACCCATGACCCATGTCCCTCCGCCCCGGCATAGACGACCTCTTCGTTAGCACATCAATAATGCAAAGAAGTAAACATGGTGTTGGTGTATTTGTGCAATTATTTATTTATGAAACATTTAAAATTCACACATAATTGTACGCAATATTAAAGCATATAAACATTACATCATTAGATAATATTTGAGTTTTATTAAATTAGCTTCTTAAGGTTTGCCGGAAAAAAAAAATGCACTGTACTATATATTAGATTTGTATATCAGATTTTCTCAAATGATATATTTTGATTTTACTATGTCAAGTTTCTTAATTATATTCTAAGTCAAATTTATAGACCAAGAAGTGGTACGCTAAATTTTTATTTGTCAAGATAAATTCGATATACCAAAAGAGTCAAGAAAGACAAACTCGTTCTTTATATAGTTTTTGTATCATCTAATGTTCTGTGTCCATTTCCTCACTAATATTATTCAAAGTCTAAAGATATTCTAAATAGTAAATATAAATATTTAAATTCTAAATAAATTAATTAAAATGTGTGAAAAGAGTCATTTGTTTTTCCTTTTTCAATCAGTAATAAATGAAAGAGTTGGCAAGAGTAAGAAAAACTAATCATAACTACTATGAACTATAAGTTCCAAAAGTGATCAACAAAAAAATCACATGGGCAAGTTTGATGACATAAATTGTACAAATTAAATTGACATTTGATAGCAATTTAAAAGATCGTGAACTACTCCCTCCATTAGGTCCCTCCATTCCTAAATACATGTCGTTTTAGTAAAAAAAACTTTTCACCTAAATTTCAAGGGTAAAATCGGAAGTGTTCTCAGCTAGCCCCTGCACTCCGAGCGAGCAATCAGACAACTTGATTTTCCTGGACCAATATTTCCTTTGGCACCTTTAGAGATATTTGATTCGTATTCCACCCCGCCTCCTCTATTTGCAACATAAAATCATCGAATTTATTGTTTAACTCAATCAGACTTTGCCCAAGTTGATCGAACATATCAACTGAGTCGTTCCAATTCTGATGGAGCCTATACGATTGCCACACACTTCGTAACACGGACAGACTTGTAGCTCCCTCCTGTATGATTGAAGTTTAATATGTGTGATATTATGATTATATTGCTAACATTTGTACGATTGCATACCTTAAAACATATGAAGATCACAAATTCTGTTTGCTGTTGGTTGACGACTAGAAAATATTTCTCGTTTGCGTACAGTTTAAGAAGCATCCTCAGCTGTTCATAATAAATAAATAATTTTTTTATTACTTGAATGGATTTTTCTAGAGTAATTAATGAAATCGATTATCAAGAAACGAGGGCATACCATGGAGCCGCGTCTCTTGCCAGTAACCATCTCGTCCAAGGAGACATCAAAAATAATTCTTGGTCGAATAAATTTTTCCCATACTAATATATTTTCCATCCTGTTGCAATCACTTATGCCTGATCCAACACTGGTTTATATATTTATTCCTTATTTCATAAATTGCTACTGCATGTGACAATTAAGCATAAGCTTACCTGGAACTTTATCGTATAAAATATGCGAGTCCACCAGTATCCGAGCTCGCTTGAGGTTTATCTGACAAAAAAATGAATAGATATTTATGAAAAGGCACTTCTTGTTAGTGCAAATTAGCATAAATATTTCTTAATCGACAATCCTATCGAGTCTTGCTGAGGTAAATATTATATCTTACCGTATTAAACCGCAGAACTGAGAGGGATAGATAGCGAAACCAGAGGTGTAGAAGCCGCATAACAAGCCATGTTGATACAAACATAGGATATGATGAAGTAATACCAGGTGTATCCTAAATTGTGGTTCTGATTAAGCTATCAAAGAATAATTGCGATGAATTGAGAATTATATCCAAATAAAATGGAATTAATATTAAATATTTCGACATACCAGAACAAGTATGCCTAGAGAAAGACCAACCAACTCCGCAGCTACTTCCCAAACTTCTTCCTGCCAATGTTGGCCAAAATAAAATCAGCGAGATTACATTATAAAGTTCATTATAGTTCTCAATCAGTGGTCATAGCCCGTAACCAAAATCCCACATTTCAATATAGTGCAGTCACCGCTATACACAGTGAGATTTGTATAACACATCAGACGTCTAATGGAAATTAAAGAACAAATTTAAAAATTAATGGAGATTTATATAAGTAGAAACATTGTTGTAGTTCAAGTGTGTCACAACAAAAGAAAATATAATTGCCTACCTTTGCTGATACCTCTCCGAGATTTCCGGAAATTGCAAAATGGTTCTGTATAACCCGAAATGAAGGATCTCTTAGACCCCTACCCACAGCCTGCACAATTAGGAATTAACAGGATAAACTCCTCAATAACTATCTCAACATACTTTAAGCACTTCTCAAGATTAATTACTACAAAATGAAAAAGGAAAACAATAGGGTGGCAATATTTATGAGCAATCTAGTTTATGACTTCAATTTTGAATCTATCATGAAAATAATTTGAAGGCATATTTTTCCAGGACATTAGTATGTGGTCAGTTTCAGCACCGAGAGCTGTTCTACCAAGTATACCCCCAATCAGAGAAACACCACTCATTTCCGTGTTCCAACACGAAGTCCCCTTTATTAAGATAAACAAATAATAAAAAAGCTCTTAATTCCAGGACAGGGAGTGAATTTAGGACAGTTTATGAGAGAGCACAGCCTCTGTTAAGTAACTTTACCTTTGCAAGATTTCCAAGCGATGCCAATGGCAAGAAATAAGCAGGATATAATTGGGTACTGAGATCAAAGATGCTGCAAAATAATATTTTTTCAAAGAGTGCAGAACATAATTGGATATAATTTTGTTCATCAAAGAGTGCATCATCTACAAACATGTATTCACTGAAAGAATAGAAGAGCCGTACCTCCCAGTACTGCCAATGAAGTCTGCATATAAGCGCCACTGTTTAGGATCATCATCAAAAAGATTTCCAAATCTTCCACCTGAAATTCAATAATTTAATAATTATTCATGCATTCATATGAGTGCTTGCATTATGCTCGATTTAGTAGGAGATAGCTAAACCGATTAATAAGCGGCCAACAGAGCCGATGCCACTTTTTGACACCCATCTGCAAACACAAGAAATTGATCCAACTTTAGCACACGCAACCTAGCTTTAACAGAAAGCACCAAAATTCTCATTTTGGCATGATGTGCCAAATTTGGACTTAAAACACAACAAATCCTTTAATATTATTCAGTTCGGTCATCTTACATTTACCAAAACAAATAAGAATGAGATCTATACCTGATAGCAGCAGCAGAAGCTGCAGCTGTAGTTCCAGAAAATGAGCCTACTCCAACAGCCTATATTTTAAACCACATAATTTAGTATGAATTTTAGAGCCTTAAGGTTACTAGTACAATGTAATGAATAAATTATGTAAGCTATTTTTTAAAAAATTCTAATATTGGTTAATGACAGAAAAAGAAAACCAAAATATATGAATATTATCATATTCAATTTCAGCATCCTGACACCAAAGTTATTTGTTTTAAAAGAAAGCAAGGATCTAAGAACAACAATTTCGAATTACGCCAATGATGATACTCTCACACGTAAAGAGGAAATATGTCGTTCGAAGAAGTATCAAGCTTTAAAGCACTTCCAAAATAATCACTCAAATAAACAAGAAACAGCTGATGTATAACCCTATGTTATGAAGATAGAAGTCTAGAAATTGTTATTTCGGGCATGATTAAATGATATATACACAAGCAAAATTAATAGCCAGAGTTGGATTGACATGCCGTCAAAAGACTGGACGTGACCAAAGTATGACAAATCCATCCCGTGACATTAGTTGGGAACTGCAGCAATATATACTCCAAGTAATCATCCGAAACCGAGTCTGCATAGTAAGTAAGGAAATCAACTTAAGTGAAAGCAACATGAGGATACACTGTTTAAGCTTATACTATCCAAAACATAATTAAAAGTGTAAATAGAGTACGCAAGATATATCACCAGGGAAGCCAGAAGGCAGTATGAAATCTTTGATAGTTTTCGGAAGCCACAACAATTCGGAGTCACGATTCACAGACACATTAGTTTCCGGCATATATTCCTCGAGGATTGTCCTAATTTGTGAATCACTTTCTACAACATATCTGTCTCAAAGTGCACCAATATACACAAATTCACAATTCATTATATAAGGTAAGTCCTAATAGCATTACAAAGAAATTCCAATCCAGATTCAACCAACAACTTTGGGCAAGAAATCAGTACTACAAATATGCCAAAATAACTTGAAAAATAAAATGGTAGTAGGAAATTGTAAATAACTCAAAGTACACACACACACACTGAATATGAAAAGGTTAAATGTAAGTAAAAAATTAATAAAAGTTGAAGTGTTGGGTACCTCTTTGAAGTGCCATTCTTGTACTTCTCCAACAAAATAAGATGTGCTTGAGCTTGAGCTTGAGCTTGACTTTCCTCATAAGAAACAAGTTCAAAGATAAATTAAGAACCCAGATTATACACTACTAGATTGGTTGAGGTTTAAAGTGAAAATATAATAAGAGCTTACTCTGAACATTGGTCTTCTGCTCCGCTTGAGTTGCAGAAAATCTGAAATCGGTCAATTTTTGCCGGAAATATATTTCGTCTGGAGTCATTGGTGAAGCACTGGTGGCAGGAGAGTTGTGAAGCGTAAGCCATTGTTGAATTTCAGAGTTTAACTGTGCTTCCCCTTTTGGCTTGATTTCAGCTGGGGGGATGGTTTTCCTTTTTCTTTAGTCCTTTTCGGGATGAGGAATTTATACATCTTTTTAATTTTTTTTTATAGTGACTCAAATTAATGCTCCCTCCTGCCATTTTTATCTATCCTTCAATATTTTTTTGGTGAAGTTTTTAGTAAAATTTAAAAGGTGGAACTTTTAGATATGTTTTATATAGATGACATTGAAAGTAGTGACTGAGAGTTAATGATGTCAAATTATTATATTACGTAAAATAATATTTTTGAGAAAAATGATTTTATTTCTGGAAAGAAAGTTTTATTTTGGGACATTTAAAAAAGAAAATAATATTGAAAATTTGGGTGTAATTTTTTCTAATAGTCAAACTTTTTCACATTTCACAGTTTTGTATATCTTAAAAACCATATAAGATATTTCTTTTGTTCTTTTTTTCATTTTTGAAAAAAGGATTATGTTACAGATAATCAATAATAAATAATTCGTTACAAAATACCTAACAACTTGTTTTGTTGAAACTAAATATGGACGGTAGTTACTTGGCTAGTGTGAAGTCTGCAGGTATGGGGGTGCTATTAGAAACGAAGCTGGAGAATGTATTTTGGCTTCAGTGAAATATGTGCGAGTGTACTTATTGGAGGAATTACCTAAGTCTCAGAATTGTGAAGATGAAGACGAAGAGAGCAAAGGAAATGGATTTTGGAATTTAGGGATTTGGATTTCTATTTTCTCAGATCAGATTATTTATTTTATTTGTATTTTATTTTTATTCTTTTGTATTTAATAGAAGCGTGTTTACGCTTTTAGGTTAGTAAAGGTTATAACCGACTTAGGCTCTATATATATACTCTGGGTTCGAATACTGTAAAGAACAATTATTCATAAATATATTTTACACAATTTTATTTCTTCTCCTTGTTCTCTCTATGAACAAATATCAATTCAAAACTATGAAGAAATCCAATGGATTATAACATGGTATCAGCAAGGTTTTAATTACTTTCGCTTCATTTTCATCTTCTTTCTTTCTGCTCTTCTCGTGCAGTTTACTATCTTCTTCCCGTGTTTTTTTCTTCTTTCTCTCGGAAGTGTTATCTTCTTGAGATTGTTTTCAGTTGTTCTTGAGGTTTTGTCCTCTTTCAAGAGAGTTTTGTTATCTATTCTTGATCACTCATCTCTTCGCTTGTTTTTCCCAGATTTCTTCTCTGTTTCCTTTATCCAAATCATGTCCTCAGAATCTGGTTTGAATTCTTCATCCACCACCAGTTCTCGATCAAGACTTCCCATTGAAGATCCTTGCACACCTTTTTTTCTTCACCCATCCGATGGCCCTGGCCTCCTTCTTGTTCAGAAACAAACTTATAGGCGACAATTATGCTGCTTGGGCAAGATCCATGTCCCTAGCATTGAATGTAAAACATAAAATAGGGTTCATCAATGGTACAATAACATATCCTAGACATTCTGATCCTATCATGCAAGATGCATGGTCCAGGAATAATGATATAGTAGTTTCCTGGATTATAAATTCTGTTTCTACAGATACCCATTCAAGTATTATTTACACTACCATAGCAAAGGAAATCTGGGATGATTTGAAAGCACGATTTCAACAAAGCAATGGACCTAGGGTCTTTCAACTCCGTAGGGATCTTGCCACCCTAACTCAAGACAATTACTCAGTCAACATTCATTTTGCAAAATTGAAATCTATTTGGGATGAGTTGCACACTTACAGACCTACTTTGGTTTCTTGTCCTAGTAACTGTGGGAATGCACAGAAAATTCTTTCCCATCATCAAGAAGAATATGTTATGGCTTTCCTAATGGGATTTAATTCCTCTTTTGACACTTTAAGAGAACAAGTTCTCCTTATGGATCATTTACCTCCATTAAGCAGGGTATTTGCACTAGCTACACAGGCAGAGAGGCAAAAACTGGTAGGATAGAGACATTCCTCAGATCTTACTTCTTCTATGGCTTTTGCTTTCAAGAATTCTACCCAACAGTTTCAACAAAATCAACCCCACGTCCATATAACCAGTTCAAACCACCAAATCAGTCCACTAACACCTTCAAAAGGAAAGAAAAACCTACTTGTGCACATTGTAATATTCAGGGACATACAATTGATAAATGTTACAATTTACATGGCTATCCACCTGGTTTTCAGTTCAAGCCTAAACAACATAATTTTCAGAATAATCCAGTCAATCAAGTATCTGAGGAATCTCCCTCACTTCAATGTAATCAGAAATTCCAGTCTGATTTTCCTACAACAGGTGACACCAATCATCCAATTAATCCTCTTCTACAGAGTTTCACTGCTGAACAATGCCAACACTTGACGAATCTTCTCTCATCACAAGTATAATTTCATGGTGCTTCATCATCTAGTCCATCTAATGAATCTACACACATTTCTTGAATTTCTGGTATTTGTTCTAACACCTATGATCCTACTCTTTTCAATTTTAACAATTTTTGGATTATTGATTCTGGCGTATCAAAACATATTTGCAATGACAGATCTTTCTTTCTTTTCTTAAAACCTATAAGTAATACTAAGGTTGTTTTACATGTTTCTTCATCTTTTCCTGTTTCTGAAACTGGAGATATTATCATATTTCATGGTTTAACACTTAAAAATGTTTTCTACATTCCTAAATTTAAGTTTAATCTAATTTCAATTAGTGAACTTCTAAGATTAGACAATTTAGTTATAAAATTTACCCCCACTTCATTCCTCATTCAGGATTATCAAGAGAGGATGATTGGAAGGGGTAATCTTCACCATGGAATCTACATTTTGGACCACCAGAATTACACATGACCTCTGCATGCTCATTGCAATAAGATCTCTTTTACTACTTGGCACAGAAGATTGGGTCATTTTCCTATAAAGACTATGAGTACACTTAAGGATGTTTTAGATTTAGGTCATTCAAATAATTGTAATAATGATCCTTGTTACATTTGTCCTTTAGCCAAACATAAAAGGCTGCCTTTTCCTAAATCTACATCTACTTCTGCTGAAATTTTTAATTTAATTAGCTGTGACTTGTGGGGTCCTTTTCATACTATTTCTCATAATGGACATAGATATTTTGCTACTATAATTGATGATTACTCAAGGTTTACTTGGGTTTTTTTTGGCAAATAAATCTGACATTAGTTCTGTTATCCCAACTTTTCTTAACATGATCAAAAATCAGTTTAATAAGTGTATTAAAGTTTTTAGGAGTGATAATGCTCCTGCGTTATGTTTTAAAGATTTATTTGCTAAACTTGGTATATTACATCAATTTTCTTGTGTTGAAACTCCACAATAAAATTCAGTTGTGGAGAGAAAACTAACACTTATTGAATGTTGCAAGAGCTCTCTTTTTTGAATCTAAAGTGCCTTTTATTTTCTGGAATGAATGTATTTCTACTGTTGTTTTTCTAATTAACAGGACTCCTTCTAAGATTCTGCATTATAAATCTCCTTATAACATTTTATATGATAAACCAGTTGATTACAACTCATTATAAACTTTTGGGTGTCTTGCATTTGCATCCACTTTGAAACAAGGAAGGACCAAATTTGATCCTAGAGGTAGGGTCTGTGTGTTTATTGGGTATCCTTTTGGGATTAAGGGGTATAAATTGTATGATATTTAGAATAAAGAAGTCTTTATATCAAGAGATGTAATTTTCCATGAAAACAATTTTCCTTTTCATACCTTACATTTTGATAATTCTGATCAGGTTTTACAAGACAGCAACATATTTCCTTATGATTTTCCTGATTCTAATTCTTTTGAACAAACTAATTCTTCTGATGAACAGTTGGATCCTGACTTTATCCCTGAAGACTCAATTCCTGAAACAAATATTGTTCCAACAAGAAAATCTACTAGAGAATCTAAAAGACCTTCTTACTTATCAGATTATTACTGTGGTTCTATTATTAATTCTAAATCCGAAATATCCCCTATCTTCTGTTATTCTATACAATAACTTGTCTAGGAGTTATAAATCATTCATTTTAAATGTTTCATCTGAGATTGAACCATCATACTATCATCAAGCTATTAGTCACAGCAAATGGAGAGATGTCATGAATTCTAAAGTTCAGGCTTTAGAAGATACTAAAACTTTGATTATTGTTCCTCTTCCCAAAGACAAAAAGTCAATAGGGTGTAAATGGGTATATAAAATTAAAAGAAATCCTGATGGATCTGTTGATAAGTACAAGGCTAGATTAGTAGCCAAATGTTATACTCGAAGGGAGGGGACATATTATAATGAGACTTTTTCTCCAGTTGCTAAGTTAGTAACTGTAAAGGTTCTTTTAGCTTTAGCAACAATAAATAATTGGGAATTATGTCAACTAGACATCAACAATGCTTTTTTATATGGAAACTTAGATGAGAAAGTGTACATGGACCTTCCTTTAGGGTACACATATCCTAAACTACAGGATAAGTTAAAAATGTTTGTAAACTACAAAAATCCCTGTATGGTCTTAAACAGGCTTCCAGACAATGGAATGCCAAGTTCACTGATGCACTTTTGGAGTTTGGATTTTCTCAATCCAAATCAGATTATTCCTTATTTACTAAAGGAAAATATACTAACTCTTTGGCTCTTTTGTTATATTGTAATTGCAGGTCCTGATATTCAGCAAATTACTCTCCTAAAGGATTTTCTCCTAACAAAATTTAAATTAAAAGACATGGGTGCTCTTAAGTATTTCCTCGGATTGGAGGTTGCTAGATCATCTAAAGGCATTTGCTTGAACCATAGGCAGTATGCTCTTCAAATCCTTGAAGAGACAGGTTATCTAGAGTGTAAATCTTTATCTTTGCCTATGAATCCTAGAACTCAATTTAATTCAAAAGATGGAGATCTTCTTGGGGATGAAGATGTCACACAATATAGAAGGTTGATAGGGAGATTATTATATCTAACTATCACTAGACCTGATATTTGTTTTTCAGTACATAAACTTAGTCAGTTTGTTTCTAAACCTAGATTGCCTCATTTACAAGCTTTACATCACATTTTAAGATATCTTAAATCTTGTCCTGGTAAAGGTTTGTTTTATTCTTCTAAATCTTCTCGAACATAAAGTTCCTTTGCAGATGCGGACTGGGCATCTTGCAAGATACTAGGAAGTCCACTACAGGTTTTTGTGTTTTTTTAGGGGATTCCCTTGTTTCTTGGAAATCAAAGAAACAAGTGAATGTTTCTAAATCCTTTGCTGAAGCAGAGTACCGAGCTTTGGCAACTGTTTCCAGTGAATTAGTCTGGTTAAAACAACTACTCAAGGATTTTCATATCTCTTCTTCTTATCCTACTCTACTTTATTGTGATAATAACCCAGCAATTCACATTGGAAGTAAACCTATTTTTCATGAACGCACTAAACATATCGAGATAGATTGCCATTTCATAAGAGAACAAGTTGACTAAAAACGAATGAAACTCATGCCTATACATACGGATAATCAACTAGCAGATTCATTTACAAAGGCGTTGTACTTACCTCGGTTTTTGCAGTTGTTATCCAAGATGAAGTTGCTCGACATCCATGCTCCATCTTGCGGGGGGGAGGGGGGTATTGGAGGAATTACCTAAGTCTCAGAATTGTGAAGACGAAGGCGAAGAGAGCAAAGGAAATGGATTTGGGAATTTAGGGATTTGGATTTCTATTTTCTCAGATCAAATTATTTATTTTATTTGTATTTTATTTTTTATTCTTTTGTATTTAATAGAAGCGTGTTTACGCTTTTGGGTTAGTAACGATTATAACTGACTTAGGCTCTATATATACTCTGGGTTCGAACAATTATTCATAAATATATTTTACACAATTTTATTTCTTCTCCATGTTCTCTCTATGAGCAAATATCAATTCAAAACACTTTTCCATTGTTTATGAAGAAATCCAATGGATTATAACAGTACCATCGTTCAAGCGGAGCTCATAGAGCTTCTAAGGAGGGTCTCAAATGTGCTTGGGAAAGACGGATAGAGAAGCTAGTCGTGGAAATCGATTTTGAGGTTATTTGCATATTGGTTAAGAAGATATCTTCGAAATATCATCCTTTAGATCTCGAGAATTGTAGATCTTTCCTTAAGAAGCCTAGAATATTCAGCTTCTTCATATTCGTTTTGAATATTGTAGATCTCGAGGAACCTTGTGATTTTGTTCGGCAACTACTTCTTGATGATTTAAAGTAGTTTGTCCCATTTTTTTTTCCAAAAAAACAACTAATTGCTTATAACCAAATTCACATATCTAGCATTAGTGGCCTTGGCCTAGCGATTCGAAAAGCAATTATAGGAGAATTAAACTAAAATTTATTTTGTAATAATTGACTATGATAAAAATTAACTATAGAATAAGTGCTTTTGTTAGCTTTTGTAAAAGTAATACTTTAGTTGCTTCTAAAATAAGTTGATTTTTTGCTTCTGAAGATCCCAAAAATGCTTATGATCTTGGGGGCCAAACATCATGAAAATCACGATTGAACAGAAGTAATTTTTATAATCAGAGCCAAACACTTCAAAAATCACAAGAGAAATGTAAAAGTGATTTTAAGAGCTCCAATCGCTGGGCCAAACTCACCCTAAATAAATAATGCGTTTCTCGGTTATCATTTCTCTAAGTATGACCTATGTTGATATCATCCAAACACGGGGCATCGTCAACAAGAGGACAAGATATCTACTAGAGTTGCATATACAAAGGTTAAAATTGTTACTCAATTTGTTCCACAATAATTATCGTTTTAGAAATATTTTTTTTTTCAAAATATCTAAAATTTCCAATGCAATATTAATTACCTATTTTTCAATTTTGTTGTTATTAATTACACATAAGAACTTTATCTTATCATCTCCTTGCTATATTTATTAAGTGTATTTTAGGTGTATCTTTTGTTTTTTTTTCCAAAAAATCGTGATATTTATTAAGTTTCTTATTAGTACCGTTGAAAAACTCTAAAATGACAACTTTATAGAATGGAGGCAGTGCTAATTCTCTGCAAACTCCTTCGAGAATCACTTTCCTCAAAATTAACCTTCACCCGCATTCAATTAGTCATCAATAAATCACGTGCACATACAAGCTGGTCCTTTTTTTTTTTTGTTGGTAATACAAATTTATATATAACTATGCAACATAATAGATCAAGTTTACAAAGGGAAAACCCCCATTACACAAAACAGAAACTGACAAGGAATTAGGTTAAGGTCTTCGTACCAATTAGAACAAAATGCATCAAAAGGTGATTGGTATAGTGGAAGGGACTAGTCACTACAAAGTAGCGGACTCATGTTCGAATCTTGTTAAGAGAGGTATCCACTAACGCGCCTCGAAAGAGATTAAACCCTTAGAAAACAAAAAAAAATTAGAACAAAAAGCCAAAGCGGCCAAATTATAAGCGGCCCAATTTGCATTTCTTGAGAGATGACAGGACTTTCACTTAGGCCAGAATGCCCAAAGCTTCATAATTTCGCCCACAGAGCACTCCAAAAACCTATATTTGAAAATGTCCCAATTAAGAGTAGCATTAATAACATTGACACAATCACATTCAAGAGAACTTGCCCAAGATGGAGGTTGTTGACAACATTATACGAAAAGGTTCGACTTTGGCGGCAACGCCGTTAAGACTAGGGAAGCACATGATTTGTTTTCCTCCCAAACTATTTTTTCGCGGACTCATTTTGAAATGGCTCCAAACGGAAACACCACTATGAATTAATAAGGAGAACATGATCAATGATTTCATTCTCTCCATTACAGAGGGGTACCCACATTAGTAAATAAACCAAGATGAGCTTTAGCAAGGATCAAATTGTGCGAAATCTTCCAAAGGAGCAGTTTATGTCGATTGTGTATCTTTGCTTTCCAAACCAAATTGAACAACTTGGGATCAAGATCAAGGAAAATAGGTAACTGAGACTTTATTTTGGTTAACGAGATAACAGCTCTTTATTGAGAAAAATCTCTGACTTGGATTTAATATTTGATCGATTCATCATTATAATTCCATCATCGAAAGAGATTAAACATTATGCAACCAAATAATAATAATAATAACAATAATAATAATTCCATCCCCTCATCGTCTTTTGTAAGTTTTTGTGATTTATCTTCTAACGCGGTATTTGGTGAAATCAAACTCTCTTTGACATTGTATTTGTTCTTTTATCCCAAAAAAAAGACCTTGTATTTGTTCTTTGCCTGCACTTGGCTTTGTCTAACATTTTCTCTAAATTTCTATGCTCAACATTTTCGTATAATTATGCGTTTCGGGATTTCTCTTTTAACTAATTACCAAAAAAAAATAATAATAATAACTGGGTATTTTTTATGTTGTTGGGCTGACTTGCAATAATGCTCAGTTTACTACCAAACAAGGCAATCTTTAGTTGGCCCAATAAACCAATTGGGCCCGATCTTATCTGACTCAGCAAATACGATGTCTTCTGCCCTAATCACATGAAATTGAAAAATACTTAGGCAATGTTCGGTTTGGATTATTCTATATTGGGTCTAATTATACTTTGGGCCAATACATAATGTAATCTGCCACTTTATTCACTGTTTGGCAAATATATTATGGGTCAATTAATATTGGGTCAATTAAACTAATGCCCAGTTCTGTTGGCCCAATAGTGTGTGGGAAAAGTGTAATGTCAATTTTACCCTTAATAAAATCTGAGAGACTACTATCTCAGCCGTCCATACCTCAGATTTAATCTGGGCTGTTTAAATCAATGTATATATACACACAAAATAAACCCTAGGTCATTCTCCTCTTTCTCTTTTCTCTCTCTTCTCCCGCGACTGAAACCCTAGGTCGCTCACGGTGCTGCTATTCCGAACATATTACCTGAAATTCATCCAGTATATTTGAAGTCGTAGGTTGGGAATCAAGATTAGGGGTTGTTATTTGCTATCACCTTCAATTTCCCACGGTATGTTCTATTTATTCTCTCAATTTCGTTTGTATTTGAATTAGTTAGGGTTTGTTTTACAAGTCCACTAATAAATCTTAATTTGTATAGGGTGAGAAGTGAGATTAGGGGTTCTTATTTGCTATCACCTTGAATCCCGACGGTATGTTTCTTTTGATTTTGTGAATTTCGTATATATTTGAATTAGTTAGGGTTTCTCTAATGCTTACATTAATTATGGTCGTAGGTATGGACTCTAGTGAAAGTAGTTCTAGTCGGAGGCGTTCTACATTCAATACCCATGCTCTAGACGGAAGACCGTGTGTGTGTGGCGCTAGTGTGAAGGTATGCACATCCTGGACAAAGGATAACCCTGGGCGGAGGTTTTTACGGTGTCAAGTGACAAAAGTATGCTTCCTTTGAATGGGGTTCTGTTAATATTTTTGCATTAATTTCTTACTGTTTGATGGGGATATTTGAATTTCAGGGTTGTGTAAATTCTGCTTTTAATTGTGTACTTATTAATATGCCATTATCTTATTTTTATAGGGGGAACCTCGTCGTTACTTTGAATGGGTTGATCCACCAATGTGTGATAGGTCAAGGATCATTATTCCTGGTTTGCTTTCGCGGGTTAATCATGCTCAAGCAGAGAATACACGTCTAAAGCATGAAACTATGACTATGAATACTGAGATGCAAAGGCTTGTGAATTCCATTACCAAACTTGAGAACGAAAACATGGCATTGCGTCGTTAACTAAAGTTTGCGATGATCTGTGCCATGGTTCTTTTTATGTGCTTTTTGTTTGGCAAATTCTAGTTTGTATTTTGTGGTAGTTGGCCTGTAATATTATGTGGATTGTGTTTGAACCTAAGCACAATTTTGCTTTTGCATGCTTCATCAATTCAAGTTTTAGTTAATTAAATTCTCATACTTTGGATGACTACTTACATGCATTATGTGAGCTTGTTTATGATTACTGATTTCTTTGTTTGTTAAATTGCCTGATACTTCTTATATGAGTTTCTGTTTGGGTGTTTGAATACGTTAACATAATTGGATACTTACCTCATGACATTGTTGTTTACTAATTAATGATTTATATTTTGTTGTCAATTTGGTCAGAATCCGTTTGCCACAGTTATATGATTTTTTATACTTAAGAGGTTCTTTGAATGTATATAGGAATGTATATATTGATTGATATTTTATATCTACTAGTATATATTGATTTCTATGATACTGGTATAATTATATGTTTTTTTAATCTTAGGGAGGTCTATACAAACTTTCAGAAAAGTTTGTAATTATATCATAACTGGTCAGGAATGTATTATTGAATTATGAATTTCAGTTTTTGTATAAAACATGGCATTGTTGGATACTGGTATCAAATAGGACATTTTAAAATTAGGGGTCATTTTGCAAATTTTTCAGGGGGTTATTGCAATTCCACCTTATATACATGAATGTACAGTTTTTACTGCCATTTTATATCTTGTATATATTGATTGCTATGATACTTGTATGAAATATGTTTTTAAAACATGAGGGTGTTCTTTGCATATTTTGAGAAAAGATATTGTATTTCCAGATATGGTCATTAATGTATTTATTGATTGTTATTTTTCCTCTTGTATATTTCTGAACAGCTTGAGTGTTGAATGCTGCAATGTCATTTATAAATCAGTAGCATTCATTGATTTTGACTACTCTTTTCAAAGCCTATTTTCTGATTGCCCTTTCACTTTTTATGGTTGTGGTCATTTAAATCTTTCATAAATGCAGTTGAAAATATTCACTATGTATCTGCTTTAAATATTAGGATTTGAAATGTTGCATTAAATACATATCTACCCCAATTTATTTCAACATTTATGGGGGAAGTTGGAATGTGAAGTTGTCTATTCTATATATACCACTTACCTTTTCTTGTTCAGTCATTCTATTTTGAAACTTAAAACTGATTTTGGTCTTGAGTGATAAAACACTTTGTTTTGAAAAAATGTCTACCATACAAAAGGATGGCTGGACTTATGATGAAAACTAGAACTTTGTTTGTTTCCTCATGCGTGAGACAAAAGAAAAGGATCTTAAGGACGTTGAGAACCTGAAAAAAAGCCCTTGGACGAATTCAAGCATCCATGGGAACACATTTTGGACGCCGGTTCAATTTCCATTCCATGAAGACGAAGCTGGAGCAGATGCGCATTAGGCACCAGTTCTTCAAGAAGTTCCTTAATACCCCCGGAGTTACTTATGACATAGAGAACTGTGAATCGACCGTTACGGATGCTTACTGGGAAGCTATTGATAGGGAGGTACTGTCTCTTTTTATCACCTTTTAAGTCTTAATATTTTAAGTTTTATAAAGATTGTTTATAACGTAATAACTTGTTTTCTTTTTTCTGTTATTGTTCATAGGCGGAGCCCGAACTTTTCAAATATTTCAGAAGAAACGGTAACACCCTCTGCCTTATGCTTGAATGCATATTTGAAACAGGAGGGTGTAACTAAGATGCCAAGGGACTTGTCTGGCAGTCCTCAGTGGCCGATTCACGTTCGGGACAATGATGAAGATGACAAGGCAATGGTGGCAATGGCTTCAGGTAGTGAATTTATTCCTCCTTTCCTGTTTCCAGAAGAGTGTTATGTTGACATTGAGGAGATGTTTCCTGAAAAAAATGAGGGTGCAATTGTGGAAGTTAATGAGGTGAATGATGTGCAAGGCAGGAAGTTGTTTCATGACGACATTGAAGATGGTATCATGGGGGAACCATCTGGTGTTAAGGTGGAGGATGACAATGAAGGTGGAAGTACTGGATTTGGATCTTGGAATAAGGTGGATTAGGGGGCTGCCAAGGATGTTGCTGATATGGTAGGGTGATAAGGTGGTGGTGGTAGTAGTACTTAGTACTCGTTTTCTACTTTTTTATTTTCTGCAGGCCAAACTTTGTCCAATTACTTATTTATGTTATGTTTTGCAATTTCCAGAACACCATGTTTTATGGTGGTATGTTTTATGTTTGTACTTCCAGAACATGACACTGGATATTTTTGTAATGTACCACCGTGACAATGCCTTATCAATATTATTATGTTATGTGATCTTTTCAAAATTACCTCTTAGTTTTATTTATTAGTTTCCAGATAATTTATAACTTGGTAACTTGGATAAATATTGTATATATGAATAAGTAGACAAGTAAAAAAAAATTAACAATCCAAGCACTTTATCTATTCTGCAGTTCATTTCCAGTTTCCAAAAAATTTGAATTATCAAGCAAAAATTGATTAAGGCATTGCTCGACTAAGCTTTACAACTATTGTGGTAAAAAAATGAAGCTACATGAATGAAGTATAGGTATGAGTCTAAAAAGGTTCTAAAAATTTGACACATTATTCCTGCAAGTTTGAATAAATGAACATAGGTAGTCAGGAATATAATCTTTGAATTAAAGATTTTGCAAGCTAAGAACATGACAAATTTGTAAATCCCCCCCCCCCCCAAAAAATTCCATCCTATTGCATATTTTGTCCTTCAAAACCAACTATAAATATGTGTCCTTGAAATGTAAAGTTTGCACAACATAAGAAATGGCAACCTTCAATCCTCGGCCCCAATCTGAATTTTTCTACACCGAAATATGGCACAAGGAAATCGATGACTACTTCATCGAATTTTTATCCAACGAGGCTTTCTTCCAAAATGCAATTTTCATCCATAGTTTCAGTGACGTTCTCACAATCGCTTGTAACGAACTTAATATTTACTTTCAATCGGCGTTCACTATTAAGACTATCACTGCAAAATTTCACCTTATAAAACGAAGATATTCCACGTTTTCATATTTGAGGAGCCTCTCGGGGTACTATTTAATCGGTGACACCAATGAAGTTGGAAATGAAGGCAGATAAATTGTTAGACATTTGTGCATGGTAACATGTTACATCTCAATGGTTCGAAGTAGACGATGGACCAATTGTTGATCAAGAAAGTCCAACACCAAATCCTATTGAGGACCCGAAAATGCTGCAATTCTCGCCTTGCGATTGAGGATGACGATTTTTGGAACGATCTGGCGAACCAAAATAATACATCTATGGATGGTGAAAATGACGAGGGTGAGAAAGGTACTTCCGTTGCTAAGTGTCTCTGGCCGGACGAAGGGACGTCTCTGGGATCGGTTAAAGGAAAAAAAAATAATGGATATCTGTATCAAGATAACATTATTAATGCAGTTTCATCATTTTCTGTTTTAAAGACTTCAATTTCCCATCTTTATATGCAATTTATTTTAACTCCATCAAATTGTTATCAGGTTGCAAGTTCGACTTTAGTTTTATTGCAAGTAAAATGCTGCTATATTTGCATATTTTCGTTAATGAGGGTCAGGGACCTTTTTGCAAATTTTCGTTAATGAGGGTCAGTTCAGTTTTTGCAATTTTTAGTTTAATGAGGATCAGGGACCTTTTTTGCAATTTTCCGTAAACTGCTGCATTATTTGAAAATAGTGGGCATTCACATATTTTGAAATGGGCTGTTAAGGGGGGCATAATTATGCAGTTCCATTTAAAATTTTGGCCAGTGAAAGGTAATGCTCTATTTTATGTTAAACATGACCAATTCAACCAAAAATTTTAAAATTTTGGCCAGTGAAAGGTAATGCTCTATTTTATGTTAAACATGACCAATTCAACCAAAAATTTGAGCTGTCCAGACCATAAATAAGAATTTCACCTTTTGAATCAAAGTTCTTGCAATTTCCATCATATATGAAAATATGAAGCTAACTAATACATATCATCATCCCAAAATACAAGTGTTAACAATACATATCATCATCCCAAAATACAAATTAGAAATAAATATTAGTTAGGCAAATTACACCCATGAGTAATCAAGTGTTACCAACCTAACTAATATGTCCAAATATCATCATCCCAAAATACAGTCCACTTATATGGTCCAAAATAATTACCAACTTCCACAAACTTGTTAACACTACCAAACTCCCATATCAAATCATTACCAAAAAACAGGGACAAATGCTTCATATTATATCTAGTATGCACCTATTAGAAGTTTAATTGCAAGTTAACCCATATCAACAAAACAGGGTGTTTCCAAAAGTACACAAACCCGTAGCAATCAACAATTGATCAAGGCATTTTACCTTGAAACATCATGTGTGCTTGAATCTCCCAGTTTCGGGGGTTCGAATTCAAGAACAAGCTGGTATGCTTTGCGTTATCCATTATCTTGAAGGAAAGAAAATTGCGATTCTCCTCGCTTAGAGACTCAATACTCTCTAAAGCCGCAATTATCTTTTTTGCTTTATCGTCGTATGAATCTTCCTCCTTTGCAAACTTTGACGAAAGATCAACCCACGTGTCTTTTGCAGCGGTGAGAAACTATGACATGTCGGGCTTATAAACGTCCTCTCCAGTGACTTCGGGTGTTTTCTTCTTTCTTTTTTGTTTTTCTTTCTTGATCTTCTCCTTTTTCAGCTTATTTGTCAACTTGGAAGTCCGAGGGGTCTCTAAATCTGGGTAAATTGGACACGCATTCATTATATCCTCGGCCACATCCGAGGCATCAGTAGTCAAATCCACACAGAGACTACTATATTGCAGTTCATCATTCTTCGTGGACGGTTCTTTTCTTTTCCGGTTCTATTCAATGGTATCTCTCGTCAAATCCTCAACTATATCCTCAAAGCTTTCCGCGCCTTCCCCGGTTGCCCGATCCCTTCCAAATATTTCGACCCAGTCATCGAAATAGTGATATGTCTTGTACCGCATGTTTGCAACATCTGGGTGAGCCTAGCAAGAAAACAAATAAATAGAAACATTTTAAATATTCAGAATTCTCATATATGTAATGAAATTACAAAGGCAGTCCATAAAATACCTTGACGTATAAGTCCCAAACATCATCTTCCACGGTGATTTGCCTTCTGGAGTCGTTCCACCCAAAGCCACTTGTCCCTTGCATTCCTAGTAATTGGCCATACGTCTTCTTCCAAACGGTAATCTTAGAGTTGATATGTTTAGCAAGAATCTTGGAATTAGGAAGCAAAGTAGTTAGGGCAACCTCTAATGCTTGTAAGTAACCCGGCCGAAATGCATTATCGGCCTTCCAACCATTAGCAAGCATCTCTTTCAAGCAATGTAACAATTGTTGTTCTTCAAGCTCATTCCAAGATCTCCGAGCACCTTGTGTCTTTCTTTGAGAAGGCGCCGTATCACCATATCGTGGAACGGATGTCATCTTCTCACAAAACCTACACAACCATTGTGCACAACTCACGGTCTTTAATTAAACAAAATCCTTCAATTAAACAAACTCATTATAATCATTCACGTAATTACTAAAAAATATTATAACAAATCATTCATCAACGTAAACTTTAAAATATAATATCCGTCGATTAAACAAACTCATTCATAATCATTCAGGTACAAACTTTTAAAATACAAGTAATAAAGAAATTGTTCATAACGTTCAAACTAGTACAAACCGAAATTCGAAAGAAATACAACATCCATGCATAACATAACATAATATAATCAAGATGAAAATATTTTGTTTAAAGACAAGTCTTCATATTCTAATGACGCTCTTGATTCCATTTTATGAACATACTACGATCCATATTGTCGCGAAAATTGTTCCACGCATGCGACGGCTCAACTACGTCAACGTAATCCTCAACGACTGCCTCGTCATCATCGTTACTTGAATCACTTGAATCACTGGAATTTTCATGTATACCACACATCGAAGTCCATCGTTCGCTGCATAAAATTCTGAATCAAGAACAATGCCATTATAATCCTGTTTTGCGTCTTCAAGGGGTAAAATGCGTTGCTTCTTAGAATTGTCCATTTTTTTTAACTTGTCCAAAGCTCCGCTCTATTACATTTCGGGCTTGTGAATGTTTCATATTAAAATATTCCTTCTCATTTTGCGGGGCCTCCATTCCGACGCCCCACTCTTTCAAATGATACTGAATCCCCCTATATGGCGCAAGAAACCCTTCTCCGTTGGTATAACCATTATCACATAAGTAATATGTACCTAAATTGAACTCAAATTATTATTGCGATGAAATTTTCATAATTTTACTTATATGTTACTTTTTATTATTGTATCTAGACGTTCTAACGTGTATATTTTCGTACATGTAGGCACCCTCAAACCATTGTTCCGGTTGATTGCATCCCGTAAAACACGACCATTCACCGCGGATCCCTCCCAACCAACAAGTGCATACGTGAATCCTCCATTAACATCACACGCAGCTAACACATTTGTCGAAACAACACCTCTGCGTGATCTATAACGTGGTCTGTCTGCCAAGGGCACTTGAATTTCCGACGTATGTTCCATCCAATGCCCCTATGCAGCCCTATATATGAAAGTCCATTAAACTATACTTATTCGACGAATACCCAAAAGTATTTTAATAATGTAACTCACCGGAAAACAATTCCACCTTGAATCCTGACAATCATCTGTTACTGGTTCTGGGACGGATAACAAAATCTTATGGAGTGTTAACGTACAACCTAGTACGCGGTGAAAGCACTTGCTCACTGTGTCGCCGGACCATTTATAATCAGTCCCAACAACTCGAATCTTCTTATGGTGTGAAAGAACACTAAAAAAAATGGCTACTTGTTCTCTAATCGGAACGTATTTCTTATCCCTTAACCCCCCTCGTTATGTAGCAAGCAACAAAATTTTTCAAAGGAGCTCTTATCAAGCCGTAGGTTGTTTTTGCATCTTACATTTTTCTTCATAGTTATTTTACGAACATATTTGGCTTGCTTTCTTTTCCTACGGATTAGACTATAACGAATTGGTTGGTTCAAAGATTGTGCATGAAGTTGTGTAATAAAACGAAGACACATGAAATAAACACCCATCCAAAAAAATTGATGAAATATTAATAAGAGAAGGTGCTTCCTTCGTTGATCCATTTGCAATATGGCTGCCAACATATGGAAAAAGAATTCATTCAAGATAAAAGGCATTATACTTTGAACAAATATTGGGGACTTTCTGACACAACTATGAGGAACTTATTATAAGAACATGAACATAGCAATATTAAAAATATGAAAATATCCTCATTCAACAAGAACAATCCGAGGACTTATTATAAAAACGCCAACAATCAATATGCAAACTTTAGAATTCATAACAAACACTCAGTCATAATATATGCAACTTATTCATCGATAGTGAAATACACAAAAAAATTATACAAGAAAACCTTGAGGACTATATGAACAAAAAAACCAGTTTCAACTCAAATTTTTTCTTCATAGTAATTTCAGTACAAAGTTAATAGTCAAATATTTTCAGTACAATCTAAAGTGCATTCAACAAAATTTCATATTAAACACATAAACATTTCAATACAAATTTATATAGTCACCTTATCAAGAACAGGCACCAAGAACAGTACAATGGCTACAAGAACAATATAAATTCTAAAAATGGTATAATATTTGTAGGATTCACAACATAAGAAAGCATAATAGTGAAGGGGTTAAATGAAAATTATTAACCCTAAAAAAAATTACGAAGAATGAGTTCTTCGAAAATAATAATAACGAAATTGGCTACTGGTATACAAAAATAGATCTGGAACACCATTTTTTCACATTTCCAGTTAGAAAAATATGAAAATCCGAATATACAAAAATAGAATTTGAAATTATTGATATGAACTGACCTAGATTGGGTCTTCAAAATGGAGCTATCCGTACGGTAATCCGACCTACAAGTACAAAAAATCAGAAAATTAGGGCAAAAATAAAGGAAGTAGATGTTCAAGAGATTAAAGAAAACGAAAATGAGAAGAAATCCAAGGTTGAGCTTCACAAATTTTGCGTCGGTTCTCACTTAGGAAGAAGGGGGAAATCTGTCGTGGGAGAAGAGAAGAGGGAAATGAAAATTTTCCAGAGTTTTGTTAAATTTTACCTGGTTATTTGGCAATTTCTTACAAATTAAAGGGTAATATAGGGATAGAAAAGTTAATCTGGGCCGGCCAATTATAATTTTAGGGGTGGGTCTCCAATTAGAATTGGCTGGATAAAGGGGATGACCCACATTTCTGGCGAATTAGAACGGGCTGCCCGTGATTTTATAAGCCCAACCGAACAAATTTTTTTGGCCCCAATAAATTTTATCAGTCTCATTATTTACCTTATTTGGGCCATATTTTGCAAACCAAACATTGCCTTATAGCAGACCTATTACGCGTCTCCTCCTCACTCACCACGAGAAACCCCGCCCTTCTACTCCGCCGCCGTCGCTGGCACTTTGAATTGCTTTCACTACTTTATTGAGAAATGGCGTCTCAAAATTTCATCTGGAATTTAGCTAAAACATATTTCACCGCAGGGCTTATAGGCCTCACAGTATCTGACCGTTATGCCAGCTTTATGGCCGTTCGAGGTTCCTCAATGTCTCCAACTTTTAATCCCCGTGTCAAGAAAAACAGTGGAATTGTGTTAGGTAAATTACCTATTTTACTTTTTTTTTTAAATTTACTGCAGTAGTAAACAATTGCTGAAATATGTGTATGGTTACAGATGATTATGTATTAGTGGAGAAATTATGCTTGGAGAAATATAAGTTCTCGCAGGGTGACGTCGTGGTTTTTCGGTAATTCGACACTCTTTTTCAATTGAAGTATATTTCTTGTTAGTTGTTTTCTTTTGTTGTGGTTTCTGAACGAGCATTTGATTGCTGATGAATTATTCTAGCTGATTGATTAGTTTTTAGGCTTATGTGTTATTTTGTTTTTTGAACACTATCTTTCTTATCTAATTTATCAATCTAGAATACTTGAATGTAGTACAAATTAGAAAAAAAAGGAAACTTAAATGTGTTTTTCTCTTCTCATGATAGCAGACTCACTCCTCACGGATTCTTGGATGCTATCCGAGCTACAAATTTGCTGTAATACGAGAAATGATCAATTGAGTTTTTCTCTTCTTTTCAGGATCAGTTTTCCTATCTGCCATTGTTGTTGTGTCTTTACTCATCATTCATCCCTCTTATCTGGTTGATTAGCTAGCAAAATTCCCAGAAACCAATTGCTGCAGGACAAATCAAATCCCGAAATATAGTACTATAATTTGGTTTATGACGTTTATTAAATAGTTGGAGCATGCTGGACTAAGCAAGAATTTTTTTTAAATATAACAAATTTCCTAATAAATTTATCGTTAAATGCAAGAATTTCCCCGTGTTAGATGCTGGCAATTTGTTATGCGGTGAAACATTCCTAAAATTTAAGACCTGTTAGATTGATAGAGAAGTACATGACCCAACACAAGCAGGTTTTGTGTCTTTGATATTGAATCACATCAACTTGCATCTTTTCCTTAGGATGAGATTTTCATGGTAACTCCATCTTTCACTAAAAAGTAATCTAAAAAATAACGTTGATGCAGTTGGGACCTATTACTTACGTGTTTCCTCCTTTGGAATAATTATATCTTATATGCTGATGAAATTACATTCTTGAAATTTGCAGTTCCCCAACTAATTATAAAGAGAAAAACGTAAAGAGAATTACTGCCCTGCCAGGTGACTGGATTAATCTCTCGTCATTTGACACTGTGAAGATCCCCAAAGGGCATTGTTGGGTTGAGGGAGACAACGCAGCTTGCAGCGTAGATTCAAGATCACATGGCCCGGTATGTAATGAGTTGTTGTAGTTATACTAAGGCATGTGAAGTCAAAATAACACACATATAATCGCATAACATGTGCTACTGTCTAGTAATTTCATATGCACAATGCATTGATTAAGAAATCTTCTATCAAAATTCTTGTGACTGTTATATGGTTGTGTGCATTTTCATCTATTCTTATACCGACTCATTATTGATTCTGACTTTGAAATGTTCATAATTTTCAGATTCCTCTTGGCTTGATTTGTGGGCGAATAACTCATGTTGTTTGGCCACCGCAGAGAATAGGTAGAGTTTATGGTAAAATTACTAAAGAAGACACACTGCCCTTGTGATCCTAAGTGCATGTACCAGACAGCAAACTCTCCTCATCTTTGTTAAATGGCTTCTTATTGTCATTATGGAATATGCCTAGTGTTCTTCACATTATCCGCTACAGAATACAAATTCTCTACACCAATCCGAGAGCAGAACTCCATCAGCGCCAATGGCAATGGGGACCTCTCTATCTGCTCTCACCACATCCTTATCTTCTCTCTCATTCTCCTCTCATATTTCCCAAAATCCTCTTCACAACCTCTCCTTTTCGCCATCCAAACCCCTTTCTTTAAAATCCAGAGCCCCCAAATTCCCCACCGCCCTCGTCGTTGTTGCCTCCACCGCTGTAGCCGACCCCGAAGTGGAAACGGCGGACTTAGAGAAGTTGAATTCTACACTTCCCTGTGGATTCGCTGCTCAGAACATAATCGGAACTGGCCAGAGGAAATGCGCCATAGCTAGGGTTGTTCTGCAAGAAGGCAACGTAAAAGTCATCATCAACTATCGCGATGCAAAGGTACTTAGTATTTAGTAGTATATTACTAAGATAGTGTTCAAAACTGTAAGCCAACTAGCCAGACTAGGAAGAATTGCTAGAAGTAGAGTAGAAAATGCATATTTGATTGTGAATAGTATTATCTAGTTATCAATCCGTTGTGTGTGTTGCGTGAAGCTAAGTGAATGCAGAACTGAACTTTACAACTCTTGTGATTGAATTCTTCTTATCTTTCCTAATTGGGTCACTCCAGAAACCATCATTTCCAGGCACTCTTCAGTTTTCTTCACTCACATTCGGTATGTATGTACTTAATTCCAAATTAGGAGCATAAAAAATCCAAATGGAAAAAAAGATAGCAAAAGCTACCCAAGACTCGGGAATATCCTCCAGGGGCAACAGAAAAGGAGAACAATTCGGGGTTCGACTCCACATCCACTTGCGGTAACGTCCACGTACGGTTCTTTGAGAAAAACCCCGATGGTCCCGCTTCATTGGGGATCGAAGAATTCACCGGAGCTCATTTCCCCACAGGGATTCCTCATCAATATTGATGAAATTGAAAAAAGGGTTTGAAGTGCAAGAAAAGAAGGCCTAGCTGTAAGTACTTCCCTGGTATCCAACAGTGAACTTTGGTTTCATTCCTTTTGCTCTAAGTATACACCTTGAAAGCCAGTGATTACGGACAAAGAAGTAGATGCTCAAGCCCGCAATAGAAAGAGCACCTTTCCCAGATAAGGCTATAACAAAGTAAGAGATAGATTTTTTTATTTTATGGATGTCCAACTTCTCCTAGTGCTTGCTCTGCACGAATCGAAGGGGAGACGGAGACTCTTTGCTCTAAAAACTATTGTTGGTTGGTGGCTTCCTGAGCTGCTGAATCGTGGTTTCTTGAATCTGAACAGTTAAGTTAATTCAGAAATATTTCGTTTTAGTGTATATTTTGGAAAAATTTCTAGAATTTTTGGGAAACGCTAAGAAAAATGTGAAAAAAAAAAAACTAAATAAGAAATTTCAAGTCAAACAAATAGTTTTAGATTTATACTTTAATTTCGTTTCGGTTGTTTAAAAAACGAAAACTTTGATCCATGGTTACATGAGCAGATATTGGCATTAGCTCAGTTTCTCTACTTGCAGTTGAGAAGCTCTCAGATTTTTCGCCATTATTTTTCACTTGGGTGCTAAAGGGGTGTGACAAAAGTTAAATTTCATAGAATTAATTTATCATTTTGAATTTGATTGTTGCAATACTTTAATCTCTATTTCATGGCAGGCCATTGGAGCAGCCCTTTTAGTTAATAAATATTTGGAAAATTATATAAGATCACCCTCCATATTCGAAAAATTACTAAAATTATCCTTGAGACAGTCTAATGTAAAAAGGATTTAAATTCTAGAAATACTCTGTAGGCACCGTCTTAGAAATTTCCAACCTTAGGGGTGGCAAATCATTTTTACGCGTTTTTTCATTGATTTCATCGATTTCAATCATTTTTTTCACTGTTTTAACCCCACTTGTTTCTCTTGTTCTTTCACATTAAATTATTTTCTTAGATGGTAAGTACGGGTATTTATGGAATTAGTTTTTTTCTTAATAAAATTAAAGTCATATGTGGGTAAATGTAATGAATCCAAGATCTCAGGAGTAATTTGAGTAATTTTTCAAACATGAAGGATAGTCTGAATAAATTACTAAGATTCAGCGATAGTTTGAGTAATTATATTCCAAGTTAGCGTTTTGGCAAGAAAGTGATGCAAATAATTATGGTTGATCTTATCATCAAGTAAGAACACTATATTGTACAGTTGGGAGAAACAGTCACAAGAACAACCATATATGATATATCTTTGATTTTTTATTTTTTCTTAAATTAAATTATTAAATTATTATATAATTTTAGCATATTGTGTTTGGTCTGAACTTAAAAAGTCCATATTTTATTACGGAAATATGAGACGAGTTTGGAAAGAGTCATTTCAACTTTAAATATCCGAACATAACTATATTTTAGGGTTTTTTGCAGTTTGCACTCCCGAAACATATGAAATAGGCACTTTACATCCTTGAAATTTAAATTTAGCACTTTGCACCCTAAAAATATAAAAGATACAGCAATTTGTACCCTCTTTTATTTTCAAGAAAAACTCAAGGGCAAAATAGGTAATTCTATTGTAAATCTTTGGCACTTTGCCCCTCCCCCCTCCAAAATAAAATTAGCCCTTAACACTCCCTAATTAAGTATAAATTACCAACTTGCACCCTCAAAACACAATAAATGGACACTTTGCACCCCAAAATACAAAATTAACACTTAACACCTTCAAATTAAAAAAAAACTCAAACTCCTCATTTTTTCCGGCAAAGTTGACCATTAAGGTGAAATTATTTTTAAGGCAAAATAGGTAATTATTTGTGGGTCTTTGATATGTTGAAGTAGACAATGAGTCTTCGAGAGTACTTTATTTAATTATTTATAGTTATATTGTTGAAAAGAAAGATGGAGAAAAAAATGAGTATACGAGTATTTATAATTGTATTTTGCAAATTTAAGTAAAAAAATGAATTACCTATTGTGCTTAAATTTTTTCACTCCAATAATCAACTTTGACGAATAACGAGGGGTTTGAGTTTTTTAAATTTGAGGGTATTAAGTGTTAATTTTGTGGGGTGCAAAGTACCAATTTATCGTGTTTCGGGGTGGAAGTTGCTGATTTGTTCTTAATTAGAGGGTGTTAAGTGTTAATTTTATTTTGGGGGTACAAAGTGCGAAATTCTCAAGTTTTGAGGGTGCAAAGTGCCAATACTATTGAATTACCTATTTTGCCCTTGAATTTTTGCTTGAAAATAAACGAGGGTGCAAAATGCTGCATTTTTCATGTTTCGAGGGTGCAAGGTGCTAAATCTAAGTTTCGGGGTACAAAGTGCTTATTTCCCATGTTTCGAGGTGCAAAGTGCAAAAAACCCCTTTTTCTTCTTATATTTTCATTTCTAAATGCTTGCTTTAATTTCAGTTTTAGATCAGTATGTTATTTGACTCAAATGATTTTTAATTAAATACTTTTTAAACTTATATCTTCTTAGTTTTCTTTGTTTTACTTTTTTTTCCCTTAACAGATTACTGAAAAGAAAAATGAAATAGGTGGGGATGGCACGGAGCTGTTGCGGAGATCCTTTTTTTGAATTTTCTTTAAGGTTATTGGGATTAATTTTTTGTGGTTGTATATAATTAGTTTTTTTTCCCTTTCTGCAGTCTCACATATGTATATATAAATTTATTTATATTTAAAGCAGTTATGTGCGCAAGTACTGCGCGCCACGGTTGCTAGTATTTTAAAAGAGGAGAATGTGTTATAAAAAGAAATGGACAAAGCGGAAATTCAAGTTATCAAAAACAGCGGTGAACCAAAAGCACCCCTATAACTACTTTTGTGTAGTGTTTGGTTGTCGGGAAAGTGAGGGAAAAGAAGTTTTTTTTTCTCTCATTGTTGTTTGGATAGCAGGAAAGGAGGTTTTTATTTTCCTTCAACTTTCCTGCAGAAAAATTTTGTGAAGAAAAAATTTCCCCACCAATTTGATGGGGAAATCCCGGGAAAATCCTGGGAATTTTTTTTATTAAATTGCAGAACTCCCCTTGTACTTTGTCTAACTATCATAATTCTCCATTTATGATTTTTTCCTATCAAAAAACATTTGTGCTTATTTATTATTAGCAAAAAAATACCCTCTCAAGTCATTATAAAAATTATATCCCCACAAAATGATGCAAAAGCACCCCTTTTACCTAAAATATTACCAATAACCCCCTGTTAACTTTAAAAATTGACGATAACCCCTTGTTAATTTTGAAAATTGATATAAATTCGGTGACTAAAAAAATACAATAGCTTCAACTTAATCTATATATCATAGTTAATATTATTATTCATATAATATTTTATCAACAAAGAAAACGTAAATCCTATCTTGAAATAAAAAAATACAAATAACAAAAGACTATCAAATAATTTTTACATAAATCTCAACCAAAGAAAAATTAATTTTTTTACTAATTAATATATATATATATATATATATATATATATATATATATATATATATATATATATATATATATATATATATATATATATATATATATATATATATATATATATATATATATATATATAGTGCAAATATACTCGTCATTCAACTACACAACAAGAAGGGTAGAAGCTTTAGAACCTGTATGGGAGACATATCTACAGGTATTTTTATAATATTACTTAGATTAGATTTTTAATTATGGACACGCTAACTAATATGAATTTATATTGTAGGCAAATCCAAAAGTAAAGCATTTGCGGTACAAGAAAATTGAAATGTTTGACGAGTTGGCGAAGGTTTGTGGAAATGATGGTGCAACGGGTGAATGGTGTCGGGGAGGGCCAGACATTAATAAAAAACGTTCGGCTGGTGGAAGTCTAAAAAGTCCGATAGATCAATCTGTCGATGACATGGATGGCGAAGATATAGAAGAAAATGAAACAGATGAAGTTGATGTTCAAACCGAACAAGAACAAACTCAATTTAAAAGTAAAAGCCAAGATACTTCATCTAATCGACGTGTAAGTAGCTCCAAAGGTCTTGTGCAAACAATGAGTTCCATGGCTAAGAGCATCGACAAGATGGCCACAGCCATAGAGAAGAAAAAAGATGGTATTGATTCGTCTGTGTTACTTGAATGCCTTCAACAAATTGAAGAAGTGGATGAAGATGATATTTTTGATATTTTTGATCATTTCCTCCATAATGAGTTCAAGGCAAAGGCGTTTATGACTTATCCTCCTGCAATGAGAATCAAATACTTGAAGAGGAATTTTAATATCGCGATCAACAAAACCACTGATGATCATAGCAATGATTTTTAAAATTTATTTTAAGTTATTTCAGTTTATTTATTTCATTATCGTTAGCTTTTATTTGATTCAATTACTCGATTTGTACTTTTTATTTTCTAGGGATTAATTTGATAACTTTTATTTTGCAATCACTTTTAATATATTTTATAATTTTTAAAATATTTATAATGAAAAAAAAATATTTATCAAAAATATAATATTTCAAAATATTATATTTCAAAATTTTCTTGACAACCAAACATCTGCAAGAAAATAATTTTCTTGACAACCAAACAAGTAGAGGAAAATGACTTTCTTTTCCTTTTCCTTTCCTTTCCTTTCCTTTTCCTTTCCCTGCAATTTTCCCCCACTTTCTTGACAACCAAACAAGCTATTGTGGAACGTGGAATTTTCACCTTGGGAATCGTAATAGTGCAAGCAAGAAAAGTCGGCCAAACACTCAAAATCAAGCTTTTACAATTCAATCGTGCACTTGTACAAATGGAACGCACGGCCAACTACCTCTAAGTATTTACAAATTAATTGGAGAAAGTGAAAGAATATCATATACTAAATATATCACTGTTTTTTAACAATTATTATCATCACATAATTATCCTATAAAAGATTAATTAAATTAGATATTAAAAACATTAGTGTACCTCCCCTGCTATATAAACTAATTGAAATACTACTTTATTATTAGATTAGTACCAAGAACCGATAGTGCACTTGAAGTCATTGAAATGAATCAAAGAAAAGGACATTGAAAATCCACTACTATCTTAAATTCACACAAAAAAAAAAAGAAAAAAGAAAGAGAGAAAAAAGAATCTCAAAAAATAAAAGGAAATTGTGTGTTTCTCATAACAAATATTGTACAGAAAAGAAAAATAAATTGGGGGTTTTTTGGCAAAGTTATTTGTAAAAACTTAAAAAGAGTTATTGAATTTATGGAGTACGATAACCTGTTGTACAAGTCACCCTTAAAAAAAATGAATGGTAGATTAAAAAATAAATTTAATCCAATAATAATTAAAGGGAACCTAATGAATACTTAACACAAGTGGTACTAACCATAAAAAAAAAAAAAAGCCCTAGTAACATATATTGCTCATTCAACAATAATAACTCAACTATAAAAGATATATTAATATGTCTAATTTATCTCAACTTGAAGTGGAGAAAAGAGAAAAAGGTACTACCAATACAACAAAAATAATTGAACTATAAAGATATATTAATATATCTTAATAAACGTAAAACTATAACAAAAATTTGATAGTGCTATTTTCATGTCATTTCTACTCAACAAACTTTAAAAGCCGCAAAGATGAGCTTCAATATCCTCCATCAATCTAACTCAATGAAATTTGGTGACAAAGGAGCTCCAGTTGAATATTCACTTAATTCAATTAGTCATAAAATCTTCACTATTAGAATGCTGCAAAAATAGAAGGAAAACTTACGTAGGCACCCCCTGATTATTATCCAAATTACAAAAAATTATCCTCTTGTTTGAAATATTACAAAAACACCCCTCAACCAAAAATTGTATTACAAGGACACCCACTTGTTACATAAAATATATTACCATTACATCCCCTAAAATCATTACAAATACACCCCTCGAGGGGGTGTTTTTATAATATTTCAAACATAAGGGTAATTTCTTGTAATTAGAATAATAGTTAGGGGGTGTCTATGTAAATTTCCCAAAATAAAAATTCAAAGCACCAATAAATAAAGATCGATATTCCTGAAAAATTAAATTTACTTAAAAATACTTTATTAGGCACATGAGGATGAAATAATAATGTCTTCCATCCCTGCCTCTTCTCTTCAATTAATGGATTACATAATTATTTCATTTCATCAACATAATACATCCTATTATTCATTTTGATTATCTACTCATGTTGTTTCCAGTTCTTCACCTTCTCCTCTCATTTTCTTTCTTTAATTATGTTACTTATTCAAAGAGTAACTTCTTTTCTTGAAATCGGTATCAAATTAAAACCATAAAACATGTTGCAACCATAAGCATCACTATAAAAAGAAACATGAAATGACGCAGAAAATTTATGCCAATATTAATTTGTGGTCATCGAACATAAGCAATAGCACATTATTTTTTGTGTTATACATTAATTCGATATTCTTCTCTATCTTTTTTAAGGAAATAATGTAAATGATGCTCTCATTCCACATAACTAATCCACATCGTATTTTCATATGTTCTACGTTACATATGCGAATGATCAACCCATATATAGACAAATTTAAAGGGAAAATTGCTTTTTTGGTACCATAGGATATCCTGACTTGCACTTTTGGTACCATTGGATATGAAAATGTAAATTTGGTACCATAGGATATATTTTCATTGCAATTTTGGTACCAAACCCAATTTTTCTACAAAGTTAATGGCAATTTACCCCCTATGAAATGCATAATGTTCGATTTATCCCTCTATAATTTGAAAAAAATTAATTTACCCCCTGTAAAATTTTAATGAAGCAATTTACCCCATTCAGCCAGAGATTGTAACTCACTTGCCGAAATTGAGAGTATGCATGCATACTATTTTATTTAACATAGTGGGATAAATTGCCACATTTATCATAACACAATGGGTAAAAAATCACATTATCATAATAAAAGTGGATTAAGTGCCGCCTATAAAAATATCGGGGAGGCGATGTGAAATTTTTACAAAATTTCAAGGGGTAAAATGCTCTTTTTTAAACCACGAGGGGTTAAATTGAACATTATGCATTTAGTAGGGAGTAAATTGCCATTAACTTTGTAGAAAAATTGGGTTTGGTACCAAAATTGCAATGAAAACCTATTCTATGATACCAAATTTGCATTTTCATATCCAATGGTACCAAAAATGCAAGTCAGCGTATCCTATGGTACCAAAAAATCAATTTTCCCCAAATTTAAAAGACTTGCATAAAAACCAAGAACACGTTAAATGAATGGATTACAAATGAAAAGATGCCAAGTTGCCAAAATAGTGGAAGCAGAACATTGAATGAATTTTTCAACAGAACTCACAAGTCACAGCAAACTATAATGTTATGAAATAAGAATTACTAAAACCATATACACCACCATATAATTATCTATTTCGAATTAAAAAATAAGTAAACAACACAAAAAAATGTATATTCAGGCTTTGGTGAAAGTTCTTAAAAATCTCATTGGTAACCACTACAAAAAATTTAAATTTTAGTGATAAAATAGTAAATGACAGAGTGATAAGAATTTTAATATTGTCACTAAATTAATGTATATAGACACATTAGTGACGAGAAATGTAAAAAAGTTGTCACTATTGACATTTAGTGATACCCCAACTAAAAAGTTATCACTAAATTATAGTGACAATATTTATTGTCACTATGTTGTCACTGAAAGGGTGTCACTAATTGTAAATAGTGACAACTTAAGTTCCATAAACTTGTCACTGATAACCATTAGTGACAACTTAAAAATATATTTTGTCACTATTGCACTTGTCACTATTATTATTGTGACAAAACTAATATTCTTATCACTAAATGTATCCAAAAAGTGACAATTTCAACAATGTCACTTAATATTTTATCACTAAAATTTATTTTTCTTGTAGTGAACCCAAATTACTGTAGCAATTCTAAACTAAAGGTTAATTTAAGCAATGCCATATCCTAAACCTTGAGCTACATTTCACGTAAAGAAATAAATAAACTTACATGACTTCAATTTGTGGAGAATGAGAGAGAAATTCTACTATTCTTCCTTCTTCTTGTTTTCAGTGGAGAAGTCATCATTTTTGGTTTTCAAGGCAGAAGTTGGATACGGCGTGTCCTGATAGCCTATGCGACGACATTGTCGATTCAAGGATCAGGAAGCTGCTTGTGTTAGGTAAAGAATATCAGATTAGTAACAACTAATATCACAACGGAAGCAATTCGTTCTTTCCCATAAATATCCACGGATTGAAATTGAAAATAACAAGATAAAATTAAACTCAAGCACTATTTCACTGAACTAAACAAGAATTAAGGTGCGAGAAAAGTAAATATGCACAGGACAATTTTACGTGGAAACCCAAACCGGGAAAAAACCACGAGATCGAAAACCGATCTAACTCAACCACTATAATGATAATGGGTTTACAAAATCCTCCCTAAAACCACTAGGGGCTAACCAAATTCTCAAGAGAACACTCTTGGATCACAATATTAATAATCTCACCAACAAGGTGGAAAACCTCAAGTCACTAACTTGAATAACACAGAGAACAAATAAATCACCAAACTAAAGAGCAAGAATAAAATCCCGAACCAATTGGACGATTGAGCACTTTTTGAAGAATCTCTGACCGAATCCGAGACGAAACCAATTATTTGTAGTACCTCGATCTCTTTCACAAACCCCAAAATAAATCTAAATAGTTCTCCCTATATTCTTCTTTTATTGTGACTATTATTTTCTCTTAATGTCGATGTACGTATTTTTCTGGTGTGTGTAGCACACAACACGCGCAAACAAGAAGACTAAAAGTCTTTTTATACAAGTCTCATGTAACCTAATTTTCCTTTAATGGGCTCAAACCACATGGGCTGGACATAAGACCCAACAGCTTGAGCGAAGGTCTCGATCAGATCCCCGATGAGTCGGTGACCAAGAAGGTTAAGGCAAATTAACCTTCTTGGTCACCGACTCATTGCATTAATGGACTCATGACATTAGTGACATTTTCTTCTTGACTTTCTAGGTTAACTCTACCGCTCCCAAAATCCACGAATTGTTTATGAATATCAACTTTGTCACGGTCGTTTTAAGATAATAAACAATTCTAAAGATACTATTTCTACATATACACGTTTTGCGTCTTTAAAAAGTGGTACAAAGACAATATTTCCTATAATAATCATAAATATTGCTTGGTCATGCTGCTACAATTAGAATACGAGGAAATTGCATTTTTTATTCCAAACATTTACATACTTTATACATTACATATCAAACCTTTCAGAATGACTTATTTCATACCAAAATCAGTCAACTTTTTTCAATTTACATACTGACGTTAAATATTGGATGAAATGCGCCCACGTGTCCGTTAACTCACTTTAAAAAAAATAATTGAATTGCAATTTTGACACTTTACACTATAGTTGCAATTTTTTCAATATAATGGCATTTTACATCCCAATAAAGTGCAGTTAGCCAAAAAAAATTTTAGTTTGCTAAGTGCTAAAGTTTCAAAGGCTCAAAGTGCTAAAAATGTATTTTTAGTGTGCCAAAATGTTATTTATAATTCAATTTTTTTAGAATGATTTAACTTTTTAGATGGGAAAGCATGTTAGATCGATGAGAACCGGATGAAATTTATAAAATTCGACGAAGATGAGTCAAATCGATGAAATTAGTGGGCAAGTGGCTTCATTGGTAAAATGAATTACTTCACTGAAAGTAGTGAAAAAATAAGTTAAATTAGTATAAAAAAAATTAAATTAACGAAGAAACCGATGATAATAGTGAAAATGGGCAAAATAAGTGCAATTTGTGAAAACATGGGTTAATCCGCCAAAAAAATTCTAAATTGGTGACAAAAGGGTGAAATCAATGAAATTAGTAGAAAATGAGTTAAATTGGTGAAGAAACATGTGAAATCAATGAAACTTTAGTTAAATTGTTGGAACTAGTAAAAAAAAAAGTCGGAAGGATTGATGAAAAACGGTTAGCAATGAAAAATTGGTTGAATTGGTGAAATCAATAAAATAAAGGGGTTAAATTAGTGGAAACTCAGTGAAAAAGGCTAATCGGTGAAAATGGATCCAATTGGGTCCAATTTGGATCCGGTCCAACTTGAATCCGTTACCGTTCAGATCTATATCAGTTGTGCATCATTCTTAATCTAATTGAATCCAAATTGAATCCCAATAGGATCCATGATAGTGGATACACTTGGGATCTGAATCCATTGGTTGATCAAATTGCCACTACTATATGTAATGCTCGATTTATCTTTGACCAAAACTTGTATTACTCCGTCTCGTGGCATATTTACTATATGTAATGCTCGATTTATCTTTGATCAAATACATTGGATGATGCACGTTGAACCTTAACAAAAAATAAAAATTAAAAAAAAAAAGCAACGTAATAACGGATAAATCGCACTATTTGTCTCTCCAATGTATTATGGCACTTTTGTCTTTTCTAAAATATTTGTGTCACTTGCGTCCTTCAAATCACTACATTTGTATTCACCATCTCAATTTGAATAGTTTCATATTGCTCCAGTCGAATCTCGTTAAATTTGTGTCTCGTCTTTAGCATTTGCTTAATCGCCCTGACCACCTCGCTTCCGCACTGAATATGATAAGAATAAGATTCACAGTTCAAAAATACTATGTTCATGATTCTAAATATGTGGGCACTGTACTCATTACATTATTGTTGAACATGATAGAAGGCCTTAACAAAATCATACGATAAAATGACAACGAAAAAAAATGTTATCAAATTGTTAAAACAGCCAGATTCGCTAGTCGAGGATTGTTCGATCCAATTGGTCAGATGACAACTACTAATAAGAAATACACAGACGGTAAATAATAGGTAACTAAATCCCTTTAGATTTGGTTTACCACTAAGAATGGACCATATTCAGAAGTGAGGGCAACAACATCCGGCAAAAGAATTCCTCTACCAAGAATTCCCAAAAAAATAGTCTATAATAGAAAATGACGGAGTGTGAAACAGAGTTTCACCCTCTGTGTAAGAGCCTTATGCCCCTTGGCTCACAAGCAAGTACCAATGCCCTTCTATAGAGTGAAGTAGAAGGTAAATGGCACACATCAAGAAATCCAAATAGAATGGTAACATACACCTCGAACATCATCATTCAGCTGCACCATGCAATGTAATATGCTTTAGTGGATTTTCTACTGAACAAGACAAATAAGTTGATGCAGCAAACACAAATTTTCTATGGAATTGTTGAAAGTTTTAGGTAGACATTAATACTTGAACCATGCGACAAACCTTAACTGGTCACTAACCACTTTTAAAACCTTTTGCGAAATACTTTATAGAGCATCATACCGTACTACTGTAAATCCTCTTACACCAGATTACAACAGTATCTAAGAGATAAACCAACCAAACGTAGGGGTTCGGTAACCACATTTTTACAATTACATAATTCCGTTCAAGATAACCATAATTCCTGGAAGTCAGTCAAGTTCATAGTCACATTTAGTAGCAAAATATGCAGAAATCCTCGAATAAAACAGGCCAAACCTATATATATATAGATCAACTCAAATTAAATGGGTAAAATGGTTGCAGTTCTTTTTAGGAAATAAATACCTGTATATCTGTAATCATGCAAAAAAGGAATTTCTATCCAAATCAGGCAGAACAAGTATTGCATTCATAATTCTAGCAGCAAGAACTGATTACATGTGAGGCAAGGAACATAAAACTAAGGTATCAAATTTATTAACATATATATAGTATCTGAAGCCTGAGAAAATACTGACAAGCGGATGATTGAATTTTCTGCGATGACCAAGAAACTTGAGAAACAGATTTACATACACAGGGGATCATTGCTAACTTACTCGTATTCATTAAACACAGAGCTATACATGTGCTTCATGTACACTTTACTTTGGTATCCTTTCCATCAGCTATAGCTATAGAGTAAAGGGGTAGATGTTTATTTTCATAAGATCAACCCAAGATGCATCTTCCTCTCTAGGAATTCATAAAGGCACTTTTTGGAAAACCAAAAAGGAGATAAGTAGAAAGCGAGGGGGGCCATATTGCTACATATGAAGAGTATGTAGACTATCTTTTTCAAAAGGAGACACAACAAATCTCAAGATTTTGGAAGAAGCATACAAATGGAAGAAACACAAGATTGCTTTTACGCGTCTAATCATCATCAAAAGCAATCAAGCGTACCTTCCAATTGTATGTTGCTTCCAACAAAATGTTTGTTGTATGTCTCTCCTCCGGGAAAGATAACCCATATACTCTTTATACCCACCAATAGGACCGCATTCAGTTTCTATATACCTTCTCTTTTTGAGTATCTTTGGCATGTTAGTGTGAAACTATTCAACATCCAAAACTATTTTCCATCTTCAACTACTCTTCCAAAAACATTCGATCTTCTCTCTCAATGAGCAAAAAAATGGCTCTTTAAAACAACCTCTTGCAGCCTCAAGGCATTTTTCTAGTGTTCATCATCACTTTCTTGTCTACATGAGCATATGCCTCAATTGGCATAACTGATGCACACTCTCAAATGAAATTGTCTAAAAAGTACTTGGAATGGCCACCGGAAAAGTATTACATGTGGAGCAAGGTTGTGGAGTTGGAGATATGTTTAGCTGAAACTGAAACACCTAGAGCACTTTTTGAGATTGCAGTCGAGCAATCATCACTAGACATGCCAGAGCTTTTGTGGAGGTATATATAAACCTTGAAGTATCATGTAGAAATATGAGATAAAACTCATTGATTTTTCATATATTCTGAAAAGAATTTACATCGATATATATACAAGAATAAGAATAGTACAAAAGGAAACGAAATCACTCTAATCTAGTAAATGATACAAATCTCAGCAAATCCCTAAGAATCTGGTGAGAATTACTGATTTCCACACTCCCCCTCAAGCTAGGTTGTAGATGTTGAGTAAACCTAGCTTGGAAGTAAAGTCTTCAAATGTCATCCGTGGTAAGGCTTTAGTTAGGATGTCCGCTGTTTGTTGGCTGGTTGGGACATACAAAAGTGATATGGTGTTGTTTTCGATCTTTTCTTTGATAAAATGTCGATCGATTTCAACATGTTTTGTTCTATCATGGTCAACCGGGTTCTTAGTCATTTTGATTGCTGACTGATTATCAGAAAACAACTTCATGGAATCTGATAAAGGAATTCCTAGCTCATGAAGTATTCTTTTTAACCATATTCACTCACAAAGGCCATTTGCAATGGCTCTGAGTTCTGCTTCTGCACTGCTGCGCGAGACTACTGATTGTTTTTTACTTCGCCAAGTAACTAAGTTACCCCAAACGTACGTACAGTAACCTGTGGTTGATCGCTTGTCAGTAGATCCTGCCCAATCCGCATCAGTAAATATTTTTACTTTCTTGTTTGTTGTTTTCTGAAAGAACAATCCTTGACCTGATGTCATCTTCAAGTATCTCAGAATCATGTATACCGCGTCCATGTGATTTTCTGTTGGATTGTTCATGAATTGGCTCACCAAATTTACAGCGAAGCTGATATCTGGTCGGGTATGGGATAGATATATGAGCTTTCCAACTAATCTTTGGTATCTCCCTTTGTCTATGGGTGCACTACTATCTTTACTACCTAACTTAGTAGTAGGGTCCATAGGAGTGTCTGCTGGTTTACATCCAAGCATTCCTGTTTCTTTCAAAAGATCTAGTACATACTTTCGTTGAGAAACTGAAATACCCTTCTTAGACCGAGCTACTTCCATTCCTAGGAAGTACTTTAGATTGCCCAAGTCTTTTATCTCGAACTCTTGAGCTAGGAACTGTTTGAGCTTTATAATCTCCTCTTCATGATCTCCAGTCAGAATAATATCGTCTACATATACTATGAGTATCGCTTTCTTTCCCGAGGATGAATGTTTGACAAACATAGTATGGTCTAATTGACATTGTTCATAACCAAACTTCTTTACAGCCTTTGTAAACCTGTCAAACCATGCTCTCGGTGATTGTTTGAGTCCGTACAAATATTTCTTGAGCTTGCAAACTTTGTTGTGGTTTGTTTGAGTTTCAAAACCTGGAGGGATCTCCATGTACACTTCCTCTTCAAGATCACCATTAACGAACGCATTCTTGACATCTAGCTGATAGAGTGGCCAATCAAGGTTAGAAGCAAGTGAGAGCAATACCCGAACAGTATTCAGTTTAGCTACCGGTGTAAATGTTTCTTGGTAATCAATCCCATAAGATTGTGTAAACCCTTTAGCCACCAATCGAGCCTTAAATCTGTTGATACTCCCATCTGAATTAAGTTTGATGGTGAAAATCCACTTGCTACCAACAGGACGTTTTCCTGTTGGTAACTCGGATTTCTCCCAAGTCCCATTCTTTTCTAGAGCTCGAATTTCTTCCCATACAGCCTCCTTCCATTCTGGTATACTCAAAGCCTCATGAATTGATCTTGGAACCTGTGTTCTGTCAAGATTACTAACAAAGGCACGGTGATTCCGAGACAATCTCCCATATGAGTTGAAATTATAAATGGGATGATTTGTGCAAGTTCGAGTGCCTTTTCTCAAGGCAATAGGCTTATCAAGATCTTCATCGGGCAAATTATTGGAAACATAATCTTGATTAGTATTACCTGGTGAATTTTTTGATTCCAGACTCTGGTTGGACTCATGATGGTGATTTGTTGGCTGCAGTTCTTTATCTTCTGTAGTTTTGTTCCTCCTAGTATAAACACACAACTCACTAGCGTCTTTAGGATGTTTTGGAGTGGGACGCTGGGGAGTGTCTGGATTAGAATTAATATCACAACTTGGGTTAGGTTCTTGAGGAGTTTGGTAAGATTGAGGCATATTGCAATCAGAATTTGGACTAGGATCTTGAGGTGTTTGGAATGATGTTGTAGGATGAATATAGGTTGTGTCTAATAAGTTAGTGTTCCAAAGCTGATATTCTTGAGTGAAGTTCTCCCCCTGGATGTCAGTTTTGGAATAGAAAGGTTGATGCTCAAAGAATGTGACATCCATGGAATTGTAGAATTTTCTAGTGCTTGGGTGATAACATTTATATCCTTTCTGATTTGAGGAGTACCCTACAAAAATACATTTGAGAGCCTTAGGGTCGAGTTTACTACGTTCTCGGCTATGGATATGAACGAACGCTGAACACCCAAATATCTTGAAAGGAAGGGTGGATAGAACATGGGTAGTAGGGAATGATTGAAGAAATGTCTGGTAGGGTGTTTGAAATTTCAAAACTCGAGAGAGCATCCTGTTTATTAAGTAAGTAGATGTTAAGATTGCCTCTCCCCACAAAAATTTTGGAACATGAGTGGTGAACATGAGAGAACGGGCAACTTCTAAAATATGTCGGTTTTTTCTTTCTGGCACGCCATTTTGTTGAGGTGTATTGACACATGAACTTTGGTGAATAATGCCTTGACTTTTAAGGTAGTTTCCAGAAGTGTCTCAAAATACTCTTTTCCATTGTCAGTTTTCAACACTTGTATTTTGGTTTGAAATTGAGTTTGAATCATAGTGTTTAAATTTCTAAATATTTGACTGACTTCAGATTTTTCTTTCATTAGAAATAGCCATGTAAGCCTCGTGTGGTCATCTACGAAAGACACAAACCATCTAGAACCAATAATATTTTTTATTCTTGAAGGCCCCCACACATCACTGTGTATCATAGAAAAAGGATGTGATGCTTTGTATGGTTTAATGTGGTAAGACTCACGCACATGCTTAGAGAATTGACACACCTCACACTGAAACATATTAAATTTTTTATTCATAAACAAGGGTGGAAATAATTTTTGAAGATATAAGAAATTGGGATGACCTAGACGATAGTGCCATAACATGACTGCAATATCAATGCTGAAATCATTTTTGGGCTCAACACAAACAACATTGTGAGTTTGTCTTCTAGAAGGTTCATCACTCTTGAGAATATCAAGGCCTGAGCACATCCTAGCACTCCCAATCATCCTCCCTGAGTCCAAAACCTGAAATTCACATAAATCCGAGAAGAATTTAGTAACACAGTTAAGTTCTCGTGAAAGTTTGCTCACAGACAAAAGATTACAATCCAAATTTGGAACATGAAGAACTGGACAAAAGATTACAATCCAAATTTGGAACATGAAGAACTGAATTTAAAGTCAGTTCCTTTGAAATAATAACAGAACCTGTTCCAACCACTTTAGAAAGAGATCCATCCGCTATTTTTACACTAGGACCTTCTCGACAAGGACTATAACTTTGAAAAAGAGATGCATCACTTGTCATATGATCGAATGCACCAGAGTCTACAATCCATGTACCCTTGTTTTTTGAATTAACAGTGAGGGCACTCATGTAGTTACCTTTAGGTGCCAAGGAGACTGTACCGATGTGTATATTAGTGAGGCACAAAGTAACTTCGGATGGAGTAGAGACTGATTCCCTGTCTTTTTCGGTGGACATGGTGATTTCAGAGAATAGGCTCTGGTACCATGTAGAAATATGAGATAAAACTCATTGATTTTTCATATATTCTGAAAAGAATTTACATCGATATATATAGAAGAATAATAACAGTACAAAAGGAAACTAAATCACTCAAATCTAGTAAATGATATAAATATCAGCAAATCCCTAAGAATCTGGTGAGAATCACTGATTTCCACATATCAAAATATGATAGAAGTAGTATATCAGAATATTAAACAAGTTTTTACGAAGGTTCAAAAGCCTGTCGCAAAACATGTTCTAGTTCTTTCATATTATGAGATTTCCAAAGTCAATACATTATTATTCCACAGAAGCTCTGGCATGCCAAGACGGTTGATCGAGTGCTACCTCAAAAATAGGTCTTGTTCTTTCAGTTTCAGCATATCCCAATCTCTTCAGAAACGCTTCTCTAGCGACTTCTAAGTACCTATTATACAAATCACATCAACTATCTCAATCCATCTCAATGTACTTTGTAAATATCTGTCATTTGAAATTATTATATAGTTTAGTACATATCAACATGAAGAAAGTAATTAGTCAATTGGCATAACTTATTTTGAATTGTGCAGGCATCAACCATTTTTTTTTCAATTCTCATTTATCAGATTTGTGAATCTAAGAATATGTTTGATTGACATAAATAGGATATATACACAACAAAGACAAAGAACGCAAGCAATAAATCCATTCAAGGTTTGTGGACACTGGCAGCCATAACATCTTAAGCAATATTCATGATCCAATAAAAAATTAAAAAGAATAAATCCATGCAGCTTTTCCAAATGGCAGAACCTCAAATTAAAAATCCCCAACAGATGCATTAACTCACATAACATAAACACGGATTTCCATGAATATAAGCAAACACTCCTGTGATTGGATAAGGTAGAGTACACGAAGTGAATAAATTGAAAGGACAATTCCAAGGCCTCCTCCATGGTAGGGGCATTCCAGAGGGCTTGTATTAGGATATCGGTTTGTAACTGCGTCAATCAGGTTTCTGAAATTGGAAAAATTGAGAGCCCTAATTGGTTTGAGAGAAACCCTAATTCGGATAGATGTCGTTCAGCAGTCCTAAATTATATAATATAGAAATCATGAACATCAGTTGACAGTTATGGCCCGTCCGATGTCGTTTTGATGGGTGTTCTTGGGCGGGGTAAATTAATAATGTTAGTCCAAATTTTTTATTTTTTTGGGGCAATAATAAAAATAAATCCGCGGATGGATTTGAAATTCTAATTTTTGACATAGTAATTTAGGTTTTCATTTTAAGTGGATTTCTTTAACCTTGTCACTTGAATTTCAATTACTTAAATAAATAAATTAAATAAGTAGATCATTACATGTTTCACCTATTTTACCGATTCCTTTATTTATATTTTTATATAAAATTTTACTTATTTTTATCGGTTTAATCCTTCATTTTTTAACTTCCATTTGTTTTTACCATTTTAGTCCTCTTCATCGATTGTGAATGAGCTAGGGTTGGTTGTTGTACCCTAAAAGCGTGTCAGGTGGCCAAATGCACCTTAGAGGCAAAGTTGGCACAGTGACATGTAACGGTTCTGAAATTATGCGAATTTTTTGTTATGTATTACATGACATCACTATGATTATGTTCAAGCAGCTCCAGAAATGTTTTTCTTTTTTATCTCCCAGTCAGTCAAAAGTGTCATTTTCTATGTTGGGATTTAGTCGAGATTTCCGTTAAGCGGCTTGGTTTATTGGAGGTCGAGGATGAGCCTCTAGATGGGCATTGATTCGAACGGCCTAATATGGTACTTGTTCATTTTCATCGGCTTACTTACACGGGCTAAGGGACTACATGTGACCTTCTTGATTTTAACATTTTCACAAAGCTCGGGGGTAAAATGTTTGTTACACAATATCACTGGAGGATAAAATGCCTATTATGCATACATATTGGATAAATTGAAAGGGGTATATATATTTTCATGATAGGGTTAAATTGATCATTTTTTACATCAGAATGAAGTCTCGGATGCGTTAATCAATATAGGGCGTATGTGTCCACGAGAAATGAGGTAGTTAATCGCTAATTATTTTATATAACAATGGGTAATATATGCAAATTCTCAGTTCAAAATGAGATTAATTATATACTAACTAGAGCTAGACATATCACGGGGTACGTAACTCGCCGAAAACTCCTAAAAAGAATGAATGACATTTATAATTTGTGAGTTTTTTCTTTTTAGTAAATATGACTAAATTATTTTTTGTGGTTTTTTTTTTCATAATGAAATTAAGATTAGAGACAGTTTTAGTCGTACTGCCGGGGTTTAATTAAGGGCAAAATGGGAAATTGGGGGTAAATATAACGGACGGGAAATATCAAATATATATATCATCGTTTAAACATATACGCAAGCAATAATAAAAGTTTGCATGTTCAAATTGAATAGTGTTGCTCTGTTCAACATCAATTAATATTCCCAATTCTTCTCAAGCCAATTAATCAAAAAAAAAAAAAAAAAAAGAAAAAATATGTAGAATAAACAAAATTACGCAAGTATGTGCTATATAGTTTGCTGATTTGTGAAGGTTTTCAAGTTCGAAAGTGAATTCTTGATCGATTCTCATCATCTGGTGATTCTTTGTAATTTCTATTTTCTTGATCTCTCTCCCAATAAAGAATTTGTGAAAATGCACTATATCTACCTGCTTTTCTTGAAATGTGATTCAATTAATGTCTTTCTTGATTTTTCTACATGTATCTTTCATTAGTTAAGAGTATATGTATTGAATTCTTCTGATAAGTGTGTAGTAGTAGTAATAGTAGACATTGGTATAAAGAAACTAATTAGAAGAACAAGGGTCCATCGTCATATATAGCCTAATTCGTATTCGTATTCATATTCATATTCATCATCTAATATGGAAAGAGAATCTTTGTACATTTGAAATGTGACAATTAATTGCATTTTCTAGGCTTGTGGTATAGTAAATGTATTTTCACTGTGTGTTTTTCTCTTTGGATCAAGTCTGCTACTCCGCGTTACTTATTCATCGGCATGTGTTAGTCATTTTCGTGGTTTGATTACATATAAGATCATTGTTGCTGTTCATGATTACAAAGTTTTAAGGCTACATGTTGTTCATGTTTAAAAAAGTTTGATTTTCATAGCACATTGTTGTTTTTATTTGTGTTGCTTGGCATGAAAATCATTTTGACCTTTATATGTTGATTATCTGATCCTTCTTTTTGGAATGAAATGTTGATTTCTGAACTTTTTTTTTTTTTTGGCCCAATTGACTTGTTTTTGTGTGGTAGATGATCAATTGTTTCTTCACTGTACATTTATGAGGATGTGATATATATAACTGCTGAATAGTTTGAAAAGCCAAAGATGTTGCTTTATTCTTTTTAAATGCATTTAAGCCATTCCAACTTTCTTATGATAAAATTAAGTTTGCAGCAGTACTGAATTAGTTTATGATGATTAGTTTTTGTCTCTTTTGTGTCAAGTGCTAAATATATATTTCAATGGATGGGAGGAACAAAAACAATACTGATGAGAGGCACGATTTTGTGCAATTGCTGCATTTTACGCTCCATTATTTAGACCTGCATAGATCCGCGACATCTTTAAAGGCCGAAGAACATGGAAGAGGCCTTACTTTCCCCCAAGTTGACGACGTAGAGACGATGCTACGCGATCTAATATCACATCAAATTTCTCGGTGCAAATACCATATTTGTTCCGATCACGCCATATCGCTCTATACCGTTCACATCTGTCATCGTTCTCAGTTCCCGACAGACACCATTCAGGTATACATTTCTGACTCCTTTTAAATAATAGTACTCCTACAAATCAATTCAATTATTATGCAATTCTTACTTTTTCTAAAATAAATTTCATATGTATGTATGTGCAGATACTCACTTTTCAAGCCAAAGAAGTTGGCTTGCTCCTATTTTCAAATAATGGGGAGTATTTAGGCCTACACAGATCTTCGGCTTCTTTAGAGACCGAACATGGAACTGAATGTACTTTCCCCGAAGTTGGGGACTTAGAAACTGTGCTACGAAATCTGATATCGCAACAACTTTCTCGGTGCAAATATCATATTTGTTTTGATCAGGACCGACTCTATAGATTGGCAATTTAGGCCTTCGCCTAAAGCCCTTACTATAGAAAGGCCTCAAAAAATTTTTTTGTAGATGTAAATGTATCTCAATTTTTTTTTATTTGATAATTTTTTTGTCAATAAATGTAAGAATGCAACAAACTTAGATACATTTCAAATAAGGTCTTGCCCTATTTATATAACCCCATTCTCAAATAAACGATGAAAATCAACTTGATCTAGTGGCTAAAACTGATGTTATAGAGACTTTTCATATATACTTATCTAGAACCATGTATATGCAAAAAGAATGTCGTAGATATCTTTATGGGCTATACATTTCTGCTTTGGGTTTCGACCAAACTTAATTTGGACTATAAACATCGTTTTACTGCATGATAAGGTGACAAAACTATTTACTAATTAATGTTGATTAATTATGCAACCACATTATTTCTTAGTCCATTGTTTGGTGCTTTAGTTATGATTAGAAACTAGATTGTGATTAGTTATTGTTAGTTTGATTGACTGTACTTTCTTCACCATATATTTATTATTTTGTCATCATTTAGTTTTCGCTTTATTTAGTTTGCCGAGGGGTTTTAGGTACACGTTAAAAGAATAGTGATTAAAAATTAGTAATGCATGAGAATAATTTTGAGGCAAATAATTTCACTTTTAAAAAAAAAAAAATATTTTGGAATATTTCAAAAAGAAAATAGAAATAATAGTTGAAAAATGGAGAGTTTAAGTATTCGCCAAACATTTATTTGTCATGCATGGTAAACCATCTTTGGCAAGTGATTTGTACACCACAACTTGGACCATGTACCATTTCTTATATACAATTATCAAAATTCTGCTCGCTCAATTTTTTTTATCAACATTCTGCTCCTGGTACATATATATATATATTCAAAATTTATCATCAGACATACTTATATATATAACTGTATGAAAACTGGAAATGGTACTATCAAAATTATTGTTATTTTATTTTTCATTTAACACACTATATTTTATTAAATGTTGTATATGATCAACATCTAATTAGGTGTTGTTTTGCAGGATGGAATGGGCCAAATTGGTTACTCAGCCTTCCATGGTGGCATATAATCTCTCTAAAGATCTATATTTGTATTGTAAGAGCAGTAAGAAATATATCAAACGCTTGGAAGATAATTTAACTAAGCTCACAGCAGAACTTGTCAAGGTAAATTCAAAGAAAAATCACATTGATCAAATCTTGCAGATGTCTGTCTCTAGTGAGTAGACTGAGGAATATCGTACTCCTTTTAAATAATAGTCCTCCTACAAATCAATTCAATTATTATCCAGATACTCACTTGTCAATCCAAAGAAGTTGGCTTGCTCCTATTTTCAAATAATGGGGAGTATTTAGGCCTACACAGATCATTGGCTTCTTTAGAGACCGAACATGGAACTGAATGTACTTTCTCCGAAGTTGGGGACTTAGAAACTGTGCTAAGAAATCTGATATCGCAACAACTTTCTCGGTGCAGATATCATATTTGTTTTGATCAGGACCGGCTCTATAGATTGGCAATTTAGGCCTTCGCCTAAAGCCCCGACTATAGAAAGGCCTCAAAAAATAATTTTGTAAATGTAAATGTATCTCGATTTTTTTTATTCGATAATTTTTTTGTCAATAAATGTAATAATGCAGCAAACTTAGATACATTTCAACTAAGGTCTTGCCCTATTTATATAACCCCATTCTCAAATAGACGATGAAAATCAACTTGATCTAGTGGCTAAAATTGATGTTATAGAGACTTTTCATATATACTTATCTAGAACCATGTATATGCAAAAAGAATGTCGTAGATATCTTTATGGGCTATACATCATATTATATTAACATTACGTGTCATGTATTGGTTCAGATCAGGGCCGGCCTTGAGCGTAAGCCGCACATGCGGTCGCTTAGGGCCACCGGTGAACGAGGGCCTCCAATAACAAAATATTTTAATATATATGTATATATGTATATATGTGTGTATATATATATATATATATATATATATATATATATATATATATATATATATATATATAACCAACAGGTGATTGGTCTAGTGGAAGGGACTAGTCACTACAAAGTAGCGGACTCAGGTTCGAATCCCTGTTGGGAGAGGTTCCCACATTATGTGCCCGACGCGCCTCGAAAGGGATTAAACCCTTGGGAAATAAAAAAAAAATATATATATATATATATATATATATATATATATATGTATGTAGGTAATAATTATACAAAGATTGCTTGTGGCATAGATGGTAAACCTCCTGATGAGTGTGTGTGAGGTTAGTGTTCGAATTCTTACATCTTCAAATTGCCTTTAATTTTTGTTATTTTTGCTTGTGGATCTAAGATTCTAGTATGGAATGTCCAAATGCATAGCTAAAGAAATCAGGCCCAACATATTGACAATTAAATCAACGAAACCCTGTTAATTAAGATAGATAGTGTCTAAATCAAAAAGTAAGAAAATGAATCTTTGTATTGAAATTTTAAAATTTTGGAGTTGTGAGTTATTAAAAAAAATTATTCAACTTGATGATGTTAAAATTTATTGATGATGAGCTTTTAAGTATTTATTGTTTCAAACTTGAATATTATTTGAATGACACTTATGATATAGATGAGATTGACTTAATTATTTGAGTTGTGAGTATTAAGATATATTTTACCAAAAGAACTAAAAAACTTGAATTATTTGCAAACTATATAATGTTGATTTCTCAAATAGATGGATTTCTTATAGAATATTGTTAAGTATTCTCGTTATAGTGGCAGTTGTAGAGATAATATTTTCGAAGCTATAGTTGATTAAGTCTTACTTCTGATCAACCATTATCACAAAATAAATCGAATCGGTTAGCCATAATGTCGATTGAAAATATTTGTTATGCAAGTTTAATTAGTGAGTTTGCTATAAAAATGCTAGTAGAAGAATATTTAAGTAATATTTTACTAAAATTTTATGTGTTTATGTCACATTCATATATGTTATCATTTTTTTATTAAATAGAAGTGTGTCTCGTATTACCGATATTTTTTACAAACTGATATTATATTTTATTCACATTATTATTGTTTCTTATTTTTCTAATTAATAGTTTTATTTTTACAAAAAATTATATTAGTGATAACGCCGTTAGAACGTCGTTATTGTCTATCTCTTTAAGCCCAAAATATCTTGCTTTGATTAGAGTTTTGTGTGCTTTTGCTTGTTTTCGCGTTCTTTTGCGTTTTTGGTCCTTTGTTGGACATTTGTGTGTTTTGGTTGTTGTTTGTGTGTTTTGATGTTGTTTTGTGTGTTTTTGTAGGGAGATGTAAAAAAGGGCTTCAAAGGAATGAAGAACCGAAGTCAAAAACATGGAAGAACGTAGATAGCTGCTCACTAGAACATGCATAAATATTTCATAGATGATCCAAATGATCTGAAATTTGGATATGTCATAGATGAGTGAGTTAGCTACGCTACGGACTTTACGGATCCGCAATCGGAATTCGTAATCAAAAGATATGCTGCTCGGAAGAAAGTGCGGCAGAGCAGAAAATCTGCAGCCAGCCTACGGCACAAACCTCACCGCGGTGAGGTGAAAGCTCGCCGCGGCGAGGTCCTGCTGCTGGCGCGAAATATCAGCAAAGTCTCCGTATTTTCGAGGGGTATTTTCGGGTTTTCTCATAGGGGGCTATTAGGGCAAGACAAGAGACCAACTTGGACACTTCTTCCACAATCTTTGCCTCTTTTTGCCTCTCTTTCTCTCTTTGCCTCCCTCAACTTTATCTCTTTACTTTTTCTTTCTTTTTCTTGTATTTGAAGGCTCCATCAAGGGGGTGAGTTAATCACCACCCTTGGGGAGTGATTAGGTGGTGATTAAGGGGAGGAGAATTCATCTCTCGATTTCATTCCGATTAGGTGATACTTTTATATTTCCTAGTTGTCATTGATTAGGAGATTGATGTTGTATTTCCTTTTTATATGAATGTTTGTGGATTTGAATTCTCCGGATTTATATATATTTATGTTATTGTTTGATTAAATGATGTCTTGGTGATTAGTATGGTGCTTATATGTGTTCGTTAATCCGATTCCGTGCTTATCGTTCATCTTATGGTTTGACAACCTTTGGAGATAAGAGTTATTGATTCTTGATTGCTAGATGTAGTGATTTTGAGGATTTGATTATGAATTTGGATTGTGATTCGATTTTAGGATAGACATATACCTATGTCGTTTCATATTCGTTTAAGGTTTGAGTTGAAATGCCGTCGATTTGATTTTAGTCCATTTAGACATAAATTGGATTAGTTTAATTCGATAGGTTGGTATGCTATCGAAAGATACATACGAACATCAGTGAATCCTTGAATAGCAAGCACGAGCATAATATATTAATTGTCGAGTCATTGTTATCATTTGATTAGTTATGTTTGATGTTGGGTTATGTTTGATTTGTTGGGTTTATTGTTTTATCGCACTTTTGGCCATCTAAATTTAATGCAACCTAGACATAGGTTAGGCGAGTGACGATTTGTGGATTTCAACCTAGGATAGTCATATACCTAGTTTGGTCCGTGTTTGTATAATGGGTTCGTCCGTAAATGCATCAAATAACTTAAATTCTCTTTATTCGGGGATTCGGGTTAGTTTTAGGTCCTGGGTGACAACGGTACGCCTTAGAATCCTCTTTTGGGTTCGGATTTTCCTTAGAGCATCAGTTGACAGCGATGTTCGTTATTGATCCGGAGATGGAGAGTTCGGGTAGATTGATAGAGTTAGGTCAAACCGATAGGGAGACTTAACTAATTTGAACTCACAAACAACAACTAAATATAGGATAGTTTGCATAGCTAACCTAACAACCGCATAATTTATCTGCTTTAACTAATCGCTTATGAATCCTCCTTACCACATAATTAACTCCCCATTTACTTGCTTTCGTAGTTAGATTTACTTTATCGCTCGTAGTTAAATAAAATCACCCTTATCATATATTTGGGTTCGATAATATTGTATCAAGCATTCTTAGATAAAATAAGTCTTCGATTGATTCGTTTATTCCCACCTTTTACCCATTCGTTGGGATTCGATACTCGGTATGCACTTATCGTTTTATATTACTTGTAACGACCGTATACTTGCGTGTTTGCGTATTAGTATTTGGAACGCAACAATTAGTTATTAACATAATTTAATTGCACATGAAAACTTAAGGGCCACAATATTAGAGTTGGCTTTGGGCCAGCAAAAACTCAGGACTGGCCCTGGTTCAGATGTGTTGGACAATGATCAAAGCGTAACATTAAAATAGATTTAACCTATCAAATTAACTTTTCGATTAAAAGTATACATTCTACTGAAATTCTCCTTGTGTTTGTTGTGCAAGCTCTATTGAGCTAATTTACGTAAAAATGATTATTTCATATTATTGGTGTCAGATGTTAAAGATTACTCCCTCCGTTTTTTATTTATCGTTTTAGAATTTAAAGGGAACTAATTTTTTTCTACTTATTACACTTTTTACTAATGCTATGATTATTTGATTAAAAATGTGTTTTGAGACTTCTACTTAAAAGAGAATTATTCGGAGCTACCTTCTAGGTAGTACCTTCTGGACTTTAGTGAGCAACATGTGTTGGTCTCTAATTAGTTCTGAATTAATATATTGATTGATGGTCCCCTACTTGACACATGTTGCTCACTAAGTCCAAAAGGTACTACCTAAAAGGTAGCTCCGAACAATTCAATGGTTATTTATTACATTCTTAATCCGTGTGTAATCCTCCAAAGCAAATAAAAAACGGAGGGAGAATATGACAATTGATAGTACAAGTGTTTTTGTTTTATTGTGTCTAAGTATATAAATATTATAATATTATTATTTTGCATTAATAAATAAAATTTAGAATTTGATATAAATTAGATTCAATGAGTTTGAGTCAAGCTACAATTTTTAATATTCATTTATTACAAAGGAGACTCAAACTACTTACACTTCTCAGTTCTTTGGTCGCAAACTGAACCGTTTGATAATCGAACTGAATAGTTAGGTTTAGCATACTGTACAAATTTTAAAACTACCGCGTCAGACTAGATACCAAAAAATTGGTACAGTTCAGTTATATTGAATGCACACCCCTAAGATTAGGGTTGTGCTACTGACTTGCGGAACAAACGGTTTTGTTATCATCTTAGGCGTTGAAAGTTGAAACAGAGACAAGAATGCTATGCATTCGCCATCCACAGTTCAAGGTAGTATATTGTGCCTGGGCTCCTGATTCGAAGACCTTCTTCTGCAAGCTTACAATCCAAGAAGGGGATTTATCGGTTTGACTGCAAGGGGAACGTGCTCATGGCATGGGATTGGATGGGCATGCCGAAGATTCAAGATTTCTCGGTGACTCCAGACGGAAAGTACATCGTTAGTATATACCCTGTCAAAGATATTTTGACATGTAGCATATTCTTGCAGTCTCGGATGAGCACAAGATTACGTCCCTATCGATGTCAAGTGACGGCAAGGTGCTACCTTGAAAAGCTACTAATTTAGGACATAGCTCGAGGTCGCTTGAAGTCGACCTCGTACAAGGGCCACTTGCTAGGGTAGAAAGCGACACGACCTTGCTTTCGTGGGTTCGACAATAGATTCATTGCAATTGGAAACGATGATTCCAACGTAATGCTGTTTAAATTTGAATGAATTTGAAAATATTTAATTTTTTAGATCTAAAATTTATACATATCTGCACTTTGTTGCAGGTTTATATATGGAACTAATCATACGCAACCCCTCATAAAAAAATTGTGACTTGCATTACTTGGAACCCTAAAGGACCCCGGATGCTAGTTTCGGGTAGTAAAGACGGGACCTTACGAGTGTGGGGTCCGAGTGTGGGTCTGTCATTTGTTATTCTTTTGTAAATATTTCTAGGTTACTTTCATTTGTTATTCTTTCATGAATCACAACTGGAAAAGATGGACTGAATTATTCACAAACTATTGGCCTATCATCATATAGATGAAATATTTAAATCTACCACTTTATATATCCATAAATTATTCTCTATCTACAACATGTCAGCTATCATTCATACTATTGCACTCATGCATTCAGGTTCACAACCAATTGTCCACACGCACATACAAAGGTCACCTTGCTCCAAGATAGGCCTCTCTTTCACTATAGCTCAAAAAACCTGCAAGATTATTCTTCTTATTTTCAATTTAACTGCCCACAAGAAAGTCACATGCTATCATAAACTAAACTACATTATTTTACGAGAGAAATGCATTTTTGGTACACAGTTATAGATCAATTCCCACTTTTGGTACACAGCTTTATGTGTCCAACACATTTGGTACACCTCTTTAACAAAGTTCGACACATTTGGTACAACCGTTAAATAAATTGCAAAATCACCGTTAATTCCGTTAGTTCGACACATTTGGTACACCTCTTTTACAAAATTGGCATGCGCGCGGCACATGGCTGCCCAGAAAAAAAAATTGAAACTTGATAAACTTTTTTATTATATTTTATTCTTCTTCCAATATTAAACTATAAATGACATTATAGTTTATTATATTTTACATGTCATATGAATAATAAATACATATTTTTTAATAATTTTTATAAATATGATAAATTAAAGTATCTTGTTTATTATATTTTATTCTTCTTGCAACATAAAACTATAAATGACATTATATAGTTTATTATATTTTACATGAAATATAAATAATAAATACATATTTTTTTATCATTATATAAATATGATATGATAAATATAATAAATACATATGATAATTTTTATAAAAGTTTATCAAGTTTAATTTTTTTTTGGGCAGCCATGTGCCGCGCACATGTCAATTTTGTAAAAGAGGTGTACCAAATGTGTCGAACTAACGGAATTAACGGTGATTTTGCAATTTATTTAACGGTTGTACCAAATGTGTCGAACTTTGTTAAAGAGGTGTACCAAATGTGTTGGACACATAAAGCTGTGTACCAAAAGTGGGAATTGACCTATAGCTGTGTACCAAAAATGCTATTCTCTCATTATTTTACAATTGATACCATTGAGTATCAATAAGAGGTTTCACATGATCAAATGAGAGATCATCACCATCACTATCTTCTATGACCATTTAATAAGCCACTCAAACGAGCTAAGTAAATTGAATCACAATTCTTTTCCAGGTACAAATCGGCTTATTCTTGTTGATTTATTTAAGGGCATATCCACTGATGCCATCAGCCTAAGTTTAGCTTCCCCTCAGCTCAGTCCAACTTTCCTTTTTTTTTTTTCATAGTCATCTCCGATGACTCAATCCATCAATTTCATTTAATTTTAATCTTCATTTTTTCCAATATCACTTAATAATAATAAATTGTATTTAAGTTTTTTGCAATGTTATTAAATTTACAAATAATTAGTGTTAAATTTTATAAATCAAAGTTACGTTCTTTTAATGTTTAATATTTTAAAATTAAATTTTCTTTAAGTTTCCTAATTTAAAGTTTACATTTTTTAAATTAAAATTAACCTTTTTAAAATTAATCATAAATTAATGAAATTTTTTATTTAAAAAAAAGAAAATTTTTTATTAACTAAGAATAAATAAAAAAAAAATCATTGCCTTCAAGATTGAAGGAATGAGGCAAGCCAACCTTGACTTGCACCACCCCTTTGAGCAATGGGTGGTTGGATTCAAGGGGACCTTCCCTTGAATCAATGGAGATAGCCTAAGGATACTTAGACAAAGTTGGAACATTTCAGCAGTCAGTTCAAAATCTACATCATCATCGAGTGGCATGATTGCACGCTTACCATAGTTCCAAAAATCCTCGGAGGTCTAACTGTTTTTCTCAGAATTATACTCTTACGTAAAGTAATGATTTTACATGGGAAAATTGTTTTTTTGGTACCATAGGATAGACTGATTTGCACTTTTGGTACCATTGGATATGAAAATGCAAATTTGGTACCATAGGATAGGTTTTCATTGCAATTTTGGTACCAAACCTAATTTTTCTACAAAGTTAATGGCAATTTACCCCCTACTAAATGCATAATGTTCAATTTATCCCCTCATGGTTTAAAAAAGAGCATTTTACCCCTTGAAATTTTGTAAAAATTTCACATCGCCTCCCTGATATTTTTATAGGCGGCACTTAATCAACTTTTATTATGATAATGTGATTTTTTACCCATTGTGTTATGATAAATGTGCCAATTTATCCCCCTATGTTAAATAAAATAGTTTGCATGCATACTCTCAATTTCGGCAAGTGAGTTACAATCCCCGGCTGAAGGGGGTAAATTGCTTCATTAAAATTTTACAGGGGGTAAATTGATTTTTTTCGAATTATAGAGGGTTAAATTGAACATTATGCATTTCATAGGGGGTAAATTGTCATTAACTTTGTAGAAAAATTGGGTTTGGTACCAAAATTGCAATGAAAACATATCCTATGGTACCAAATTTGCATTTTCGTATCCAATGGTACCAAAAGTGCAAGTCAGCCTATCCTATGGTACCAAAAAAACAATTTTCCCGATTTTACATCATTTCTTCTCAAATTTTGCTTAGTAAAACTTTTCGTAGAAGTTCTAACAATGAGGTTGTATGTAGTTATTCTGGATATTAAATTCATTAAGTCCATAATCAGAGTAGTTGTATGTATACTGTACAATCACAATATATCATAAATGTGCCAATAAGGATAACATATAATTGACAACAAGTACTTTAAATGAAAGCACGACTATCTGTCTTCATATTGAATAGCATCATTCGTAATTTTTTATATCCGCTGTTGGAAATTGGAATTAGCCATTACATGAATAGCTCTATATAATGGGGTTCATGGAGTCATCCAAAGAAGTTAATTGACAATGTCTTTTTGAAATGATGGAGTCGTCAATTTAAGATTTTTCGGATCATTTCGGAAAATAACGGCTCTAGTAACCTCATTTTGATCTGCTAGAAAACTTAATAGTTCAAGGAAGTTTCCTTGGTTTCTTGAAAATTTCAATTCATCACGTGCACGAAATTTAGAAAAATCGAATGTAATCGATTTACGCAATCAATCAAATTCGATAGTCATTCAGAAAGGATTTTTGGGATTATTATGGACTTATGATTGATCAAATTTTTAGGTTTAACGTGAAATTGGGCCAATTATTTTATATAGACTGGGATGGACAATAATTTTGAATTAAATATCATATTTAAATTTACATTTTGAAAATAAGATAAATATTACAACTATATTAAAATTTAAAAAAAAATGAGGGGGTCCATAGACCACCCGTAGCCCCTGCGTGCATCCGTCACTGACTACTACAGTTTGATTGTCATCTAAAAGAAAATTACAATGTGGATTGAGTGGTAAAAAATTCAGACCCTCCTAACAGGAAAAAATGAACAAAGTCGGTCTGGTAGTGATTTTAAACCCACCTAAACGAAAAACGGTTGACCAAATGATTCATTTTTTTCTAAGAAAAATAGAAAACGAATTTTTACTAGGCACAGGAACTTTTGTATAATGATACCTTTTTTCTTCTTGCACAACCGGCCGCTTTTCGGATTTAAATTTTCATCTTTTCCATTGAAAATTTTGAAAAAAATTTCATTTTATAATCAACGGAAATAAAAATAAAGTATAATTTCGAAATAATTTATTTTCCGTAGACTCTATTATCTATTATTTTCTTAATTTAGTAAATTTTCTTTTTATAATTTTTTTATTATTTTCGAAACGTTTTCAAAGCATTCTCGATAAGTTTCCAATATTTAGCTGACCGTAATACACACTTGAAACGAAATTTCGATCCATGCTTCATATAGGGCTATTAATGGATCTGGATCTGCTTCGATTCATATAAGGATAATTGTCAGATTAGAGATTCGATGGACTTGATCCAATTAAGAAGATTCAAAATTTGAAAATTATATGGAGCGGATATGGACTCATTAATTTTTAATATATTATTATATACATTTAGCTTTCATACTTAATAAAACTATTTCTAATGTTTACTTCTTTTTTTGTTAATTTTTTAAATTAACTTTTAATTATAATATTAATAGCTACAAGTGAAAATGAAAGGTATTTTGCTTAACTTAGAAAATAACATTATCATATTATTGATTTATCCTAAATAAAAGATGAAAAATGACTACTACTATAAACTATAGTTATGATAAAATTATGTTATTATATTACCAATTAAACATGATCATGTATCAAATTAGTATCATCAATAAACTAACCTACATTTGACTATAAGTAGTGGTGTTTAGTGTTTTACCATTTATTGTAAAACTTATAAACTCTGTATTATGATCCTATAATTAAATTACCTGCACTAATTTTCATTCCTCTTTTATTTGTATAATATTTTTGGATTAGATAATTCATAATTTTTATTCAAATTCGAATTTTTGTGCCAAATATCGGGTTTTTTTTAAATTCAGATTCAGTACACTTTTGAATCGAATCCGGATACACTATTTAAATTTTGGATTCAGATCCAGACAGGACCGGCCCTAGCTTTTCGGGGGCCCTAGGCGAAATTATAAAATGAGGCCCTCAAACAAATATATCCTTTAAACTTTTTTCTTACCCTCATCGAACAACAAACAAATGTATATGCTAAACTAGATGTTTCGTTTTTTAACAAAAATAAAAATATTCGTGTGACTTAGTCAATCACAAATGTATTCTCTTAGTTTTAATTCGAGGAAATTGTATTTTTCATATCAAAATTTCTAAAATAAAGGACATATTTAATATCAAAATTGAAAGATTCTTTTCACATCTTAAACTTTGATGGTGATTTTTGGTATGCTTAAAATTATGCTCAATTTTTTTACCATAGCATGCTTATGTGATGTATATCATATCTGAAAATTATAGTGACATGATTCCTTGTTAATTATGAGATATGATTTAATTTTGATTAAAGTCCCGAGACATTTTTAAGTTTCTGCTTATTATTTATTATGTTTCATGAAATGAAACTTCTACTATTAGAAAAATCTCGTCAAGAGATTTTCAGTCATATAAAGAACACAAAATTTGGCCCCCAAAAGTTGACGGAGAAAGGAAATGTGAAAAAAGTCATTCAATTTTGGTTGAAGGTTTGATACCAAATATCTAAAGTAGGTAAAAATTTATTATGAAAAATGCAATTTCCTCATTATAGTTTTCATAAACTTCTTTACCATAGATAATTTGTTAGGTTATATTGTGAAAATTATCTTATAATGAAATTATAAAAAAGAAAAAAATAAATCTTATAATTAATGAATTCGCATTCGTAGCATATTACTCTTAGTTTGAATAATTAATGTTTATCATGAATTGATAATCATATATGTACGAAAGAACATACATTTCTTCATAATTGATTACATATTAAATTTGTAAAATTTGGGACCTTTTAGGGAGGGGGCCATAGGCTTTGGCCTAATTTGCCTTATGCCTAAACTGGCCTGGATCCATAGCCACCCTAAATCCATTCCGAGTCCGCCCCATTGATAGCCCTAACTTCAAAGCACAAAGAGAGCATTCCAAAATCTAATTTTCTACGGTGCATGACTCGTTCAATCAACATCCAGATCGGTTTTTTTGCCCTTTTTTTTTTTTTTTTTTTTCCTTCTTCTCATTTTCAAGTAAATTTCCCCTTTATGAAATTTAAGGTTTTTATCATTTTTCATTTCTTTTTGTTGAAGTGTTTGTGACGTGAAGTCTTTTAGCTCATATGATGTTTGAAATATACTCCCTCTGTACCCTTTTGCTACATAGGGTTTTGAGTTTTGACATAAAACTTATAGGTAACAGTTGCAAAAATTGAAAGTTTTATGTTCAGAGCCACGGAAAAATTGTGGGGTTAAAAAAAATAAAGATGGAGTCGAAAAATTACTTTATGCAACAAAATGTGGAGGAAAAATCATTGTTTATTAATTTCAAGGACAAATATGAAACAAAATGTCAGCATGAAGGACGTAAGTGTAGCACTAAAAATTAGAAAAAAAACATGGTATTTTTAAACTACTCTTGCCAAAATGCACGTATTTTGCATGCGGTATTGGTATATTTTTGCTAGAAGTTGACATGAAAAGTGATCCCTTGTAACACATAAAATTTAAGAGGGACGAAAGTATAATATTTTTTTTATGAGGAACGAAAGTGTAACACTTTATCTAATTATCTATAAGGAACGAAAGTTTAACCAACCATAACCCTGAAGTATAATTAGACTGATTTAGCCTGCCAAATATACTTTCTTGGTCCCCATGTTTGTCTAATTTAGCCGGCCAAACACAATTAACGCACATTTCAGCTTATGTAGTGAAACTCAATTCAAATACTCCATTTTTCCTTTTTGATAATTAACACAAATACTCAATTGTTGCAAATTTATTTTTCCCGAAAAATTCTCACATACATCAGGTCTATGAATAAATTTCTAAACCCGTAAACTAATAAAGAAAGCATGTAAAAGTGATTTATCTAAATTCTATATGAGAGAAAGTAATTGAATTTGTATATATCATGTAAATTCTGTGTGTACAAATAAAAGGCTGAAGAGCCGCTTAAATAGATAAAATACAGAGGGGTAAAATAGGCAAACTACATTAAATTATATAACTAACTTAGTAGCCGTTAATTAGCCCCAAATTAGATAGCCCTAATTTCTTCTGTTTTCTCTTCTAATTCTTCTGATTTCTCTTCTAATTTCATCTTCTTCTTCAATTGTTCTTCTTCTGTTAATAAAACCTTGAGGTTTATGTTTTTTCAAGTCATTTAGGGTGTGTGTGGATGGGTTTTGGCCCGGTCTCGCAGGTCTCGCGAGATCGAGCCAAAACCCTTTCAAATGAGTTTTCGCGAAACTCATAAAATCATAAAAAAACCTATTAAAAAACTCACACTCAAACTCTTCAAACCTATAAAATATTGATTTGACACCTAGCACATATTTTTCCCCCAAATCTCACTAAAAAAAACATTGATTTGACACCTATCACCTACTTTTTCCCCTAAACACCAGCATCCAAACCCAATCCAAGTGGGGTTTCAACTTATTCAAACCACAAAATCCAAAAAGTCAAAACCCATCCAAATGAAGTCTCAAAGGTTTCATCGAAACCATCCAAACCAATTTTTTTAAACCCATACATGAGGAGACCTTGGGTTTTTTGCACTTTGCACCCCCGAAATATGAAAAATAAACACTTTGCACCCCGAAAACTTAGATTTGACACTTTGCATCCTCGAAATATGAAAAATATAGCACTTTGCACCCTCGTTTATTTTCATGCAAAAATTCAAGGCAAAATAGGTAATTCAATAGTATTATCACTTTGCACCCTCAAAATATGAGAATTTCGCACTTTGTACCCCCAAAATAAAATTACCCTCTAATTAAGAATAAATCAGCAACTTCCACCCCTGAAACACAATAAATGGGTACTTTGCACCCCAAAATACAAAATTAACACTTAACACCCTCAAATTTAAAAAACCCAAACCCCTCGTTTTTTCCGTCAAAGTTGACTCTCAGAGTGAAAAAAATCTAAGGCAAAATAGGTAATTCATTTTTTTACTTAAATTTTGCAAAATACAATTATAAATACTCGAATACTCATTTATCTCTCCATCTTTCTTTTCAACAATATAACAATAAATAATTAAATAAAGTACAAGTAAACTTCTCGAAGACCCATTGTCTACTTCAACATATCAAGGACCCATAAATAATTACCTATTTTGCCTTAAAAAAAATTCACCTTAATGGTCAACTTTGCCGGAAAAAATGAGGGGTTTGAGTTTTTTTTTAATATGAGGGTGTTAAGTGTTAATTTTGTATTTTGGGGTGCAAAGTGTCCATTTATTGTGTTTCGGGGGTGCAAGTTGTTATTTTGTTCTTAATTAGGGAGTGTTAAGTGCTAATTTTATTGGGGGGGGGGATGCCAAAGATTCACAATATAATTACCGATTTTGCCCTTGAGTTTTTGCTTGAAAATAAAAAAAAGGTGCAAATCGATGTATTTTTCATATTTCAAGGGTGCAAATTGCTAAATCTAAGTTTCAGGGGTACAAAGTGCCTATTTCTTATATTTTGGGGGTGCAAACTGCAAAAACCTAGAGACCTTCATAGATTTAATTGTTAATTAATGACTTGAGGTCATACAATTTCAATAATATTCAAATTATAAAAACTTTAAACAAATATTCTCCAGTCACACTTTTAAATAACTTCAATTAAACCGTTGTTTTAATTTAGTCGGGTTAGATTGACAACACTTAATAATCGAGAAAAAATAAAAATACCTCCTATGATTTGTCTAACTCTCAAAAAACCCCTTGTATTTTTTTAATTCCCAAAAACCTCCTTATGATTTCAAGTAAATGCCAAAAACACCACCGAAAAAGAGGGTGTAATTCAAACGCGAAAAATTGCAAATGTTTGTTCATATTTTGCTTTTAATATAACATTTTACCCTGATATCGAAAGACAAAAATACACATATGCTTTGTCTAAATCCCACAAAACTCCCTTGTGTTATTTAAAATTTCAAAAAAACCCTGTGTTTGGTTTTAAATACCACACTCGATCCAAGTAGTATATACATAAATTTTCAAAAAGAATAAATAATTAAAAGAAACAAACACATAGGGATAATTTGTCATTTTGCCAAAAGTAAAAAGTAAATTTTCCTTGAATTGAATGTGGTAATTAATATCAAATATAGAGAGTTTTTCAGGAAAAATTATATGAGTTCTTTTTTTTTTTTTTTAGTTAGATGGAGTCTTCATGTCTTTTGCTCCTTAATAATCAATGAACGTTTTTTTCTAATTTATATTATTATAGAACTTAGGATAAAAAGGATGAACAAATTGCAGTAAATAAAGTATAATATAAAGGGAGATATAAGATTATGTAGAGAAAGCTATTTCATCTCTTTTCATTGATAATAGATTTATATGTAGTTGTTCTTGTTCAATTTTTACTTACAAAGTGAAGTAAGAATCCATGTCTCCAACTTTTAATCCCTCTGACAAAAAAAAAAAAAAAAAGTGAAATTGTGTTAGGTTAATTACCTATATTACTGTTATTTTAAAATTACTGCAGTAGTAAACATATGCTGAAATGTGTGTGCGGCTGCAGATGACTATGTATTAGTTGAGAAATTATTCTTGGAGAAATATGTATCTTGTTAGTTGTTTACGTTTTGTTGTGGTTTATGCACGAACATTTGATTGCTGATGAATCTCGCTAGCTGATTGAATAGTTTTTTATGCTGTTGGGTTATTATTATTATCTTTTTAATAAATATGAGCTTGAAAGGATATATACAATTCTACATTAAAATTTAATTTAATTGTACACGGTGATCTCTCGTGATATAATTTATCAATCCAGAATGAGAAAAATGCAAGATACTCCCCTGTGTTATGCTAAAACTGCAAGAAATTACACTGTAAAATTTTTATTGCACCAAACTTCCTTGTGTTCTCAAAAACCTTGCAAAAAAACACCAGAATTGCCACCATGAAGATCCATAAAGGGCATTGTTGGGTTGAGGGAGACAATGCAGCTTGCAGCGTAAATTCAAGATCACATGGCCCGGTATGTAATGAGTTGTTGTAGTTATACTAATGCAAGCACATCCGGCAGGTCGAAGCAAGGTGCCATCGGACGTTCAACAAGCAGTCTCACGATCGGGCATATGCACAATGCATTGATTAAGATATCTTCTTCAAAATTCTTGTGACTATTATGGTTGTGTGCATTTTCATCTATTCTTATACCGACTCATTATTGATTCTATTCAGCTATATCTGACTTTGAAATGTTCATAATTTTCAGATACCTCTTGGCCTGATTTGTGGGCGAATAACTCACGTTGTGTGGCCACCTCAAAGAATAGGTAGAGTAGATGGTAAAATCACTGAAGAAGACACACTGCCCTTGTGATCCTAAGGCCATCTCCAATGGTTTCCCGGGGCCATTCCCGGGCCAGCTCCCAGGACAGTCCCCAAGCCAGCTCGGGCTCTGGGTGATCATCTCCAGTGGTGGTCTCCAGCACTCAATTTCTTCCCCACTCTCACTATTTTTATAATAGTTTTAATATTGATATTAATAATAATAATTATTATGATAGAATAATAATAATTATTATTTTAATAATATAATTAATTTAAAAATATTATAATTATAATATTTCAACATTAAGATTATGATTATAATATAGTTATCCATTACCAAGAAGACAAACTTTGGATAATTATATTACTCGTCATGATACTATATGATCCAAAGAAACCAACCGTAGACTCCAGCAAAACTTAATCGCCAATATCTACGCAAAATATGGCTAACAATAAATGTAAATTGTATTATTTTTTTTTTAATTAAGTATGTTTTTAAATATTTCTATGCTTAGGGTATTAATTTAGATTATTTGTCTGTGTTTGATTATATTTTTCAAGTAATTCTAATTCTAATTTAGGAGGAAATTTTATTCTTATTAAATAATTTTTCTAAGTGTGTAATTATATTTTCAAGTATGTATTTAAGTATTTCATACTTTAAGTAATAGTTTAAATTGTTTGTCTAAGTGTGCAATTATATTTCAAGTGATTCTTATTCTAATTAATTGAAATTTTAATTTCATTCTTATAAAATTATTAATAATTAGAATTTTAATTAAAATAAAATTATTTACTAACATTATTAAATTTTAACTAAAATTTTTAATTAAAACCATTATTTAATTTTATTATAATTAAACCATTAATAATAAGAATTATAACTAAAAGTCAATAATAATAATTAAAACAAATACTATAAATTTTAATAACAAATATTACAAAATTTAATTACAAAATGAAAACAATTTTTATATATTTAAAATAATTAACACAATTTCTATACATTTAAAATAGTTAAAACAACTAATTTTAACAATTAAAAACTAAAAAAAAAAAGGGAACCAGTGGCGCCAAGTGGCTCCACCTGACTTAAAGAGGGGAGAGTGCATCGTTCCAGCTCCCATTCTCGCCGAAGCTCGCCGCTCAGCCCGTGCCGCCCCGCGCCCCGCCCCGGACCACCATTGGAAATGATTCTCCAGCCCAGCCCGACCCTCACGCGTGCCCCGAGCCCACCATTGGAGATGCCCTAATTAAGTGCATGCACCAGGCAGCAAACTCTCCTCATCTTTGTTATTTGGCTTCTTATTGTCATTATGGAATATTCTTTGAAATCGTAGGCCTAGTTTGGATCGATTTTATCTCAAGTTGTAATCAATTGATATAGGCAAATTGTATTCATTTTGGATTAGCTAATGCTTGAGACTCATGTCTCATTGGTGGTTCAAACACCCCAAAAATACATCCGAAATGGAAACAATGAGCCAATCATCTTTCTTTGGGCTAATGACATAAATTGGAAAGCTAAAAGTTTGCCTCACAAGAAGCCATTAGCTGGTTGCCATTTTCATTTTTTGCCTAAATAAGAGGCAGAACACAAAGTTGTATCTCTCTCCGACTGGATAATAGTAACACAGGCCATATTTGAGTCGGATAAGAGTGGATTCAGATCCAATGTTATTTATGTCAGATCAAATTCAGATTGGATTTGAAGTTTGCTGATTTCGATTCTTTGAGTCCATCGAGTTTTGTCTAGATTTGATCGAATGTTCTTTTTTTTCCCGAATCCAATAGAATTTGTTCATTCACATATTTTTGTAACACAAATTTGTTAAAATTACAATTTCATTTCATTTAACTCACACTAGACCGAGTTTCAACAAAAATAATCAGCACTTGACTCATTTAATTATATGATTTAACATACGACTTAGCAAAATATGAATGTATCATTTAATTTTAAATGTCATTAACTACTTAATTTGTTATAGATGAAAAGTGTTGATTTTTGGCTTGATTGATGGGTTTATTAAGGCTAGTGATATTGTCAGAGCAAGTATTGTTGCTGCCAGAGCAATTTTTTTCATTTCCTAATTTGCCCCTTCTAGTCAAAAGTCATAAAAATCCATACTTTTCAGTTCCTAGCTAAAATACCCCTTATTAATCATTAACAACTCACTCTCTTCTCTCTCCTATTAAAATATAATTAACTACTTTTTCTTTTCCCAAGAAATCTTCAAACATGAAAATAATTTAAGTTTTGAATTTTCATTTTATAGAGTTTAATCAGTTTGGGAGGTCATGAACATAGATTACAAATACCTTACTTTTTTTATTAAAAAAAAAAAAGGAATTCCTTATAAACATCTTTTAATCGTTTCTTAAATATTAGGTTAATTACGTTAAGAGTTGAACTTACAAAAAAAAAAGGCTAATGTGCTAAGCAATTTTTTTTTTCAAAAAAATATTGTACTAAACATAACCTTAAATTTTGTCATAATTAACAATGGTTTTGACAAAGACATAGCGACAAATTTTGTCACCTAATAATTATTCTTGATAAATATATGATAATTAATTATTAGTGATAAATGTATGTTAATTACTCTATAAAAACATGTATGTTAATTAATTATCACTATTATTAGCTAGGGACGTCATATATTAAAGGACATTGTGTTTAGTTAGTAACATTAAGTAATGATTCACATATATTAATATAATAATATTTTTATCGTCACTATTATTAGCTAGGGACGTTACTATTATTAACATAAATATTTTATATAAATTGTTCCTAAAAATTATTTAGCAAGTTAGATAATAAAAATATAATTATACTGTGAAAGTGAAAATTAATCTGTTGCTTAATGAATATTTATGTTTCATTGAAAATATATTATTGTGTTTTTTCTATATAAAGTTTTTGAATTTTTTAATAATATTCAAATTAAACTTTAATTAAAACGAAATTATAAACTTGTAATCTATGTTCATGACCTCCCAACAGATTAAATTCTATAAAATAAAAATTCAACTTAAATTATTTTCATGTTTGAAGATTTCTTGGGAAAAGAAAAAGTAGTTAATGAAATTTTAATAGGAGAGAGAAGAGAGTGAATTGTTAATGATTAATAAGGGGTATTTTAGGAACTGAAAAGTATGAATATTTATGACTTTTGACTAGAAGGGGCAAATTAGAAAATGAAAAAAATTGCTATGGCAGCAACAATCCTTGCTCTGGTAATATCGCTAGTCATTTATTAACCAATAAACAGTTTTATTAGGAAACCTAAAATTTGGGAATGATCATTGTAGTAGTTCAGGGCATCTCCTATGTATCCCTCAGCCCAACCAGCTTCCCCTCACTCAGTCCAGCTTCCCCTCAGAATCTAAGTCCAGCTTCCCCTTTCATTTTCAGAAGTCATCTAAAATGTATCAATCTATCAATTTCATTTAATTAAAATTCTCAATTACATTAAATTTAATTTTATTAAATAAAAGTTACATTTTTATACTAAAATTAACTTTTTAAAAATAGTACCCAAATTAAATAAAATTAAGATTAAATAAGAATTACATTTTATTTAATAAGGTATTTTAAAGAACTTTTTTTTAAATTAAAAAGGGTTTTATTTAAAAAAGAAAAAAGTTTAAAATAAATAAATTGGGCTGGGCGCATGAAGAGCAGCTGAATGACTCAAGCGGTGAGGCAATCCAAGGTTGGATTGCCTCACAGCTTCAAGCAGTCCAAGTGAAGACTGAATCCATTTACCCCTTTTTTTCCCTCTATACATTTTTCTTCACTTTTTTTCCCCTCTAAATCCAAGAACCCCCAAATCCACCTTCCCCTCTTTACATAGGAGATGCCCTCATAATTTGTGCCATGTATTTTCCTTAAATTTTGGATTGAGAAAACCCTACAAATGTCAAAGAATCAAATTTTTCTTCGGCAATATCGCTAATCCAATGATAAAATATTGATTTGTGAGGGAGAAGATTTGTAATTATTGAAACTTTGGAAAAAGCTGCCAAAATTTCACCAAATCTTATGTGATGCAAGTGTAACTATCCCTTTTTTTTTTCTTTTTTTTTTTTCAGAATTGTTTAATTATCCCTTTATTTTTATCTAAATCCAACTTCCAAGAATGGAGCATCTTTCTCCAACATATATTCCCCATTGTTCAACGTGCCTGGATCCATGGAAGATTCTTGTGTAGACCAGGTCCAGGAGTTAACTCCTGGACCATGTGGTCTACATTTTTTCTCTTTTTTTTTCTTTTTCTTTTTCATTCTTTCTTTTTTCTTTCTTTCTTATAACTAATATTTTTTTACACAAATTAAACACGTTTATATACTTTGTGTTGCAATATTGTTCCTATCAAAATAATATTATACAAAAAATTTAAATTTTAGTAATAAAATATTAAATTAAGTGACAAAAATTTAAATATTGTCACTAAAATAATGTACATAGACACATTATTGACAAAAAATGTAAAAATATTGTCACTATTGACATTTAGTGACGTCCCAAAAATGACAACTGAAAAAAAAAATCACTAAATTATAGTGACAATATTTGTTGTTACTAAGTTGTCACTACAAAAAATTTAAATTTTAGTGACAAAATAGTAAAAGACAAAGTGACAAAAATTTAAATATTGTCACTAAAATGACATTTATAGATACACTTGTGGCGAGAGTTGTAAAAAAGTTGTTACATTTAATGATACCCCAAAAGTGACAACTAAAAAGTTGTCACTAAATTATAGTGACAATATTTATTGTCTCTAGGTTATCACTGAAAAGGTGTCACTAATTGTCAATAGTGACAATTTAAGTTCCACACATTTGTCACTAATCACCATTAGTGATAACTTAAAAATATATTTTGTCACTATTGCACTTGTCACTATTTTTATTGTGACAAAACTAATGTTTTTGTCACTAAATATATGCAGAAAGTGATAATGTCAACAATGTCACTTAATATTTTGTCACTAAAATTCATTTTTCTTGTAGTGTGTCCCTGAAAGGGTGTCACTAATTGTCAATAATGATAACTTAAGTTTCATACACTTGTCACAAATGGCCATTACTGAAAATCTAAAAATATATTTATCACTATTGTACATGTCACTATTGTTATTGTGACAAAACTAACATTTTTGTCACTAAATATATGCAAAAACTGACAATTTCAACAATGTTACTTAATATTTTCTCACTAAATTTTATTTTTCTTGTAGTGGTAGTTTTTTTATATATATTATGTATTTTTCGTAAACGTTCAATGTTGTTGTATCTATATTTTTATTTATTTCCAAAGATGTGAATTTGCAAATTCATTGTTTCATTTTATGCTATAATTTATGAAATAATTAAAATTGATATTTTTTTAATAGAATTAATTTAAACATTAAATATTTTTAAAAAAGAAATAATGCGTGGAAAATGCAAATAATAATTTTGATAGAAACAAACATCATATTATAAATTTACAACACAAAATATGTCAATCTTTTTTTTAATTATATAAAACAATTTAATTATTAATGAAGAAAAGGAAAAAGAAAAGAAGAAGAGAAAAGAAAAAAAAAATAGAAAAGAGGAAAAACCTGGACCACATGGTCCAGGAGTTAACTCCTGGACCAGGTCCAGGGAAGAATCTTCCTAAAAATTTCAGACCCTCCAAACCGGAAAAAATGAACAAAGTCGGTCTGGTAGTGATTTTAAACCCGCGGAATCGAAAAAACGGTTGACCAAATGATTCGTTTTTTTCTACGAAAAATAGAAAACGAATATTTTTCCTAGGGGCAGGAACTTTTGGGTCTATTTGGATGGATTTTGGCTCGGTATCAAGAGTCTCCATTTAAAAATTTTGGTTTGGGTGGTTTTGATGAAAACTTTGAGACTTCAATTGGATGTATTTTGACTCTTGGATTTTGTGGTTTGAATAAGTTGAAACCCCACTTGGAGTGTGCTTGGATGTTGGGGTTTAAGGGAAAAAGTAGGTAATAGGTTTCAAATCAACGTCTTTTTTAATGAGATTTGGGGGAAACAATAGGTGGTAGGTGTCAAATCAATATTTTATAGGTTTGAAGAGTTTGAGTGTGAGTTTTTGAATAGATTTTTTATGGTTTTATGGGTTTGGCGAAAACTCATTTGAAAGGGTTTTGCGAGACAGAGCCAAAACCCACACACACCCTTTGTTTAATGTTACCTTGTTTCTTCTTGCACAACCGGCCGCTCTTCACTCCAAATCATGGATTACAATTTTCATCTTTTCCATAAAAAATATCGAAAAGTTTTCATTTTATAATCAACGGAAATAAAAATAAAGTATAATTTCAAAATAATATATTTGCCTTAGACTCTATTATTTATCTTAATTTAGTAAAAAAAAATTATAATTTTTTCTATTATTTCCGAAACGTTTTTAAAGAATTCTCGATGAGTTTTCAAAATTTAGCTGACCGGATTATACACTCGAAACGAAATTTTGATCGATGCTTCATATAAGGCTATCAATGGGCGCAAATTTTAATCCGGATCTAATCCGAATCTGGTTCAATTCATTAGGATAATTGTCAGATTAAAGATTCGATAGACTTGATCTAATTAAGAAGATTCAAAATTTGAAAATTATATGGAGCGAATATGGGTCTAAGTAGATCCGATTCGTTAAAAATTTATGTCCGATTAATTTTTAATATATTATTATATACATTTAACTTTCATGTTTAATAAAACTATTTATAATGCTCATTTTTTTTTTCAATTTATTAAGCTAACTTTGAATTATAATATTAATAGCTACAAGTGAAAATGAAAGGTATTTTGCTTAACTTAAAAAATAACATTACCATATTATTTGATTTATATATACTTAATAAAAGATGGAAAATGACTACTACTATAAATTATAGTTATGGTAAAATTATGTTATTATATTACCAATTAAACATGTTCATGTAGGGGTGGGCACGGGGCGGGTTTGGGGTTAGAGATATGGGTATATTAAATTTCGGGATTGACACTTTTCATCCCAAACCCGCCCCTTAATAATTCGGGTACCCGAATTATTGCGGGTCGGGACGGGACGGGATTACGGGTCCCATATTATTTTTATACATTAATTCTTCATCCATCTAACAAAATAATACAATATTACGTAATTATATTTCGTCATTTTCCTTTTGCTAAATCGTATCACTTTTTAATTCATTAATACATAAAATATATCATCAAGTCATCATAACGATTATTTCAAATATATCCAAATACGAACAAAAAATAAAATCATATAATGAGCTAATGATAAAATGTACAACTTACAAGGGATTATGAGAGATTGAGAGTTTTTAACTTTTTAGGATTGACTTAATATTAATTACTAAACTAATGTAAGATTTAAAAGGAATATTAGGGTAAAATAAAAAAAGTTCATTTATTAGATAATGTTATACAAGTAAACTAGTAAAGTGTATAAATTATATAATTAATAATATTATATAGGCGGGTTCGGGTATTCGGGGTTGGAGAGACCAATCCCAAACTCGCCCCGTATTTCCGTAATAAAATACGGGTATTTAAGTTCGGGTACCCAAACCCAAAAAATACTCGTCCCGTTTGGGTATTTTAAAAACGGGACGGGTCGGGTTTGGGTTACCCGAACCCAACGCCCACCCCTATGTTCATGTATCAAGTTATTATTATCAATAAGCTAACCTAGATTCGATTATAAGTAATGGTGTTTAGTGTTTTACCATTTATTGTAGAACTTATAAATTTTGTATTACGATCCTATAACTAAATTACCTGCACTAATTTTCATTCCTCTTTTATTTATATAATTATTTTGGATTAGATAATTCATAATTTTTATTTGAATTCTAATTTTTGTGCCAAATATCGGGTTTTTTTTAATTCGGATTCATTAACACTTTTAAAAATTCCATAGGATCTTGAATTGAATCCGAATACACTTTTTAAATTTTGGAGAGCCACCCTAAATCCATTATGAGTCCGCCCAATTGATAGCCCTAACTTCAAAGCACAAAGAGAGCATTCCAAAATCTAATTTTCTACTGTGACTTGTTCAATCAACATCCAGATCGGTTTTTTGGCCTTTTTTTTTTTTCATTCTTCTCATTTTCAGGTAAATTTCCCATTTATGAAATTTAAGGTTTTTATCTTTTTTCATTTCTTTTGGTTGAAGTGTTTGTGACGTGAAGGCTTTTAGCTCATATGATGCTTGAAATATACTCCCTCTGTACCCTTTTGCTACATAGGGTTTTGAGTTTTGACATAAAACATTAGGTAACAGTTGCAAAAATTGAAAGTTTTATGTTCAGAGCCACGAAAAAAATTGTGGGGTTAAGAAAAATAAAAATGGAGTTAAAAAATTACTTTTATGCAACAAAATGTCGAGGAAAAATCTCAACAGGAGGGATGTAAGTGTAACACTATAATATTAGAAAAAACATGGTATTTTGAAACTACTCTTGCCAAAAGGCATGTATTTTGCATGTGGTATTGGTATATTTTTGCTGGAAGTTGACCTAAAAAGTGATCATTGTAAGTTGTAACACATAAAATCTAAAAGGGACGGAAATGTAACACTTTATTTATGAGGGACGAAAGTGTTACACTTTATCTATAACGAACAAAAGTGTAAACAACTATGCATAACCCTGAAATACGATTAGAGTGATTTAGCCTGCCAAATATACTTTCTTGGTCCCCATGTTTAGCTAGAGGTGTTCGCGGTGCGGTCTATTGCGATTTTGTACTTGTCCAATCCCAATTCAATATTTGCGGGTTTTGAAATCTCTAGTCCAAACCCAACCCAACAAGTCTTGAGATTGCATTCCATTTGGGTTAGGTTTTCCGGTCTCAATTATCAACTTTCTTGTAATTTTATTATTTGATGAGTTAAATGTAAATGCACTAATTAATTACAATTTTTTTGATTTTATTAAACTTTCATAGAAAATATAATGGAGATAATCTAACTATCAACTAGAATATGATCTTCAATGAATACATAATTTAGTGAAAACTAAAAACAAACCCGAGCACTATATTAACAAGTTTTCATTACACAAAATCAAATTATTCCCAAATTATAAACAAAAGAAAAAGTATATTTATATTCGAACGTGATGTTGGTGGTTAACGGCCAATGAAAAAATATATTTATGCTAGATAAATGCCAAAGTATCATGTTCCATTCTTCACATTATTTTGATTCATATTAAGATTATATTCTATTATTCTAATATATTTAATCGACTAATTTTTCAGGAACTTTCTATGGCATATTAAAAAATTTATATTTTTCTATAAAATTATGTGCATATTTTTTAATTAGTAATAGAATAATGAAATAATCACAATTTCATACAATAAAAATTATATAATTATATATAAGAAGACCTTTATAAATTTAGTAGTTAATTAAATACTTGAATCCTACAATTTCAAATTATAAAAACTTTATACAAATAATCACCAATCACATTATTAAATCAGTCGACAGAAAAAAGAAGCCCTTTTTCTCAAATTCATTAAACCATTGTTTTCGCTTAAATTTTAATTTAGTTGGGTTAGATTGACACCACTTGATAATTATTGACTTCTTTTTCTAATTTAAATGACCTTTTTTATTTTTATTTTTTTGACAAAATTTTAGATGACTTTGAAAAACCTAGACCTGACCAGATAACAAATTTCCCATTTTCCCCCATCTTTAGATGATAGAAACCTTAGGGAGGTTGAAATTACATAAACTTTCTGCTAATTCTTCATGTTAATTTCATCCCTTCATAATTTTTTGTAGGATTTGCTGCCCAGATTTTACGGGTTTGAGTTTACGAGTCGTTTTAATTAATTTTGACAACTTCACAGTGGAAATAATCGCGGAACTATTAGGCGTTTCCTCCTCACTCACCACCGTGAAACCCGACCCTTCTCCTCCGCCGCCGTCGCCGGCACTTTCGTCGTACCTCTTTTTTCTGAAGAAGCGAATAGCAGAAGTGGCAGTTTCACTACTTTATTTGGAAATGGCTTCTCAAAGTTCCATCTGGAATTTAGCTAAAACATATATCACCGCAGGGCTTATAGGCCTCACAGTATCTGACCGTTATGCCAGCTTTATGGCCGTTCGAGGTTTCTCAATGTCTCCAACTCTTAATCCCCATGACAGAAAAACCAGTGGAATTGTGTTAGGTAAATTACCTATTTTACTGTTTTTTTTTAATTTTATTTTAAATTTACTGCAAACGATTGCTGAAATGTGTGTGTGGTTGTAGATGACTATGTATTAGTTGAGAAATTATGCTTGGAGAAATATAAGTTCTCGCGAGGTGACGTCGTGGTTTTTCGGTAATTCGACTCTCTTTTTCAATTGAACCATGTTTCTTGTTAGTTGTTTTCTTTTGTTGTGGTTTCTGCACTAGCATTTGATTCCTGATGAATTATGCTTGCTGATTGAATAGTTTTGAGTCTCATTTTTTACATGTATGAGTTTGAAAGATACTTACAATTCAACTTAAAAATTAATTGAATTATAGACAGTAATCTTTCATGATCTAATTTATGAATCTAGAATTCTTAAATGTAGTACAAACTAAAGAAAAAAAGTAAACTAAAATTAAGACTAATGTTAAGAATCCACATTCGGGCTACTAAATACGTAACAAAGAGTTCAACAAGAAAGGGTAAGAAACCAAATTCCTGTGGCTAAATTAAATCTAACAAAGAATAGGTAAGAATCATCATGTTTTAAAATTCTTGAATTGTACAAAATGAAGGAATAATTAGGTGCCATATATGGATAAATGCTGCTTGATCTCTATGCATTCTGCTATGTTTAGAGAAGAAGAATGTGGGGTCTAAGTTTGGTTTTGAGTTGTGTTAGGAGAGTAAGAATTTGTAAGAAATAGCATTAGTCGCGTGTCAGCATTTTAGTGATTCTTATTGATCGCAACATAGCAGACTTACTCCTCGTGGATTCTTGGATTGCTATCCGAACTACAAATTGTTGTAATGCAAGAATCAGTCAATTGTGCTTTTCTTTACTTTTTCACAATCAGTTTCCTATCTGTCATTGTCCTTTTGTACTTAATCATCATTCATCCATCTTATCTAGTTGTTTTAGCTCGCAAAATTTCAAGAAACCAATGCTGCAGGACAAATTAAATCCCAAAATATAGTACTATAATTAATTTGGTTTATTTCGTTTATTAAATAATTGGAGTGTGCTGGACTAAGCAAGAAAATTTGAAATATAACAAATTTCCTAATAAAATTAACCTCAAATTCAAGAATTTCCCCCTGTTAGATGCTGGCAATTTGTTATGCTGTGAAACATTCCTAAAATTTAAGACGCTAGATTGATAGAGAAGTACATGGCCCAACACAAGCAGGTTTTGTGTTTTTTATATTGAATCACATCAACTTGCATCTTTCCCTTAGGATGAGATTTTCATGGTAACTCCATCTTTCACTAAAAAGTAATCTAAAAAATAACGTTGATGGAGTTGGGACCTATTCTTGTTACCTCCTTTGGAATAATTATAATCTTACATGCTGATGAAACTGCATTCTTGAAATTTGCAGTTCCCCAACTAATTATAAAGAGAAAAACGTAAAGAGAATTACTGCCCTGCCAGGTGACTGGATCCATCTCTCGTCGTTTGACACCGTGAAGATCCCTAAAGGGCATTGTTGGGTTGAGGGAGACAACGCAGCTTGCAGCGTAGATTCAAGATCACATGGCCCGGTATGTAATGAGTTGTTGTAGTTATACTAATGCATGTGAAGTCAAAATAACATGTGCTAGTGATTTAGTAATTTCGTATGCACAATGCATTGATTAAGAAATCTTCTATCAAAATTCTTGTGACTATCATGGTTGTGTGCATTTTCATCTATTCTTATACCAACCCATTATTGATTCTAGTCAGTTATATTTGACTATGAAATGTTGACATAATTTCCAGATTCCTCTTGGCTTGATTTGTGGGCGAATAACTCACGTTGTGTGGCCACCTCAAAGAATAGGTAGAGTTGATGGTAAAATCAATGAAGAAGACACACTGCCCTTGTGATCCTAAGTGCATGCACCAGGCAGCAAACTCTCCTCATCTTTATTAAGTGGCTTCTTATTGTCATTATGGAATATTCTTTCATTCTTTGAAATCGTAGGCCTAGTTTGGATCAATTTGAACTCAAGTAGGCCTACTTTGGATCGATTTTAGCTCGAGTTGTAATCAAGTGAAATAGGCAAATTGTATTAATTTTGGATTAGCTAAAGCTTAAATGCATGAGGCTCATGTCTCATTGGTGGTTCAAACACCCCCAAAATACATCCAAAATGGAAACAATGAGCCAATCATCTTTGGGCTAATGACATAGTCCATTGGAAAGCTAAAAGTTTGCCTCACAAGATGCCATTAGATGGTTACCATTTTCATTTTTTGCCTAAATAAGAGGCAGAACACAAAGTTGTATCTTTCTCCAACTGGATAATAGTAACACAGACCAGATTTGAGTCGGATCTGAGTGGATTCAGATCCAGTGTTATTTATGTCAGATCAAATTCAGATTGGATTTGAAGTTTGCTCGATTTCGATTCTTTGAGTCCATTGAGTGTTGTTTGGATTCGGTCGAATGTTCATTCAACGATCAAGTTTAAGTTTATAAGGCTTACTTTGTGTTTTCCAGCATGAAACCAAGCATCTGCACATGGGGCAATTTATATCAACTCCAAGAAAACTTGGAGGGCGTTTCTATGAGATAGATGAATGACACATCTTCGTGCAACTTACAAAGTGTTTCAATGATCTTACAAAAGAAAATGAGTTTTTGTGCATTTTTAAAAGGATGTTCTAACATACATTTAAGAAGTCAACATCACCTAATCACATTTTATGCATCTGATTGGGTTGAGAATTGAATCTAGTTATTAACTCTTAGCAGTTGTGGGAGTTTAATGACATCATTCATACTGCCAACATCTACTAATTCTATATATTCTGACCTTTTCGTCTCTCTGAATATGAATTACCTTATACGTCAAAAAAGGATGCCCCCCTTTAATTAATGTATATGAAAGACAATATGCTCAAAGGTAAAATAATCAAAAGAATATTAGATTTCAATTGAATCTTATAATATGATTCAGGTAGTATCCAGGACGACAAAAAGTGAATGATTTATCAGTTATCATGTTAAGTGAATCAGACCTAATTATCAGATATTTTTCAAAGCATAGTGTTATTACTTTGATTTGTCTAAAATGTGGCAGTGTATACAAATATCAAATTAAATTCAATGTATACATCATTAATAAAAAAGAAAATCAATCTAACCTTGAACAATGCTTTCAACTCCATAAATATAAGACTTGTCATTGAATCCAAGGCACTTACCTTATCCTATAAGCTAACTACAGCAATGTACACTACACTTTTACTCTAGTGATGTGCATAATAATGCGCAAATGCCACGACTAATCATCACCAGAAGCACATTTTAATTTCTTCCAATTGTATGCTGCTTCGAGAATCTTGATGTTGGTTGTCCGAGTCTCTTCTGGATAGAGATAGTCAATGTACTCTTCGTACCCAGCAGCATGAAGCCTTCTCCTTTTGAGTTTCTTTGGCAGCTTAACACGGACCAATTCGACATCACCAAGCTCACCAAAACTGGCTTCCGTGTTAAGCCACTCTTCCAAAAGCATTGCCCTTTCCTCTTTAAGTTGAGGAGAACAAGTCACGAAATAGCTGAGGGCTCTTTCAAACACAGCTCTAGCACGCTCAAGGCATTTTATCTTCTGTTGATAATCACTTTCTAGCATAGGAGGAGCAGATGCCTCAAACTTGGCATAACTGATCCACACTTTCAAGTGTTTAGAGAGGTTCAAAAGCCTCTCGTAAAGCGCTCTGGTTCTTTCATATTCAGATTCAGATATTTCAAAGTCAATGTATGACTTCCAAAGCAGCTCTGGCATGTCTAGTGCCGGTAGACCAACTGCAAGCTCAAAAAGAGCTCTGGCTCTTCCAATCTCACCCAAAGATCTCTCCATTTCCACAAACTTGCTCCATGCGTAACAGTTATCCGGGGACCATTCAATGTACTTTTCATACAGTTTCCGACAACGGTCTATGTTGCCAAGTTGCAACTCTATCTCAATGTACTTGTTGAATATCTTATCTTTTGGAGCCATGCCGATTGCTGATCCCAGTATACGCCTTGCCTTATCAATATTTAACTGCCGTATTTCAAACTGTGCAGCCATCAGCCAAATCTTTGCAAACGAGAATTTTTCATGTGGAATAATCTTGAGACATGAGTTATAGACATATCTGGTATGATCCACATTCTGTACATCAAGCTCCGCAAACAACACATAATTAATCCACAAATGGATGTATCGCTTCCAATACCGCTTCTCCTGAGCAGGAGGAATATTAGCAACAGCTCTGTTGTATACATCCTCAATTATTTTCTTATTATCCCCGCCAGTACCACGCTCTTGTTCCTCTAGCAGCCTTATGTAATCAAACCAAGCATCATAATTATATGGGTTCTTCTTAACCTCATCCTCGTACTGAACCCTCCTCTTTCCTAAGATAGCATCCTCAATTCCTTCCCTATCGCCATATTGCTTCTCAAAGGCAACATACTTGTTCAAAAGCTCCTCTGCCCTTTCCTTTGGTATATGATCCAATGCAAGCTTATATATGCGCCTTGCCCTCTCCGTCTCATTACACATGTCCTCAAACTCAGCGTAGGCGAGAAACAACTCCTCTGCGTCTTTGTCATCGCTAAGCTTACTCACAGCCCTATCGTAACAATTCCTAGCACGCGCAATATCTCGATTCTTCATCTCAAACTTAGCAAACCTAATCCAAGCACTAGCTTTGGGGTGACAATCCACAAACCTTTCAAAAATCTCTCTAGCCCTTTCCACCTCATTATACCTCAATTCAAAATTGACATAAGAAAGCCACCCTTGCTGATCAGGAACCCACCTCATCCACCGTTGGAAAATATGCCTAGCACCACACACATTCCCCAACATCTCCTCCATATGAATATACTTATACCACAACTGATCCACCCTAGGCAACAATTCAACAGCACGATCCCACACATTCCTAGCAGTATTGATAGACTTATTTCTCATCTCAAAATCAGCGTACCTGCACCACAATGTATGATCCTTGTAATCGACATCGATCGCGCGTTCCCACACTGAGCGTGCTCTTGCGAAATCCTTGTGCGATTCTTCCCACTTAGCATACTTGACCCACACGCTCTTGTTCCACGGCACTCGACGGATTAAGTCTTCAAATTCCTTGCGTTTGCAGAGGAGGTAGTCACCGAGCTCCGTAGCGTCGGAAATTTTAAGCTTTGGGGGGCGGCAGATTTGTAAGTCCTCCTGCTGACGTTGTCGGGCTTCACGAAGGATTTGTTCGGCGGTGATTTGAATCTGAGACGGTGTCTTATTCTTCACGGAGAAAAGCTTCACATCGGACATGGCGGTGCTGTGAATGTGAATAAGATCCGGCAAAAAGGAATTGTTAGGGTTAGGGTAATCTGCGTTAACAGAAATCAGATTGAATTGTGAAGAATACAGATTTTAAAATTTGGATGGATGCCTTTTTATACTATCATACAGGATAAACATTAAGAGCAAAAGACAAAAACACCCCTATGCTTTGTCTAACTCTAAAAAACTTTCCCGTGCTATTTTAAATACCAAAAAACTTTATGTGTTTGATTTTAAATACCACACTCGACCCAAGTAGTATATACTTATAATTTTATTTTTGACTTTTGGTGAAATGACAAGATTACCCCTATGTTTTTTGTTTTAAATTAATTTATTATTTTTGAAAAAATAAGTATATACTACTTGAGTCGAGTATGGTATATAAAATCAAACACAGGGGGGATTTGAAGATTTAAAATGACACATAGGGGGTTTTTTGAGAGTTAAACAAAGCATAGGGGTATTTTTGTCATTCAGTGTCAGGGATAAAATTGTCATATCTAACTCAAATTGTGAACCAATACTTGCAATTTTGGCATTTGGAACACACTCTCTTTTTTGGAGGTGTATTTGACACTTATTTAAAATTATAGGAGGTTTTTTGGGAGTTAAAATAACACAAGAAAATTTTTGAAAGTTAGACAAAGCATAAGGGGTGTTTTTGTCTTTTGCTCTAAACCATTAAACACACAGACCCCCTCGTTATCCTTTCCTTAATAAAAGATTAGTCCTAATCCTATTCCAATTCCTAATCCTATATTTCAGCGAATTCCTGTAATTCATCGGGTAATATTAATTTTATAGTATCAAAGAAAATTATCAATATTACACTCCCATTTCTTTTCCAATTTTGCAAAAGCTACATTGTTTTTTTTTTTTTAAACATAATTTATTAGTAAAAGCTACATTAATTTTTTGAGAAAATTAATTTTTTATTTTCTCAAAAAAATTATGTAAGTATTTTTATTAGTAATAGAATAATGAAATAATCACAACATCATACAATAAAAATCATATAATTATACATGAGGAGACCTTTATAAATTTAGTTGTTTATTAATGACTTGAGTCATACAATTTCAATAATATTCAAATTATAAAAACTTTAAACAAATATTCTCCAGTCACATTTTTAAATGACTTCAATTAAACGTTGTTTTAATTTAGTCGGGTTAGATTGACAACACTTAATAATCGAGCGAAAAATAAAAACACCCTATATGATTTGTCTAATTCTCAAAAAACATCTTGTATTTTTTTAATTCCCAAAAACCCCCTTATGATCTCAAGTAAGTACCAAAAACACCACTGAAAAAGAGAGTGTAATTCAAACGCGAAAAGTTGCAAGTGTTTGTTCATATTTTGCTTTTAATATAACATTTTACCCCTGATATCGAAAGACAAAAATACCCATATGCTTTGTCTAAATCCCACAAAACTCCCTTGTGTTATTTAAAATCTCAAAAAACCCTTGTGTTTGGTTTTAAATAGCACACTCGACCCAAGTAGTATATGCATAAATTTTCAAAAAGAATAAATAATTAAAAGAAACAAACACATAGAGGTAATTTGTCATTTTGTCAAAAGTAAAAAGTAAAATTTTCCTTGAATTGAATGTGGTAATTAATATCAAATATAGAGGGTTTTTCAGGATAATTTATATGAGTTTTTTTTTGTAGTTAGATGGAGTCTTCATGTCTTTTGCTCCTTAATAATCAATGACTTTTTTTTCTAATTTATATTGTTATAAAACTTAGGATAAAAATGATGAACAAATTGTAGTAAACAAAGTATAATATAAAGGAAGATATAAGATTATGTAGAGAAAGCTATTTCATCTCTTTTCATTGATAATAGATTGTATGTAGTTGTTCTTATTCAATTTCTACTTACAAAGTGAAGTATGAATCCATGTCTCCAACTCTTAATCCCTATGACAAAAAAAAAAAACGGTGAAATTGTGTTAGGTAAATTACCTATATTACTCTTAATTTATTTTATTTTAAAATTACTGCAGTAGTAAACATTTGCTGAAATGTGTGTGCGGCTGCATATGACTATGTAGTAGTTGAGAAATTATTATGCTTGGAGAAATATAGGGCCTGTTTGTTTGGTTGGTGTTTGGGAAAGTAGTTTGGGAAGGAGAGTAGTGGAGGTTTATGAAATAATCTCGATTTGCGTAATGTTGTTTGTTTGAGTTTTGAGAGAGGTTTGAGAAATAAAGTAAGTGTAAGCTTTTTTTTGAAGAATTAGGTTGTAGGTGTAAGATGTGTAAGACTTTATGTCAAATCATGTTTGTTGTGAGATAAATTGTGTAAGAGATAGGTTATTTTATGTCAAATCATAATAGAGTTTGTATAAGTTTTGTTTAGAGATAAGAAAATTGTTGTTTGTTTGGGTTTTGAGAGAGTAGTTTGAGAAAATTGAGAGATGCAAATTTTATTTCAAGAAAATAGAAAATATGTTTGTTTGGCATAACCCAAACACGAATTTTTTTTGGGAAACGCCAAACAAACAGGCCCATAAGTTCTCGCGAGGTGACGACGTGGTTTTTCGGTAATTCCTCTCCCTTTTTCAATTGAAATATGTTTCTTGTTAGTTTTTTTTCGTTTTGTTGTGGTTTCTGCACGAACATTTGATTGCTGGTGAATCTCGCTAGCTGATTGAATCATTAAATAGTTTTTTATGCTTTTGGGTTATTATTATTATCTTTTTAATAAATATGAACTTGAAAGGATATATACAATTCTACATTAAAATTTAATTTAATTGTACACGGTGATCTCTCGTGATATAATTTATCAATCCAGAATACTTGAATGTAGTACAAATTAAAGAAAGTAATGTATTTAAAATCCCTCGAGGCTCCTTTCACAACTTTCTTTGAGTTACTACTCAATTAAGAGTAGGGAGAGGCTAAAAACAGTTCACCTTGTGGAAAACTGTCGACAGTTTTCCACAAAAATGAACCACAGTTTTCCACAAGGTGAACTGAAACATTTTTTTATTAATAAAAAAATCACCTGCAAAACCGGTTAAAAATAGCAGGTCACAATTGTGGAAATTACACCTTTGCCATCTCCTTGTTAAAAAAAATTAAAAATTTGGTCATCTTCTTCACCAAGCTCAAGCGATCAGGTCGATCCCCAATTCTCCCCAATTTTGTCCAGCTGATTTCTGGAGGTTTGTGGACAATTGCTGCTCGTTTCCTCTTCTCTAGGGCTGGGTAGAGTGTTTCCGAAGTTAATTTCGCATTACATACACTGATTGAGCTGGAATTTAATTCGGGTCGTGGCCGTGAAATTTATGTTCGATTTTGATTGTAAAACACTCCTGGAGTGTTTAATTGCTATTTGCCGTGTTCATTTAAGTGATTCAGAGTATATCTGGCCCTCAAGAACTTAAACGGACCGTGAATTCCATTCAAAATTGGTTCGGATTTCTTGAGGAATCTTCTTCTTTTTGTTCGGAGATTTGATTACAGCCTATTTCCTACGCAATTAACAGCAACTCTTGTTGAATTTTGCAAATTGGGCTTCAAATCAGATTTCGGGTTCTTCGATTCTAGCGGTTTTTTGATTGTTTTTGTTCTTGATACTTGTTCTACATTGCTTGTTTTGGTTCGTAGTGTTTAATTTCAGGTGTTGTTTGCTTAAATTTGATGATTGATTAATTAGCAGACCATGTTTTTCTTCCTCTGTTTTTTTCAAACTTTTTTTGGATGATTTTTTGTGTTCATGAAAAGTACAATTGATTTCTTCCTCTGTTTTTTGTGATTGATTTCATGATTGATTTCTTCCTTGTTTGGCTTGTGGGAAGTTAATTGGCAGACCACGTTATTGCCCTTGTTTGGCTTGTGGGAAGCACTGCGTTAAGCTTATGAGAACAACTGGTGGGAGAATTGAGCAGTAACTGGCAGAATTTATGATTGGGACTTGAGAAACTGCTTAATTTACTGAGGGAGATAAATCAAAAGCGTTTGATTTCATCTCTAAATTTTTGTTGTGCTAAGATTCTTACAGAAGAAGAAGAAGATGGGAAGAAGAAGGGCATTGAAGTAATTTCTCATGTTGGTGTAGTATATTATTTTGGTAGGTTACAAGTCACTTGTTTGCCACATGGCAACAAGTGACTGGTCAACTATAGGCCGAACTGCCCATAGCAAATCCATTAAGAGTAATCTTAAGAATTCATATTCTTGCTACTAAATCATACACAACAAAGAGTACAAGTAGTAAGGGTAAAGAAACCAAATTCCTGCGGCTAAATTAAACCTAACAAAGAATAGGTAAGAACTATCATGTGTTAAAATTCTTAAATTGTAAAAGAAAATGAAGAAACAATTAGGCTCCAGATATGAACTATTGATGCATGTTCTCTATGCTTTCTGCTATGTTTAGAGAAGAAGAATGTGGAGTCTTAGTTTGATTTTTGTGTTGGGTTAGGATAATAAGAATTTGTACGAAATAGCATTGATCGCGTACCAGCATTTTAGTGATTCTTATTGATCGACTCGGAGCTGACTCACTCCTCATGGATTCTCAGATTGCTATCTGAGCTACAAATTTGTTATAATGCGAAAATCACGTCGATGGATCGAGTTGGGACCTATTACTTACGTGTTTCTCCTTTGGAATAATTATAATCTTATATGCTGATGAAACTGCATTCTTGAAATTTGCAGTTCCCCAACTAATTATAAAGAGAAAAACGTAAAGAGAATTACTGCCCTGCCAGGTGACTGGATCCATCTCTCGTCGTTTGACACCGTGAAGATCCCTAAAGGGCATTGTTGGGTTGAGGGAGACAACGCAGCTTGCAGCGTAGATTCAAGGTCACATGGCCCGGTATGTAATGAGTTGTTGTAGTTATAAAAATGCACGTGAAGTCAAAATAACAATGGAGCATTTGTAATTCAATGATAAAATATTGATTTGTGAGGGAGAAGATTTGTAATTATTGAAACTTTAGAAAAAGCTGCTGAAATTTCACCAAATCTTATATGATGCAAGTGTGATTATCCTTTTTTTTTTTTTTTTTAAGAATTGTTTAATTATCCCTTTATTTTTATCTAAATCCAACTTCCAAGAATGGAGCATATATTCCCTAGTGTTCAACGTGCCTGGATCCATCTCTCTCATCCCTTTTGATTAGATTTTCGTCAATTATTAATTGCTAAATTAAAAGTTAAATATTTAAATAAATTTTAAAATCTCACATAAAGTTGAGTGACGAAGAGCCGCATGACGAATTAAAGAAAAAAAATGAGGTTTAATAAAATGAGAGAAGATAACATTTCGAAATATCTTATATAATAACATGTGGGTAAAAATAAGTTATTAAAAAATTATTTAAATTATAAATACGTAGTAATTATAGTTCGTATTAAAATTTTAAGTTTTGATATTAGGTATTTAAGATTTTAACTTTAATTATTTGATGACATTTAATAAATAAAGTGGTCTAATTAATAAAGAAAATTAGTTAGACCTCCTTTCTAATATAATATAAAATAAAAATGTAAAAAACAAATACGAAATGCTCTTTTTCAGCAAGATTTCTCAATTTTCTCTTTCTGTGCATACACGTATAAATAAGGCGAACACACACGTTTCAATTAGTGTGATGATTTTTTGCTCTCTTTCTGCTTTATTTTCCCTAACCGCTGCGATTGAGGTGAGAAATTTCTTACTTTCTTATTGTACAAACTTATTTATGAATATCATTTACGTGTTTCTGTTCTGCATTGTGAAATGTTTTGATTTGTGAATAATTTTTCAATTTATTATTTGGTGGATTGTTGTGTAGTTTTAGGTAGAAGAAGAGAAAAACGAGTTCGATTTTGATCGAAGAAAAAAGTATGGGAAGGCTTTTCTTGATACATTTGGAAGGTGGCGCTTACACTTGCAAGCACTGCCGAGCGCAACTCGCTCTCGCCAACGACCTTGTCTCTAAGGTTTATCTCTTTTCCGATTTTCCGATTTTCCAATTTTTGGTTAGGTTTAATTCTTGGCAATTTTATTGATGATTTGTTGGTGAATAATCAATGCTTACTTGTTTAATGAAGTATAAACTGTTAATCATTTGGTGTTTAGGTCCTACTCCTTAGAACACTATGTTTAGTGTCCTGCGTTTTCTTTTTGAGTATCTGTTAATTTCTATCTCACAATGTTTCTTATTTTGTGAGAGACTTAAACATGAGGAACATTGGAGTACTGTTGTTATGGGTTTGATCTTGATTAAGTTCATAGTGATGAGTTAAACTAATCTTGTTTTAAGAGACTCTTCTTTTCTGCAAATTTTTGTGCAAGAAATTGGTTGCTAAATTTGATGCAATTGAGTTTGGGTTAGTCTTAACTGTAAAATTTTAGTACACATCAGTGTGCTTTCGTATGTAATGGGATATTGCTGAGAGCTTTGTTATGGATATCAGGGTAAACAATGACGTGAGTGGACGATTTTGTGGAGAAAACTATTTTGCCCAATTTGTTGGTGAAACTGTATGTTGCGTATATATGTCTGCTTTATTGACGAGAGTGATTGATTATCATGCATATATATGTCTAATTACCGGAACTCTTTATGTTGCGTGTTAGAACTTGGATTCTTTGTTGTTTACTTCTTGAAATGGCTTTCCGTCTTCATCTGTGTTCCATCTATTATCTGCTGTGTTCAAAATTAGCTTGTAACTATGTTCTGGAACGTCTTTCATATCATACTGACTAATTATTCGTAAAAATAAAATTATATTTCTAATTCTGCTTTGTGATAGTTATTTCAAGGTACACCATTGGTGTTTTACCTAGTATCAATTTTGCTTCATGATACTATGTCAAGGTGCTTAGGCATACATATGTAGCCTTGTTAAATATAATTAGTTCTCGAGAAATATTGTTAACTCTCAGTTTGTAGGAGGGTAGAAGCAGTAAAACTTAACATAGTATGTGTCTTCGACACAATTGTTGATATAGCTGAAGTTCCAGTAATGAATTGTCTGTTTGGACCATTCATGATGGTATCTACTTAGTTTTCTTTTGAAATATAATGGAAAAGATGAACATATATGCATATTTCCGACTCGATCCTTCCAATTTGTTAATCCGTTTTTCTCACCATCACAATCAGCTTCCTCTTGTCTTTTATTTAAGCATGAAACTTTTTTTGGTATCTCCTTTTCTTTCAGGAGTGCTTAAACCATGACAACCTTACAATGGATTTGTTTGCTAATTCTGTCTGCATTTAGGTTTTTTTGTTTCATGCCTCCAAGTTGAGTACTTCCATTTACGTGAATCACTGCCTATTTATCACAACTATAAATACTATGAAAGATTACCTATTTACCTTGTAATGCAATACTAAAATGCTGAACGTCTTGAAATAGATACATGTCTTCATGGTTTGACAGTTTTAGTTAATTCACTTGTACAAATTATTATAGTAGAGGATTTGCTAAACTATGTCGAATTATAATGCCTGCTTAGATAGGTCCAATTTCCTTTTTCTCTTGGCAACCTGTTAATTTTATTTATCTTGGAGTTTTATCTCTCTTCCACTTTTAGTAGTTTAAAGTAATCGAAGTTAAACTCTGGGACAAGCTCACAGCTCTATGCATTTGCGTTCTAATTCCTTAATCTTTTCCACCGCAAGTATGAATCTATTTGCATGAATCCTGACTCCTTGTTTTACCAATGTTTTCAGGCGTTCATGTGCAAGCATGGGAAGGCTTACCTCTATGATAAAGTGTAAGTACTTTTTGATTAAAAAAAAAATCATATTTCACCTATTTAGTTTTTTTTTTTTTTTTTTTGAATTTGTGTTGCTTGAAGATGCTTACAATTGCCTTGGTAAATGTGAGCTCATAGGATATACAGGGTCATATTGTTGAAATGTTTAGGCATGAAGTTGTTGCTTAGTCTGAAATTTCATCTTTGACCGAGAGTTTCTTGTTACTCTGTAACAGTGATTGATCCACTTGGTTTTGCTACAGTTTAAAGGCACACAGACATAACTGTTGCCCTTGAGAAATAAAGTGTTTACAGTACGTAGCTCACGTAGTTTGAAGATCAAAACGATATTTGGCCTTGACGAGTCACATAGTTCTGTAGGCTTTCATACTTGATAAAATGTTGCCTCTTTACGAAAGCCTAATATCATTTCACTCTATGATAGCGTAAATGTTACTTTCGGGGAGAAAGAAGACCGGATGATGACTACTGGATTACACACTGTCGTCGACATATTCTGTGTGGGGTGTGGCTCCATTGTGGGATGGAAATACGTAAGAGATCTTCTCCAAATAAGCTTCAATGGTTCATTTGTTTCTTTTCATGTTTGCTCTTTACAGTGCTCAAATACATTTGTTCTTGCATGTTTTGTCAATGGCAGGAGGTTGCTTACGATAAGAGCCAAAAGTATAAGGAAGGAAAATTTATCCTTGAGAGGTATATAAATTTGTCTGTTTCTGTGCATCACCGTTTACGGTTTATACCAGCTATTAAATGTGTGTATGTTTCGTGGTCGATCAGGTTTAAAGTGTTAAGTCCTAATGGAGGCAGTTATGCATACCCTCAACCAGCCGAGATGGATGAAGACGATTAATTCAATTGGAGATCTCGTAAATCATTCAAGTTCTATCAAACTGTATATCCTTCCTGTTATCAGTTCTTACCAGCTGATTTCAACATTATAGTATCTAGTACATATACACATAGTGAAGTATAGAGACCAGTTTCACTGGTACATATGCAGAAATGATGAATCAAGCATGCACTTAAATACTCTTTGAAAAATTTCTATGCATTTAATATTTGGATCTGTATATTTCTTACTTCAATTCTTGGGAAGCCAGTGGTCTATATGCTTCAAGTGTCATCAATTCAGCCCAAATTTTTGAGTTTGTGAAATTGAATATGATTTACTTTCTTAACCTTTGATTTTTATTTTATTTTATTACTTTTTGAGTAATGAAATAGGTTTTAGCATTGTTTAATTTGTTTTGAGCCTTTGTGTTAGAGTTAATGGCAATTTAAACCCCCCCCCCCCCCACCCCATTCATAATGTTAAATTTACCTATATGTAGCAATTTACCCCCCTCTAGTTTTATGAAAGTTTTCACACCACCTCCTTGACATTTGTATATGTAACACTTTATGCCATGTGTTATGATAATGTGGCAGTTTACCCACATGTGTTATGACAAATGTGACAATTTATCCCCTATGTTATGACAATTGTGACAATATATCCCCCATGTTACAAAATGGCAAGTGAGTTACACTCTTCGGTTAAAGAAGTTAAATTGTTTATTTAAAATTTTCACAATTTTTTTTTGTTCAAATCGATGAATAAATTGAACATTATGCATTTCACGGGATTGATAAATTGACATTAGCTTTTATGAGTTGTTCGTGGACAGATTGAAGCCCACTGTTTGACTTTTTCATTTTTAAGTTAAGGTCACACTTTGTTTGGAAATATGACACTAGACTAGTGTATTGCACTATTGTGGATGTTATTTGGTATTTAGTAGAGAAATATTATTACGTGAATATAAATTTGTATTTGGTCGGTAATTTTCTTTTTTTATTTGGTAACAGCTCATGAGATTGGTATAAATTCTATTATTTTTTTCTCATTCAAAATAAAATTGTAGATATTTACAAAAAGAAGACGATGATGGTATATGCAACCTTTTAGTTTGGGCAAACATATAACAGAAAATGCCAGCTTATGTTTTAGTAAATAATTTCTTCGCTCAATGATTTTTGTGCTATAAAAATAGTAGTTCAAGAAATAGAGAAAAATAATTCTATTTAAGAAATAAAGATTTGTTAGTTCAAGAAAATGGAGGTCTGTTATTAATTTTTTTTTTTTCAGTTCTACAACTAATAATTATTTCGGTCAATAAAGCATGAGACTGTGCCAGATAAGATTAATTAATTTGATCAAGATAAGTCTGAAAAGGCCGAGCAAACAGCTCCTAGTAATAATAGTGCCGGAACTATTTTTTATGAAATAATTAATAAATATTGCTATCTTATGAGGGTCAAAATTCTATTCAAGTACGTTCTTTTTTAATAGAAGAACATCCATTCCCTAAATTTCTTCCATTATTTAAAATTGGTAAAATTGCAGAAAACGTTCCAAACTAATTACTGATTTTGGATTTTCGTCCCAAACTATTTAATTTGGCAAATTTCGTCCCGTAATTTAATATTTTTTTGGAATATCGTCCCAAACTAATTACTAATTTTGATTTTTCGTCCCAAACTATATCAATTCAGCAAATTTCGTCCCATAATTTACCATTTTGTATGAATTTAGTCCCAATATTAAATTTCTAAGTTAATAAAAATGACGTTCAATCTTGTAATTAATTTGGGACGATCTATGCAATATTATATAATTATTCATGTTAAAATTTACCATGTCAATACACTTAAGCACCCATGTGATAATTCATCGGCAAATGCGCAATTTCGTCTTATAATTATGGTGGGACGATATTCCAAAAAAATATTAAATTACGGGACGAAATTCGCCAAATTAAATAGTTTGGGACGAAAATCCAAAATCAATGATTAGTTTGAGACGATTTTTGCAATTTTGCCTTTAAAATTCCTACGAAAAATGAAAATTCAATCGATAACTGTAACCTTTGGGCTTTGATTACTGGTCTTGTACTATACATTATATAATTTTTTTTATGAGTTTATAATGCAAAAGGTTTATAAATAGTACTCCTCATTGGCTCTCATTTTTTCTTACTCTCTTGATTTTAGGTAAAAGTTGAACAAGTTAAAGTTGAAAAAAAAATATATTTATATATATATATTCTTGAAGATCATAAATGCAGCTACTCACCTCAGTTGATAGAGTTTTTTTAACTTGAATATCTCTCAAATATTAAAGAGGTGATTGGTTTAGTAGAATGTGCTATTTATTGTAAAGTAGCGAACCCTTGTTCGAATTTTTGGTAAGTGAGAGATTCTCACTTAATGTGTTAGATGTGTCTCGAAAAGGATTAAATCTGAGAAACTAAAATAAAAATAAAAAATTAAATGAGATATGGAGTTATGGTTTGGAGGATTTAGTTAAGGTTCAAAGTTAGCCATAAGACTCTCTGAGGGAGTCTTTATAAATCAAATTATAAGAAAATAATTGTACTACAGGGACCTCTTAAATTTATGAAACTTTATATAATTAAATTTGGACTCTCATATTTGAGAGTTAAAAAGTCAAGGGAAAAAATTATTATACAATTATTTTTGTACTTTTATGAAGAAATATAAAATGAAAATTTTAAAATATAAATTAGTTGATGGAGTGCAAAGTAAGAAGTGATAATGTATAATATTATTCACTCCTTAAATTTTAAGATAAAAGGCTTGTGAGTGATCCGAGATAACATAGTATATAATAGTATATAATATAAAGGCATCAAGTTAGCAAAATTAAGGCCGATGAGGCCTTAGTCAAGTGGTTAAGGATGAGGCTCCATGACCAGGAGGTCATGGGTTCAACTCCCACGAATGTGGGTATTTTCTCTAGTTCATACTAGCATTTCTCTAGTTTAATACTAGTAATTTGTTCACTTTGTTATCATTGGAATAGTTTTGATTCGATATAGTATTTGATGTAACAATGTATTCACCATCTCAAAAAAAAAAAAAAAAGTTAGCAAAATTAAGGGCCTGTTTGTTTGGCGTTTCCCAAAAAAATTTCGTGTTTTGGAAATGCCAAACAAACATGTTTTCTATTTTCTGAAATAGATTTTCATCTCTCAATTTTCTCAAACTACTCTCTCAAAATCCAAACAAACAACAATTTTTTTATCTCCAAACAAAATTTATACAAATTCTACTATGATTTGACATAAAATAATCTATCTCTTACACAATTTATCTCACAACAAATATGATTTGACATAAAGTCTTACACATCTTACACCTACAAACTAATTCATCCAAAAAAACTTATACCTACTTTATTTCTCAAATCACTCTCTCAAAAATCAAACAAACAACATTACGTAAATCGAGATTATTTCACAAACATCCACCACTCTCCAAACTACTTTCCGAAACACCAATCAAACAGGCCCTAAGCCTTTCAAAATAGCGGTTGGAAATTATTGTTATCAAACCATACACAAATGTATACTAATAAAATTACAGATGAGTTCTTTTTGTCAATTAGAAAGGCACGTATAATTTTGTATTTTACTGACTTTTGTAAACAAAAGAAAAGTTATAAAACACATGGCTAAATTAAGAAAAAAAGAGATCTCATGAAAATTAACTAGTTTAGGTACGACACTTTATTATCGTTTCCGTTAATTCAACAACAAAAACATTTTTATTTTGAGTTATTGGCACTTATATCCCATGAAATATTGTTATTTAGCAGTCACTTATACCCTCTAACAGCCATTGACACTAATATTTTGTATGTTTTACTTCATTAGCTACAGTGTAATGTCAAACTTTAATCTTCTTAAGTGATTTATCAAGCTGAATATTTTATTTTTTATGTGTTTTAAAGCTTTCAAATAATAATAATTATAATAATATATGTTATATAAAGTTGGCTGGTCGACTATACAAAGGAATTAAAATTATTGGAGGAAGGTAGTATTTGTTTTGGTATTCTTCTGGATTTGAAAATATTAAGCATTATGTTATTTAATATAATGTTATGCTCCGGTTATAATTTTCATGCATATATTCAATACCATTGTTTGAGTTTTTGGATTAGAAGCATGGGAGAAACATGCTTGTGTTTTATGTTGATTATTTTGGCAAAACTGCATTAAAAATAAAGTAATATTCAGTTTTCCAAATTTAATACTATTATTTTAATATCAATTCAATTAGCCATTGGTCGGTAATTTTGACATTTGATTAATTTTTTCAAAGTGAGGAAGGGGTGTGATTGCCAAAAAATAGAAGTTTTGGAGGTGACTGCCAAATAGCAATAGTTTGGGGGTATAAGTGCAAATAACCCTTTCTATCTTAATGCATGAAGGTTTCTTCCAAGATTATATTACATAAACTATGTTTAGATCTAGATCTTTTTATGTATGCAAGAATTCGTTCAACAAAAATATAAATTAAATGTAAAAAGGGTGGTGAGAGCCAAAATCACATAGAAAATAACAAATTATATCACACCTGCTGAATGATTTAGATGTCTTACACTTGTGATTGGATTAAATGGGGTTGAATTTGACTAAAATTTTCATGTTGATAAGTGCATTGGTCGAAAATTATTCAAGAAAAATAAGTAAAATATAAGGCTATTCCTATCTAATTCGATATGGCTAACTCGTCTTTAAATTTCTGTTGAAAGAAATTTCCCTAAAATGAACCTGATAGTCTCGAAAATAATTAAGTCAGATTTAAAACGTAAATACACGAAAAAACTATCTAATCCGAATATTTATCAAAATCAAATATTAACCAGATGGATTTGGACCCAATTCTTTCTCACATGGAATGTTGTCAAAGGCGATCTCAACTAAAAAGCAATGTTATTAAAACCGGACCGGACCGGTTTGATCGTTAACCGAAAGCTGGTCCGGTCTAGTTAATTTGCTGATTTTAATAGTTCGATCAGCGATTTGTCCGATTCGACCAATAAAACCGCTAACCAGTAGGTTCACCGATTCGCTCTCCGATCCGGTTTTAAAAACATTGCTAAAAAGTGGACCGTAAAGTGCAAACGTTTAATTTACGGGAAATAGAGAAACGGGCCCACAATTAATTTAAACCACACAACTCTCGAGGCCCACAAGATGGGCCCAAACTATCTGAGATATCAATGATAGTTGTAAAAAATCTTATATATTTGTAGATCCCCAAAATCAAACAGCCCATGTTAACTTTTGAAGCCAATTTTGAATTCTTGATAATTTTTTTTTTTTTTTTAATTAATTGTTGTCACTCTCTTCCCGTGATATTTACATTTCATATTAGTCAAGACCATAGCATGTGCCTGCATTCAGAATCTGTCTTTCCAGTTTCCACTCTCCTTTTCTTTTTTATTTATTTATAATTAAATGCTAGCCCCTCTTGAAAAACTAAATTACGGAACTGTCCCTATTCATTAATTCTAAGGCTTCTAGCTGTGAACTTTTTCAGAAGAATAAGGTAAAGTGATGTGCTTTAAATGACGTAGATAGGAGCCTCTATTATAGATTTGTTAAAGTTATGTTTGGATTTTTCAAAATTTTTTTTGGAGTTTGATAATGTTAAATAAATGGAATTCAATCAATAGGTCATTTCCAACGGAAAATACTTACATAGACCAGGTCTATAAGCTTAGTGATCTAGATTTTACCACATCATTTAAGATTTAAGAAAAACTCAATATAGTTAAATTTAACTAAATCAACCTAACTAGACTAAACTAGAGTTAAGGGAAAATAAAACATTATTTTGTGAGTCCCATCAAAACCTTGGCAGATTTTGCAAATTTTTTTAACTAACCCAATTAAATTAAACTAGAGCTAAAGTAGAAATAAATAATTAAGGATGAGCAAATTTTTTTCAATATACACTGAAGGGCTTGTGAGTTTTGTAGCGGGATTAAAACCCTTTTAATATTTTAAAACTGTTTTTATAGCATTTTTAAAACACCCTTAACTGTATAATTGACCAAGGAATTTTAATAAGGTTCAATTATAGAAACAAAACGTACTCTTGAAGAGTTTTGAAGTTCCCTCCTAGAAACAAAACCTAACGAGTATATTGAAAATTTATTTCTGTTAATAAAACCGTTTTTGCATTTTTGTTAAATTAAATAAATAACTTTGAGGTAAGGGGTAACTTTAAGGTCTACTTCATAATCTGTTCTTCCACTTCTAAAATAAGGCTTTACCATAACTGTATATTTAAGTTTTGTGTGAAAAACTAAGGAATTTTAATATTAATTAAACCAAGGAAAACCAAGGAATTTTAAATTCGAATTAATATTAATTTTATGATAATTAAAAAAATGGCTCACACTTAATTATTTATTTCTATTTAACTCTAGTTTAATCTAGTTGGGTTAGTTAAATCTAATAATTGAATTTTAAGTAATTATAAATGATGTGGCAAAATCTAGACCACAAGGTCTACCACTAAGCTTATAGACCTGGTCTATGTAAGTATTTTCCATTTCCAACGGTTCTCTTAAATTTCAGTTTCTTATCTTAAAATATAACTAATAAATAGTGTTATACACTTTCACTTTTTACTCAGCACTCCAACGATTAGTTTATATTTTAAGAGACTACATTTTAACAACAATATCATTTCACTCCAACAGCTAGTTTATATTTTAACAAATAACTTCAATTATTATTTTATATAAATAATAATTATATATTTATAATACTAATTGATTTTATTTCATAATAAAAAAATAGCTTTTTTAAAAAAATATTAATTTTTATTATTGACATTTAGCGATGCCCCCAAAAATAATAATCAAAATATTATCATTAAATCATTGTGACAACAGTAATTATCGCTAATATGTCGCTAAAGAAGTTTCACTTATTGTCAATAGTGACAAATTTCTTATAATGATATTCAAATTATAAAATTTGAATTTACAAATTTATATGCATTTGAATTTAATTAGCAATGCCTCCAATTTATTGTTTTGTAGGAAAGTTTTGTACTTTCCTGCAAACAATTGCATATAGCAATTTGTATTTGACCATAGGTATTGAGCCATCTAAACATATAAATTTTAACTACGCATAAATTATACATGTGCTCTTGGAGAGCAATTTTTGTGATAATTTTAATAAAATTCTTATAATTTAACTTATACATGTGCTCTTGTAGATGACCTAACCAAATTAAATGCGAGTTAAAATTGAATATTTTACATATCAAACTCGAATTTAATATAAAAATAACAATATTTAATATGCTTTCTCATATGAATTGCTTTTATTTGTTAACAACGAAGTGCTAGAAGTAGGGTCAGCATAAAGTTTTCGGGTCTATACCCAAATTTGAATTTGAGTTAATATATATCGAATAGGATCCAGATTCCATTCGACTTTATTGATCTTTTTCGAATTTGATCGAATTTCAGCTATTTTTTTCTTACTCCCATTTAATCTTCGCAATCCACATTCTCACTAATATAATGTTTTACATTAAGTTTTAAAAACGTTACATAAACATTCAACTTAGACTTTCTTCGTAATTCATTGAGCTCCAATACAAAAGAAAATAGAATCTAGATATACTTAACCACTTATTTTAAACAATGTATGATCGAACTGAATACCAAATGAGTTTAAACTTTTATAGTTCGAATTTGAGTTTAATATATAAATAAATTATACTCCATACCAACAAGTGATTGGTCTAGTGGAAGGAACTAGTCACTACAAAGTAGCGGATTCAGATTCAAATCCCTGTTGGGAGAAGTACCCACTTAATGTGCCCGACCTCATGTATCGAAAAGTATTAAACCCTTGGGGAAAAATTATATACTCCATGATTTTCATTCCTATATGAATCGATTTTTTTTTTTTAAATTTATCAAGGGTTTAATTTATTTTTAGGTCCGTCAAACATATTATATGAAAAGGAAAATTCTAGGGTGCCGCTAGTTATAACCAATAGAAGTAAGATATGTTATAATAATATTACCACAATAAGTGGTATTATACTACAACAAATGATACTATACTATATATTTAGTAACATTAAATAGTAAATTATTTTTTTATAAATTATTATGAAAATAAATAAATGAATGTTATAATTATGTTTTAAAATAAATAGTATATAATTTTTTTGAATAATTAATATTAACTTTGGAAAAATTGAATAAATCACCTAATATAGAATAAATACTACATGATGTGGGATCATATTAAATATATGGGTAAATACTACGTAATGTGTACTCGTACTATCACATGTTAATTATACCATAGAATGTGGTATACATTTCGTTGTAATACTACATAATATGGAATAAATACTACATAATGAGGGGTCATACTAAATATATGGATTAATACTATGCATGTAAACATGTACCGTCACATGTGAATTACAGCATAGAATGTGATACAAATTGCATGGTACCACTTAATGTGGAATACATACTACATGATGTGTGGTTATACTGAATATATGATGTTAATACTATGTACTGTGAGTCCGTACTGTCATATACTCCCTCCATCCAATTTATTTTGCTCCCTTTGCTACAGTACCCAGTCAAACTTTTCAATCTTTTAAGTGACTTATCATATTAAGTTATTCACATTTGTGGTGTATTAAACCTTTTAAATATTAATATATATGATGTTATGAGATATTATCAACTTATTATTGACATATATTGATTAAATTATTTATTATAATTTTTACAAATTTAGTCAAGTTGACTGGTCAACTGTACTAGGGGAGCAAAATAAATGGGATGGAGGGAGTATAATTTATATCAAAAAATATGATACACATTGCGTGGTAATACCACCTAATTTGGAATAAATACTACATGATGTGGGGTCATAGTAAATATATGGGGTCAATACTAATTTGGAATAAATACTACATGATGTGGGATCATACTAAATAAATAGGGTTAATACTATGTAATGTAAGCATGTACTGTCACATGTGAGTTATACCATACAATGTGATACACATTGTGGTAATACCACCTAATATGGTAAATTAGCGGCACCTAACACAACGACACCCTAGAATCCCCCGATATGAAAATCTATCTCAACAAAATTCAAAATGTAGGTTAATCAGTTAATCACAAGTTATAAATTAATGTATTAATTGTCAACAACTAAGTGCTAGGTACAACTAATAAGGGGAGTGGAGTAAATGCACCAAATATACAAATAAATGCCCATGAATTCAAATTTAGTTTTTACTTTTTAGTACTATTGAGGTTAACAATTTAGCTTCATAGAATGTGAAGTAGAAGTTGAGCCTTACCATATTAAAGGCATTAAAACACTGCAGACATTAAATCACAAGAGCATTAACTGAGCCACCGAATCCTAGGTAGATGTTACCATCCCAATTAATTGAAATGAATCAGTAAATTTATACTCCCTCTATCCCAAATTATCTCTACTTATAGAGAAAAAAATGGGTAAATACCACTTTTGATCCCTCTTATCATTAACTTTTTACAGAGTGGTCCCTTTTATGTTTTTTTTCCCACTCTAGTCCCTACTATGAATTATTTGTTTCACTTTAGTCCCTACTATGAATTATGTGTTTCACTTTAGTCCTTATCAGGTGGTTCCAATAACACGTGACATGCATATGAATATTTTTTAGGGCATTTTCATCCGTTCTCTATTGAGACTATTTGAGATATTGTTTAATTGGTGAGCAATTTTGGTGTTTGAAAAAGATTTTTGGAAAAAACTTTAGTTTGGAACGAAATGTACGATTAAGTTCGATTGGAATGAAACCCTAGTTTGGAAATTTAGTTTCTTTTTTAAATAATTAGAAAGATGAAAATATCCATGTTAGGTTACTTGAAATGACAAAATTGCCCTCAGAGCATATCACATGTTATCGGAATCGCCTTGGACCACTTGAAAAGGACTAAAGTGAAACAAATAATTCATAGTAGGGACTAAAGTGGGAAAAAAAACATAAGAGGGATCACTCTGTAAAAAGTTAATGATAAGAGGGACCAAAAGTGGTGTTTACCCGAAAAAAATTTATCCCAAATTATCTGTCACTTTAGGATTTCAATACACATTAATTATATATTTTAGGTACTTTTAGAGAAAAAGTAAGAGAGCGAGTGTAAAACTTGAATGATGTGTAAATAACTAATGGTGGGATAAATAAAGAATAAGAATATTTGAGGTATATAATTTATTTTTTCCATAAAAGTGAGGCTATGTAGTAGGTACCTTAATATATGTGAAAACATGTAAAATGACACTTAATTTGAGACAGAGGGAGTATTTTTCTTAAATGATTCTACCATGACTTGAAATTCTAATTTTGAATTCCATCTTGGCATTTTATTTTTAGTAATTTCTTGTAATGGTTTGGCTTTCATAAAATTGGATTGAATCAATAACATTGCATCACAACATCACATCAGCAAAAACTTTCCAAGATTATTATTATTAAAGAATATTTGAATGTAATTACTTTCATTAAAAAGTTAATTGCAATTCAAACTATGTATCAACATTTTTTATCTCTTACGTCGAAAATATAAAAATATTTTTGTATTTTGAATCAATAAAAATGAAATAGATGTAATTTCAAAACTTGTTTTTGCCTTCTTTTTTTTTATTTTTTAGTTAATAATTTATTTATAAATTAACAAAATTTAGATGCCTTCTAATTAACAACAACGAAATTATTAATTTAATGAACAAAATAAAGTCACATTTCAATATTAGGTCACATTTAAATACCCTTAAGAAAAATCTAACTAATAAAGTATCAAGAACTCAAATCAGAACCACCACCACCAATCAAGTGGTTATGATTTTGAATGCTGTAAAAACTGAAAAAGCTAAAAGTCACCCATTATAATTTTAAATTGCATCTCGTTCTCCCATGAACAATTAATTTTTCCAATTAGAAAAAGAACCTTTGACAGAGGCTTTATCCCACTTTGCACCCTGGAAATGCATCATTTTGGCACTTTGCACCCTCGAAAAAAATCAATCCCACTTTGCACCCTGAAAACATACTCTGCCTTCCACTTTGCACCCTAGACCCATTTTTGGCCAAAAAATAGGAGGAGCAAGGGGCAATTTCGTAATTTTCAACTATTGTCAATAAAAATAATACAATAATTTCACATTATATCTGTCAAAATACCTCTTGTGCTTTGTCTAACTATCAAAAACCCCATTATGTCATTTTAATTAGCAGAATCCCTCTGTATTTATTTTTCATTAACAAAAAAACACCTCCCAAGTAGAAATGACAATTATGCACCCATCACAATTAACCTAAAAAAATTTCAGTAACCCCTATTAACTTCGAAAATTGGCATTAACCACATATTCACTTAAAAATTTGACAAAAATCTACTTATGATTTATTAAGAATTGGTTTTTTTCTAATAAAAAATGAACACGGGTCAGAGAATTTTTGCAATCCATGCTTAATAATCAATTGGAAAAAAATTCTCTGATAATCAGTTAAAAAATTCTTGACTGATTAATCATGCTTAATAATCATTAATTATCTATATAGTCAGTATAAAAATTCTCTGACCCGTGTTAAATTCTAAAACTTCGTTTAACTGATTAATAATTCTAATAAACCCATGTTAAAAATTCTCTGACCCGTGTTAAATTCTAATAACTTCATTTTAACTTCAGTATAATAATTAATGATTATTAAGCATGATTAATCAGTCAAGAATTTTTTAATTGATTATCAGAGAATTTTTTTTCCAATTGATTATTAAGCATGAATTGCAAAAATTCTCTGACCCGTGTTATATTTTTTATTAGAAAAAAACCAATTCTTAATAAATCATAATGAGATTTTTGTCAAAATTTTAAGTGAATATGTAGTTAATGCCAATTTTCGAAGTTAATACGGATAACTGAATTTTTTTTAGGTTAATTGTGATGGGTGCATAATTGTCATTTCTACTTGGGAGGTGTTTTTTTGCTAATAAAAAATAAATACAGAGGGATTTTGCTAATTAAAATAACAAAAGGGGGTTTTTGATAGTTAGACAAAGCACAAGGGGTATTTTGGCAGATATAATGTGAAATTATTGTATTATTTTTATTGACAATAATTGAAAATTACGAAATTGCCCCTTGCTCCTCCTTTTTTTGGCCAAAAATTGGTCTAGGGTGCAAAGTGGAAGATAGGATATGTTTTCAGGGTGCAAAGTGGGATTGATTTTTTTCGAGGGTGCAAAGTGCCAAAATGATGCATTTCCAGGGTGCAAAGTGGGATAAAGCCTTTGACAGATCATACAACAAATTTCAAATCCTCATTTGTTGAGTTGTGTTTTTATTTAAAAGAAAAAAAAAAATACCATATACATAAAAAACAGAGTGTGTCCCTTTTTGTCAAAGGAATCAAACAAACAAACGACTCTCAATCCTGGTTCATGAACAACAACAGCAACAACAACCGTCTTCTTTCTCCCACGTTTCTCGTGTCTCAATCTTTCTGTCAAAAACAATAATAATTATATAGCTCTACAAAAAGAGGGCAAAGAAAAAAAATCAGTATTTAAATAAAAATCAGACCCATAAAAACTGCAACTCGAATAACAATCTTGTTGTACTATCTCTATCTTTCTGTAATTCTTCATACTCGTCCACCTCTGTTTCAGGAACAATGTCTGTAAGTACTTAAACTTTTATTTTATCCCTTTTTGGATTTATGTTTGTTTTTCAACCTTTTTTTCTCTCTGTCTCTGTTTCTGATGCATTTGAGCTTTTTTGAGGTGGTACCCAGTTATAAAGATCGAAACTTTAGTTAGTTCAGGTTAAGGGTTTTGTTTGGTTTAGTTAGAATTTTTGTTTCCAGCAAAAATTAGCAGAAAAAATTGATTTCTTTGTAGAGATTTTAGCTTGTCGGTTGTTTGAATGGTAAATGTTTTTCATTCATTTTGTCTTTGATTTGGATCCAAAGGTACAAGATCCTGCTTTTGTGAAGAAGAAATTGAATATGTCTGTGAACCGAAACGCTTCTATTTTTCTTGATTTTTTAACTTATTGGTTATTTTATGTGTGAATTACTTTTTGGTGAATTTAGCTTTTAGGCCTTTTCTTGTCTCATCTGTGTGTGAAATTGGAGACTAAGATTTACTATTTTCTTGGATAATTTATGAATGATTTATTTGATAAATGTAGGCATCAGTACAGTTCAGGCCACAGAACAGAGATTTTGGGATGGTAATGAGGGAAGTAGATGAAGATCTGGCTATTTTCTTGGGGATACGAAACAGCGAAAATCCGAATAATGTCCATCTTAATGTTGATGATTCTGATGAGTTTGATGACTCAAAAGGTATTTATTCTTCTTTGTTCAATATTTTTTTCGATTTCTCTTTGTGTATATGGCACTGGAATTTGATTAAAATTTGTGTTCTTGATTGTGTTCACTCTGTAGGTGAAGATCCGATTTCTAATAGCTCACTGACATCAAATGCTCCACACCCGGAGATTGTTCACATCGCGGCTGATGATAATTTCCTCAAATTGGAGAATGAAAGAAGTGATTTTGATTGGTAAAGTTTTTATCTTTTTCAATAATTTTTTACTAAGTATCAGATTACAAATCCCATATTTCATTGTGGTCCTATGATGAGTCAATTCACTCCATGATCTGATCTTTATTCCAATGACTTTTTTTCTCAGGCTTCTCACACAAGCTGACACCTCTTTACTCCCTTCAACTGAAATGCACGTGCAAGATTCCGTGGCAACTCAAACGGACATTTTAATAGCCGATGGAGTTTCTCAAGAATCTAAGGCAAGTATATATCCAACATTTCAACTTTTCCAGAAGTATTGTGATAAAGTGTTGGCAATACCGCAATTGTTTATTTGGGCTTATAATATTGGAGTCCTTGTGTAAATTGCAGGTTGCTACATCCACCAATATAGATTCTTCGAATAAAAGGGCTTTATCATCAGGGAACAGAAAACCAACTCCTAGAGCATCAACACCTACTAGCCGAGTAACTGGGCCTGCAAAATCAAAGCCTTCTCGTAGTTCCACACCTACTTCACGACCCACAATGCCTTCTTCTAAACCTGTAACCTCTCAGCCAAGATCATCGACACCAGCAAAAACGACATCACGTTCTTCTACACCTACACGTAAACCAGTTTCTGCTCCAAGTCAATCTTCATCCGTTAGAAAAACGGGCACCACTATTTTGAAAAACCCAATGCCATCGAGTATAGCTTCATCTAGGCCTTTAAAGCCTTTAGAAAAGCTCTCAGTGTCTCATAATGGCCCTCAAACTCAAAAAGTAATGATGCCTAAAAGGCCTGCTTCTGCCTCTAGGGGAAGACCGAGCGCCATTTTATCATCATCAAATGGGAAACCGAGACAAAAGTCATTGTCTCCTGTAAAAGTCCGTGCTCCGAATAGTGCTATTGCTCGTAAAAGTGGGAGCTTGATGGTTTCAAGAAGTCGAGGACAAGGAAATGGTGGAGATGAAGTGAACCCTGTGTTGATGGGTACGAAAATGGTTGAGAGAGTTGTGAATATGAGGAAATTAGCTCCACCAAAGCAAGATGATAATTTATCTAATGATAATAGTCTGAGAAAATCGTCTCAGTTTGGAAGATCGCTATCGAAAAAGTCGTTGGATATGGCTATGAGGCACATGGTATGCATCCTTAATTTCACTCCCTTCATTTATGCAGAAATATCATTGCTTCATAAACGTGCACAACTTAAATTTTTCAAGTTCAAAGCATAGTAAACACCACAAAATCAAGGATATTAAAGATGACATATAATTACATGCACTTTTGCAATAATGTTGAAATACTACTATGAAACATGTTTGTGGCATGGAAAAGTAAATTAGCGTTTAAACCTCGTATCCTCTTAAAACAAAGTTCGCACTTGAATATAAAGTGCAGCGAGCTTGAGTTTTATAAGGGGATTGAACGCCAATTTATTTTTGACAAAAAGTTAGGTGCCACGAACCTAATTTGCAAGGGCTAAATGCATTTTTATATCTATATAGTTTTTCAATTTGATCAATTATTGGTTTCTTACTTATAGGATATAAGGCGAAGCATTCCTTTAAATTTACGCCCGGTAACTACTGGTGTTTCGTATTCTTCTTCGTTGGGCAGCTCTCAATGTAAGAGTAGTAGTTCAATTTCTCCTATGGCATCATGCAGTGATAGTTCCGAGTCCAGCAGCGTTAGCATCAACTCTCGTTTTCTCAATAGGCCCGAGATAGATGATTGAATTTGATTTAAATTAAAGAGTTAGTAGGTAATTGGAATTAATATTGCATTTGGACATGTTTCTTTTTTTTTTGTGATGATGATCCTCTGCAATTTAATGTTTTTACTACATATGTTTTCTTGTGTAATTATTGTAGAAATAATTTGGAGTGTTTGCTTATGAGTATAAGTTTATTTAGTCTAAGATCTAGGATTTGCCATTAAGTACAATTATATTTAGTCTTAGACCTCGAATCTTGCATCTTGAATCTAATGCGAGCCTTCTTTTTTTTGTTTTTTTTTTTCTCATCGGAGTTATTTCATAAACGTACGTTTCTGTTTTTTGATCAATCGAAAGTTTCAATGTGTTTGTTTAGATTACAATATTGTCAGGTATTTCTGCACAAGTTTTTTGATATTCTCTCAGTCCTACTTTTCTTGCTCTTATTTCTATTTTGGGACGTTCCAAAACATGACTCCCTTTCTCTATAAAAAATAACAAATGTTTACTTTTTTAACAAATTGTCTAAAACTCCGTGCCAAACCTAAAGGGAGCAAGATTATTGGAACGAAGAGAATATTTAATTAATACAAACAATACAAATTAAAAGAACCTGATAGTCCAAGAAAATTTGATGCAATAAATGTAAATTTTATATAATAAAGGGGAGTATCGCGCATTTTCCCTAATTTGTAGTATTATAACTTGTGAAAGACAACGAAATGAAAATATATGTGTACACGTGTATATTAATTCAAAAAAAGAAAGGCTGTGAAGGCCTTGGAAGAATACAAATATTTAAATATTTGCAATTCCAGATTTGAATTTTCAAATTTTAGACAAAGACTGACAATACTTCTCAATTCAAACGGTACAACATTGTTTGACTACTTCTCAAATTTGATCAACTTAGTCTTAGTGGTTGATTATTGCTATTATTAATTTATAATTTAGGTTGCATGTCTTCATCATAAATGAATTTCTAGTATAGATGATATTGATTTCATTAAAATTTATTTGTTGGTTTTGTTTGTTATTGATTATCATTTTTTATATATATAGTATAGTATAGTCATGTCTAATAAATTTTTGTACGACTTTTTTCTAAAGAACTTTCTATTTTTAAAATTATTTTACAATTTTGACTCTAGTTGAAATTAACTTAGACAGAGTCATGATCTTCAATTATGAATACTTTGACTTCTCCGTCAAAAAAATATAAAAAGAAAAATACTTTCTACTAGCTCAATTAAATTGGGCTTATAGCTTCTCAAGAGATGGCTGTGGGTTTAACGGGATTTTACGAAAGTAGTCTAAGAACATACATGGTATATGTTGGGCTTTAGTCCAGAATTTCGCGAGATTGGGTCAAAACTATTTCAAATGAATTTTCGTGAGACACACGAAACTCATCACAATTTTATTCGAAATCACACTCAGACTCTTGAAACATATAAAACTTTGATTTGACGCATATCACCTATTTTTCTATTCCCAAGATTTATAAAAATATTAATTTGACACATACTATCTTTTGTTCTCAAATCCTAACATCCAAACTCAATCTAAGCGGAGTTTCATTTTTTTCAAAACCATAAAATCCAACATCCAAAACCTAGTCAAATGTAGTTTTAAAGGTTTCACCGAAACCACTCAAATCATTTTTTTCAAAACCATAAAATCCAACATCCAAAACCTAGCCAAATATAGTTTTAAAGGTTTTACCGAAACCAATCAAATCATTTTTTTTTGAAATAAAACCCGCAAAAACAAGCCAAACTTTTCCAAATAAACGGTAATATTTGGAGTCAAGATATTCAATCTAACCAGTTGATATTTGAAAATAAACTAGTTAACACTAACTCATAAGAAGCATTATATTAGCTCATTGCACCAATTACAAAATTAGGAGCTGACCGCATGGGGTTAACAACAATTATTTAAAGTTAGACGGAAAAGACTGGTGTTATTGACGATTCTTTTATGTGAATATTTGTATTTTCAAGGTATATTTATTATTTTCTTTGCATACTTGTACATAAGTTTTTTTTAGATCAAACATATTTCATTTAACTTGCAAAATCAGAGGATACAATATCATGAATGAAACGAGGTAAAACATCAGAAACATAGGAATCAAAGAATAAAAGACGTGTCAATTTATGAGCGGCTCTATTTCCTTATACAAAAGTTAAAAGGAGTAAAACACAATGTGATATAAAATAAGTGTAAATGCTCACTTGTTAATACATGAGTATTATTTGCTAAATATACACGATAAACTTCTGCCAATTTGAAATAATATAACAGTGCTTTTGCACTTTCCTCCAAATTTTGTCTCAATAATAGGTCCTTCTCAAGTTGAATGAGTTTTTTTTTTTCATTCTTCTTTGATTTAATTTACACCCACACGGATTTGGATAGGTGCCCACTCAACTTTTTTTATTTTCATTATAATAGTTATATTATACCCAAAATAATTAAACTAACCCAATTTTTATATGCCCAAAACACTCAAATAATTGAACCCAAACACAAGCCCCAACTGACCAGCAATTCGGATAAGAGATTAGTCAAACTATCTAATAATCGACTTGCAGAGACAATAAATGATAGATGACGATATTTATTGTAGAAATTTATTTTTTGTTTTAAGAAAGAAATTGAAATTCCTTCTACGAGTAATATTTATGATCTATATGCGAGGTCAAGGTGTAGGTTTGAACAAGTGACTATTGCACACCACTACAAGGTTGAGAGATATAATATGGACCATGTGGTTATAGATAATCAAATATAAGAGTTGAACAACCATTTCAATGAAGTAAAAACATAGTTGTATGCCTAAACTCATATGATCTATTTGAAGCATTTGACAAAGAAAAACTTATTTATCTTATTGAATTGTATCCAAATTCTATTGAGCTCTCAGCCTTGCCCAATCAAACTTGAAAATTATAGAGATATTAAATCAAGTAATAACTTTTCTTAGTTGAAGGAAATGGAAAATATTTCTAAGAAGATGACTGCTACTAAAAGCATGTCACATTCTCGTTAGTAATTTACAAATTTGTGACATAGATGTTATTAAATATGTTTAAAACAATCTGTGTATATAAAATATTATAGAATATTTTATATTTCTAAGTACTATAGTGAATTATTCTCACAGAATAAATATTTATAAAATATTATAAAATACTTTATATTATAGAACTATAGTAAATTATTCCAACAGAATAATTATTTATAATTAACTCTAATTATAAATCTTAGTATAGTTTATTCTCGCAGAATAAACAAAATCAGAATTTAATAACAGTGCACTTACTGAAATAATTCTGAAACGTAAAATCGACCGAGGCTTGCAAATGCAATATCCTTAAGACAATATATATTTCTGGGCTGTCAAAGGTGCAACAGTTCGTCCCAGTGGTCTCCCAAGATACAGCGGTCGGATACTTGTTTCTTTGCACTAAGAACAAGTCCACAACGAACTTTTAACAAATAGAATATTTGAAGAAGTAGAAGAAGAGAAGAATGTAGAGAGAAAGAATAGGATTCTGCTTGATTGCTAGAAAACGGGATGAGAGAATTGGCCAGATTCTCCCCCTATTTATAGCTGCAGAAGAGGTGTTTCTGGAGGGACATGACCATTCGGATTAAACCAGTAGAGATGGTTCGGTCCGAATGGGTGCAAATCGGTTCAATTCAAACCGAACCGGTACAGACAATTCAAAAAATGGCGCGCGGATCTTTTGGAGCAAACGGGTCAGCCGCGCGGATCTTGTTCGGGTCAACCGAATCTGGTACGCGGATCTAATCTTGTATGGATTTAAAAAATTGGGCCTTTAATTTTGGGCTAAAAAATTAATTAAATTTCGTCCAAAAAGAATAATGTTATGTTGAGGCCCAAGCCAAACCCGACCCGGACCGTGCCGAGCCGAGGCGGTCGGTCGGACGGCGGCGGCGCGCGCGTGGGAAACCATTGTCATCTACGTCTTCTCCCCTCATAAAACTTGGTACCCTCAAGGGGCCATCCCCTTATACATTTTTTGCATTATAAATGACAAAAAACTTCTCACTTTCCTCCATGTGGGATGAAGGCATTTTTCATTCTTCTAAGCTTCATTCATTTCTCATTTTGTGGGCTTAATTCCAATTGTGCTCAATCCAATTGGGTTAATACCCATAAAATCCAACAATAGACACTTATTCTAAATGTTGTAACTTCATCAGTAGAGCGAGTTTTTTGGGTAATGAAGATAGTGAAGAATCGATTTGGTAACCAAATGAACGATGAGTGGCTAAATGATAGTCTAGTTGTCCTTTAAACAAGACATATTTAGTGGTATTTCAAATGATGCTATCATAGACCGATTTCAAAAAATAACAAAACGTCATGGTCAATTGTTAATGTAATTGTTGTCATTTGAATTGTAATGAAAATACGTAGATGTTTTAGGTTCTTTTAGAGTCATAATAGGGTGTCATATGTTATTAAAGTATCTTATGTGGTTATTTTTATCAAACTTCACCTACTTTTTTTGTATCTCATAATATTTCTTCTCATGAATGTAATGTAATTTTGAAGATTGACGGATTGATTGATTTTTTTATTTTTTTTATTTTTATATTTCGATTATTAAATTCATCGTAGAACTTTAGCCCCGACTATGGAGAATTCTTAGATCTGCCCCCATGAGGTTTTGCTATATTACAGAAAATCACGTTTCATAAATTATGGGACACCCCCTAAGGTTTTTCAATTGTAACGAAAATTACGAAAAATCTAAAATACACCGATTATAAAAAGAAAAACAAAAATATAATGGATGCCGAAATGTTTCAAATACCCCCAAACTTTTTATAGGGTGATTTACACCCACATCCGGGTGATTTGACTATATTACAAAAAGTTCCCTCACGTTTAATAAATTATAGGAATACCCCTTGAGATACATCAACCGTAACGGAAATTACGAATAGTCATGTACACTGCGAATAGGGTAAAGGTTATGACTGACAATTTGCGAATCAAGTTCATCTCGTCATCAATATTAGCATTAATTGGCACATAATTTCTTCTTGGTCTTTGGGTACTAGTAGGTTTGTTTTCACCAAAACTTGCTTCAAAGTTTTCTCCAAGTAATCCCCTAAGTTTATTATATTCTTACACATACAACTCCCGTGGCATATTATATCACAATCACACCCTCTAAGGATATATTCGTTCGCCAAAAAAGAGAGTCAACCCTAAATAAAGTTGACTAAGGGTAAAATTGTAAAAATCATTAAAAAACACCTTTTTTTTTCTTTTTTTCTTTTTTTTTTAAGAAGAGGCTGAATGAGTAGTGATTGTGAATAATGAATTTACCAATATAGAAAAAAAAGTTGCGAAAATTTGCCGTCAAAGCATTTTTTTCTTTTTTGAGAAATTTTCTTGAATGTTGAATTTTGAGAGCATATTGGATTAATACCTAACATAACAAGATCTATTAATTGTTGGGATATGCCTCGATTGTCAATACAACAGAGTGCGGAAATTAAAATTTTTCAAGGCACACCCACAGATCCCATAATAATATCTCCAAGTTATATATACGAAAGACATAAAACAAAGCACAGAAATAATCTAACAAAGGGGGTTTTCGATTTTTACCTCACCACAGGCAAGGTGGTGGAAACCTCCAACTCTGATTCTGAACTCTGATTAAGGTTCTGGTTCACTGGAGTGATCCAAGCGTCTCACCTCCAGAGAAAAGTCCACACCAACTGGATTATGATGACACCTCTTAGTCTTAGGCTCAGAACTAGATCTAAGAGGCTTGTTAATGAAGGATTGTGCAGATCTATTTGACAGATCAAAATTCTACACAAAAGGAATGAGGGAGAAGATATGCGGCGGCGGCACTAGGGCTTTCACGGCGGCGGTGCGGCGGTGTTACGGCAGCACACGGCGGCGGCGCTAGGGCTTGGGCGGCACAGGGTGGGGCGGATTTCCTAGGGCAAGAGAAGACTAAGGTTTTTGCTTAGGTGTTAGTTCTCTGAGTTCTGTCAGAGCTCTATTTATAAGCACTCCTCAAGACCTAGGGTTACAAGATTCCTAATGGGCTTAGGAGTCCATCTCTTGCAAGCCCACCTTAATTTAATTAATTACTTAATTAAATATCCAGCCCATATTAATTAATTACTTAATTAATATTTAGTTTAATTAATCAATTGTCATTTAAATCAATTAAATCAATTAATTAATTTATCTCCCACTTGAATTAACACTTTAATTCACTTAATTGATTTAATTACTTTTAAATCAATTAATTCCTTTTATATTCCTACAGAACAGTCACCGTCCAATTGTATTGTGTGTGACCCTCTGGGTTCACCATCAATTGGCAGCAGGCTCGCGAAACCTCGTGATTTAATTTATGAACAATAAATTGCTCCGATCAACTAAACTACCTTTAATTGACCACTCCTAGAATCAGTTCCTCTACTAACTCAGGAGTACCCACACTTCATGGTCGATGTCTAGCCACAAGCCCATGAGGCCCAACATCAGGTGAATTGATATTTAGTGAACCTCACCTCATATAATTACCATGTACATACGGTCCTTCTGTCGACCAATTTCCCGATCAAGACTTAGGGTGTGTGAATTGATCGGCACCTCTAAATTTGTCTCGATAACTATACTTTCTAATTCAGGATAATGTTCCAGTGTGACTGCCTAATTTGGAAACCCCTTTCCAAATCCGTCACCGACTACGGCCGTAGATTCATTGGAAACATTATCTAAGAATCGTATAGGAAATATTCTCATCCATTACGATGAGTCAACAGATTCCATCTTGGTACTAACCACTCGCGTACATGTCCATACGCACCCAACCTAGGCATTTTTATGACCAAGCTAAGTGGCCTATACCTAGATCTAAGTACGCACTTTCATGCACCGAATTCGCCCTAGCACCTCAAGTCATAGGACTAAATCGTACACTATTATAATCCTTTGAGAAACATCCCATCACCGATATGCGTCATGCGCTTCCACAATGGGTTTCTCTGTTCGGGTCGTTCGATGCATTCGATCCTCCATCGAATCACCTAGTCATATGCACTGGCCTCAAATGCCTTGTTCATGAAACTACAACAAATTCACTCCGTGTGAATCATGCATAATCGTACAAGTCTTGACGATTCACTCGATACCCCGTCTCGATATGAATCTATGACTTGGAACATTTTCGAGATCACGACCTTTGAGACTGTTTCATGATAAGTGCACTCAGTACTGAAGTGTATAGTCCCATAGTCATGAGTGATCTCAGGGTTTCAACCAATCGCTTAAATGTATTCGCGAGAGATGAAGTTTGGCCATTGTTTATCCTTATACATATATAAATAAACATGCGTATTATTATAAAATCAAAGATTGTTATATATAAGATAGATCTATTACAAGCTAATTGAACTGGCTTGCAGGGCACTATCCTATCAATCTCCCACTTGCCCTAAAGCCATTCACAAACGTTTCTTAGACCCATCTTATCTAGATGTCCCTCGAACACCTTTTGCGAAAGTGGCTTAGTTAGTGGGTCAGCTATGTTGTCTTCCGATTTGACATACTCCATGTGCATGTCACCTCTACCCATGATCTCTCTGATCACGTGGTACTTCCTCAGTACGTGTTTGGATTGGTGGTGTGATCTCGGCTCCTTTGCTTGAGCTATTGCCCCGTTGTTGTCACAGAAGACGACTACAGGTTCAGCAATGCTAGGAACAACATCCAATTCCTGGACGAAGTTTCTCATCCATACACTTTCTTTTGCTGCATCTGATGCTGCGATATATTCTGCTTCTGTGGTTGAGTCGGCAGTGGTAGACTGTTTACAGCTTTTCCAACTGACCGCTCCTCCATTGAGGCGGAATATGTATCCAGAGTTGGATTTAAAGTCATCCACGTCAGACTGGAAACTTGCATCAGTGAATCCTTCAAGTTTCAGTTCTCCACTACCACCGTAGACCAAAAACATATCCTTAGTCCTTCGCAGGTACTTTAGGATTGCTTTTACGGCAGTCCAGTGCTTCTCGCCTGGATTTGACTGATAGCGGCTCGTTACACTTAGAGCGTGTGCTACGTCTGGTCGAGTACACAACATTGCATACATTATACTCCCTATAGCAGAGGCATAAGGTATGATAGACATTCTCGTCTTTTCTTCGTCGGTTGTAGGGCACATAGACTTAGAAAGAGAGATACCATGTCTCATTGGAACAAATCCTTTCTTAGATTCTTCCATACTAAATCTCTTCAAGATCGTGTTGATGTACTGAGATTGGGAGAGTCCTATCATCTTCTTCGATCTATCCCTATAGATACGTATTCCCAATACGTAAGATGCGTCTCCCATATCTTTCATAGAGAACTGCGCGGATTACCACGCTTTAGTCTGCGCTAACATCTTGATATCGTCTCCGATTAACAAAATGTCATCGACATACAAAACAATGAATTGTATTGAGCTCCCACTATTCTTTTTGTACACACAAGGTTCATATACGTTTTTGATAAAGCCAAAAGCTTTGACTGTCTCATCAAATCGTATGTTCCAGGTTCGGGACGCCTGTTTGAGGCCATATATTGACCTTTGAAGCTTACACAGTTTGTGCTCACTTCCTTTGGACGCAAAACCTTCAGGTTGTTGCATAAAGATCTCCTTATCAATGTCTCCATTGAGGAAGGCGGTCTTTACGTCCATTTGCCATATTTCGTAGTCATGCCACGCGGCTATAGCAAGTAATATCCGAATGGATTTTGACATCGCCACGGGAGAGAAGGTTTCCTCATAGTCTATACCAGGCCTTTGAGAATACCCTTTCGCCACTAAGCGAGCTTTGTGAGTAATTACCTCTCCATTCATTCCAAGCTTACGCTTGAAGATCCATTTACATCCTACAGGGATAGTTCTCTCAGGTGGATCGACCAAGGTCCAAACCTTGTTGGAATGCATGGAATCCATTTCGGATTGCATGGCTTCGAGCCACGCACCCGAATCTATGTCAGACATCGCTTCTTGATAGGTCCTTGGATCAGCATCAACTTTCTCGTTTTCGTTAATGAGACCAAATCGCTCTGGCTCCTTACGAATTCGATTAGACCTTCGAAGCATAGGTGTACTAGTAGGTTCAGTTAATTCTGGTTCAGCTCCCACTGTTTGTGGGGATGGGTCCGATTCTTGGACTTCATCAAGTTCTACGATTGTCCCATTTCGGTTGGTGAGGAAATCCTCTTCCAAGAAGTGGGCGTTCCTAGATACGAACGTATTACGTTCTTTAGGATCGAAGAACAGGTATCCAATAGAGTCCTTTGGATAACCCACAAACTTGCACAAACTAGATCTACTATCCAGCTTATCTCCCTTCTTGTTCTTTACATATGCAGGAGATCCCCATACTCGTAAGAACGAATACACGGGTGCTTTACCATACCATACTTGGTGCGGCGTTGTTGGCACTGACTTTGAAGGCACTATGTTTAGTATCTTCGAAGCAGTTAATAGGGCTAAGCCCCAAAACGAAAAGGGAAGGTCAGCAAAGCTCATCATGGAACGAACCATGTCTAACAAAGTCCGGTTCCTCCGCTCAGACACTCCATTGAGTTGAGGTGTCCTAGGGGGAGTTCGCTGTGCGAGAATTCCATTCTCTTTTAGATAATCAAGGAATTCTTGGCTTAAATACTCACCACCTCTATCAGAACGAAGTGCTTTAATACTATGTCCAAGTTGGTTCTCTACTTCCATTCGAAACTCTTTGAATTTCTCAAAGGTTTCGGATTTGTGTGTCATAAGATACACATATCCATAACGACTAAAATCGTCAGTGAATGTTACGAAGTAAGAGAATCCACCTCTCGCATTGACACTCAATGGTCCACAAACGTCAGTATGGATAAGATCCAATGTCTGTTTGGTTCGCTCGGGATTCCCGGTGAAGGGTGATTTGGTCATCTTTCCTTTGAGACAAGATTCGCAAGTCGGGAGTTCATCTAAGTTCTTTATTTCAAGAGCCTTAGAGGAAACCAACTTTTGAATCCTACTCTTGGAAATATGTCCAAGTCTAGCGTGCCAAAGTTGTGGAGTTTGATTATCATATTTCCTTTTTCTAGATTGAATGTGCATGGCGTTGGAATTTATTTGTTCTAGGGAATATAGACCATCTATCAAAGTACCACGAGCATACTCTAAATCACCTTTAAATATGCAAAAAGATCCATTTTGAATGGAAAAATTAAAACCATCAATGTCTAACATAGGAATAGAAATGATGTTTTTAATAATGTTTGGTACGTACAGACAATCCCTTAAAATTAAAGTAAAATTCCCTAATACTAATTCCACGTCTCCTATAGCCTCGGCGGCGATCCTAGCTCCGTTTCCAAAACGCAGGATTCTATCCCCGGGCTTCAGGGTTCTTACTGCTCCCATCACCTGCAAATCATTGCAGATATGAGAACCTGCTGCGGTGTCTAACACCCACGATGCACAGTTAATAGAAATATTAACTTCAACTAGAAAAATACCTTTGGCTACCAATTTCATCTTTAGGTAGTCTGGGCAGTTCCTTTTCCAGTGCCCTGCTTTCTTGCAGTGGAAACATTCGTCTTCTGGGCTTTTGCGCTTTTTCTCGACCACTTTGGTGACTGCCTTTGAAGAAAATACCTTCTTCTTTTTCTTACCTTTCTTAGGCTTTGCAGCCTTCGATTGGTGTGCAATCATTACAAGTTTCTCTTTCTTGAGAGTCGATTCTGCCGTTACCAATAAATTGGTCAGTTCGTGAAGAGCGAGGTTTCTATCCTCCATATTGAAGTTCAACACGAACTGGTCAAATGAACGGGGCAGCGTATGGAGAAGGAGGTCAGTGCTAAGATCAGCGTGCAAATCTACGTCCAATCGCCCCAGTTTTTCAACCAAGTTGATGAAACGCAGACAGTGATCTTTTACACTGCTTCCCTCAGCCATCTTGAGATTAAACAACTCTTTAGATGTCGCGAATCTTTCAGCGCGAGACCTTTCCCCAAACATCTGCTGGATATGGAGAAGCATATCTCTAGCAAGCGGCATAGCAGCATGCTGTTTCTGCAGTTCGTTTGACATCGAAGCTAGCATGAGGCAACGAACCTGAAGATCATCATCAACCCTTTTAGCATGGGTGGTTCGTTGTTCCTCAGTAGCTCGTGCTGCGGGTGCAGCAGGCATGGGTGTGTCGAGCACATAACTGCGACGTTCGGAGTCTAGGACTATCCTCAGATTTCTCAGCCAGTCGACAAAGTTTGAACCATTCAATTTGTTTGCGTCGAGGATAACAGATAATGGATTCTTAGACATTGTAATTAATATCTACAATAGGAAAGAAGACAACATTAAGCTAACTGATCTTATGTCTAATACTTATAATTATCGAAGTTGGACTTAGTTTCGAAAAAGTTCTCCCACTATTTTGTCGAAACAATCACCCCTTTGATTGCTCGGGAAATTCTATTTCCTAGTAGGTCTTGACGTCCCAGCAGCAATTAATTGTACCCACGACTCGTGGCCATACAAGTAATTCTCCAGGTAGGTATACTTTTACCAATTGTGTTACTCCACAACCTTCAAGCTATTTTGCCTCGATTTTCGCACCTATCTAGCACTGCTACATCATAGATGTTACTCCTCGTTTAAGTCTGACCCAGTCAATCTTGATGAGCAACAGGCCCGGTCATGAAATCCCCGTAACTAGTTATCGGTCGATTTTCACATCCCGACAAGTTCCCACCCTTGTCTTGTTTAGTTAAAAACAAGAATCGAGGAATTTCGTGTATTGTCCCTTTCTTCGACTCGGGTGCCAGACTCTGGATCACCTCTATCGATAAGTAGACAACATACACTAGTCCCTATTGATGGAAGGCTTGGATCTATAAAACTTCATTTTATAGTTTACCCAATATGACTTAATATTTTATTTCGAGAGGGGTATTTCTGGTTTGAAAGTTATACTAACTCTCCTCGAGATCTCACCGTGTAAGTTATGCTTTATTCTTTTATTACGATCTAGATTCTAGCGGGTAGCCAAATATAAATCGACAAATAAATAAAAGCCATACAAGCCTAGCATGCATACTACCACAATATGTTTTCGATCGGGAGCCTCCTATGTGGGCCATCATCGAGCCATTGATGTTGGCCCTATTGGTCAATCTAAAGGGTTCTCAAACAGGCCTATGCTATTACATTAATCACCATGCATACATGGCCTTCATATCTCCTTGGGCTCCCATCTTGCTTGTAACGGGCCTCCATCCTAGACTAGGAAAGCATTAAAGCCCTATTCTATTACAAAGCCTTAAAATTGGCCCAAAAACATAAAAGGCTCGCAGGCCTTAATAAAAACCAAACATTAAATTAAACCAATCACATCTACCCTAAGGTCAAAGCTCGGCTCGATCGAAAAACCACGTAAACAGTTCACGTAGAGCAAGAAACATGTAAACAACATTTTACTTTCTCCTTTCTTTAATTTTAAAACATCCTTTTAAAACTAACTTCCATTGATTCTTACATTTAGTCACTACTAATTATGACAAAATAAACTTTCGGGTAAACAAAGTAAATTTTCCTGCTGAAAATCAGATTCTGTTTTTCAACTTTTAAAAATTGCATTTTCGGCCCCTCAATTTTCGAAAATTGCACTTTGACCCCAAAAACTTTTAAAAAGTTACAAAAACACCCAAAGCAGTTTCGGCCAGCATTCCAGAAAATAAATTTTGAATTCTGAAAATTTTTGATTTTTCCAAACAGATCCTTGAAGTTTCGGTAATTGCAAAACAGTCCCTAAACTTTCGGAAATTACAAAATGACCCAAAAAGCGTGCGACCAGTTTGCGAAAACAGTCCAGAATTTTTTGAAATTTCCAGATTCTAAAATTTCGAATTTTTTAGCCCTTTAAAACCCTAGTTTGCGATTTTGCCCAAAGAGTCCTGAAGTTTTCAAAAACTATGAAAACGCTATAGATCTGAAAAACAGTTTTACCCAATTGTAGATCTAGTCATAACAAGTAAGAATCAATCGACAGAACATAATTATCATGCGTTTTAATATACATAATTAAACATATAATATAAACACATATCATGTTCAAGCCTTTCGTATAACAATCATGGAGTTGGCTCTGATACCACTGTTGGGATATGCCTCGATTGTCAATACAACAGAGTGCGGAAATTAAAATTTTTCAAGGCACACCCACAGATCCCATAATAATATCTCCAAGTTATATATACGAAAGACATAAAACAAAGCACAAAAATAATCTAACAAAGGGGGTTTTCGATTTTTACCTCACCACAGGCAAGGTGGTGGAAACCTCCAACTCTGATTCTGAACTCTGATTAAGGTTCTGGTTCACTGGAGTGATCCAAGCGTCTCACCTCCAGAGAAAAGTCCACACCAACTGGATTATGATGACACCTCTTAGTCTTAGGCTCAGAACTAGATCTAAGAGGCTTGTTGATGAAGGATTGTGCAGATCTATTTGACAGATCAAAATTCTACACAAAAGGAATGAGGGAGAAGATATGCGGCGGCGGCACTAGGGCTTTCACGGCGGCGGTGCGGCGGTGTTACGGCAGCACACGGCGGCGGCGCTAGGGCTTGGGCGGCACAGGGTGGGGCGGATTTCCTAGGGCAAGAGAAGACTAAGGTTTTTGCTTAGGTGTTAGTTCTCTGAGTTCTGTCAGAGCTCTATTTATAAGCACTCCTCAAGACCTAGGGTTACAAGATTCCTAATGGGCTTAGGAGTCCATCTCTTGCAAGCCCACCTTAATTTAATTAATTACTTAATTAAATATCCAGCCCATATTAATTAATTACTTAATTAATATTTAGTTTAATTAATCAATTGTCATTTAAATCAATTAAATCAATTAATTAATTTATCTCCCACTTGAATTAACACTTTAATTCACTTAATTGATTTAATTACTTTTAAATCAATTAATTCCTTTTATATTCCTACAGAACAGTCACCGTCCAATTGTATTGTGTGTGACCCTCTGGGTTCACCATCAATTGGCAGCAGGCTCACGAAACCTCGTGATTTAATTTATGAACAATAAATTGCTCCGATCAACTAAACTACCTTTAATTGACCACTCCTAGAATCAGTTCCTCTACTAACTCAGGAGTACCCACACTTCATGGTCGATGTCTAGCCACAAGCCCATGAGGCCCAACATCAGGTGAATTGATATTTAGTGAACCTCACCTCATATAATTACCATGTACATACGGTCCTTCTGTCGACCAATTTCCCGATCAAGACTTAGGGTGTGTGAATTGATCGGCACCTCTAAATTTGTCTCGATAACTATACTTTCTAATTCAGGATAATGTTCCAGTGTGACTGCCTAATTTGGAAACCCCTTTCCAAATCCGTCACCGACTACGGCCGTAGATTCATTGGAAACATTATCTAAGAATCGTATAGGAAATATTCTCATCCATTACGATGAGTCAACAGATTCCATCTTGGTACTAACCACTCGCGTACATGTCCATACGCACCCAACCTAGGCATTTTTATGACCAAGCTAAGTGGCCTATACCTAGATCTAAGTACGCACTTTCATGCACCGAATTCGCCCTAGCACCTCAAGTCATAGGACTAAATCGTACACTATTATAATCCTTTGAGAAACATCCCATCACCGATATGCGTCATGCGCTTCCACAATGGGTTTCTCTGTTCGGGTCGTTCGATGCATTCGATCCTCCATCGAATCACCTAGTCATATGCACTGGCCTCAAATGCCTTGTTCATGAAACTACAACAAATTCACTCCGTGTGAATCATGCATAATCGTACAAGTCTTGACGATTCACTCGATACCCCGTCTCGATATGAATCTATGACTTGGAACATTTTCGAGATCACGACCTTTGAGACTGTTTCATGATAAGTGCACTCAGTACTGAAGTGTATAGTCCCATAGTCATGAGTGATCTCAGGGTTTCAACCAATCGCTTAAATGTATTCGCGAGAGATGAAGTTTGGCCATTGTTTATCCTTATACATATATAAATAAACATGCGTATTATTATAAAATCAAAGATTGTTATATATAAGATAGATCTATTACAAGCTAATTGAACTGGCTTGCAGGGCACTATCCTATCATTAATCTGACCCAGTCCACAACAGCATCTTAATATAAAAAGGCGATATTGGATTTTGTGTGTCTTTTGCTATCAGGGGATATTTTTTTACTCAAGACTTCAAACGCAATCAATTCGTTTAGGGGCCGTTTGGTAGGACCTAATAGGGGTATTAAGTCATATTATATGAGTTAATATGGCCTAATACAATGTTTGGTGGCATTGCTCTAATACCGGGTCAAATGGATTGAATCCTTACGACCCGGTATTAAGACTAGATTATAATCCACCCAAGCATGGGTGGATTAGTTAATCCGAGTGAATATGAATTAGGTAAAATGTCACTAATAACCTCAAATTTACATATTTCCTTTTTTCCATATCATTAAATATCATAAATGCTTCTCAAATCTTTGAAATTATATAAATATATATCTAAACTCATAACTCTACAAAACATATTACGGTAGATTGTTCTAATATAATATGACTCAATCAAATCTACCAAACATATTTTTAATATGGCCTTCAATCCGGCTCCAATCTAATCCACCTTAATCCCGTATACATTACCAAACGGCCCCTTACAATATTGTCATTATAGCATATTACCATTTTTAGTTGTAGTTAAAAAAACATCATTAGCATTTTGAACCTAAATTGTCAAAGTCACCAAAACCCGCACATCATTTTAATATTAATATTGTAAAATTGATTATTGGTTTAAAGGTATATATCATATATAAATATAAGGTGTACCGCATAATCCCACCAAAGTTCTCTCTTTATATTCTTTTTTTTGGCATAATTTCTTCAGGTGTGATTTCCATTTTTCCATTTTTTGGCATAATTTCTTCAGGTGTGATTTCCATTTTTCCATTTTTTTTTATGTAGTGGTTACTGGTTAATATAATTCAATAATTCTGGTGATTTATCATGCGGGGGGTGTGATCATCTCTGTTGTTGCAGTTTGAGGGACCTGTTTGAGTAATTAATGAAGTGACGTGGTTAAAGATTGAAATTTTATGAGATGAAAATGGTTTTCTCGAGTTGTTTTGGGGCATTTGATTCTTGTAGAGAAGAGAGTACTGCAATGGAAACCCAAGGTTAGTAGGTAATTTAATTTTATTTTATTTATGATGTGCTCTGTTTTCTTTTTCCTTTCTTATTTATGTGTTTTCTACTTTTGTTAGTCGTTTCGGGTTAATGGCTATTTACCCTATGCACTTTGAAAAAGAATAATTTATCCCGTGATTTTAAAAATGATTCAGATAATCCTTTAAAAAAAAAGACAATAATCTCCTTTTTATGTGGACCATTTTACCCCTCATAAAGGGTAATTTCTTCTTTTCACATAATATATTTACATCCGCTTTTATATTTGAGCAAGCGAGATATACTCTCCAACTCTGAGAGATAAATTGCTCCTTTAAAAAACCACATACTGGATTTTTTCAAATCACAAGGGGTAAATTAAACATTATGATAATCATAGGGGGTAAATTGTCATTAACCCTTTCCCAGTATTCTTGAAAATGTGATCACATAATAGTTTTGCTGTAGAAACATATTATTGTGAAAAATGATACTCCCCTCGTTTCATATTAATTGATACATTTGTTATTTTCACACAGATTAAGAAATCTCATCATTACATACTTTTGTATGGTAAAATATCTCAAATACCCTTCATAATAATGGCTACTTTTTAATTTTTTTTATTGTGAGTGGTGATAGTTGAGTTTCCAACTCCAATGATAGAAAGGGAATATTCTTGCATAGACCTGGTCTATGAGATTTTTATAGACCTTGTGGTGGTAAATAAGCCACATCATACATTTTGAGAGCATGACATCATCAAAATGTATGATGTGGCTTATTTATCACCACAAGGTCTATGAAAATCTCATAGACCAGGTCTATACAAGAATTTTCGGATAGAAAGGGGCAAAACTGAAAAAAAATGCTTTGGAAACTCAAACATGCCAATTTATTTAAAACAAAAAAAAAAAATTTGACAAATGTGCCAATTAATATGAAAATGAGGGAGTACTATTATGCAGAAAATGAGTCAATTGCATTACAAATTGTGGCGTCAAGTTAAGCAAGTATGTACTACTAATACTTCCTCTGTCCCAATTTATCTGTCTTTTTAGAGAAATTTTTTTGTCCCAAATTATTTGTCAATTTAAAATTTTAATGCACTATTAAATATATATTTTCCTATTTTGCCCTTATATAATGCATCTAAAAGATAGAGAGAGAATAAAAGAAAAATAAGAGAGAAAGTGTGTAAAGTGTAAATAGTTAATGGTGAGATAAAATAAAAATAAGGGTATTTTAGGAATATAATTTATTTTTTCCCTAAAATTGAGGCTATTTAGTAGGTGCCTTAATATGTATGAAAACATGTAAATGACAAATAAATTGGGACAAAGGGAGTAATTGATTAGGGTGTCTTTCACTTCAAAAATAGCGTTTATAGTACTTAACTTTCAACACATTTGGTCCCATACTTTACAAAATTGCATGACTTTTTAATAAATTAGGAGCAGAATTGTAATCTTGTAAAGTGTGCGACCAAAAGTGCTGATAATACAATCCTCAGGAACTGAATACAAAAAATTATTGTTATTAAGCTGTGTTTGTATCATCGCGATTCTTCGTGTTTCAATAACATTTTGCGTAATGTATGATCAGGAATCGCAACAAACAACGTTACGCTATTTTCCTATAATTCATTGCGATCGGCTACACGGTCTTTTCATCCATCAAACAGAATTGGCAGAGGTGGTTTTGGAATAGTCTATAAGGTGTGACATTTAGTCCATAATTTTGTCAACATAAAGTTGCTTCAAATTAAATCCCCAAAGTAACACAAATATATAATTGCAGGGAATATTGAGGGATGGAACTCAAGTTGCAATAAAGTCTCTTTCAGCTGAATCTAAACAAGGGACTAATGAATTCTTGACCGAGCTTAACACGATATCGAATATCCGACATCCGAATCTCGTTCAGCTTATCGGTTGTTGCATTGAGGATAACTATAGGATTTTGGTTTATGAATATTTGGAGAACAACAGCCTTACCAGCGCCTTACTTGGTAAATTCTCAGGACTTTTGGAAATTTGAATGATGATCTAAATGCAAAATACCCCCTGTGCTTTGCTTAATTGGCAAAAAACCCCTACGTTCCTTATTTTTTTAGCAAAAAACTCCATTTGGTATTACTTAATAAATCATAGGGATGTTGAACGGTGCCATATATTATTGCCAATTTTCAAAGTTAACAAGGGATTATTGTCAATTTTTTAAGCGAATAGAGGTGTTTGCGTATGTTTGGCTTGGAAGGTGTTTTTTTGCTAATAAAATTTAACATTGGGGAATTTCTGGCAATAAAAATAATACATAGGGATTTTTGCTAATTAGACAAATTATAAGGGGTATTTTATGCATTTCACTCTTTGAATAACTGAAGCCATGAACTCTATGATTCAAGCTACGTACTCGTTTTCCAGGCTCGAGTGGTAAACGGGTAGAGTTGGATTGGTCCAAGAGGGCTGCAATATGCACGGGTATGGCTTCTGGCCTAGCGTTTCTTCACGAGTACGCTGAACCACGCATTGTTCATAGAGATATAAAGGCTAGCAATGTTCTTCTTGATGAAAATTTCATACCCAAAATCGGAGATTTTGGATTGGCAAAACTATTTCCGGACAATGTAACTCACGTTAGCACACGAGTGGCAGGAACAATGTAAGTTCGAGTTCCCATTAAGTTCTTGGCCTTCTTCACGAATAATCACTTGCAACGCACATGTAATCCTATCATAATATGTGTCCCGTTTGTTAACTACCAGTAAAAAGGCTGAATTTGAAAAATGAAAAAAATGAGTAATTGGTACTTTGCACTCCATATATACATTATTTTAGCACTTTGCACTACCAAAATTAAAACTTTGCACCTCGAATTATATATTTTTAGGCAAAATGCACCCCAAGGGTGCAAATCGCCAAAATTTCAATTTTGGGGTACTAAGTGGTAAAATAATATATTTTGGGGTGCAAAAGAAAACTTGTAAATTGCCATTTGGAGAAGCTACTTGTGTGCATTTCAAGTTGCCTAACATCTTATAAAAAAAGAAAAAAACTCATGAATTGATTGCAGTTTCTATTCATTTCATGTTTTTTCTTTTGTTCTCTTATATACCGCAGAGGATATTTAGCTCCAGAATACGCGAAGTTAGGGAAACTCACGAAGAAGGCGGATGTCTATAGTTTCGGAGTGCTCTTACTCGAGATCATAAGTGGAAAAAGTAGTAGTAGTAATGCTACTTTCGGAGACGATTGCTTTCTTCTTCTTGAATGGGTAAGTTTCATTCAAAGAGTCGATTGCATGCATGTCTTACTTTCTATATATATCGATCACTCATTGTATCATCGCTTTGCGCCTAAGAATCTAATTCAAAATTATTGTTATACAGACATGGAAATTGTTTAATGAAGGTAGACTCGTAGAGATTGTTGATTCCGATTTGATGGATTATCGGGAGGATGAAGTATTGCGATTTGCAAAAGTCGCACTATTTTGTACTCAAGCGGCATCTCAGAAAAGACCAGACATGAAACAAGTGGTGAAGATGCTGTCAAAAGGTGTTAATCTTAATGAGAGTTTATTATCGGAACCGGGCTTATTTAGATTACAACATTCGGGAAAATCGAGTGGCGAAAATTCGCAGGTTTCATCCCTGCCAAACAAAGAAAAGCAATCTACTACAAATCCTTTTATGAATTCACAGTTAGATGATTATTCTCACTCTGTTACACATATGCTTCCTAGATGATACACAAGTTTCAAATTATTCCCATTTGTAATGATATCAAATTATTTTAATTCTTTATATAATTCACTGCAAAATCTGTAAATCTCTTTTTATGTATTCAATTTTCCTGCTTTTTTATGTTGACAATGAACAATAATTCACAAACAACACAACAAACAAACCTTTTCTCACCTTGATTGGAAAAGATGGATATCAGCAATCAGCTAAGCCGTGGAATGTGAAAACAAGAGTGAAATGCAAAATATCCCCTATACTTTCATCTAATTAGCAAAAGTCCCTCTGTGCTATTTTTTATTAGCAAAAATCCCCTCCAAGTCAGAATACATTTTTTTTATAACAAAGTCGGAGTACATACTTTGCAAAAAAAACGACAATCATAACCCACAAAAAATACGAAAACATCCTTATTCACGTAAAACATTGATAACATCAAAGTTGTAGAATGTCAAAAGAAGAGTAAAATGCAAAATATCCCCTATACTTTCGCAAAAAATGCGTAAACACCCTTATTCACCTAAAAAATGGATAACAATCACTCTCTAGAAGAATTGACAATAACCGCCCTCCCCCCTCTCCCCCTTTATTTTCGAAAGGGATTTTTGCTAATAAAAATAATTAATATAGGAGAATTTTCGCCAATTAGACAAAACACATGGAATATGTTTCACTCAATCAACACATGATCTTTACACGGAGAACCTCTTCAAATCGAAATTTGAAGAGGGTTAAACCACGAGAGCCCTAAAATGTTCAACCATAATCAATCACTAGTACAACAATTCAATTCAGCCTCACAATATATACAAAACCTCCACCAACACATACAGAAAATACCATAATTTAAGTTCAAAGACAACAATCATGAATATACAAGAATTTGTACATGCTTCACTTCCGGTGTGTTCACTTTGCAACAACTGATACAGCTAGAGGAGTCGTCTCTCGAGCTATGGCATCTTTTCGGGGCGCCATGTGAAGGGGTGGTTTGTGTTTGAGTTTCACGAGAACTTGACGCATCCGGGAGAGATCAGTCGGCTTGCCGGGCTTGGGGCCTTGAATCACGACAACGGAAGCCGTCTTCTCCTTCTTGCCCTTCTTCTCTATAATTGGAACTTCATTTGGTATAAGTTCACCAATTGCCTTCCAATAACTTTTATCAGCATCCGCGTGGAATTTCAATCTGCTGTCCAAAAACAACTGCAATCCCCAGTCGAAAATCATAATTAAACTATGGAAAAATATTTAAAAGGAAAAAGATTTAACGGATTCTAATGAAGAGTAGGTTCGTCAAGTAGTAAATAGTCGAACTGCAGTTGAGTAGTTGAGTTCGGTCGATATCGTGTTTCTTTTTATTAATGAGGAGTATTTGTAAGGTGGTAAAATTATGTGGATTTGATCGGATTTACATGGATCAAGCAGGGTATATCGTGTGCGGATCATAGAGTGTTTTGTGGTTTCGAGGGTCGATCAAGGGTATAATTGTCAATGTTGATAGGCTTGAAAGTAGAGTCGTTAGATTAACCGTTGAAAGTTGATCCAGTGGTTGATGATCAACCGAGGTCGATAGGTTCACCTAGGGCGACGTCCTTACCCCAAGGCTATAATCGAGCCACGTCAACGTGGTTCATTTTCTTTTAAACTTTTCGATTGGTCATCGATATATAATTAAAATTCCACATGAGTAGTTCCATGCTCCGTTTTATGTAAAAGTTAAAAAAAAATCTTTATTACTACATTTATATTGTTGTAAATAGCGACGGAGAATTAGTGATGTCAAATAAATTCTCAAATTCACGAAGGGAGGGAGTATAAAATATGGTACAATTTCATTTTTTTTTGGTACAATAAAATATGGTATACTACATTCTTAATGACTACCCACATGTCATGTACACATAAAGATTTCTTGCAATAATGAAAAAATTTCGGCGATAAGTACTGAAATCGATGACGTTGACACAATATAGTACTTATATTATCAAGATATCACAATAAAAGACAATTTTGAAACACATACACTTTAAAGGGCAAACATAAAATTTAGCCCATGAAGATTCAAAGAAAATAAATGATGATTTACTCTCAGACCCCCTGAAATTTAAAGTAATTACAGAAAATCCTTAATGGTTTAAAAAATTACAGATACCTTACTTGAGATTTTTTGTAATATTTTCTCAAGCTGTAGAAAGTTGAGAGTGTCCTTGTAAGAATTCTATAAGAGGTGTTTTGATATACTCCATAATCTAAACTAGAGGGATCTGCGTATAATTTTTGTGACGTTAGAGGATTTCTTGTAAAATGACTAAACCTCAGGGACCAATCGTAAATAACAAAAAAAAAAAAAAAGTCAAACCTTCTCCTTTTCTCTATTGACCGTTCTGCTATTCTCACACTTAATATTCCATTTCTTGTAGTACTCTGCTTTGTATTCATCAGCTTTTGCAATTATTTCCTTCACCATCTCTTTCTCCATCTTCTCCTTCTCTTCCAACCTAATCGCGTTTTCTCTGTAAAAATTTTCACGCAACAAACACAAATAAATAATTCATTATTTCTTGTGTGTGTGTATATATATATATATATTTTTTTTTTCCAAATTAACTAACCTTCTCCACTCCCTGAGAGCTGAACCTTCCTCCAATTCCATCTCCACCGGAGGCGGCAGAATCGGTCCGTTTTCGGTGAACTCTCCACCGGAAAAGTCTGCTGACATGATGTCGTGTGACTCTTCGTTTTCGTGCAAAAATAATTATAAATTGAATATGCGAAAATGATTTTTTGTTTGAAGTGCGTCTGCTTTTGTAGTTGTACTTCGTTGGACAATGATAATAGAAAAAGACTTATAATTAATGTTTTTATAAGACTACGAATCAGTGAGATAATTGACCATTGATTTTATTGGTTGGATCGGTCTGACCAGACCACGTACTGATTGAATTGATATTTTGTTATAATGATATTATTAATCTATTAATTATAAGATATGTGTTATTATATAAAAATTTAAATAATATCCTACAATTAATTAAACAACGGAAAATTCTAGGGTGACGTCACGTCACATGACGTAAGTTATAACCAATAGAATAATGACACATCATTAATGAGTTACCTACTTATCAGGTTACTAACATGTCATAATTCTATTACTATAAGTAATTGTACTATACTATTATTTGACCACATTCATTGTAATATTTAATCATATCAATAGTAAATTATAAATTAATAAATTATTATAAAATAAATAAATAATTCTGTAAATAATATTTTTATAATAAACAATATGGGACCGTACTAAGTATGTGCAGTCAGTACTATATTATTTGAGTCTAAACTAGTAGATGTGAGACATATACCATGTATTGTGAAAAATTATCAAAAAATTGGTTATTACTAATGCTAATACCATGGACCATATTAAGTATGTGGAGTCAATACTATTACATGTGAGATATTATACTATGTAATGTGAAGAATTATACATAATGGTTAGTACTGATGATAATACTTCATAATGTGGTTAATTACTACTAGTACGGGACCGTACTAAGTATATGGAGTCATTACTTTATTATGTGAGTCCATACTACTACATGTAAGACATATATCATATAATGTGAAATATTATCAGAAAATTGGTCAACACTAATGTTAATACTATATAATGTTATTAATTACTACTAATATGAGACCGTACTAAGTATGTGGAGTCAATACTATTACATGTGAGACATTGTACTATGTAATGTGAAGAATTATACATAATGGTTAGTACTGATGATAATACTTCATAATGTGGTTAATTACTACTAGTACGGGACCGTACTAAGTATGTGGAGCCATTACTTTATTATGTGAGTCCATACTACTACATGTGAGACATATATCATATAATGTGAAAAATTATCAGAAAATTGGTCAGTACTAATGTTAATACTATATAATGTGACTAATTACTACTAATATGAGACCATACTAAGTATGTGGAGTCAATACAATTACATCTGAGACATTGTACTATGCAATGTGAATAAGTATATACAATGATTAGTACTAACGATAATGCTCCATAATATGACTAATTACTACTAATATGGGACCGTACTAAGTATGTGGAGTCAGTACTATGTTAAGTAAGTCCATACTACTACATGTGAGACATATATCATGTAATGTGAAAAATTATCAGAAAATTGGTCAGTACTAATGCTAACACTATATAATGTGACTAATTACTATTAATATGAGACCGTACAAAGTATGTGGAGTCAATACTATGACATGTGAGACGTTGTACTATGTAATATGAATAATTATATACAATGATTAGTAACAATGATATTACTCCATAATATGACTAATTACTACTAATATGGGACCGTACTATATATGTGGAATCAGTACTATGTTATGTCAGTCTATACTACTATATGTGAGACATATATCATGTAATGTAAAAAATTATCAGAAAATTGGTCAGTACTAATGCTAACACTATATAATGTGACTAATTACTATTAATATGAGACCGTACTAAGTATGTGGAGTCAATACTATTACATGTGAGACATTGTACTATGTAATGTGAATAATTATATACAATGATTAGTACTAATGATAATACTCCACAATATGGCTAATTACTACTAATATGTGATCGTACTAAGTATGTGGAGTCAGTACTATATTATGTGAGTCTATACTACTACATGCGGACATATACCATGTAATGTGAAAAATTATCAGAAAATTGGTCAGTACTAATGTTAATATTAATGCTGATATTACGACCATATTAAGTATGTGGAGTCAATACTATTACATGTGAGACATTGTACTATGTAATGTGAATAATTATACATAATGGTTAGTACAGACGATAATACTTCATAATGTGGTTAATTACTACTAGTACGGGACCGTACTAAGTATGTGGAGCCATTACTTTATTATGTGAGTTCATACTACTACATGTGAGACATATATTATATAATGTGAAAAATTATCAGAAAATTGATCAGTACTAATGTTAATACTATATAATGAGATTAATTACTACTAATATGAGACCGTACTAAGTATGTGGAGTCAATACTATTACATGTGAGACATTGTACTATGTAATGTGAAGAATTATACATAATGGTTAGTACTGATGATAATACTTCATAATATGGTTAATTACTACTAGTACGGGACCGTACTAAGTATGTCGAGTCATTACTTTATTATGTGAGTCCATACTACTACATGTGAGACATATATCATCCAATATGAAAAATTATCAGAAAATTGGCCAGTACTAATGTTAATACTATATAATGTGACTAATTACTACTAATATGAGACCGTACTAAGTATGTGGAGTCAATACAATTACATGTAAGACATTGTGCTATGCAATGTGAATAATTATATACAATGATTAGTACTAATGATAATACTCCATAATATGACTAATTACTACTAATATGAGATCGTACTAAGTATGTGGAGTCAGTACTATATTATGTGAGTCTATACTACTATATGTGGACCTATACCATTTAATGTGAAAAATTATCAGAAAATTGGTCAGTACTAATGTTAATATTAATGCTAATACTACGATCATATTAAGTATGTGGAGTCAATACTATTACATGTGAGACATTGTACTATGTAATTTGAAGAATTATACATAATGGTTAGTACTGATGATAATACTTCATAATATGGTTAATTACTACTAGTACGGGACCGTACTAAGTATGTCGAGCCATTACTTTATTATGTGAGTCCATAGTACTACATGTGAGACATATATCATCCAATATGAAAAATTATCAGAAAATTGGCCAGTACTAATGTTAACACTATATAATGTGACTAATTACTATTAATATGAGACCGTACTAAGTATGTGGAGTCAATACTATTACATGTGAGACATTGTACTATGTAATGTGAATAATTATATACAATGATTAGTAATAATGATAATACTACATAATGTGTCTAATTACTACTAATATAGGACCGTACTAAGTATGTGAAGTCAGTACTATGTTATGTGAGTCCATACTACTACTTGTGAGACATATACCATGTATTGTGAATAATAATTATAAAATTGGTCACTACTAATGCTAATACTATATGAACCGTACTAAGTATGGAGAGTCAATATTATTACATGTGAGACATTATACTATGTATTATGAAGAATTATATGCATGAGTTAGTACTAATGATAATATTTCACAATGTGGCTAATTACAATTAATATGAGACCGTACTAAGTTTGTGGAGTCAATACTTGCTATGTGAGTCTGTACTACTACATGTGAGATATATACCATGTTATGTGACAAATTATCAGTAAATTGGTTAGTACTAATAGCATTAGAGGTAAAGCATCCCATTAATCGTGAAGGGGTTGATCATGTGCAGGCTTGCAAATCACGGAAGTGATTTTGGAGGGAGAATGGAAGATAACTACGTTTAAACATATATAAACATATATTTATTATTACTTTTTTTAAATAATAATTAAATTTTACATAATTAAATTTAATAAAGTAAAAAGTTATTTTATAAAATTTAAACATATATTTATTATTACTTTATAAATAATTAAAATAATATTAAATGTTAAATAATTAAAACAGTTAATAAAATATTGGTTTGATTTTTTCCGGGAAAATTGTTTTTTTGGTACCACAGAATAGGCTAACTTGTACTTTTGGTACCATTGGATACGAAAATACAAATTAGGTACCATAGGATAGATTTTTGTTGCAACTTTGGTACCAAACCCAATTTTTTCCCAAAATTAATGATAATTTAACCCCTATGATATACATAATGTTCAATTTATTCCCTCGTCGTTTAAAAAAGAGCATTTTATCCCCTGAAATTTTGTAGAAGTTCACATCTTTGGACGTTTTGCTCATTTAAATTTGAGTAGCATCAACAAAAATTTCACATCTATAATTTGAGACATCAAGGACCTTCTAGGAATGCTATTGCTATCAAACCACTTACCTTAATAATTTGACTAGGGCTTCGAGTTTTTCTCATAGACCATTTGATACATCAATAATCTTTAGTCATGGATCGCATTATTTGATCATGTAATTAGATAATATCTTTAAAGCAACCAATTACAGAAAATAAAATGTAATTTATTTGACCATGAAATTTTACATAAAAGGTAGAATTAAGGGTTGTTAATTAGTTTTGAGATAATCTAGAAGGTCAATACTTTTAATTTAAAATAAAAGCAACTGTCGATTCTTCCAACAAAGATTCATTTTATTTTTGAACCTCACTCAATGGGCAAATATTTAATCATCAGGAAAAATTAAAATAAAATAGAGAAAATCTCCGTGCGTAATAAAAAAGGCCACAACCATTACTCCTCTCTACAAAAAATTCAATCTACTCCTATGTTTTTCATAATTGTGGCATGGCATGTATTTCCAGAGTTCACAAAAAGATCCACCACAATGTTCTCACGAATGGCAACTGAATCAAACTGCAAAAAAAATCAATAAAATTGCATCAATAAACTATCAAGTAAACTTAAAGCTTTTATTGCATGAAACAAACTTACTTTTATTTCAAGTCCTTTGACCACATTGTGGACATTCCTCATAAACATGATCACATATATTCCACAATCGTTATTACCAACTTGTCGTGGGATCCACTTTGCTGGTTCAATAGGAAAACGGTCTAGTTGATATGAATATCCACTCTTCTTTTTAAATATATTGTGACTGGTATGAACCTGGAAAAATGGATAATAAGCAATATTTAACGTAGGCAAAATAATTCAAACAACACTAAACATGTTATTGTACTTTTACATACCACTTTTTCTACATCCAATGTTCGTTCAGCATTGTAAGAATATCTGTGAGTCCAATATGAATCCAATATGATCACATTTTGTTCTACAAAATTTATGACAAATGCGTACCAATGTACATTGCTATCATTCATTGGAACAAAGATCTGAAAATGTCTCATGAAATCAAAATCCGTGTTAAACTCTAACAATAAAAGTGACATCGATCTAATAAAATAAAGCTGGATATATATAATACATTATCACACAGAGTTATGTCACCTCCCCAAGTATTTTCTTGCAAATAATCATCACAAATTTTATCTAAATTAAGCTCATGTACTTCTAAGATTATTTGCTACATGAAACAAAAGCATATTTATGCCATTGACATACACATAATATTATATTATTCTACTGCAATATATATATTTTTATAATCTCACATACCGAGTAGTAAGTTGGTAAGAACCACACCCGAGTTTCTTCATTCTCATCAAACTCTCTCCTTCTTTTCTTTCCTATTATTGCAACTAGGTTCATAATCTGTAAAAAGAATTGTGTGTGTAAGATTGATTATGTAAATATCAATGTACTTGAACTTTTTGAATAACTTCTAAGACCCAAATACCCAACCAGGTGATATTAACTCTAATTATATTAAACGCCCTATAATATAATCTAATTAACTCTAGTTGTTGCACATTTCTATATAATTTAACTTAGGGTAAACACAACTTTTGGTCCCTCTTATCATTAACTTTTTACAGAGTGGTCCCTCTTATATTTTTTTTGCCACTTTAGTCCCTACTATGAATTATTTGTTTCACTTTAGTCCTTTTCAAATGGTCCAAGGCGATTCCGAAAACATGTGATATGCTAATGAGGGCAATTTTAACAATTCAAGTGAACTAACAGGGATATTTTCGTCTTTCTAATTATTTAAAAAAAAACTAAATATATAATCTCTTCCAAACTAGGCTTTCATTCCAATCCAATTTAATCCTACGTTTCGTTCCAAACTAAATTTTTTTCCTAAAATCTTTTTCAAACACCAAAATTGCTCACCAATTAAACAATATCTCAAATAGTCTCAATAGTGAACAGACGAAAATGCCCTAAAATATATTCATATGCATGTCACGTATTATTGGAACCACCTGATAAGGACTAAAGTGAAACACATAATTCATAGTAGGGACTAAAGTGAAACAAATAATTTATAGTAGGGACTAAAGTGGGAAAAAAAACATAAGAGAGACCACTCTGTAAAAAGTTAATGATAAGAGGGACCAAAAATGGTATTTACCCTTTAACTTATATGGTGTAGTGGATACAGTTGAATACCAGAAAGAAGTTGTCTAACTTAGATATCACTTGTTACACAAATATAATTTACCCATGTATATTGACCTCAAAGTACCCCACCTCCCTATTTGGTTTATCATGGAATGGAGATAGTTTTCGAAATTTGCAAAAGATACAAATTAGCTGTAAATTCATGTAACATGATCACCAACTTATTTCATCAGACAATCGTGTACTTATGCCATTATAGCATTTGAAGGAGGTGTGCTTTATTCCAGTAACGTTGAATCACGCGCAATAAAACAATCATGCATTAGAAGTTGAATCTCAAGTTAAACCTCAATGATAATGTAGATGTAAGTTGAATTACTTGCAAAGCCAGTATGAAACATCTAATGTAGAAGGTGGGTGTATTATGTAGGTCAGTATGAAACATCTAATGTAGAAGGTGGGTGTATTATGTAGACGATGTATGTTGAAGAATAAAGAGATCAAACCGTGCACTTAAACTTTTATGAGCTCACCAAGTAACACCAATGTGTTGCAAACTTCCAATATTTGGAAGAGCATAACTCTTGGCAGGGATACCTATTCACGCATTATGACCAATCGTTTCGGGGTACCTCGACAATATCTAATATCTACGATATGGAGCAAAAATGATCCCATAGGCGAAAAATGCGTCGTTTAGGGGGTGAAACTTTGAAAGGCCAACATTGCGTAGAGTGGTCCGATTTGGACTATCAAATGTAATTCGTCTGTCTTTTATATTCTAATTAAATGGCTGAATCCACTATGTATAACAATTTTTTAGTAGTTGAACTTCTATGACTATATAACCAATAACTTAAGAAAATTAGAAATAAGCAATACTAAACTAGTTAAACCAGAAACGAAGAGTATTACCAGCTCAAAGAATTCTAAATTATATTGCTTAAAGCACAAACCACACAACATAAATAAAACAGATTAATAGATTGCAGAAAGTGAGAAAACCATTTAGCAACCTATTTTCCTTCAGATAATTTAAAAAAAAAAAATATCGTACAGTATCAGACAACTCAGAAAAGAACTCTAGATGCCCAAAATATTATTTTTCATTTCCAAAAAATTGCAAGAAATATGCACTAGGGGTACTATGGGTACAAAAATGCCCAACTCAACAGTTATGGAAGCTATAGGTATTGAAGTTGTCCTAGTACTAAGCAATGGATGCACTATGGGTACAAATATGCCCCTAATTCTAAACCCTAAATTAGCAAATAGAAATTTCAATACTAATAAAAAAATCTCAGTTGGTATTAAGAAAACGTTTGCAAAACATACCTAAATTTCAGTAAATTGATGAAGAATATGGATTCCGGCAAGGGGCGGCACCGCTGCTTCAAGTAGGTGGTGGGTGGCGGCGGAGGATGAAGGAGACAACGCTGCCACGCTAGATGAAGGAAAAAACTGATGAATATGGCAGAGAGGGATAGGCGTGGAATTTGGGCAGAGAGCGATTTGCAAGAGAGAGAAAGAGAGGCGATGAAGAAGAGTTTAGAATATGATTATGTATATAATAATTTTAAAGTCAAATATTCAAAAATCAAATTTGCATAATATATCGATGTGGCTTTCAAATTTTGCAAATATTTATCCTAAAAACAAATAAACAAAATTGATTTGATACTCATAAGTTATATATATATATATATATATATATGTTCAAGAAAAACTAATAAAAATTTGTGTCCTAAAACTAAAAACTATTATTTCCAATGATAGATAATGTATAAGATGTAAGTTTTAAGTTAATTATTATAAACTAATCTATAAATAAATTAGGTTACAACTTTATATATATTATGTATTTAAATAAAAATAAAAATAAAACTATCTATGTTGCACTAAAATCTTTTACTATATTAAAAATAATTTTAAAAGAAATGCATGAGAGATGTTGGTGGACTGACCAGATAACTAATTGGGTCTACAACATATTAATTTATACTATTTAATAAGAAAAATCAAACCATAACCATTCATCCTTCAATTTTTATCTTCTCTTCCATTTCTCAATATTGAGTTTTCTTCTTCTTTGTCTCTATTTATATCTTTTTTACTTATATTTTTGTTTATTCTTTTGTTCTAATATTTATCGTTTATATTTGTCCATCATATTCCATCTTCTACAATTTTTAGGCAATAGTTTCGATGAAGTAAGTAAAATTTTACATTTTTAATTCATGATGGTGGAATCTGCAAGTGATTTGGAGAAAAACGAAAAAAAATTAGCTTGCTAAATGGATCCGGATAATTTATCCGGATCCGAGATATTCGTCGGATTCAGATCCTGTTGCTAATATTCCAGATCCGAGCGGATCCGGATCCTGATAGAAGAAATGGAAATCGGACTCGGATCGAAATCTGCCCTGATCCGGTCCGAGTCTGACCCATTGACAGCCCTAGTTACAAGAATTTTATAATTTATTAATCTGTAGTCTAGAAAGTCAACAAAAATGGGAGTAGACCAATGGTTATGATCGTTTACTTAATCCAAGACGCCAGATGTTCAAATCTCTCCATCTACAAAGTTTATGAAAATACTTTGAACTATAATAAAGAAAAAAATAAAAAACTAAGAACCGCCGTCCAAACCGATTCGTCGATTCTACAGTTCTGGGCCGATTCAAGACATTTCACGCTGATTTTTGAAGTCTTTAGTTTTAAGAGTATGTTCCGACCGGACAGACTTCCAGTTCACGATCAAATTGGTCTATCAAATCCGATTTTAATATCATTACTTTATAATTCAACTTGACTTGACCAAAATAATAGGGAGTAGGAATATCTAACCTAAAAAATTTCCTACACCTTGTTCATAGGAATATAATATCATAGTCCATACATTGTGATGGTGTTTTACTTGTATAATGTAAAGTGGGTGCATTTTAGCCACAATATTTAAACAATAATGCTCCTTCCAAATAGTATGCAAAACAAGATTTGCCTACAAAAAACTGATTTAACTACTCAAATCGAAAAAAGTAGCTTTCAACAATTAGAAACAAACATAAAAGGCTAGCCAAATAGGGAACTTGAAGAGCCAATTTTGTCCATTGAGCAAATTTGGCTATTCATTATTTTAGGGAGAAAGGACGAGATTATAGTTGTTTTGTGAGGTTCAAATTTTTAACTATAATATGGGTTTTTGGCATTTTCTCCCAGAAAATATATAGTTTTGGCACTTTGCACCATATATGACTTAAAAGTTTTGGCACTTCACATTCTGAAAATACAGTTCATTTGACACTTCGCACTCTATTATGTGTTTTAATGAGAACATTTGTTAGTGGAAGGGTATAATAGTCAATTTTGATTTTTTTGGGTACTTTGAACCTTAGCACTTTGCACTTTCGGGAGTCTTATACCCTAATGGTTTCCTTTGAAAAAAGACATTGAATTAATGTCGACAATCAAACATAGGGAAAAAATTATTTCGAGTTCAATCGTAAAAATAATTATATTTTTTTGCAAATTATATTTACATTTTTCCATAAATAGACACTAATTAGCATCAGTTGTGATATTCATAAATTACAAAAATTAAGAAAGAGTTCTTACTTAAATGATAATAGCTTAGTAAATTGATTAAAATAAAAAATGTGCTAAATTTTAAGTCGGGATGGAAAGTGGAATAAATTTATTTTTTTAAGGTACAAAGTGCTAGTATTTTATATTTGTAGGGTGAGGAATGCCAAAATCTATATTTTCAGTGTGCAAAGTGTCAAAAAAATATTCAAAATTCTATTATACCTTCTACTAACAAATTTTTCTCACTAAATCACACACTAGGATGTAAAGTGCCAAATGAATTGTATTTTCAAAGTGCCAAACCCTAAATTTTCATGGTGCAAATTGCCAAACACCCAATAAAACTGCTCATTTTGTGTAATATATATATGGAAAAAAAAAAAACAGGCAAGTTTTTCCTCAAAGGCTGTTACCAAATATTATTTTGCTTATTAGCTGAAATTATGTAATTTATCGGTTCCTAATATTATCGTACCTATTAATCAAAATTATGCATAGAATAAATGCCATTCATATTGTTACCTAGCTAGTCTAAGAAATTAAGACAATTATAAAAAAACTCAAAATTCTAAAAAATTAGGATATTGATAAAACTGTTATAAACTTCGGATAAAATGGATGAACAAATTGTAGTAAACAAAGTTATATATAGAGAAAACTCATCAACTCTTTTATCTCATTTCATTGATGTTGTAGTTCATCTTTTTCTCTACTACTTGTTGTTCTTACAAATGAGGGATGAACTCCTCTATTTATACAAGTTCAAGTATTCCATACAATGGCCACCTATCTTTAAATTTTTTTTTTTTTTTTTGGAGCCAATGGCCACCTATCTTCAATGTGTCTTCCATGCAATTGTGATACATGGCTTTACTTCAAGTTTACCAAGTGCATGCTTTGCCACACTTCCACAAAGGTGTATGCTATTGCCACACTTCTTCTTGTCTTGACACATAAAGGAGTTATGTGTTATCTCCTTATGCAACCAAGTGCAAAAGCATTGTCTTGACATTATGTAACTTGAAGTGTAAATTGCAATGGCCATCCACAATTTGTATATATTTCATAACACTCCCCTTTGGATGTCCATTGCTTCTGGAGTATGCCTCGTTAAAACCTTGTCAAAAAAAACCCATTGGGACAAAAACTTGAACGAAGGAAAAAGAGTACATATCCGAAAAAGGGGCTTATAAGCGTGTAACACTGCCTCGTTAAAACCTTGCCAAGAAAAACTCAGTGGGATAAAAACTTGGACGAAGGAAAAAGAGTACAGTGTAAGTGTCGTTAATTACACGCTCCCCCTGATGCCGACATAAGATCCACAAGTCGTCGCATTCCAATGTTGTAAACCATATTCCTGAATGTTGTAGTCGGCAATGCTTTAGTGAATAAATCGGCAAAGTTGTTACATGACTGAATCTGAAGAACGTCTATATCACCATTTTTCTGAAGCTCGTGGGTAAAGAAAAACTTTGGTGATATGTGCTTCGTTCTGTCTCCTTTGATATATCCATTTTTAATTTGAGCAATACAGGCGGCGTTGTCTTCATATAATGATGTCGGTATATTCTTTGTTGAAGGCAATCCACAAGATTCTTGGATATATTGAACCATTGATCTCAGCCATAAGCATTCTCGACTTGCTTCATGCAATGCCAAAATTTCAGCATGATTGGAAGAAGTGGCTGCTAGAGTTTGTTTGACAGATCGCCATGATATTGCAGCGCCACCACAAGTAAATACATATCCACTTTGTGACCTACCTTTGTGTGGATCAGAAAGATAACCGGCATCTGCATAACCTGCTACATGTGCATCGGCATCTCTAGAGTAAAATAGACCCATGTCTATTGTCCCACGAAGATAACGCAATATGTGTTTAACTCCATTCCAATGTCTTCGTGTTGGTGCAGAGCTATATCTTGCCAGTAAGTTAACCGAGAATGCTATATCAGGTCTCGTACAATTTGCAAGATACATCAAGGCTCCAATTGCACTTAGATAAGGTACTTCAGGACCAAGCAATTCTTCATTTTCCTCTCGAGGACGGAAATGATCTTTCTTTATATCCAAAGAACGAACAACCATGGGACTGCTCAATGGATGAGCTTTGTCCATATAAAATCTCTTCATAATCTTTTCTGTATATGCCGATTGATGGATAAAGATTCCAGTTGATAAATGTTCGATCTGCAGGCCGAGACAAAACTTTGTTTTTTTGAGATTTTTCATCTCAAATTCTTTCATTAAATAGTTTGCGGTCTTTGTGAGCTCTTCAGGAGTCCCCACAAGATTTAAATCGTCCACGTATACCGCAATAATGGAAAATCCATTCTCAAATCTTTTAATGAAAACACATGGACAACTTGAATTGTTAACAAATCCTTCCTTTATGAGATAATCACTGAGCCGGTTATACCACATCCGGCCAGACTGTTTTAATCCGTACAAGGATCGTTGCAATTTAATTGAATACAATCCATGAGACCTTTGATTATGAGATCCTTCAGGGATTTTGAATCCTTCAGGGATTTTCATATATATATATATATATATATATATATATATATATATATATATATATATATATATATATATATATATCACTATCAAGTGATCCATATAAATATGTGGTAACCACATCCATGAGACGCATGTCCAGTCCTTCAGAGACTGCAAAACTAATCAAATACCGCAACATGATTACATCAATCACAGGGGAATATGTTTCATCATAATCAATTCCAGGTCTTTGTGAGAATCCTTGTGCAACAAGTCGTGCCTTGTATCTCACAATCTCATTTTTCTCATTCCGTTTTCGTACAAATACCCATTTGTACCCGACTGGTTGCACGTCTTCGGGCGTGCGAACTATCGGTCCAAAAACTTTGCGATTTTCTAGCGAGTTCAGCTCAGCTTGAATCGCATCTTTCCATTTTGGCCAATCATTTCTATGTCGATATTCATCAACCGATATCGGATCGGGATCTTCAGGATCCTTATTTATAATATCTAGTGCGACCCCATATGCAAAGACATTGTCTACAATCACTTTCTTTCTATCTCAGTTTTCTCGGGTATTTAAATAATTCAGAGAGATCTCTTCAAATATCGCCTCTTCAGGGGCATTAGTTTCGTTTGCCTCTTTCGGGGCATTTCTTGATTCAGACTGATCAGTTAATTTTCTTATAGCGCTTTGTTTTGAAACAGTTTCGTCTTCAGGAGGAATACATACTTCTGGTATCTTTTTCCTTCGGGGATTCTTGTCTTTTGCACCAACCGGGCGTCCACGTTTCGTTCGTGGTTTTTCAGATTGTCCTGCAGGGACATGTTCTTTAGGGACATCAATCCGTGCTGGTGCATTAACTGCCGGTATATGAGATTTTGTTATTTTCTTTATATCAACAAATACATCCGGCAATTGATTTGCAACATTTTGCAAATGTATAATCTTTCTTACTTCTTGCTCACAATTATTTGTACGTGGGTTATAATGAGACAAAGATGGCACATTCCATTTAAATTCACGCCGTTCTTCAGGAACTGGCTTCTTATCTCCCCCTAACGGCGGGAAAACTGTCTCATCAAAAATACTATCAGCATATCTTGTTTTAAACATATCACCCGTCAGGGGCTCAAGATATCTAATAATAGACGGGGAATCAAAACCAATGTAGATCCCAAGTCATCTCCGTGGACCCATTTTTGTTCGTTGTGGCGGTGATATTGGAACATAAACCGCACATCCGAAAATTCTCAAATGTGAAATATTAGGCTGTTGGCCTGTCACAAGCTGCAATGGCGAATACGCCTCGAATGAACTTGGTCTAATCCGGACCAGTGAAGCAGCATGTAATATTGCATGTCCCCAAACAGAGGTGGGTAAATTTGACCTCAAAAGTAAAGGTCTAGCAATTAATTGCAACCTCTTTATAAATGACTCAGCTAGGCCATTTTGGGTATAAACATGTGCAACAAAATGTTCAGCATCAATTCCAATTAACATGCAATAATCATCAAATGTCTGAGATGTAAACTCACCGGCATTATCAAGACGGATTGTCTTTATCGGATAATCAGGAAATTGTGCCCTCAATTTTATAATTTGAGCAAGAAGCTTTGCAAAAGCCATTGTACGCGTTGACAGTAGGCATACATGAGACCATCTCGAAGATGCGTCTATCAGGACCATAAAATAACGAAAAGGTCCGCATGGTGGATCTACAGGCCCACATATATCTCCATGAATTCGTTGTAAAAACATTGGAGATTCAGTATCAATCTTCATAAGAGACGTTCTGATGATCAATTTCCCCTATGAGCATGCCACACACACATTTTCATGCGGCAAAATAATCTTCTGGTTCTTTAAAGGATGGCCGCTCGAATTCTTTATTATTCGACGCATCATAATTGCTCCCGGGTGGCCAAGTCGGTCATGCCAAAGCGAGAAAAGTTTTGAATCATTGAACTTCCGGTTCAATACAACATTTGATTCAAAAACTCTTAGGGTAAATTACGAATAACCCCCTTAGGTAAAGTATAATTACAAAAATCACCCTCACATATTGGGTATTACAAAAATCCCCCTCATGTTTGTCACCTTCTTACAATTAACCCCTTGTCCCTACAATATTCCAATTTTGCCCTTGGTTGTTATTTGTATTGTTTGTAATGTCTTATAAATGTAAAAACTTGGGATATAATTATTGTATCTTATAAATTAGAAAAAAAGATAATTATATATATACTACTAGAATAATTGATAAAAATTTATAATTGTCCATAAATTTTAATAAAATTGCACAAAAAAAAGGGAATTTAAATATTTATTAGCAATTTAAATTGTAAAATATTAAATTAAATAGAATTTTTATAATATACTTTATGAATATGAATTGTTTACACATTAGTTAAATGAATTTATTTTATAAATTAGTAAATTTAGTAAATTATATTGTATTATAAATAAGATATTTTAATTTGTTAAAGTTTATATTGTATTATAAATCGAAATATTTATTGAAATTTATGAGAAATTAGAAATTATATCAATTATTTTGGTGGTAAATATATGATTAATATTTTTATATTTACAAGATATAACAATTAACACCCAGTTTTAAATTTTTATAAAATATTATAAACATTACTATAACTTCCAAGGGTAAAATTGGAACATTTTAGGGACAAGGGGTTAATTGTAAGAAGGTGACAAACCTGAGGGGGATTTTTGTAATACCCAATACGTGAGGGTGATTTTTGTAATTCGACCTTACCTGAGGGGGGCATTCGGTCGCATAATAAAAACCCGATGAGAAAACTGGGAGTTTTTCATTTACATGCTTCTGGCATGAAATCATGGATGTGATACAAAGATATTTCATATTCCCCTCATTCATGGTCTCAATATGAAATCCATTCAAACGTATATCTTTGTAACTTAGCAAGTTTCTTTTGGATTTCGGAGAGTACAACGCCTCTTTTATCAAAATATTTGTACCACCGGGCAATATTATATTGGCTCTTCCGGAGCCTTCAATTATTTTTGTAGTACCACAAATTGTGCTAACATTAGCCTTTGATAATTTCAAATTCGAGAAATATATCTTTTCTCGAAGGATTGTGTGTGTGGTCCCACTGTCAACCAAACAAATATCTCAATTGTTCATGCTCACATCAATGTTATTTTTTATTTTTTATTTATTTATTATTATATATATATTTATTTTTCTTAAGCACAAATAGATAATAAGATTTCTTTAAAATATAATCAAATCTCCGGATTAGAGTCTTTCACCCAGACTTTCTTTCAAGTCTAAAATTTACAAAGCTTTGTTACAAGCTTAAAACCTTTGAAGCTTTTTTTTTTTTTTTTTTTTTTTTTCAAGCTTAAAATCTTTGAAGCTTTCTTTCAAGCTTAAAATTTATGAAGCTCTCTTTCAAGCTTAAAATCTTTGAAGCTTTCTTTCAAGCTTAAAATCTTTGAAGCTTTCTTTCAAGCTTAAAATTTATTAGGCTTTCTTTCAAGTCAAACGCAAAAATAATAAGCTTTCTTTAAAATGTACTCAAATCTTCGGGTTTGAGTCTTTTGCCTAACGGAGGCACAAAAGTAGTAGGCTTTCTTTCAAGCCGATAGTATACTCAAATCTTCGGGTTTGAGTCTTTTGCCTAATGGAGGCACACAAGTAGTAGGCTTTCTTTCAAGCCGAAAATTAGCTCAAAACTTCGGGTTTGAGTTTTTCGCCTAGTAGAGACACACAAGTAGTAGGCTTTCTTTCAAGCCGAAAATATACTCAAGACTTTGGGTTTGAGTTTTTCGCCTTGTAGAGGCACACAAGTAGTAGGCTTTCTTTCAAGCCGAAAATATACTCAAATCTTCGGGTTTGAGTCTTTTGCCTAACGGAGGCACACAAGTAGTATGCTTTCTTTCAAGCAGAAAATATACTCAAATCTTCGGGTTTGAGTCTTTTTCCTGAACTTTCTTTCAAGTCCAAGATTTTCGAAGCTTTCTTTCAAGCTTAAACTTTAAAGCTTTATTTCAAGCTCAAAACTTATTAGGCTTTCTTTTAAGCCGAACACAATTTGTTCATATTCGAATTTCAACTTATTTATACTACGTATAATAAAGTATGCATATTACTTGTTTGTCGATTTTAATCCTTCCGGATAGAGACAATTGCTACTATCCTCAACCCACTTATTTTTGCATCAACTTCTTATGGATGCCGTGTCACCTACAAACGTTGTAAGGACGATCCAAACGGTCAGAATGAAGAGGCTGGTGTGAGGAACCTTCGGTTAAATTTTGAGCATGATCCAACGGTTAATATGGTCGGAATGATAGAAAAACCGAAGGTGCTTTTTGCAAATCCGAGAATATGTCTCTCAAAAGTGTTTCCTTATTTTCTCTCTTATTTGTGGGATATATTGTGATAACTTGAAATCGAGTTATAGAGCAAACTTGTGCTGATAACGTGTTATAAAACTTAGGATAAAATGGATGAACAAATTGTAGTAAACAAAGTTATATGTAGAGAAAACTCATCAACTCTTTTATCTCATTTCATTGATGTTGTAGTTCATCTGTTTCTCTACTACTTGTTGTTCTTACAAATGAGGGATGAACTCCTCTATTTATACAAGTTCAAGTCTTCTATACAATGACCACCTATCTTCAATGTGTCTTCCATGCAATTGTGATACATGGCTTTACTTCAAATTTACCAAGTGCATGCTTTGCCACACTTCCACAAAGGAATATGCTTTTGCCACACTTCTTCTTGTCTTGACACATAAGGGAGTCATGTGTTATCTCCTTATGCAACCAAGTGCAAAAGCATTGTCTTGACATTATGTAACTTGAATTGCAATGGACATCCAAAATTTGTATATATTTCATAACAAAAACAACGAATTTGAGGTAATAACTAATAAACCACCGTTCAAATATATAATGTAGTGATTGATTGATTAGACTATCCAACAATTACTTGAGATGTATACATGCATCTCCTTTATTTTCTTGGACTTGAATAAACTAGTTTACATTGCACTTCTTCATAAATTATCTAACAAATTATCAGGCTCAAAATTAAACATATAAGTTCAAAACAATTACTACATCCGTCTCATTTATTTTGCTCCATTTGCTATAATATTCGGTCGAACTTTTCAATCTTTTAAGTTACTTATCATATTAAATTATTTATATTTTTGGTGTATTAAATATTTTAAATATTAATATATATGGTGTCATATGATATTATCAATTTATTAGTGAAATATATTAATTAAATTATTTATTAAATTATTTATAAATTTAGTCAAGTTGACTGACCAACTGTATCAATTAGGGGTGGCAAATGGATCACCCGGATCGGATCTGGATCGGATTCTTGTGGATCGGATCTCAAATGGATCAGATCCATCATGGATCCATAATGATGGATCCTAAATGGATCCGATCCAAACCGGATCCGGGTGATAAAATTTCGGATCCATCATGGATCCGAATAGATCCATTGTGGATCCATGACGGATCCACGGTGGATCCGAATAGATCCATGACGGATCCACGGTGGATCCATCCGCGGATCCATCAAGGATCCACAGTGGATCCGTCATGTGGATCAAAGGGATCCCTCTATTTTCAGTCTAGAATTTTCAGTCTAGAATTTTCAAAAAATTCAAATTTGCAACTCGGCTACTATTTAGTATTTTCAAAAATTCGAATTGCACTTTTGGTCCCTCTATTTTTGAAAATTGTAATTTTGACCTCATATTTTTGAAGAACCCAGAATCACATTCCAGTCCAGAATTTAATAAATTCAAATTTCAATTCGGCCCCTGATTTTCAGGAACAAAATTTGCACTTTTGGTCCCTCAATTTTTGGATATTGCAATTTTGACCCTAGATTTTTGAAAAATCAAGAATTGCAATTCAGTCCAGTATTTTAAGAAAATTAAAAATTTTAATTTGGCCCCTGATTTCAAAAATTCAAATTTGCACTTTTGGTCCCTCAATTTTTGGAAATTACAATTTGACCCCATATTTTTTAAAAACCAATTATTGCGTTTCAGTTCAGAATTCTCATAAAATTAAAAAAAATTCAATTTGGCCCCAGATTTTCAGAAATCCGAACTTACTCTTTTGGTCCCCCAATTTTCAGAAATTACAATTTGACCCTAAAATTTTGAAAAATCCAGAATTACGATTCAGTTCATTTTCGAAGATTAAAATTTTCTTTTCGGCCCCTGATTTTCAGAAATTCAAAATTTCACTTTTGGTCCCTCAATTTTCAGAAATTACAATTTGACCCTAAATTTTTGAAAAATATAGGATTACGATTCAGTGTATTTCTGAAGATTAAAATTTTCATTTCGGCCCCTGATTTTCAGAAATTCAAAATTTCACTTTTGGTCCCTTAATTTTCAAAAATTGCAATTTGACCCTATATTTTCAAAAATTTCAATTTGACCCTATATTTTCAAAAATTCCCAATCATGCCTTATAATTTGCTCTATGAGCTAATTCTTGTTATTGATATCGGGATAAAATCACATAAATTGATTTGGGGCAAAATTATAATTTTTGAAAATTGAGGGACTAAAAGTGCAAATTTGGATTTTTGAAATCAGGTGCTGAATTGAAAATTTTAATTTTCTTAAAATTATGGACTGAATTGCAATTCTTATTTTTTTGAAAATATAGGGTCAAATTGCAATTTTTGAAATTTAAGGGACCAAAAGTGAAATTTTGGATTTCTGAAATCAGGGGCCAAATTGAAATTTTAAATTTTCTTAAAATACTGGATTGAATTGCAATTCTTGATTTTTCAAAAATTTAGGGCCAAAATTACAATATCCAAAAATTGAGGGACCAAAAGTGCAAATTTGGATTTCTCAAATCAGGGGCCGAATTGAAATTTTCAATTTTCTTAAAATACTGGACTGAATTGATTTTTCAAAAATTTAGGGTCAAAATTGCAATATCCAAAAATTGAGGGACCAAAAGTGCAAATTTCGATTCCTGAAATCAGGGGCCGAATTGAAATTTTCAATTTTCTTAAAATACTGGACTGAAATGTAATTCTTGATTTTTCAAAAATTTAGGGTCAAAATTGCAATATCCAAAAATTGAGGGACCAAAAGTGCAAATTTGGATTTCTGAAATCAAGGGCCGAATTGAAATTTTCAATTTTCTTAAAATACTGAACTGAATTGCAATTCTTGATTTTTCAAAAATCTAGGGTCAAAATTGCAATATCCAAAAATTGAGGGACCAAAAGTGCAAATTTGGATTTCTGAAATCAGGGGCCGAATTGAAATTTTCAATTTTCTTAAAATACTGGACTGACTTGCAATTCTTGATTTTTCAAAAATTTAGGGTCAAAATTGCAATATCCAAAAATTGAGGGACCAAAAGTGCAAATTTTGTTCATGAAAATCAGTGTTCGGATTGCAAATTTAAATTTATTAAATTCTGGGTTTTTTTAAAAATTTGGGTTTAAAATTGTAATATTCAAAAATAAGTATTAGAGAGAAAGGTTTTCACATTCCAAATTTCCAATAATAAATTTTTTTTTTGGATCAAATAATGAATCCAGTGGATTCTTTAGTGGATCCAATGGATCCATTAGTGGATCCATTCATGGATCCAGAGGATCCATTGATGGATCCATCACAATCCATTACTTGTATGTATTGATCCAATATGAATCCAGATTTTATGAGATCCGATCCAGATCCGATCCGAGTGAAAATTTAATGGATCTTTATGGATCAGATCCTTTGGATTTGGATCGGATCTGAATCAGATCCATGGATCTGATCCATATTGCCACCCCTAGTATCAATGGATAAAGATAATTGGAACGTAGGAAGTATTTGTTGTTATCATAAATAAGATTTGACTTAGGGCCAACATATCTCATTCAAACAAAATATGAAAGTTGAGATTCGAATTAGAAATTAAAAACTATACTTCAAGACAAAACCACATTAAGTCATAGAAATTTAATCTCGGTCTTTGAAGCAATGGCAATTTGGCCGCAAAATAAATCTAACTCCAAGGGCAAGTCCGTGTCTTGTATCTGGGCCGAATCACCTATTTCCTGGGTTGGCCCAGCAATCATAATAGGCTCAATTAATAAAGGTGGCCCACACTTTTCCCCGATAACTCCGACCTGCCCTAGTTTTTATAGGGACCAACCAAACATAATTTTGGGCCCAATTAAGTCAACCGATTGCCCTATTTCGGGGCAAGTGAATACTGAAAATCTAATTGTTAATTAGATACGATTCACATCAAGTTTACGAGTCACGACACTCATTTGAAAACCAATTTTGATTGTTTTCTTGTTTCATAAACCAACAAGATCACACAGAGCAAGTAATGGCAAGGAAAGCCTTTTCCTCCGGTAAATCATAAATGTAATTATAATATGGTGAACAGATTTTGTTAATGCGATGTAAATGTGATTATGTGAACATGTTTCCTCATACTTGGTGTAAATATTTGTTTTTGTTCACTTTCATAAGTTTATTGTGTTGCATAATATAATATTATGTTTATTTAGAATTTCAAAATGTGGCTTATGACCTAAGAGTTTGGGTGAATTCGTGACTACTCTCTAGGAAGTCAACATCTATCATGTTAGGTCACTTTTAGGGACACTTTTACATAAAAAATTTGTGACAATTGTGGTTACCCTCTGAGGTAGCCACCATCCGTCTTGTCAGGGTGATGTTAGGGATACAAAAGTAACTTAACATGACAGATGGTGGTATTCCAAGAGGATAGCCATATGCTGGCTTATTTGATGTTTTATATAAGATAAAAATATTTCCAGGCTCATGTAATAATCATCGAACAGAAGAAATGGCATGTTTTTGTAGAAAATAGAGGAAACATCTTCATAAATTCCAAACATATAATATGATCCTTGGCAATTGTAATTGCCCTTTTCAACAACATTATAAGGTAGTCGAAGACGTACTTATTTATTTGAGAAAAGATCAGATCGAAATACAACAAGTGCTTATTTATTTATTTATTTTCAGCATCTATCTTATTATGATCAAACTAGTACTTTATCAAATGAACATACATTTGAGAAAAGATCGAAATACAACAAGATTGACAGAACCATGTTTTTCTAGGAATTGAGAAAAGAAGCCAATCTTTTAAAAAAAGTCATAGCACTCTTCCCATCTGGAGAATTAACACTAAAAACATGAATCTCCCCTTCAACATCCACAACCTCGACTTCTCCTCCCCATCCACTCTTCTCCATTGCCTCCTTATAATACCAACCTCTTCCCCTCAACATATCCTTTTCCGCAACATAAACCAACACCCTTTTACACCCGAAGCTCGAAAGACCCGGATCCGTACCCGGATTTATCCACGGCTCATCACGCCCAATCGCACTCGGGCTCACATAACGCCAAAGGTTATCAACATAACTCTTGTGTACCACTTCATCCCCAATTGCAACTTCACCCCCAAAAAAGGGACAATTTAAGAAAACACCACATAACTTAATCCCGGTTAACAATTCCGTACCCATTAAAATAGCCAATTTGTGAGCTATATTACCACCTGCACTATCCCCACCTAAATAAAGACGATTCAGATCCGCGTAATCTCTAATCCATTCTTCTTTTTCAGATGATTCAGAAGAGACCCATTTCAGTGCAAGCCATGAATCCTCGTACGCAATTGGGAGAGGATGCTCTGGTGCTAATCTGTAGTTTACGGACAGGGCTACAACGTTAGCTTCTTTGACGAGGAGATTGAGGTGTTTATGGTATTTTTGAGAGAAGGCAGATTCGACCAGAAAAGCGCCGCCATGGAAGTAGACAAGAAGGGGGAGCTTATTTTTTTTGTGTGGATCAGGAGGTAGGTAAAGCCGTGCGGATATGTTGTTCTCTGGTGAGATGATAACGTCTTTTGATTGGACATTTGTTTGTGGGTCGATTGATGGAGGAACCATGATTTGATCCCAAATTCTCTCGATTCGTCCGTCTTTGTATTCTCTGAGGAAGGGGGAGAAATCATGGACTATTTCGTTTGATTTTGCAGCCATTGGAGAAAACGTATCAGAACTGAAGAGTGTTTGATTTTTCTTCTTTCTCTGGAATCTGGATTCTAAAGGGATTTTGAGAGTGTTAATTTGAGGGGACAAAGATAAATTATACAATTGGATTTTTTTTATTAAAACCTTTTATTTCATTACTGAAAGTTTTGAAAAATATATTTATAAGAATTGGTAAAAGTAAAATTTTGCAGAAAAAAAGGCATTTACCAAAATTAAATAGTGAAGATCCTTAATTTAGGACTTTAACATATGCAAGTTTTCAATTGTATTAGAAAATATGTTACTTAAACACCATACGGGAAAATAAAAATTACATTTCCAAAAATTGGATATTGAAAAAAAATAAAATTTTATATTCAACACGTCATAAGATGTATAATTAGGCACGGAATATATCATATTATAGTTATTACCTCCATGAACTCCAAATTTTAGAAATTAGCTCATACATCACTTTTACAATTTCATTCTTCTTCTCTTATAACAAATAAAAATAAAAAACACTATTATTTTTAATAGTTGTTATAATATATATGTAATATTATTATAATGTATCATTAATATGTTTTCAAGTAAAAATATTATTTGTATCATATAATATTTAGTATAATATAACCAGGGGTGGAACTAGACAATTTTGGTTGGGGGGCGAGATTTATTTAAATAGCACTAGATATTTTTCAGTTATTGTGATAAAATGACAACTAATTGAAAATAAGTAATACTGTATATTTATCTAATAAAAGGTGAAGAAATATATTAGTAATTTTTTTAAAGAGTCTCATTCAACAAATGGCTAAAAATATTGGGTAATCTTAAAGCACATAAATATTTTTACAACATAAATTCAGTTCTGTAGAAAAAATGCTATAAAAAGTATCAAAATTAATATTAAAACTTGCGTAAATACCACTTTTGGTCCCTCTTATCATTAATTTTTTACAGAGTGGTCTCTCTTATATTTTTTTCCACTTAGTCCCTACTATGAATTATTTGTTTCACTTTAGTCCCTACTATGAATTATGTGTTTCACTTTAGTCCTTATCAGGTGGTTCCGATAATACATGACATGCATATGAATATTTTTTAGGGCATTTTCTTCCGTTCACTATTGAGTTATTTGAGATATTATTTAATTGGTGAGCAATTTTGGTGTTTGAAAAAGATTTTAGGAAAAAACTTTAGTTTGCAACGAAATGTACGATTAAGTTGGATTGGAATGAAAACCTAGTTTGGAAGAGATTATATATTTAGTTTTTTTTTTAAATAATTAGAAAGACGAAAATATTCCTGTTAGTTTACTTGAAATGATAAAATTACCCTCATGAGCATATCAAATGTTATCAGAATCGCCTTGGACCACTTGAAAGGACTAAAGTGAAACAAATAATACATAGTAGGGACTAAAGTGGAAAAAAATAAGAGGGACTACTCTGTAAAAAGTTAATGATAAGAGGGACCAAAAGTGGTGTTTACCCTTAAAACTTATTTTTCTTTATTGTAGTGCATTTTATAAAATCAAATATTTACATTAATTTTAGTACATATGACCATATTACTGTTATATATTGATCCATATATTTATAATCTAGAAGAAAAAAAGAAAAATAGCTTATAAAGAAATACATTATATAGAAGAAATACATTATACATTTTTAATATATAAGAAAGATTGATATATAGCTCATAACTAAAAATAATGAAAACTGAAGCCCGAGGAATTCTAACCTGGGCCTCATTGTTTAATTGCAGCATTCCACCAACTACTCTACTGACATATTTTAAAAATATTTGACGAATTTCTATATAAATATTTGTTTCAGAATTTTCTTGGGGGGGGGGGGGGGGGGCGACCGGCGACCGCCCCCAGCCCCTGAAGCGGTCCGCCCCTGAATATAACACTCCTAAAAAAAATAAAATAAGTAGAGTCACATCTTAGCTATGAATGAACAAAATATGAATTAATATGGACTAATACAACGTTTGGTGACATTGCTCTAATAACGGATCAACATTGGTGAAAATTCTATGAATATTGTGAAATAAGTGAAAAAAGGGGAGAAAATCAATGAAAATTGGTGAAATCAATAAAGTAAATTCCATGTAATTGATGAATACATGTAAAATAGATCCGAGTGAAATTTATGAACATCGGTGAAGTTGGTGAAAGAATGGGTGAAATCGGTAATAAAAAGTGCCGCTAAAATCGATAAATACATGTGAAATCGAGAAAATTCGGGTGACATTAGTGAAAAATGAAAAAAAAGGTGAAAGTAAAATAAATGAAAATGGGTGAAATTGGTGGAAAAAAACTAAAGTTTGTGAAGAGATATGAAATCAATGAATATTGAGGTGAAATTGGCCAAAATAATATGTGAAATCAATGAAAAATATGTAAAATAGGTAAAAATTAGTAAAGTCATTAAAAAAAAGGTTTAACTAGAAAAAATAGTATGAAATTGGTAGAAAAAAGTTTTTTTTTGTTTAAACCGGAAAAAATTAAAGAAATCGATGAAAAAAAATGAAAAATTGGTTATAATTGATTAAAAAATGGATAAATCAAGAAAAAAATATTAAACCAATAAAAATCATTGGAAATCGAATTAAACTAATAAATCTAAAAAGTGGAAATGGTTTAGGTCGGTAAATAAATGTCTTTCAAATGACAGGGTAAGAGAAATAATTTGATAACTAGATAAAGGTTATTGAAGTTGTAAAATTATTTGAGTTGAAAATTCGATAAATACATGTGAAATTAATGAAAAATTCGGGTGAAATCGTGAAAAATGGATGACATCGATAAAACAGTGAAATTAAAGAAAAAATGATGAAATAGGAGAAAAACAGGTCAAATCGGTGAAAAAGGCTAGAGTTAGTGAAAACATGTGAAATCAATCAAAGCTCATGTGAAAGTGAAAAAAACATGTGAAAATTTGTTAAAATGTTCAAAACGAGTGAAATCAATAAAATGAAAAAAGTTCAACCAACAAAATTAAGGTCAACCTATTAGAAAAATGGTTAAACCGAAAAAAATTAAAGAAATCGATTAAAATGTGGAAAACAATAAAAATAGATTGTAATTGATAAAAAAATGGTAAAACAGGTAAAAAGAATATTAAACCTCTAAAAATGAATAAAATCGGCAAAAATATGGATTAAACCTGTGAAAAAGAATTAAACTCATGAATTAAATAAGTGAAAATGGCTTAGGTAAGTAAAGAGATGCATTTCAAATTAAATGATAAGGCAAGAGAAATATATAATCGAAGTCTACTTAAGAATGGACATAATTTCATTTGATCAAAAAACAGATTTTCATTATTTTTGTTGTCAAATAATGCAAAAGATGTGGATGGGTTCTTAATATATAAATTAAGATAATTATTTTTACTGTATCATACTTGATGTCACATTTACATTACAATTTGTGATGATAAAAAGTTCTCGTGTTTGACAAATACAAAGACATATGATATTAATTTTATATTGGTAAAATTAAAAAAATTAAAGACGTTCAATAATGTATATTCCTTAAAACAAAATATGGAACGAGCTAAATAATTTTCTTATGATATTATTTTAGAACAAATTTTACAAGATTTCGTGACTAAATCATTCATCATTTTATATTTGATTACATTTTTAAAGCCATTATTTTTTAATATAAAATAACAATTTTAATAAAAAAAATCATAGAAAAAAGAATAAATATTAAATTAATCATTAATATGTGTTATTTTATGACATAATGAAATTAATTTACTCTGATTTACAACAACAAATACAATGAAATTAACTAGACACGTACAACGTATGTGCACTTTCTAGTTTGACAAGTGCATTGAAAAATAAAAAAAATGGCACAAGATGGTGAATCTTTTTAAAGCCACGTGCTCGAAAATAGGAGTTAAACGAGTTGAGTAGAACAACACAATATTCTTTATTTGAGTTTTTGTTAATAATCCATCATGTGAGGTCTGAACTGCAAATTTGCCAAACATGTCATTTGACCCCCCAAAAAATCCATATACATGAATGTGGAAATTGTAATTACCTGCAATGTATTTTCTTCTTAAAATATATATATATAACAGAAAACAAATATATCTGATTAGACTTATAAAAAGAAGTCTCCATTGGTTATTCAAATTCTTTGTGCGTGTTTGTACGTGTGATGAAGTCTCCTTTGTCACCTAAAAGTCTTCTCAAAGCCAACTCCGTAACAATTAGTCTTGCCCCATTAATCACACTAAATTAATTAACAATTCAAATATATAAAAATAATCTTTTTCTTTCTTGTTCTGTATCTGCCGCCATGAGAATATTTCTTAACCCCTATCTCAAATTCTTCTTATCCCATTTCACTATATCCAAAAAACCCAATTCTTGAAAACTCTTAAAAAAAACAATTCTAAAAATGTTTGATTCTTTAAGATTTGCCCCTGTTAAATCAAACATCTTCTCTACAATCACTTTTGCTCTGTTCATCTTAGTCATCATTTTTGCTGACAGTATCATATCCAATGTTTCACTCCATTCCAAAAATGATAATGGATATTTGGTGTCTTCTTTGAATATTATAACACGTGAGAAATTAACTATTGATGAGCCTGTAACAAAAAGGCTTGAATCATCTGATTTGGCAACAAGATTTGAATTTAGAGTTGGGGAATTCTTGGGTGCAAATCAATGTAAAGTTCAGTTCTTTATGACATGGATTTCGCCTGTCGCCTCGTTTGGCGAACGTGAGTTTTTCGGATTGGAAAGTTTGTTCCAAACAAATCCCAGAAGTTGTTTGATTATATTGTCAAAGAGTATGGATTCTGAAAAGGGTTACGAGATTTTGAAGCCGTTGGTTGATCGCGGTTTTCGTGTTAAAGCGATCACGCCAAATTTATGGGATTTGGTTAAGGACACTCCTGGTGAAATTTGGTTGAATGATATCAAGAATGGGAATAAGGATGCTGGGGAAATACCCTTACCACAAAATCTCTCAAATTTGATGAGACTTGCGGTTTTGTATAAGTATGGTGGGGTATATTTGGACACTGATTTTATAGTTTTGAAAGATTTTTCGAGTTTAAGGAATTCGATTGGAGCACAAAGTGTAGATGTAAATGGGAATTGGACTAGATTGAACAATGCAGTTCTTGTTTTTGATAGAAAACATCCACTTGTTTACAAGTTCATTGAGGAATTTGCTTTAACTTTTGATGGGAATAAATGGGGTCATAACGGGCCATATTTGGTTTCTAGAGTGGTTGAAAGGGTAGCTAAAACAAGAGGGTTTAACTTTACAGTCTTGCCACCATTGGCTTTTTATCCGGTGGATTGGACCCGAGTGGGCAGGTTTTTCGTTCGACCCAATGACCGGGGCGATGAAAAATGGGTCGAAGCAAAGATCCGTCAGCTTTACGTGGGGTCGACTTATGGTGTACATTTGTGGAATAAGGAAAGTAATAAGTTGAAGATTGAAGAAGGAAGTATTATAAGCAAGTTAATATCTGATCATTGTGTCATATGCAACAAAAAAATTTCAACTTCATGAAGACAAAATTGATAAAGCTTAAATAAGCTTTTGTATGATTCATTTGGTATATTTTTGTATAAAGGCCAAAATTCTTTTCTTTTACCTTTTTTTTTACTCACAAAATTGTACTTATTACAATTGATCATATTCTTCTATTTGTAATTGCAAATGGTTCTTATACATATTAATTTGATAAAGAAGTGTACATTGATTTATCACAACTTTCTACCTCTAATCATAATTCTCAACCGTTTGATCAACTTTAGCTTAAATCTCAACCTTCCACATTTCCACACACTAAATCTTGGTAACCTCTTATATGACTTTGTCCTAAACAATTTTCTCTTGCGTATTTTTTGCTGCATGGATTCTTCACCATTAGAACTATTTCGTGAAGAAATTCCACGAGTTCTTGAATCGAGACCACCTCCAATTTGCATAATATCCGACCATGGATCATCGTGTATATCGTTATCGGTGTCACTTCCCCACAAAAGAATAGGCTTAATAATTGGTGAAACACTATAATCAATCAAATAATTTCCCAAACTAGTATGCTCCATTTCAAATAACCGTCCCAAAGACGTGCTCCCTTCCTTCATCAAGTCTAACAATCTGCTGCTTTTTCGTGGAGAAGTAAACGAAGAAGTCGAAGCTGATGCAGAGGAAAATGAAGAAGAATTTGATGAAGAAAAGTACATGGATTTTTGGTAGTCTATAATTTGCCTTATTCTTATTTTCTCTGCTTCTTTATCTTCCTCTTCTGTTATTTCTGAAGCCATTTTTTGTTCTGAAATTTTCTAACACATGGCCCCTATGTATTGAAAGAAGCTTAGAAAATCGAATTTTAACACCATATACAACGAAGAAGCCGGCAACATATAATAGTTTATATCAAGTTGGTTAAGGGAATAGAGTGCATTTTAGCTAATTCAATGTTTTAATGTATATTTAATAGTAGTACTTATCACATAATATTTTTTTTTTGGCATGCCATATCATGATTAGCAACTTAATAATTGAAAAATACCTTCAATTATAATAATATTGACTATTTTGGAGAGGCACAAAGAGTTTTGAGGCTTCTTCGCAAAGCAAAGTAGGGAGAAAGACATTCATTCTTAGATTTGTTATACCAATGATTGTTCTTTTCCAAAGTCTTCATTTTTGTAAGGAGTTAATGGCAATTTACCCCCTTGATATTCATAATGTTCAATTTACCTCCCAGTGATTTGAAAAATAGCAATTTACCCCCTTGTAATTTTTTAAAAAGCCTTTCTGACATTTTTATATGTGGCACTTTACCACCTTGTGTTATGATAATGTGACAGTTTACCCCCCTGTATTATGATGAATGTGGCAATTTATTGCATATTTTATGATAAATGTGGCAATTTACCCCTATGTTTCAAAACGTTTTTCATGCTCATTCTCATTTGAAAAATGAGCTACACCGACTCTCTGATTGAAGGGGTTAAATTGTTTCTTTAAAATTTCGTAGAGAATAATTATTCTTTTTTAAATCCCAAAGAGATAAATTAAATATTATGAAATCACAAGAGTGTAAATTGTCATTAACTTTTTTTAAGGCATAAATAACTAAATAAGCACAGTATTTTCCACAATTTGACTAAGCTATATATAGATCTTCATTTTGTATATTATAATATTGACTACCGATCCAAACGTTGATCAATAGTTTAATGTCACTACAAGAATATGTGGGCTACTTTAATTTCTACATTTATTTAGTCCCAAAAAAAATTAACTGGACAACTTGGACAACTTAACTCTATGTAATAAAAAATATGTAATAAAGAATATGCACACTACCCCATATAAAATCAAAGACCTGGACATCTAAATTTTGATATTGAGGAGTAAACTTGATTATGAGGAATGAAAAGAATATTATTCGATTATCTTAATCAGATAATATATAATTATACTTTTCAAAATAATACATTAATTAATTTTCAAAATATAAATTCAAAACAAAAAGAAGATAAAAAAAACAGAACTCAACTCGAGCTCCCATAATCAGCAATTCCATTAATAGATCGATTTGCTTAGGAGCACAACTAGACATGTCCTAATGCCGTTAATATATAACTTTAATAGTTTCTCATTGAATTTTATTGCCTACCTTTTTCCTACTTTGTTTTTCTTGGTTATAAAAAATATTTTCGATCCAGTTCCGTTTATTTTTTAAGAGTACGTATCAAACTTTTTTTTTTTTTTTGGATCTACTAAATTATAATTTACTGCTCGAATTGAAGAGAACATTGAATATAGATTCTCTCAATGTGATAACTTCAATATAATTCAAAAAACTATTTTTATAAATAGTAGAATAAGAAAGATGAAAAATAACATAATTGGACCGGTCCTTTAATATTGGCCCAAGTCTTAGTGAGCCTACTACGGTGTCTATAAATTTCTATAAAGCCAGAGCCATAATAGAGAGGATAAATGGTATTGATGGTTCTCAATAGCTGTAACTTTTTATAGAGTCATTCATTTTGTAATTTATTTTCACATTAGTCCCCGTTATAATATATTTGTTTCACTTTGGATTTTTCAGGTGGTCCATGGTTACGTCGAACTCACGTGACATGCACTTACATATTCTTGAGGGTATTTTTGTCCACAAAGATAATATTACACTTAAGTCCCTCAATTTTACGGAAAATAATAATTTCAAAAAACATAATAAACATTCTGAAATAAATAAATTTAAAAATAGTCTTTATGAATTAAAATCATTTTAAAAGAATAAAAAATTCAAAAGTAAAAAAAAATCATCTATTTGTATCAATATAAATTACAAAATAATTAAAGGAATCTGAAATTCAAATTAATAAAATTTACAAAATGATAACAATAATTCACCTATTTGTATTAGTATGAATTATAAAATAATTTAAAATATCCGAAACATAAAGCAAAAAAAAATTATAATTCACCTACTTGTATAAATATAAACTTGAAAATAAATATAAATAGATGATTGTTTTGGTTTTATTTAAAAATTAAGAATAAAAAATAATTTAAAAAGGTGAATTATTAATATATTTTTTCAAATTTATATTGTTACATATAGGCGAATTATTATTCTTCATATTTTTTTTTATTTTTCAAATTATCTAATAATTTATAATGATGTAAATAAGTGAGATTTTAATTTTTTATTCTTTTAGAAAGTTTTAATTTATATTGATGCAAATATAAGTGAATTATTATTATTATTGTTATTATATTTTTTTAATGTTCGATTCTTTTTTTATTTTTTATTTTTTTTGGTTTTCAATTCACTAAGGTTATTTTAAATATTACTTTGAAATTATTATTTCTCATAAAAGTCCGAGACTAAATTGATACAAACATGATATTATGTGGGACTTAGTATAACACTATCATAGTGAACAAACAAAAATACTCTCAAGAATATGCACGTACATGTCATGTGAGCTCGACGGCCCCGTGGACCACCTGAAATAGTCCAAAGTGAAATAAATAATCCTTAGTGAGGAATAACGTTGTAATAAAATACAAGAGAGACGGCTCTGTAAAAACTTATCGATTTGGAGGACTATCAACATCATTTATCTTTGTTCAAAATTGTCATTATTCATATCTTCATACCATTTTCTCCTTGTAAATAAGCATATAAAATATAATATAGCTATAATAAGGCAATCAATTATCTTTATTTTTTATGCATTATACCAACGTATTTTCGATATCATTGAAGAGAGTATTAGGGGATTTCTTATTTTTGAAATGATTATAGATATTGCTAGAGAAAAATTATTATATTTAAAAAAATTCCCTCATCATCGACTACATTTTAACATGGTTGATAAATAACTTTTCTACATTAGTACACAACATATTTAGTTTTTATTAATAATACTTATTAAACATTATCGACATATATAGAAAAAATATTATATTTTTAAGAAAATATGAAAAAAAATTATTATAGAAAAAAATAATTATAGATTCTAATATTTTGTGTACTAATATAGAAAAATTAGCTATCAAGAATATTAAAATTCAAATGATGATGAGGGCATTTTTGGAAAAATAATATTACTTTGGCAAGAATAATTGTTTGCTATGACAATATCGCTAGACTTTTGAAATAATATAAAAAAAATTTCTAAAATTGTACATTTTAATAATGTGAAATTGTTTGGATATTCTTATCTAGTCATCTCATCCAGTAAGTGTAGCGTCAACAGTATATATATCTAACTGTGCAACACAATAACACACCAATACTAAACAATATATTTAGTACATTACATATATAAAGTCCCTTTTTTTTTTTTTTTTAGCATCATGAAATTTCATCAAATTTTGAACAATTTTATTATAACTTTTTTTGTGCTCCAAATCAATGGTTGTTTGTGCATTAATCTCAATTCAACCGACGCTTCTTTAGCGTTTTCACCTGCTGTTGCGACTTGGTATGGACCTGAAACAGGATATGGAAGTGGTAATAATACTTTGTTTGCACGCACATATATTTGACAACTTTTATATGCAGCATAGAGAAATAGAATAGAACGGATAAAAAAAATTGAGTTTAAACTAATGTGGTATTTTCAACCACTTCTTAAAAGTGTTTTTTAGCTTTTCGTTTTAAAAAAACACTTTTGGGATGTTTCTTAAAATCAGAACTTTGCAGATTCTCTTAAAATAAGTCATTTTCCTTACAAAATTCAGAATTTGGTTTGATGCAGCTTCTACCTTGTGATGACATTTTTGTAAATTATCAAAATCACTTAATTCTCTAAGATTGAAAACACTAGCAACTTTTGATTATAAGTTGATTTCAGACTTATTTCAAAAATCTTTAAAAGAAAGGACAATCATGAATCTGTTGAAAACACCACCTTAAATATCTTTATATTTGTAGGGGGAGCCTGTGGATTTGATAACGACGTAGCAAATGCTCCATACTACGGTCTTATAGCTGCAGGAAATCAAAACATTTTTAAACACGGAAGCGGTTGCGGGACTTGTTATCAGGTCTGAATATTAATCTCATAATTTATTATATAAAATATTTACCCTAATGTTGAAGATTTAAAGTTCTTTATTTATGCGATTCCAGATAAGATGTACAAAAGACCCATCGTGCTCAGGATCTCCAATTACGGTAACAATAACTGACGAATGCCCTGGCGCTTGTAACAATCAAGCATTTCACTTTGACTTAAGTGGAAAAGCTTTTGGTTATTTAGCAAAACGTGGTCAGGATTACGCATTAAGAAAAAGAGGAATAATTGATATTGAATATCAAAGGTAATTATTTTTTGTATTTTCACACACTTTTATTATCACACTTATCGTTCTCTTTCTTATTTTTTAGTTGATGAAATCATGGATCAAAATTTTAATCTTTTCCATAAAAAATATCGAAAAGTTTTCGTTTTTTAATCAACGGAAAATTCCGAAACTATTTATTTGCCTTAAACTCAGTTATTTTTCTTAATTTATTAATTTTTTTTTTACAGTTCTTCCTTGTGAAAGATTCTCAAAAAAATTTCAATACTTATCTGACCGAAACATACACTCGAAACGAAATTTTGATCCATGGATGAAATCATATAGTTCAAACATGTAAAAATAGCTCGAAGCGGTACACTAAGTGACACAGTGATCTTTTTGTCACGATCGATTGATATTCATCTTTTAACCTTTTCGTAGCTATCTTTTCTTTTATATTCTTATGGTAAATTTTAGGGAACATGAAAAAATTAAATATTTTTTAAATATCAATTACAAACTTTTTTTTAATTTTGCAGGGTACCTTGTCATTACAAGGCAAACATAGCGTTTAAGATTGATACTGGTTCCAACCCTAATTATCTAGCCTTTGCGGTTGAAAATGTGAATATAGACGGTGACCTTGCTTCAATTTCGATAAAACCTTCGAATGGAAATTGGTTAGCAATGAAACAATCATGGGGTGCAACATGGAATGTTGGAATACCTATTGGCATTAAAGGCCCTTACACTGTGACGATAACAACTATTGAGTCCAGAAGGTCAATTACTGCATACAATGTAATCCCAGCCAATTGGGCTCCGGGAAGACGCTATTACTCAAATGTCAACTTTTAGTTATGACGTCTTACATGAACAATCACAATAAATACTTTATTAGGACTATATTCATGACACGAACATGAATATTTTAGATGAACAATTGTTAAGCTATGAGCCTATGACAATCAATTAAAGGAATGTACGGCTTCTATTTTTTGTTTTGGAATAACTTTGGTTCACTTAATATTCTTTTCACTGTCTTAAATATCACGATTCATTTTAATTGTAGAAAAATCCACAATGACTCTAAGCTATAGTGAAGCGTTGGCTACCCTAGCACAACAAGTATAAAACACATTCAAAATCTTCCTATTGATTTTGTTGCTACTTTTCTTAATTCTTTAATACAATATTTGAATGGAAGAAAAACTATTAAGATTCTTTTTCATTAGAGAAGAGGAACATACATGAGAAAATAGTTAATACACACATATATATAAATAAATATATGTTACTTTAGACAAATGAAATCAGTTAGCTCCCAAATTATGATATATCTCTGGATACGAATTTCCTTGTTAAATGTTGTTTAGATGAAATTCACAATTGACTTTCCTTTAAGAATACTGTAAACTTGGAGATACCAACACAAGTAAAATCTTTTAGTTAAAATATCTATTACGTACGAAGAATAATTCACATAATAGAAAAAAATTAGTGATTACACAAATATTAATCATAATAATATATAATGCCATCCTCCTTATGTATAAATTTTAACATTACTATACATTAATTTTTTCACTTTAGTCTTTTCAAGGCGGTCCAGGACGAACCCGAGCTAACGTGAATTGCAGGTACTAATTTTTTAGGGTATTTTTGTCCGTTCACTATGATAGGGCTACACTTAAGTAATAATAATTTGATTAAGAATCATTTTAAAAATAATCTTTATAAATAAAAAATTTATTTAGAAAAACCAAAATAATAATAATAATAATTCACCTGTATATATAAAAATTAGAAAATACTTAAATGAATTGAATTATTTTTTTAAAAATAATAATAATTCAGTTATTTGGATAAGTGGTTTCGGCGAAATTTTTAAACTCGATTTTGATAATGGTTTCAATAGAATATTGAAATTGTAACATATTATTAAAAAATAGTTATTGCCTTATTGAATTTTGTAAAATTTGAGATTTGGTTTGTATTGGAGTTTGGTTATTGTGGTTTGGAGAAGAAAATTGGGTGGTATATATCAAATCAATAACTTTATAGGCCTTAAAGTAATATATTATATTGTATCATGTAATGAGTCAAGATGATAGATTATTATTATATTGTATAGATGATTGAGACGTAATTCTAATTACTGAAAAATTCTTGCATGTATCTGGTCTATGAGATTTTTATAGACTTGTGGACGTAAGTCTACCACATTATTTATTTTGATGATGTCATGCTCTCACAATGTGTATTTATTTTGATGATGTCATGGTCTCACAATGTGTTATGTCGTGCATTTACTACCACAAGGTCTATGAAAATATCATAGACCAAGTCTGTGCAAGAATTTTACGTAATTATTTATTGTGATTTTATAATAAATTATTTTATTATAAACATAATGTATATTTAATGTGACAATTAATAAAAAAATTATGATATAATATATACAATATTGAAATGAATTAAAGTTTTTTTTTTCAACTAATATAATTGAATATAACATTTAAAAAATATAAATTCGAAACAAAAAGATGATTAAAAAAAACTCAACTCGAGCCCCTATAAATCAGCATTTCCATTAATAGATTTGCTTAGGAGCACAACTAGACATTTTTCATTGCATTCTTATCTTTGTCGAATTATCATAATATAATAAATTATTTCCATTTGTCGAATTTCTTATCTTTGTGATAATTGCATAATGCCGTTAACATATTACTATTATAGTTTCTCCTTGAATTTTATTGTGTACTTTTTCCTAATTTGTCTTGGTTTTAAAAAATATTTTCGATCCTATTCCGTTTATTTTTAACGAGTATGCGTCAAACTATTTATTATTTGAATCTAATAAACTGTATATTTACAACTCGGATCGAAGAGAACAATGAATATAGATCCTCCCCACTATAATGACTCCAATATAATTCAAACGAACTACTCTTGTGAGTGAGAGTGAGAAAGAGAGTGAGAATAAGAAAGATGAAAGATAACATAATTGGACAAGTCCTTTAATATGGGCCAAAGTCTATAGTGGGCCTACTAGGGTGTCCACACATTTCTATAATGCCATAGCCATAATAGAGAGGGTAAATGATATTGATGATTCTCATTAGCTATAACTTTTTATAGACTCATTTGTATTTTATTTCCTCATTAGTCCCCGCTACAATATATTTGTTTCACTTTGAATTTATTAGGGTTTCCCATGGTTACGCCGAGCTCACGTGACATGCACTTACATATATTTTAGGGTATTTTTGTCCACTATGATAGTAATACACATAAGTCCCTAAATTTTATGCAAAATAATAATTTCAAAAATCAAAACAATCTCAAATAAATAAATTTAAAAATAATCTTTATGAATCAAAAACATTTTAAAAGAATAAAAAAAAATAATTCACCTATTCCTATCAATATAAATTACAAAATAATTAAAGGAATCTGAAATTCAAAATGATAAATTCTAAAAAATGATAACAATTATTCGCCTATTTGTATTAGTATGAATTATAAAACAATTTAAAATATCGAAAACATAAAAAAAAAGGTTGTAATTCACCTACTTGTATCAATATAAATTAGAAAATAAATATAAATAGGTGATTGTTTTGATTTATATTAAAATTTATAATTTATATTCATACAAATAGGTGAATTATTAATACATTTTTTTTTGAATTTTTGAAATTTTTGTTTCTGATATTTTTTCTAATTTATATTGATACATATAGGTGAATTATTATTCTTCATATTATTTTATTTTTCAAATGATCTCATAATTTATATTGATGTAAATATGTGATTTTTTATTCTTTTAATTAGTTCCAATTTATATTGATGTAAATAAGTGAATTATTATTATTATTATTATTATTATTATTATTATTATTATTATGTTCGATTTTGTTTTTTCAATTCACTAAGGTTATTTTTAAATATTATTTTTCTGAAATAATTATTTCTTATAAAAGTTCGAGACTAAATTGATACAAACATGGTATTATGTGGGTCTTACTATAACACTGTCATAGTGAACAAACAAAAATATCTTCAAGAATATGCATGTGCATGTCATGTGAGCTCAACGGTACCGTGTAACGCGTGAAAAAGTCAAAGTGAAATAAATAACCCTTAGAGGGGACTAATGTTGGAGTAAAATACTATAGAGACGACTTTGTAAAGAGTTATAGACAATGAGGACTATCAACATCATTTATCTTTGTTCAAAATTGTCATTATTCATATCTTCATACCATTTCCTCTCCGCAAATAAATGTATACTATATAATAAGGCAATCAATTATCTTTATTTTTTTATGTACTATACCTCCGTATTTTCGATATCATTGAAGAAAATGTTAGGGTTTTTCTTATTTTTGAAATGATTAGCGATATTGCCAGAGCAAAATTATTATATCTAAAAAAAGGCCCTCATCATCCACTCTATCTAAATATGATTGATAAATAATTTTTCTATATTAGTACACACCATATTTAGTTTTTATTAATAAAACTTACTAAACATTATCAACATATATAGAATTTTTTTTATATTTTCAAGAATATATGGAAAATTTTAATTATAGAAAAAAATTTAATTATAGAATCTAATATTTTGTGTACTAATATAAAAAAATTAGTTATCAAGAATATTAAAATGTACTTGATGATGAGGGCATTTTTAGAAATATAATAATATTGCTTTGGCAAGAACAATTGTTGCTCTGACAATATCGATAAACTATTGAAAGTACAAGAAGAATTTCTAAAATTGTACATCTTAATGATGTGAAATTGCTTTGATATCTTAATCTAGTCATCTCATCCAATTAGTATGTGTAGTTTCAACAGTATAAAAGTCTAACTGTGCAACACAATAACACATCAATACTAAAGAATATACTTAGTACATTACATATATAGTCTTTTTTTATTTGTAAATTAAGCATCATGAAAGTTCATCAAATTTTGAACACTTTTATTATAACAACTATTTTTGTGCTTCAAATCAATGGTTGCTTGTGCATTAATCTCAATTAAACCGAAGCTTCTTTAGCGTTTTCACCTGCTGTTGCGACTTGGTATGGACCTGAAACAGGATATGGAAGTGGTAATAATACTTTCTTTGTACGCACGTATATTTGACAACTTTTGTATGCAACATAGAGAATTAGAATAGCATGGATAAAAAAAAGTTGAGTTTAAACTAATGTGGTGTTTTCAACCACTTCTTAAAAGTGATTTTCAGCTTTTCAATTAAAAAAAATAAATTGGAATGTTTCTTAAAATCACAACTATGCACGTTCTCTTGAAATAAGTCATTTTCCGTACAAAATTCAGAAGTTGGTTGATGCAGCTTCTACCTTGTGATGATATTTTATAAATTATCAAATTCACTTAATTCTCTAAGATTGAAAACACCAACAACTTTTGATTGTAAGCTGATTACGGACTTCTTTCAAAAATCTCAAAAAAGAAGTTCAACCATGAATTTGAAGAAACCACCACCTTAAATATCTTTATATTTGTAGGGGGAACTTGTGGACTTGATAACGACGTAGCAAATGCTCCATACTATGGTCTTATAGCAGCGGGAAATCAAAACATATTTAAACACGGGAACAGTTGTGGGACTTGTTTTCAGGTCTAAATATTATTCTTATAATTCATGTATATATAAGAGTTTATGTAAAATATTTACCTTAGTAGCGAACATTTGAAGTTGTTTATCTATGTGAATCCAGATAAGATGCAAAAAAAACCCATCATGTTCAGGACGACCAATTACTGTGACAATAACTGATGAATGTCCTGGCGCTTGTAACAATCAAGCTTTTCACTTTGACTTAAGTGGAAAAGCTTTTGGTTATTTAGCAAAACGTGGTCACGATTACGCATTAAGAAAAATGGGAATAATTGATGTTGAATATAAGAGGTAACTGAATATTTTGTAATTTCACACACTTTTATTATCACACATATGGTTCTCTTTATTATCTTTTTGGTGATGAAATCATATAGTTCAAACATGTAAAAATAGTGTGAAACGGTAGTGTCATAGGGTTACATTCATCCTACACTGGTGGATTATATCCATAAGGTTTGGGTGATAAACACATGTGAATAAGAAGACAAAAAATTATCCTCTCATATACACATGTCGCTCATCCAACACCTCGATAAACTGAATCTACCGGGGTAGGCACATAATTTCTGTGTCATAGTTGTATTTTCACACGATCGATTGATATTCATTTTTTAACCTTTCGTAGCTATCTTTTCTATTATGTTCTTATGGTCAATTTTAGGGTAAATGAAAAAATTAAATATTTTATAAATATCAATTATAACCTTGTTTGTTAATTTTGCAGGGTACCTTGTCATTACAAGGCAAACATAGCGTTTAAGATTGATATTGGTTCCAACCCTTATTATCTAGCCTTTGCAGTTGAAAATGTGAATATAGACGGTGACCTTGCTTCAATTTCGATAAAACCTTCGAATGGAAATTGGTTAGCAATGAAACAATCGTGGGGTGCAACATGGATGGTTGGAATACCTATTGGCATAAAAGGCCCTTACACTGTGACGATAACAAATATTGAGTCCAGAAGGTCAATTACTGCATACAATGTAATCCCAACCAATTGGGCTCCGGAAAAACGATATTACTCAAAGGTTAACTTTTAGATATGATGTCGTTCATGAACAATTACAATAAATACTTTATTAGGACTATATTCATGACACGAGCATGAATACTTTAGATGAATAAATGTTAAGCTATGTCAATCAATAAAAAGATGTATGGCTTCTATTTTTGTTTTGGGATAAACTTGGTTCACTTAATAATACATTCATCGCGACCTTAAGTCGGGATGATTATTTTTTCAGTGTCTTAAATATCACGATTCATTTTAATTATAGAAACATCCACAATGACTCTAAGATATAGTGAAGCATTCACTACCCTAATCCATGAAACTTTGTGAATGCTCATATTTCTTGTACAAATTCCTTATGATTGATTTTCTTGCTACTTTTCTTAATTTTTTAATACACTATCTGATTAGAAGAAAACAAATTAAGATTCTTTTTGAAGTGGAACATACATAAGTTAATTATAGATAAATGAAATCCGTTAGCTCCCAAATTATGAAATATCTCTGGATACGTATGTTGGTCCCAATTGGTCAGATGAGGTCTAGAGGGGGGGGGGTGAATAGACCTCTGAAATTTTTTAAACTTAAAAAGTTTTCACTCGACTATCAGCAGACTAAGCTGTTGAAGGTCAGTAAGCTGACTAGGCTGATCAGTGAACAAATCTTTGAATCAGCACAGTTAACCACTTCTCTTTGAACTACTTAGCTGATTTCAGTAAAATCAACTTTTAAATGCAGAGTACTTGCAGCGGATTTAAAACACTGTTTTTCACAAGTAAACTTACAACAGTTAGAAAGATTTATCCCCATTTTTAACAAACTCTTTTCACGAAATCTTTCAACAGTTTTGTTAAAGTGTTTTATGCAATCTGAAATTATGCAAGGAAAATGCAAAGTAAAACACACAGAATTTTTATATTGGTTATATGGATTTAAATCATTTAGTCCACTCTTCCAAGTCACTTAGATCTTGGGTTATACTAGAAAACACAAAGTAATCAATATACAGTGCTTGTGTCGAACAACAAATGAGACGACCACAAGTGCGCAATAGGAAATCACAAAGAAGACCTATTCTACAAAGTTTTATCACTGACAAAGATGGATAAACACTCATCACAACACTCTTTTAACATAGATTCACTCAGAAAGTGTTTTCCTCACAACACTCTTTTAACATAGCTGATCTTGATGTTTTGGAAATCATCAATACCTCCTTTAATTTCTTTGTCTTCAATACACTATATCTTCATCTTCATCCAACAATTTTCCCCTTTTTGATGATGACAAAACTTCAGCTAAGTACCTGTTTCCTATACTAAAGTTTTAATCCTCAAAATTTCTGAGATAGAAATTGTATGTTGGAATAAAAACTTGAACTTTTATTAATGATTGAAAGTGATTACAAGTTACTAGCTTTTATCAGATGAGATAACTGAAAAAGTAAAGTGAACTGATACAATGATAAAACATTCTATACTATTCATCAGCTTCTTCACTAACTTCTTCTTCAACTTCCTCATACTCATATTCAGATTCATCATCTTCTTCCTCTTCATCATTTGCATCATCAGTAAGCAGATTTGCTTTAGCAGCTTTCATCTTTGCTTCCCTTTCTGCTTCAGCTTCAACATCCTCAATCCTCTTTTTGATGCGTTCTATATTTTTGTGCTTGACATATGGATCAAGTTGCTCTTCAGGTGTGTCCTTCGTTGCAGCCAATTCTTTGTCAGACTTGACTGGTTCCTTAGGTTCTTCTTCAGCAGCTTGTTCATTAGTTTCCTTGTTGTCGGCTTCTCCATCTCCTTCAGCTTTTTCTTTAAGTACTTGTTTCTCTGGCTCTTTTGGTTCCTCTTGAGCAGTAGCAGATTCTCCTTGAGTACTTTGAACAGTTGTCTCTTCCCTTTTCTCTTCCCTCTTTTTGTCATCATCAACAGGGTTAACAGCAGGGTTGAGCTCAACAGCTTGGATTTGGACAACAACGCATAAGTTTCTGATGTTCTGATCCATTAAGTCCTGTCTTGCATTTAGATGATTCAGAGTAGAGTTGATGGTTCCAGTTTGATCATTGACGCAATCAACATTAAGTTGAAAGGTAGAGATTTCTTGATGGACTTTATTTGCAGTGGTTTGAACTTCCTCAACCAATAACAAATTCTTTACAATCTCTTCATTACCAACTTTGATGAATGTATCAGTCAGATGAGCAATAGTGTCTTCACTTCTCTTAAAAACAACATGAAGATGACCACCATCAGCTTTGACATCTTCAATGTTTCTGTTTATATCCAGAATGCTTTTGGTCAATATAAGAGAATTGTCTTGTGGCATTGGGAAGTTGTCAATGGCATCCTTGACCATTCTTGCATTTTCCTCATGCATTTGCTTCATCAGCATCCTATTCCTCTCTTCCATTTCCTTAAGTGAATTTTCAAGCATCAGCTGGAAGGATTCCATCAGCGACGAATGCATATCAGCTGTTGGAATAGAGGGTGATGCAGTCTGATCTTCTTCCTGGTGGACGGGAGCGTCTTTTAGAACAGGTTCTTCGTCAGTCTTCTCTTTAGCTTTCCACTCAATAGCTAAAGACTCTTTATCAGCAGCCTGTTCTTTGACTTTTTCAAAGATCTTAGTAACAATAGTTCCATCTTCAGTGAAAACAGTCGTCTGGCGGATTCTTTTTGTAACAGGTAGACTGCTGGCAGCAGGGTCTTCACTTTAGGCAACTTTTGGTACTCTATCATTTCTGAGCCAAAAGTAATCTGCTGTACACTAGGTAGAGTAGGCAGATCACTTGGAGATCCTTGTTCATATCTTGAACGTTCAGCCCATTTCTCCAAGGCAGTGTAAACAACAATTTGCACAGCCCTCTTTATAGGATCATCTTGTTTTCTTTTCTTGGCTGGCAATGCATCATAGATGATTTTGGCTTCTGCAGCAGCAAATCCTCGTGCATAGGAATGCATAACATCTCTTACATAATCAGCATCCAGGGCTTTGTTGACTGAGGTAGTCTGCAACCAGCTGAGGACCCATTTCTCCTCACTTGCAAACTCCTTACAGCTCTGGAGCTCTTCAACATATTTATTCATCCTGTAATCCCTCCATCTTGTATATCTATCCTTTTCTTGGATAAACAGGGTTTTACGCTGCAGCTTTTTGTCAATGTAAGCCAGGGCAGCTTCGAATCTGTTGAAAACAGAAGTGTTAATATTTATGATTTCAAAAGCTCTTTTCACTTCAAACTTTTTCTTCTCTGGTCTCATGAGGATCAGCCTGGCGTTCAGTGATTTGCCAATCTTGATGCCACCAGTTGTGTTTGGACCATGAGAATTCTTCTTGCTTAGCTCAATAGCAAGTGCCAATTCTGCATCTTCAGCAGCAGTCATTTGTCTTTTTTTTTTCATTTTCAGCTGCAATCTTGCTAAGCTTAACAACTTTTTGAAATTCCTGTTCGTCCCTTTTTCTTTGCTCTGCTTCTTTTCTCTTTTTCTTGTCAGCAGCAGACACATTCTTTCTCCTTATGAATATTTTTCTTTTTCCCTTCCTTTTATCAGTTGTCTGTGCTTCTTCAGTAGCAACAGTTTCAGGGGCAGCAGATGCAAGTGGTGCAACTGCAACAGGATTGATGATCTGTACTTCAGGATCATCTTGAGGTTTAGATCCCTCAACTGTTGAAGTTTGCTGTTGGGTGGCTGTTGCATCAGCATCAGACTTCTGATCAGCAGCAGCATCAGCATTGTCAGCTCCAACTGGCCTCTCAGCAGATGTAGGGCCTTCTCTGACTAAATCATCAGATTTAGCAGGAGATGGTTCAAAAACCACCTTTCTCTTAGCAGACTTCTTTGTAGCAACCTTTTCTTTAACAGGCTTCGAAGCAGCAGTATCTCTCAACTGACTTCTAGTCCTTTTTGCTACTTTGTCAGCAGATCTTTCTTCTGACACCGTTCTTGATGGAGAATCAGCTGATATCTCCAAGACTTCATCAGTGATCTTCTTTATAGTAGCATCAGCAGTAGCTTGCTGTTGCTTATTTGTTCTGGCTTGAATAGCAGGCTTGGCTGTTTGAACAGATAGCTTTTTCTTCTTAGCAGGAGCCTTTTCCCTAGATTTCTCTATTTCTTCCTCAGTAGTCTTTCTCTTTGTTCCTGCCTTAACAGTTTGGTAGTTTGCCATAGCCTTGGCATTGTGAATGACTTTCCCATGAGTCATTCCACAACCCAGATTAAAGAACAGGTAACTTAGAGTGATCCTACGGTTAGTTTGCTTCTTCTGATGAAAATTCGCCAGAATATACCAAATGATAACAAACCAGTTCACCTCATAACCATAGTAAATAGCCATCATGATAAAGTACCTTTTCATGGTAACACTATCTGAGGAGATGGTGCAGTTCTCTATCAGCTTAGACACCATATCAGCCATGCGCTGATATTCATCTTTGAGCTGTTTCTTTTTTATGTTACCTGAAAGAATTTCCCCTTTCCGGGCACATATATCCCATAATTCATGCATTTTATCTTCTGACATGGTAGTTACATCAGTTCTTCCTTGATTGGACAACCCGAACTTCTCATGTAGCAGGGCAGGGGTAATGACTATGGCCTTTCCTCCGACGGTGGCCTTGATTTCAAGTTTTTCGAAAGCAACAACATCCTTGGTATTGTAATACTCCATTACTTGATCCTTGTACGCCATTTCTTCGTGAGCTTCCATGAAGTTCACTAGGGTTGCAACTTTGAATTTTTCAAGGATTGCCTTCATTTTGGCAGTACCAGAGTGGTGATATGTATCATAAACGAGATACATACCCTCTGCCTTAGCTTCTTGTTGGGGAGTCATGATGATTCTGAAAGAGGTTAGTGAAAGAGAGAGAGTTTTTGCAGATTAAGAGTGCAGAAATTCTCAGAGATGCGTTTGAAGGTTTTTGAGTGCGTAAAAGATCAGCGAGCTGATCAGATTTAGATTTAAAGAGGTTGAGTGCCTCGATTTCCGTGTTATACGCTAACCGTTTGATCTGTTTTGTGTCAGCATTGATCGTGCGGCGTCAGTTACGCAGTTCAAAATTCAAAAAGCATTTATTGTCAGGCGGGAATACGAACCGCCTTAGTCGACTTAGTAAAAGCAGGTTTTAGATAAAACATTTTTAAAACAACAGTGCTTTTACGTAAGCGATCAGACGAGTAAAATTAAATACTTATTTAATGGGACTAGTGTCCTGATGACAGACATTACTAGTGAAAGCCAATAACTAGTAATCTTCCTCGGCTGTTTGTCAATCCAGCTAGATAATTAATCTTCAGTCTTCAAGAATTAAGATCTTCTGATGAAAATATAACTTCAACTAACTTTCATCAACTAATTTCATCTTTTAATCAGAAGTACCGCTAGTCTTACACGTTCCCCTTGACTTTAAGAATCCATAAGTTAACTAGTCTGTTGATAGTTAACCTTGAAGGCAATAAGATGAGTAAGCTGATAAACTCCAGTCTTCTGTTGAGTTCCCCCTCAGCTTATGCATCTAAATTTAGTAGACCTAGTTCAGCTCTTAAAGTTGAAAACCTTGCATCACTTAAAGATTTTGTGAAAATATCAGCGATCTGATTGTCAGTATGAACATACTCTATTATAACATTTCCTTTTTCCACATGATCTTTTATGAAGTGATGTTTGATCTCTATGTGTTTAGTCCTTGAATGACTTGTAGTGTTTTGAGTAAGAGAGATTGCACTTGTATTATCACAGTAGATAGGTATTCCACTGATTTTGATGTTGTAATCTTCTAGTTGATGCTTCAACCAAAGTATTTGTGCACAGCAAGCTCCAGCAGCTATGTAGTCAGCTTCAGCAGTAGATATGGATACTGAAGTCTGTTTCTTACTCATCCATGAGATCAGGCGATCCTAATAATTGACAGGCACCTGTTGTGCTCTTCCTATCAATCTTGCAGCCAGCAAGGTCAGAATCTGAATAACCAATAAGTTCAAAGCCAGATTCTCTAGGGTACCATAATCCCAAATCTTGAGTGCCTTTAAGGTATCTAAGTATCCTTTTGACAGCTAGGAGATGAGATTCCTTAGGATTTGATTGATATCTCGCACAAACCCCAACAGAGTACATGATATCAGGTCTGCTAGCTGTTAAGTATAACAGTTACCCAATAATTCCTCTGTATTTGGTTATATCCACTAATTTGTCTTCTTCATCTTTATCCAAACGAAGTCCAGTAGATATAGGAACACTAACAATTGAGCTAGTTTCCATACCAAATTTCTTAAACAGATCCTTTGTGTATTTTGCTTGGTTAATGAATATTCAATCAGGCAACTGTCTTACTTGCAAACCAAGAAAATAGTTTAGTTCACTCATCATGCTCATTTCAAACTTGTTTTGCATCAGCTTGGAGAACTTGTCACACATCTGTTGATTTGTTGAACCAAAAATAATATCGTCCACATATATTTGCACAAGCAATATATGATCCTCCCATTCAACAGTGAACAGAGTCTTATCTACCTTACCTTTACGAAATCCTTTAATTAAAAGAAAATCAGATAGGGTATCATACCATGCTCTTGGAGCCTGTTTCAGTCCATAGAGGGCTTTCTTCAGACGATACACCTTGTTTCTTCCTTGTAAGCTTCAAATCCAGGTGGTTGTTCAACATAAACTTCTTCTTGCAATTCTCCATTGAGAAAAGCTGATTCACATCCATTTGATAGATTGCGAAATTTTTATGAGCAGCATAGGGGAGAAATAGTCTGATTGCCTCTAATCTTGCCACTGGTGCAAAGGTTTCATCAAAGTCAATGCCTTCTTCTTGGCAGTAACCCTTGGCCGCTAATCTTGCTTTATTTCTAGTGACAATACCATCTTCATTCATTTTGTTCCTGAATACCCATTTAGTGCTAATTACCCTTTGATGACTTGGTCTAGGAACTAGGTACCAGACTTCATTCCTTTCAAATTGATTCAACTCTTCTTGCATAGCTTCAATCCAATTTGAATCACTAAGAGCTTCTTCAATTTGTTTGGGCTCTATTTGAGATAGGAAGCTGACAAACATGGCATAATTTGCAGCAGCTATCCTTGCCTTTACTCTATCCAAATGATCACCAATCACCAGCTCTGGTGGGTGATTCTTGAGCCATCTGAGATCAGGTTGCAAATCTGAATGTTGTCCTCTATTTTGATCTTGCAACACTACTGTTGGAGTTCCAGTAGTAGTTTGTTGAACAACAGTTGTCTGTTGAACAGTCTCTGGTCTGTCAGTTGTTTGTAACTCTTCTGTTAGACAATCAACAGTGTGATTTTGAACAGCACTTGAGTTAGCAGCTGAGTTGAGATCAGGTAGTATGATGGGTATATACTCTTCATTTCTTTCAACACTCAATTTCTGAAAATCAGTAGACAGATTTTGATAAGTATTTTGATTCTTTTCAGAAGATTGATTTGGTTCATCAAATACTACATGGATGGATTCTTCTACAAGTAAAGTTCTTTTGTTAAAGACTCTATAAGCTTTACTAACTGTAGAATATCCTACAAAAACAGCTTTATCAGCCTTCTCTGCAAAAGCAGTAAGGTGATTTTTCCTATTATTTAAAACAAAGCATTTACAGCCAAAAATTCTTAAGTAATGAATGTTTGGCTTCCTGTTGTTCCAAACTTCATATGGAGTCTTGTTTTGGTGCTTGTTGATCATGCATCTGTTTTGGGTAAAGCATGCTGTATTTGTGGCTTCTGTCCAGAATCTTTGCTTTGCTTCAGCTATCATAGTTCTGGTAGCTTCTTTTTGAGTTATGTTTCTAATTTCAGCAACTCCATTTTGTTGAGGGGTTCTGGCAGCAGAGTACTCATGGCTGATTCCTCTGACATTACAATAATATTCAACAGTTGAGTTTGTAAATTCAGTCCCTCTACCTGATCCGATCTTCAATATTTTCATGCTCTTCTCATTCTGGATCAACTCCATCAGATTTGTAAGATGCTCCTTGGTTTTACTTTTCTTCTTCATGAAAATCACCCAAATGTATCTTGAATAGTCATCGACAACAGCTAGGCAGTATTTCTTTCCAGCATTGCTGATTGGATCAATGGGTCCAAATAAGTCCATATGTAGCAGCTCCAAAATAATTCCAGATGATTGGTGCTTCTTGCTCTTGAAGGATGACTTGATTCTTTTACCCTTCTGACAGGCGTCACAAAGATTGTCTTTGCTCATGACTGTTTTTGGAATTCCTTCTACCATATCATTCTTGATAAGTCTGTTTATGGTCTTGAAATTCACATGGTTCATTCTTTTGTGCCACAGCCAACTGACTTCACTTGGTGTTGATGCCACCAAACAAACATTAGAACTCTTGTCTACAGAATTCCAGTCCACTGTGTAGACATTTCCTTGTCGTCTTCCAGATAAAATGACCTTCTTTGTACCAATCTGTTCAACGTAGCACTTATCTGATGAGAAGATGACTGAAAATCCCTTGTCACAAAATTGACTTATGCTCAGCAAATTGTATTTGAGGCCTTTAACATAAGAGACGTCATATATCTCAATGTTGCCTTTGATTAATCTTCCACTTGCTACAATCTTGCCTTCCTTGCTGTCTACAAAGGTTACTTTGGGACCATCCACAGCAACATCATCAGTCAGCTCATGTATGCTTCCACACATGTGTCTTGAACAACCACTGTCTAAGTACCAGATTTTCTCTACTTTACTCCTACTCCTAATCCTAACCTACAAAACAAAATAAAAATTGTTTTAGGTACCCTTATTGAGAGGGTCCTGAAGGATTAGTTCCACCTTTGACGACCCAAGATGTTGAGGTCTTAGGCTTCTTAGGCTTCTGAGTTCTAACAGGAGCATGAGCAGATTTATCTTCATCATATTCATCAGATTTATTATGTTGATAATCAGTATGATAAGGATGATCCTCATAAGTAGAATAAGATGCATGATAAGCAGTGTATGCATGCATTGGATGAGCAGGATATGGTGCATAGTAAGTTGGAAATTGTGGTAGATGATACATATGAGGATATGCAGCAGGTTGCACATAATATGACTCATTTCCAGACCAAGCATTTTGATTTTTTTTGTTCTTATGCTTCTTTGGCTTACTGGGTGCTTCCTCATTAACAGACGACTTAGTTTTACCACTAGTCTGATTGGTTTTAGCCTTATCAGCAGACTTCTTAGGACTCTGCTGTCTAGTCTTGATAGAAATAGTGTCCTGCAAGCCAGCTGTATGGCTAAGTATTTATTGTAATAAATGCGGAACTATTCAATTTCGATTAATAAATGCACTTTATTAAATGGTCATCTTTATCTTATGTAATAATTATCTACGCATAAGGATAGAAGTCCTTAGATCACAGGGCTATGGGACAACCCGTGGACTGATCTCCAAGGCCGTGATCTAGAACATATTCAAGAGTCGTAGAATCCAATCGAGATAGGATATCGTTGGATTCGGTTAGACTCTCACTGTTGTGTATACTCCGATGAACTGGAGGACGCTGGGGTCCACGAGCGTGACTGGGATAGTCGATACACATAAGTGGGTGGCTTGCTGGGATGGCAAGCGCACTGAATACCCCAACTAGGAAATAACTCACCATGGAAGCGGTAGTCGCATATCGGGGTTGAAGTTATTCCATATTTATAATAGTATACGAGGAACGATCCCTAACTACTTGAGGTGATAGGGTTTATCTGGTGCGAGAACGTCTATACTTTGATATGAGTTCCGACTGACTGGGGATCGCCAGAAAGTCTCTGTGGACTCATGTTGGGTATAAAGGAACTCGTATGCAGATTCATATCATCAACAAAGGATCCATTGACCCGACTTGATAGGTTGGGAAATTCTCCTATGGATTTCTGTGAGAAATTAATTCTAGTAAATCCTTGGCCAAGGTATCTGACGACTTTATGTAAGTAGCTCATTAAGATTAAGTCAAAGAGAATTTATTTCGAGACCAGAGTACATAAGGTCAAGACAAAAGAAAAGGGAATCCGATGAAAGACCATGCCCTTAAGTCTCGACTGGGAGATTGATCGATGGAGAGATTATGTCGTATATGGAAATTATAAATGATAAAAGGTTCACTGAATTAATTCACCAGTGATTGGGCTCCATGGGCTTGTGGCTGGACATCGACCGTGGAGTGTGGGAGAATTCCCAAATTGGCAGGGGTGCTAATTTTGGAATGGTCAATCGACAGAGTGTTCAATTGATTTAGAGTAAGTCTTACTCGAATAATTAAATAATATTTAATTATAACCCACGGCCAATTATGTGGTGAACCTACGGGGGCATACACAATACACAAGTAGCGAAAGCGAGGAAATAAGAACGACCGAGTCGACTGGGTCGACTAGGTGAAAAAATCGACTGGGTCGATTATATTGGGTGGGTCGACTTGGTCGACCCAATTGGAACAAATTGAGATCCAATTGGAATTGGATCAGGATCATAAATTAAATTGAAATTTAATTTATGGATTAATTAATTAAGTTGGATTTAATTAATTAGAAAAGAATTTAATTAAATAGACTTAGAGTCTGATTTAATTAAATGGGAGATTAAGTTAATTAATTGGGCTATTTGATTGGGAGATTAAATTAGGCCTGGTCAAATTAATTAACTGGGCCATGAATTAATTAGGAGACTAGGTCTTCTAATTAAAGAGGGCCATGGCCCATGTAGGAGAGAGAAGACCTAGTCCTAATAGGACTAGGATAGAAAGAAAACTATAAATAGCTTTCTTCTAGTTATTTTTCAAACAACTCCTTAAGCAAAAATTAAGCAGAGCAAAAATTCTCTCCCTCTCCCCTACCAGATCGGCCGAACCTCTTCCTGTGCAAGGAAGAATTTTTCGTTTTTCGATCTTGTTCCAAATCGTTCCTAATTCCTAGTTTATAATATATCTTGTGTTCTAGCTGATCGAGATATATTATTTTCGTGATATTGTGGTGTATCAACTCGTAGAGGCGCAACACGTGGGCCGCTCCTGAGAAGCCTGGATCGATTTTGCTGGAGCAGAATTCAGAGCTCGCTTTGCTAGCCGAGGATTTGCAAGGAGACAGGTATAAACGAGAAAACTTATACTGTCGTTTATTTACATTCATATATATACAACTAGAGAATATATCCTGGCAAGATTCCTTAAGAGGCCCTAAAAGTTTTTATATTCCGCTGTGCCTAGGGCTGTTTATCTTACCGAATCCCAACAGTGGTATCAGAGCCAACTCTAGGCTTTGTATATATATGAATTTGCAAATTCTGTGTTTATTAAATCATATGTTTGATTTATGTGGCTTGTTCTTTAACTTTGCATGTTTTAGGACGTATGTTTAATTAACTTGGAGTTAATGTTTAATTTTGGATTCGAAAATTTTATCATGTTGATTTTTAATTTTGGATTGGGATTTAATTGACTGGGTTTTGTTTAATTAAATCATAAGTAATCGAAGAAACAAAAAAAAAAAAAATTTTTTTTTAGATCCGACTCGCGGCGGTGCGCGGCAGCGCACCGCGGCTGGGCGGCCACCGCAAGCCGCTGCCAACGGCAGCGTGCTGGGAGCACGCTAGCCGCACATGCTGCGCGCAGCAGCAGCCTTCGGGCTGCTGTTTACGCGCTGCTGTGCGCGGCTGCTCGCTGCCGCACGCAGCCGTGTGCAGCGACTGCTGCCGCAGGCAGCTCACGCGCCGCCTTGGTGGTCGCGCGTGGGCTGTCCTACGTGGCAGTCTTCGATTGGCCTCGACAGGTTGATTTTTGGTTGGACTCTAATTCTGCCTATTTTGAAAGTCCTGAAAATCTTGGAGAATTTTGGAAGATTAGGAAACTTAGAGTTTTTGGATAAGGTAGTTATCTTGTTAGATGTGAACACTACCTTAATTAAACTAATCTAGTCAAAATAGGATTATCTTGAAAATCTTGGAGATTTGGGAATTTTGGGAAACTTAGAGTTTTGGATAAGGAAAAAATCTTAGAGATTTAGATTACCTTAATTAACCAACTTAATCAAGATAAGAATTGTAGATTACTTAGAGCTCAAGTAAGAGCTAATTAATCTTAGAGATTAATTGTTAATTCAAAATTAATTAACTTGGATGAATTTTTGCGAATTAAAATTAATGAAGCTGGTAAATTTACATTTATGCCCTTATGTGAATTTATGCATGTTCTTGAGTGAATGTGTGGATTGATCGATTTTGCCCTTAAGCCCTGTGTAGTTTTTGGTTTATTTATTTTTGGGTTGTAATTAAATGGGCCTGATTGGTGCCCTTGCTTGCGCAAACAAATGTAATAGAATAGGACCATTTATTTTTATAAGCTAGGCTTAGATTAGGCTTGGAGCCAAGAAGACCTCATGAAGACTTGGAGATCCGCATGGAGGCCCATTTACCTTGGAGGACATGGAGGCCCAATTCATTACATGGAGGCCCAATCAAGCTGGATATTACAAGAAGGCCCATGATGTATGGGTTTGAAAATTGTAATAGTTTAGGACATTTAATTTCCACCCTAGACTGACCAATTGATTCATCACTTGGCTCGTGATGAATCGCATAGGATGGGCAATCGATCAATCATATCCTGCTAGGTGATGTATGTTTACTATTATTCTTTGATGTATGTCATGCATGCTTAGAATAGATCACGTAAACAAGATAAGCATAATCTGATGAGACCTCACACAAGAAAACTTTAAAACCTCCAATTGAACTTAAAATTCAATTAGAATATTAAATCGAATAACGGGCGCATATGAATGGAGTCTATGGTCCGAGCCTATCCAATTACTAGGTCTTAGGCATATTGTACGAATATATCTCGATGTCTCACGAGTCGTGGGTCGAGCTATAGGAAGATGATATGTCTATTGCCTCGATGCACGAGAAAGTGCCAAGGGAGGGGATAGCAAGGTTTTAGGCGCTGTCTCACGAGTCGTGGGGCGTCTAGGATTGAACTATTTCTCTCCACGAGTATTGGACATGATTTAACGCTAGTAAATATGGATGTCTCACGAGTCGTGGGTCCATATCGAAAACCGAGGCCAAATGAACTTAAGGGTTAGCTGCGATGGTTAACCGTCGACGTATTCGACCACCAAGTGAATCAAATAGTATGGCCAACGAGTCGTGGGTACTAGGAGATTGCATTTGGGCCTTAAGCCCGCTAGGATATTTTAAATTCCCGAAACTTATGTGGGGGCATAAGATTTTGATTAAAATAGTGGGAGTAATTTACAAATAAAAACCATATTTGTAAATTGTGCATTTTAAATTAATCTTTCGCGTATTTATTTCTTCTTTCGTCATTTTATAGATATGATGTCAAAAGAGCTTAGAGCACTTAGAGATTTGTCCATCTCATCACTTGAACGTAATATTTTAACTGGACCCAACTTGCATTTCTGGACGCATCATTTGAATGGATTATTTGAAGCTGAAAACATATCCTATGTTTTGTCTGTGCCACCACCCATCACTATTTCACATGACGTTCCTGATGAGCTTCGTAAAAGCATCACCAAATGGAAACTGGATGATGGCTTAGCTCGTGAATACATGTTGGAATATATGTCACTTGATCTGCGTTTGCAACATGAGCATATGGCATCCGCAAAAGAGATTCTCTCGAATCTCAAATTCCTTTATGGGATTAGAGATGGTCGTCGCAGATTCGCGATCACGAGGGAACTCTTGCAAGCAAGAAAGAGAAGGGAAACTCCTGTCGGAATCCACGTACACAAGATGATTCGACTTCTTTTTGAACTCGATGATATGGGTGTCGTGATGGACAATGATTTCCGAGTAGATCTTATTCTACAATCTCTTCCAAGATCATATGACAGATTTATCGCGGACTTGAATCTCCAGAGGCGAGAGATTACTGTGCATGTCCTGTGACAGATGCTCGAGGAACACGAAGCTTCTTTTGGAAAGAAAGCGAGGGTTGGCGAAAGGACTGGGCGGCGTTCAAAACCAAAGCAAATGGAAACCAGAGCTCCTTACTGCACAAGGTCAAAGGAAAGGATTAAATTCGAACCTATGGAGAGTTCGAACAGGTATATTCCTTGTTGAAGTTAATTTTATAATTAACTGTGCATTTTTGGTGTTAGACACTGACTGGAGTTCTCATCCTTGTAGGTGATGGGAGCATTAAGGAAACTGGAGCCTGAGGATTGGATCCTTGAATAAGGCAATGGAGATGGAGCTGCTACCAAGGCCATAGGCAAAAGTAGATTTAGGTGGTTTGATAAAGTCATTAGGAAACTTTCATTTATGTACCTAGTTATTAATGAAAAACTATTATTCATGTTAATGAATAATGTTGATTTTAATAAAAGCTCCTGTTTTAGTTTTTCATTTGGTACATTGAATTATTGACTTTACATAATAAAACCGCCTAAGTTAGTCATGCACGTACAACAAAACAAAAGGAAACAAGATAATGAAATATCTGCCCAATTGTGGCACGCTCGACTTGGACATATATCTAAGTCAAGGATTCAAAAGTTAGCATCATCTGGCGCGATTGAAATCAATCGCATTGATGAAATGCCAACATGTGAACCATGTTTAAAGGGTAAAATGGCTAAGTTGCCGTTTAAGGGAAACCCTGAGCGAGCCAAGCAAACATTGGACTTGATACATACTGACGTATGTGGACCACTAAGAAAAAGCGCCCGAGGTGGCTAAGACTACTTCATCACTTTCACTGACGACTTTAGTCGTTATGGATATGTGTTCTTGTTGAAACACAAGTCTGAAGCCTTTGAGCGATTCAAAGAATTCAAGATGGAAGTAGAGAATCAACTTGGTCATTCGATAAAGGCTCTTCGTTCTGACCGAGGTGGAGAATTTCTTAGTAACGAATTTCTGAATTATCTTGTAGACCATGGAATACTATCGCAGTGGACTCCTCCTGCAACACCCCAATTAAATGGAGTAGCAGAGAGAAGGAATCGAACCTTGATGGACATGGTTCGATCCATGATGAGTGCCACTGACCTTCCTCTTTCATTTTGGGGACATGCCTTCCTCACGGCAACGAAGATACTAAACATAGTACCTTCTAAATCCGTAGAAAAGACACCATACAAATTGTGGTTTGGCAAGGCACCCTCATACGCATTCATGCGCATATGGGGATCTCCCGCTTACGTTAAAAAGCTAGTAGGAGATAAATTGGAAACTAAATCCACTTTGTGCAAATTCGTGGGGTATCCGAAAAACTCGATAGGATACGAGTTCTACGATCCTACAAGACAAACTACGTTTGTCTCGAGGAACGCTCACTTCTTGGAGAAGGATTTCTTGGTTGACAAGAAGGAAAATAACGTAGAACTGGATGAGGTCACTGAAGCTGAAAAGGCCGAAGAGGTCGATCAAGCTGACCCGTCGCCACAGGCAGTGGGAGAACATGAGCATGAAAGTGCACCAGAATGTACACCGATTCTTCGTAGGTCAGAAAGACAACGTAGAGAACCCGAGAGGTACTACGGTCTGCTGCATGAGACTGGACAGTCTCTAACCGACCCAAGGACTTACGAAGAGGCTATGCTAGACATAGACTCGGGAAAGTGGCACGAAGCCATGGAATCCGAATTGGACTCCATGCACTCAAACAAGGTCTGGGCCTTGGTAGATCCACCAGTGGGAGTGGCTCCCGTGGGTTGCAAGTGGATCTATAAGCGAAAGCTTGGAGTGAACGGAGAGGTGATAACCTACAAGGCGCGATTAGTGGCTAAAGGATATACTCAAAGACCTGGAATTGACTTGGAGAAGACCTTCTCGCCCGTCGCAATGCCCAAATCCATTCGGATCTTGCTGGCCATAGCTGCGTGGTACAACTACGAGATATGGCAGATGGATGTAAAGACTGCCTTTCTCAATGGGGACATTGATAAGGAGATCTACATGGAGCAACCAAAAGGATATGCATCCAAAGGAGATGAACACAAAGTGTGCAAACTCCAGAGGTCCATTTATGGACTGAAGCAAGCTTCCCGAAGTTGGAACATTCGTTTTGATGAGACAATCCAAACTTTTGGATTCATCAAGAACATGTTCGAACCTTGTGTGTACAAGAAGATCAGTGGGAGTACAGTTGAATTTTTGGTGCTTTACGTTGACGACATTCTTCTCATTGGAAACAATGTGAAAGCATTGTCCGAAACTAAAGCATGGTTATCTACACAATTCTCAATGAAGGATATGGGAGAAGCATCCTTTGTACTAGGTATAAGGATCTACCGAGATAGATCAAAAGGACTGATGGGCCTCTCCCAATCCCAGTACATAGATAAAATCTTGAAAAGATTTAGTATGGAAGAATCCAAGAGAGGATTGCTTCCAATGAGACATGGGATTGCACTCTCTAAGTCTATGGCCCCAAAGACGCCAGAAGAGAGAAGCAATATGTCTCGAGTACCATATGCATCCGCGATAGGAATCATAATGTATGGTATGCTATGTACGAGACCAGACGTAGCGTACGCTTTAAGCGTTACAAGTCGCTACCAGTCTGATCCAGGTGAGCAGCACTGGATAGCCGTAAAGGCAATTCTGAAGTACCTGAGAAGGACTAAGGAATTGTTCTTGGTATACGGTGGAGGAGAATTGAAATTGGAAGGCTATACAGACTCGAGCTTCCAATGCGATGTAGACGACTTCAAGTCGACATCAGGATACGTATTCTGCCTCAATGGTGGTGCGGTTAGCTGGAAGAGCTCCAAGCAGGAAACAACCGCAGATTCAACCACCGAAGCAGAATACATTGCTGCGAGTGATGCAGCAAAGGAAGGTGTTTGGATGAGGAACTTCATCCAGGAATTGGATGTGATACCTAGCATCGCTGAGCCCATTACTATCTTCTGTGATAACAATGGGGCGATAGCGCAAGCAAAGGAGCCGAGATCTCATCAGAAATCCAAGCACGTACAAAGACGATACCATGTGATAAGAGATATCATTGGTAGAGGAGACATTAAGATGGAACGTGTCGACTCAGAAGATAATACGGCGGACCCGCTAACGAAGCCTCTGCCTCAAAAGGCATTTGAGAAACATCTGCATAAGATGGGACTCAAGAACATAAAAGACTGGCTTTAGGACAAGTGGGAGATTGATAGAAATAGTGTCCTGCAAGCCAGCTGTATGGCTAAGTATTTATTGTAATAAATGCGGAACTATTCAATTTCGATTAATAAATGCACTTTATTAAATGGTCATCTTTATCTTATGTAATAATTATCTACGCATAAGGATAGAAGTCCTTAGATCACAGGGCTATGGGACAACCCGTGGACTGATCTCCAAGGCCGTGATCTAGAACATATTCAAGAGTCGTAGAATCCAATCGAGATAGGATATCGTTGGATTCGGTTAGACTCTCACTGTTGTGTATACTCCGATGAACTGGAGGACGCTGGGGTCCACGAGCGTGACTGGGATAGTCGATACACATAAGTGGGTGGCTTGCTGGGATGGCAAGCGCACTGAATACCCCAACTAGGAAATAACTCACCATGGAAGCGGTAGTCGCATATCGGGGTTGAAGTTATTCCATATTTATAATAGTATACGAGGAACGATCCCTAACTACTTGAGGTGATAGGGTTTATCTGGTGCGAGAACGTCTATACTTTGATATGAGTTCCGACTGACTGGGGATCGCCAGAAAGTCTCTGTGGACTCATGTTGGGTATAAAGGAACTCGTATGCAGATTCATATCATCAACAAAGGATCCATTGACCCGACTTGATAGGTTGGGAAATTCTCCTATGGATTTCTGTGAGAAATTAATTCTGGTAAATCCTTGGCCAAGGTATCTGACGACTTTATGTAAGTAGCTCATAAAGATTAAGTCAAAGAGAATTTATTTCGAGACCAGAGTACATAAGGTCAAGACAAAAGAAAAGGGAATCCGATGAAAGACCATGCCCTTAAGTCTCGACTGGGAGATTGATCGATGGAGAGATTATGTCGTATATGGAAATTATAAATGATAAAAGGTTCACTGAATTAATTCACCAGTGATTGGGCTCCATGGGCTTGTGGCTGGACATCGACCGTGGAGTGTGGGAGAATTCCCAAATTGGCAGGGGTGCTAATTTTGGAATGGTCAATCGACAGAGTGTTCAATTGATTTAGAGTAAGTCTTACTCGAATAATTAAATAATATTTAATTATAACCCACGGCCAATTATGTGGTGAACCTACGGGGGCATACACAATACACAAGTAGCGAAAGCGAGGAAATAAGAACGACCGAGTCGACTGGGTCGACTAGGTGAAAAAATCGACTGGGTCGATTATATTGGGTGGGTCGACTGGGTCGACCCAATTGGAACAAATTGAGATCCAATTGGAATTGGATCGGGATCATAAATTAAATTGAAATTTAATTTATGGATTAATTAATTAAGTTGGATTTAATTAATTAGAAAAGAATTTAATTAAATAGACTTAGAGTCTGATTTAATTAAATGGGAGATTAAGTTAATTAATTGGGCTATTTGATTGGGAGATTAAATTAGGCCTGGTCAAATTAATTAACTGGGCCATGAATTAATTAGGAGACTAGGTCTTCTAATTAAAGAGGGCCATGGCCCATGTAGGAGAGAGAAGACCTAGTCCTAATAGGACTAGTATAGAAAGAAAACTATAAATAGCTTTCTTCTAGTTATTTTTCAAACAACTCCTTAAGCAAAAATTAAGCAGAGCAAAAATTCTCTCCCTCTCCCTCTCCCCTACCAGATCGGCCGAACCTCTTCCTGTGCAAGGAAGAATTTTTCGTTTTTCGATCTTGTTCCAAATCGTTCCTAATTCCTAGTTTATAATATATCTTTTGTTCTAGCTGATCGAGATATATTATTTTCGTGATATTGTGGTGTATCAACTCGTAGAGGCGCAACACGTGGGGCGCTCCTGAGAAGCCTGGATCGATTTTGCTGGAGCAGAATTCAGAGCTCGCTTTGCTAGCCGAGGATTTGCAAGGAGACAGGTATAAACGAGAAAACTTATACTGTCGTTTATTTACATTCATATATATACAACTAGAGAATATATCCTGGCAAGATTCCTTAAGAGGCCCTAAAAGTTTTTATATTCCGCTGTGCCTAGGGCTGTTTATCTTACCGAATCCCAACAAGTCTTACCAGTCTGTTTTCCTACACTAGGCTCTTTGCTCTTTTTAGCCTTAAGAGCTTTCTTCTCCTTTAATTCTTTCTCAGGTGAAGCAGGTTTAGTAGTCTGAACATACAAGATGACCTTACTTTTGTCAGCTGATATAAATTTTTCAGTATGGTTCAGTTCTAACTTATCCTGTTCTAAATGCATCTTCTGTATACTAGAGATATGAGTGGATGCATCAGATGATTTTTCATGAGACTCAATTATCTTTTCAATTTCCATGATTTTACCATTATATACTTCACATTCAGCTTTCAGAGATTCATTCTCTTGCTCAAGCAGTTTATATTCAGCTGATTCTTTTGGCTTTTCAGCCTTAAGTTTCAATGAACTGTTTTGCTCTCTTAGCAATATCATCTCTTCCTTAAGCTTAGCAAATGCATCAACAATACTTGTATTATTAACTACCATTTGCTCAAATGAATTGAATAATTCATTCTCAAGAGGAGTTACCTCATCATCCTCAGAGTTATCAGATTCCTTAGCCATCAGGCAGATGAGTGTAGGACTCTCTTCTTCAGAAGACTCTTCATCAGAAGTGTCTGAATCTGAATCAGATGAGTAGATAGCAGTCAGCTTCTCCGCTTCTGCTAACATCACCTTGCTTTTCTGATGCTTTCTTTCCTTTCTGATTCTCTTTTCTTCCTCTGTATATTTCTCAGACTTAGGATATGGGCAGTCTTTGATGAAATGGCCCAATTTCCTGCAATTATAGCAAATTAGTCTGGATTTATAAGAATCCTTATTTAGAGAAGGAGAGGTAGGGTTAGAAGTAGAAGCATTGTTGTATTTGTTCTTCATTTTTCTTTTGTAGAACTTCTTGAAGTTGTTTATCAGCAATGCAATGTCTCCAGCCGTGTACTCCTTTTTGTTGAGTATTGTGGCTTCATCAGATGCGTCCACTTCTTTGCTTTTGTATGCTGGTCTTCTCGGATTTTCAGCAGCGACTAGGGCAGCTGTGGGACTTGAAGTTGAGGTTTCTTCAACACCTATTCTAGGCAGTTTATACTCATATGCCTTGAGCACTGAGAACAGCTCGGTGAGAGAGATCTTTCCCAAGTCTCTTGACTCCTCCATGGTTGTTACCTTCATGTTGAACTTCGGATGTAGAGCCTTCAATACTCTGACGGTGATCTCCTTGTCTGTGAAGGTTTTTCCAAGCTTGAGAACTTCATTTAATGTCCTTGTAAACCTTGTATCCATTTGGTCAATGGTTTTCGCAGACTTCATATTGAAGTTGTCTAGCTTTTCCAGAGCAACACTCAGCTGATGCTCTTTGATGGCGTTGTTTCCTTCGCTCATGTCACGAACCTTATCCCACATTTCCTTGGCAGTCTTGCAAAGCTTGACTTTATCAAATCTATCATTGTCCAGGGCTTTGGTCATGATGAAACGGCCAACTTTGTCCATATTGTACAGTTTGATTTCTTCAGCTGTCATTTCATTCAAGTCTTTCTCCACCACTATGTCTACTTCGTCAACCGTTATAGTCCTGGTGAATTTGAATGGACCTTTTATGATACATGTGTACATGTTATCATTATAAGCAGCTAAGAAGATCTCCATTCTGATCTTCCAGTCCTCGAAACTCATACCAGCTATGTGGGGAACATGGCTGATACAGTCCATTTTCAAGAAGTTTTTGATTTTTCAAAAATATGTTCTTTTGAAAAAGTTTGAAAACCTTTGAAAAACACGAGGATCAAGCTCGTTGATCAGGCAGCTGATTCTAATGAACCACCCGCTCTGATGCCACTTGTTGGTCCCAAGTGGTCAGATGAGGTCTAGAGGGGGGGGTGAATAGACCTCTGAAAATTTTTAAACTTAAAAAGTTTTTACTCGACTGTCAGCAGACTAAGCTGTTGAAGGTCAGTAAGCTGACTAGGCTGATCAGTGAACAAATCTTTAAATCAGCACAGTTAACCACTCCTCTTTGAACTACTTAGCAGATTTCAGTAAAATCAACTTTTAAATGCAGAGTACTTGCAGCAGATTTAAAACAGTGTTTTTCACAAGTAAACTTACAACAGTTAGAAAGATTTATCCCCAGTTTTAACAAACTCTTTTCACGAAATCTTTCAACAGTTTTGTTAAAGTGTTTTATGCAATATGAAAATATGCAAGGAAAAATGCAAAGTAAAACACACAGAATTTTTATAGTGGTTATATGGATTTAAATCCTTTAGTCTACTCTTCCAAGTCACTTAGATCTTGGGTTATACTAGAAAACACAAAGTAATCAGTATACAATGCTTGTGTCGAACAACAAATGAAACGACCACAAGTGCGCAATATGAAATCACAAAGAAGACCTATTCTACAGAGTTTTATCACTGACAAAGATGGATAAACACTCCTCACAACACTCTTTTAACACAGATTCACTCAGAAAGTGTTTTCGTTTTGCTTCAACTGGCTTCTGTCAACAAATGACTTCGGCAGACGAGTGAGCTGTTCTTGAGACTTAAAGAATTTAGCTTCGGAATTTTTCTCAGAGATGTGTTGTTCTCTTCTTCTTCATCGTCTCTTGAACTATTTATACTCGCAGGTTTGAAAAATGTCCGTTGAAGAGAGACAAAATTCAAATTTCTCGGGTACTGGTCCTAAATTTCTGCGAACGGCTCTCTGCACAGTGACAGTACTGCCAACTGTACTTTCTGTCAGGCAACATTTAATGCATGATAACGCCGTGAAAACCTCGTTATTACCTATCTTTTTAAGCCCAAAATATCTTGTTTTTATCCGAGTTTCTGTTTGTCTTTGCGTGTGTTCGTGTCTTTTGTGCTTTTGGCCTTTTTGTTCGGCCTTTGTTTGGTTTTTGTGTTTTTGTTCTCGTTTTGATCGTTTTCTCCGTGGTTTGTAGGTATTGACATCTTAGAGAGATTCGGAGTTGCGTATCAATGATGCGAGTCCCCCTACCCACCCCGCGAGTTAAGCTTGAGCTTCAAAGGAATTAGAAACCGGAGCGAATTGTACAAGAATGTAGATATCTGCTCACTAGAACATGCATAAATATTTCATGGATGATCCAAATGAGCTGAATTTTGGATATGTCATAGATGTGTGAGTTAGCTACGCTACAGACTTTACGGATCCGCAATCGGAGTTCGGAATCAAAAGATATGCTGCTCGAAAGAAAGTGTGGCAGAGCAAAAAATCTGCAGGAAACCTATGGCCTAAACCTCGCCGCGGCGAGGTCGGACCTCGCGGCTGCGAGGCCTGATGCCATTTTCTGCGTGTTTTGAAGGGGTTTTTTGTACATTGCCCCTTTTTCCCCCACTTGTAATTCAAACCCTTGAGGGGACTTTTTAGTCTTGTTTCCCTAGGTTAAGAGGCAAAAGAGGACACAACTTGCTATCCATCTCACAATCTTTTCCACTCTTGGCCTCCCTTTTCCTCTCAAGCCTCCCTCAACCCCCTCTTTAGTTTTTCTTGCTTTTTCTTGTATTTGAAGACTACACCAAGGGGGTGAGTTAATCACCACCCTTGGGGAGTGGTTGTGTGGTGATCAAAGGGAGGAGAATCCTCCTCGATTCTATTTTGATTAGGTGATATTTTTCTATTTCCTAGTTATTTATGATTAGGAGATGAATATTGTCATTTTCTTTTTAGATGAATGATTGTGGATTTGAATTCTCCGGATTAATATATATTTATGTTATTTTTTGATTAAATGATGTCTTGATGATTAGTATGGTATTTATATGTGATCGTTAATCCGATTCCGTGCTTATCGTTCATCTTATGGTTTGACAACCTTTGGAGATGAGAGTTATTGATTCTTGATTGCTAGACATAGTGATTTTGAGGATTTGATTATGAATTTGGATTGTGATTCGATTCTAGGATAGACATATACCTAAGTCGTTTCATATTCATTCAAGGTTTGAGTTTAATGCCATCGATTAGATTTTAGTCCATTTAGACATAAATTGGATTAGTTTAATTCGATAGGTTGGTATGCTATCGGAAGATACATACGAACGTCATTGAATCCTTGAGTAGCAACACGAGCATAATATATTAATCGTCGAGTCATTGTTATCGTTTGATTAGTTATGTTTGATGTTGGGTTATGTTTGATTAGTTGAGTTTATTGTTTTATCGCACGTTTGGCCATCTATCTTTAATGCAACCTAGACATAGGATGTTGAAGGTTACGCGATTGACGATTTGTGGATTTCAACCTAGGATAGGCATATACCTAGTTTGGTCCGTGTTTGTATAATGGGTTCGTTCGTGAATGCATCAAATAACTTAGATTCTCTTTATTCGGGGATTCGGGTTAGTTTTAGGTCCCGGGTGACAACGGTACGCCTTAGAATCCTCTTTTGGGTTCGGACTTTCCTTAGAGCATCGGTTGACAGCGATGTTCGTTATTGATCTGGAGATGGAGAGTTTGGGTAGATTGGTAGAGTTAAGTCAAACCGATAGGGAGACTTAGCTAATTTGAACTCACAAACAACAACTAAATCTAGGATTGTTAGCATAGCTAACCTAACAGCCGCATGATTTATCTGCTTTAACTAATCGCTCCCTATTTACTTGCTTTCGTAGTTAGATTTACTTTACCGCTTGTTGTATAAGGATGAAGATGAAGGCACTGAAGACAATTGGTTAAGGGAGGTTTTGAAGGATTCCAAAACTTCAATAATTGGCTAAGTATGGATTAACTTAGCTGATGATCCCTTTGAAGAAATTTTGACTAAGTAATGAAGACATCAGAAGAGTCAAATTTCAAGGTCCAAGACTTCTGATCTGCTGAAAGAAAGATATCAGATTGATGAAGATTAGCCGACTCAAATCAGATTTGTTCAAGTTTGAGATCAGCCTAGTTCGCCATCAGACTTGCACTTTCGTCAGCCAAGTGGAAAAGATCATAAAGTCTTCCCAACGGTAATAAATGCCCCTTGGAGTAATAAATGCTGAAGTACAAGGTTATTAAAGACAAATGATTGAAGAAATGCTTCGCATCAGCTAGGTGCATTTAATGCTGCATTTAATGCTGCCTGCAGAATAGTACTGTTGACAGTACGGACAGACTGCAAAAGAGCCGTTCGCGGAAATTAAGGACCAGTACTCGAGGAATTTGAATCTTGTCTCTCTTCAACGGACATTTTTCAAATCTCAAGTATAAATAGCTGAAAGAGACGAAGAGAAAATAAGCAACACACTTTCTGAGAGAATTTTCGAAGCAGAACTCTTAAGTCTCAAGAACAGCTCACTCATCAGCTTAGTCATTTGTTTGCGAAAAGCGAAGTTGAAGAACAAAGCTATACACATCTTCTGAGTGAATTTGTAAAATAGAGTGTTGTGAGAAGTAGATATCCATCTAAGTGAGTGATATTACTTCAGAGAGTAGGATTTCTTTGTGATTTCTTACTGCGCACTTACGGCCTGTTCATTTGTTGATCGGCGTAAGCAGAGTGTACTGGTTACTTTGTGTTTCTAGTATAACCCAATATCTTTGTGACTTGGACGAGTGGATTAAAGGATATTCAAATCCATATAACCACTATAAAAATTACTTGTGTTTTTACTCGCACTTTTACTTGCATATTTCAAAATTGCATAAAACACATTAGTTAACTGTTTGAAAAAGAATTTAAAGGAGTTTATAAAACTGGGGAAACATTTTTCAAACTACTAGGAATACTTGTGAAAAACACTTTGAACATCCGCTGCAAGTACTCTAAGTATTAAAACTGATTTTAACAAAATCAGCTAAGTAATTATCAGACGAGTGGTCATCAAACCTGTTCAAAGATTTGTTCACGAACAGACTTGTAACTTATTACTCTGATCAGCTTAGTCTGTTCATAGTTAGAGAAAAGTTTTAAAGTTAAAATTCAAAGAAAATTTTAAAGAGGTTTATTCACCCCCCCTCTAAACCTCTTCTGACCACTTGGGACCAACACCACTCGTAGTTAAATAAAATCACCCTTATCATATATTTGGGTTTGATCCTTTTGTATCTAGCGTCCTTAGATGAAATAAGACGTCGATTGATTAGTTTATTCCCACCTTTTACTCATTCGTGGGGATTCGATACTCGGTATGTACTTACCGTTTTATATTACTTGTAACGACCGTATACTTGCGTGTTTGCGTATTAGTATCTGGAACACAACAATGCACCAAGATGATACGAGGTATTCCTTCAATCATTTGTCATTAATACCCTCGATCTTCAGTATTTATTACTCCAAGTGCATTTATTACCGTTGGACAGACTCTTTGATCCTTCTACTTGGCTGATGAGAACACAAGTCTGATGATGAACCGTGCTGATCCCAAACTTGAACAAATCTGATTTGAGTCGACTGATCTTCACCAGTCTGATTTCTTCCTTCAGCAGATCAGTAGTCTTCTGGACCTTGAATCTTTGACCCTTCTGATTTGTCTTCTTATTTGGTCAGAATTCTTCTAAGGGTCTTAACTAAGTGTTCCATACTTAGTTGATCCTGATGTTTTGGAAATCATCAAAACCTCCCTTAATTTCTTTGTCTTCAATACACTTTATCTTCATCTTCATCCAACAACGTATTTCCTTGTTAAATGTTCTTTAGATTTTAGATGAAGTTCATAATGACTTTCCTTAAAGAATACTGTAAACTTGGAGATACTGACATAAGTAAAATCTTTTAGTTACGAAGAACAATTCACGTAATAGAAAGAAAAAAAAATTAATGATTACAAAAAAAATTAATGATACAAATAAATATTTTATATGTTAATTATTTTTGAACATTCTGATTGGTTAATCCAGTTGGAAAATACATACTTTTTTTTTTAAAATTAAATTCTTACGGTATTTACCCGTTGGATCAAATGAATAAAATAAAATTGGATCGAATTAATTAAATATTTATAAATTTTTTTTCCTAATTATTGATACATATAGGTAAATTATTATTCTTCATATATTTTTATTTTCAAGTAATCTCAGAAATTATATTGGGGTAAATAAGTGTTTTTTTTAATTTAGATTCTTTAAATTACTTTCAATTTATATTGATGCAAATAAGTGAATTATTATTATTATTTTAAATTAATAATGGAAAACACTACAAGAAAACAGTTTTTTCCGATAGATTTTCCAACGAATTTTTTCGAAAATTCCGTCTGAAAATCGAATTTTTGACGGATTTTACCCGACCGAAATTCCTTCAAAAAAAAAAGCTATAGCAAAAATTTTCGACAGGAACTTCTGCGATGGGGTCTCTGACGGATGATCCGTCGTAAAAAGGAATTAGCAATTTAGTTTTTTGTTATTTTTTAAGATTTTTCGACGGGTTGGTCCTGTCGGAAAATAACTATTTTCTTTTTTTTTTAAATTTACGGACAACTCCAATCGGAAAATAAATATTTTCTATTTTAATTATTTTTGAACATTCTGACAGGTTAATCCCGTCAGAAATACGAACTTTTTTTTTAATTAAATTCCTACGGTATTTACCCGTTGGAAAATCAAATGAATAAAATAAAATTGATTCGAAATTAATTAAATATTTAATTATTTAATTTTTTTTTCTAATTTATATTGATTCATATAGGTAAATTATTATTCTTCATATATTTTTATTTTTAGGTTATCTCATAATTTATATTGATGTAAATAAGTGACTTTTTTTTAATTTTGATTCTTTTAATTAGTTTCAATTTATATTGATGCAAATAAGTGGATTATTATTATTACTATTGTTAATATTATTATTATTATATTTTTTAATGTTCGATTATTTTGTTTTTTTGTTTTAATTTGATCCACTAAGGTTATTTTTAAATATTATTTTTTTGAAATAATTATTTCTCACAAAAGTCCAATACTAAATTGATACAAACATGGTATTTTGTGGGACTTAGTATAACACTATCATATTGAACAAAAATAAAATACTTTCAAGAATATGCACGTGCATGTCATTTGAACTCGATGGCACCGTGTAACACCTGAAAAAGTTCAAAGTGAAATAAATAACCCTTAGTGGGAACTAATATTGAAATAAAATACAAGAGAGACGACTCTATAAAAAGTTACGGACAAGGAGGACTATCATCATCATTTATATTTGTTCAAAATTGTCATTAATCATATCTTCATACCATTTTCTTCCAGTAGATAATGTATATTATATAATATAGCTATAATTAGTCAAGCAATTATCTTTATTTTTTATGTATTATACCTCTGTATTTTCGATATCATTTAAAAGTATATTATGGATTTTAATTCTTATTTTTGAAATGATTAACAATATTTCTAGAGCAAAAATATTTTATTTAAAAAATGTCCTCATCATCAACTACATTTTAATATGGTTGATAAATAATTTTTCAATATTAGTACACAACATATTTAGTTTCTGTTAATAAAACATACTAATCATTATCAACATATATAGAAAAATTATTATAAATTCAAGAATATATGGAAAATTTTAATTATTGAAAAACATTTACTTATAGAATCTAATATTTTGTGTACTAATATAGAATTAGTTATCAAGAATATTAAAATGTAATTGATGATGATGGCATTTTTAGGAATATAATAATATTGCTTTGGTAAGAACACTTGTTGCTCTGACAATAACGATAGACTTTTAAAATAGTATACGAAAAATTTCTAAAAATGTACATCTTAATAATGTGAAATTGTCTGGATATCTCTTATCTAGTCATCTCATCCAGCAAGTAAATGTAGTTTCAACAGTATATAAGTCTAACTGTGCTACACAATAACATACCAATACTAAAGAATATACTTAGTACATTACATATATAGTCTTTTTTTTTTTTGTAAATTAAGTATCATGAAAGTTCATCAAATTTTGAAAACTTTTATTATAACAACTATTTTTGTGCTCCAAATCAATGGTTGTTTGTGCATTAATCTCAATTCAACCGAAGCTTCTTTAGCGTTTTCACCTGCTGTTGCGACTTGGTATGGACCTGAAACAGGATATGGAAGTGGTAATAATACATTATTTGCACGCACATATATTTGACAACTTTTATATGCAACATAGAGAATTAGAATAGCACGGATAAAAAAAATTGAGTTTAAACTAATGTGGTGCTTTCAACCACTTCTTAAAAGTGATTTTCAGCTTTTCACTTAAAAAAAAATTGGAATGTTTCTTAAAATCACAACTTTGCACATTCTCTTAAAATAAGTCATTTTCCATACAAAATTTAGAAGTTGGTTGATGCAGCTTCTACCTTGTGATGAGATTTTTGTAAATTATAAAAATCACTTAATTCACTGAGATTGAAAACACCAACAACTTTTGATTGTAAGCGGATTACGGACTTCTTTCAAAAATCTCAAAAAAAAAAAGGTTCAACAATGAATTTGGAGAAAACACCACCTTAAATTTCTTTATATTTGTAGGGGGGGCTTGTGGATTTGATAACGACGTAGCAAATGCTCCATACTATGGTCTTACAGCTGCGGGAAATCAAAACATATTTAAACACGGGAACGGTTGTGGGACTTGTTATCAGGTCTGAATATTATTCTCATAATTCATGTATATATAAGAGTTTATGTAAAATATTTACCTTAGTGTTGAATATTTGAAGTTGTTTATCTATGTGAGTCCAGATAAGATGCAAAAAAGACCCATCGTGTTCAGGACGTCCAATTAATGTGACAATAACTAATGAATGTCCTGGCGCTTGTAACAGTCAAGCTTTTCACTTTAGCTTAAGTGGAAAAGCTTTTGGTTATTTAGCAAAACCTGGTCAAGATTACGCATTAAGAAAAAAGGGAATAATTGATGTTGAATATAAAAGGTAATTGAATTTTTTTGTAATTTCGCACACTTTTATTATCACACATATGGTTTTCTTTCTTATCTTTTGGTGATGAAATCATATAGTTCAAACATGTAAAAGTGGCGTGAAACGGTAGTCTCATAGGGTTACATTCATCGTAAACCGGTGGATTATATCCATAAGGTTTGGATGATAAACACATGTGCATAAGAAGACAAAAAATTATCCTCTCATATACACATGTTGTTCATCCAACACCCCAATAAACTGAATCTACCGGGGTGGGCACATAATTTCTGTGTCATAGTGGTATTTTTCACACGATCGGATGAAATTCATCTTTTAACCTTTCGTAGCTATCTTTTCTATTATGTTCTTATGGTCAATTTTATTGTAAATGGAAAAATTATATATTTTATAAATATCAGTTATAACCTTGTTTGTTAATTTTGCAGGATTCCTTGTCATTACAAGGCAAACATAGCGTTTAAGATTGATATTGGTTCCAACCCTTATTATCTAGCCTTTGCGGTTGAAAATGTTAATATAGACGGTGACCTTGCTTCAATTTGGATAAAACCTTCGAATAGATATTGGTTAGCAGTGACACAATCGTGGGGTGCAACATGGATGGTTGAAATACCTATTGGCATAAAAGGCCCTTACACTGTGAGGATATATACTATTGAGTCCAGAAGGTCAATTACTGCATACAATGTAATCCCAGCCAATTGGGCTCCGGGAAAACGATATTACTCAAATGTTAACTTTTAGTTATGATGTCATTCGTGAACAATTACAATAAATACTTTATTAGGACTATATTCATGACACGATCATGAATACTTTAGATGAATAATTGTTAAGCTATGACAATCAATAAAATGACGTATGGCTTCTATTTTTGTTTTGGGATAAACTTGGTTCACTTAATAAAACATTCATCGCGACCTTAAGTCGGAATGAATATTTTTCAGTGTCTTAAATATCACAATTCATTTTAATTGTAGAAACATCCACAATGACTCTAAGATGTAGTGAAGCATTCGCTACCCTAATCCAACAAGTATAACACACATTCAAACTTCTTGTGAATGCTCATATTTCTTGTACTAATTCCTTGTGATTGATTTTCTTGCTACTTTACTTAATTCTTTAATACACTATTTGATTAGAAGAAAAAAAATTAAGATTCTTTTAGAAGTGGAACGTACATGAGTTAATTATAGATAAATGAAATCAGTTAGCTCCCAAATTATGAAATATCTCTGGATACGAATTTCCTTGTTATCTGTTCTTTAAATTTTAGATGAAGTTCATAATGACTTTCCTTTTAGAATACTGTAAACTTGGAGATACCGACATAAGTAAAATCTTTTAGTTATATCAGATTAAATCAAATTGAGAATTTCGCCAGCTCCATCTTCTTCTTCTAATTTCTTTCAAGAAATCAACCCATCAAGAAGTTCTTCGTTCCTGCACACAAATTTTCATCACATCAACACGTCAGACTCAATTCTCACTCTCCAATTTCACAAATTCATACACACAACAAACCGATCTACAATCAAGACACAGGTTTACATCACAATTATTCTCTCCAGATTATTCTTCCTTCGTTTTTTATACAAATCCTTTTCAATTTCTTCAAGATTCATCAAAAAAATCATCAATCATGGCCTCTGATTCAACAGAATCCAGTACCACCCAAATCCCCACCAGAAACAGAACCCCTGTAGAAGATCCCTCCAGCCCTTATTACTTGCATCCGGCTGATGGACCTGGTCTCACCATTGTTAATAAACTCATTTCTGATGATAATTTTCAATCCTGGAGTAGGGCCATGATCAAAGGGTTAATTGTCAAAAATAAATTAGGCTTTATTGATGGATCTATACTTAAACCCTCATCTGACCCTACCTTGATTAATTACTGGGAAAGAAACAACACTGTTGTTCTTTCTTGGCTTCAAAATGCTCTATCTCCTGAAATAGAGTCCAGCGATCTTTGGATAGAACTTAGAGACAGATTCAAACAGGGCAATGGCCCTAGACTTTACCAGTTAAGGAGAGACTTATTGAAACTCACTCAAGAAAAACTCTCTGTCAATAGCTATTTCACAAGATTCAAAGTGATTTGGGATGAAATTTTAAACTCCAGACCAGCTTGTACATGTGGGAAACTTGAGGAATACTTCCAAAATGAATACCTCTTTATTTTTCTAATGGGTCTTGATGACACTCTATCTCACACAAGGAGCCAGTTGCTACTTCTTGGACCATTTCCTACTGTTAATAAGGCTTTGGCTTTAATCATTCAAGAAGAAAAACAACTCTCTCTACAGGATTCTTCCCCTGGCTTGGATAGTCAGAATTCTATGGCCTTTGCTCTAAAGCCTACCCCAACCCCAGTCTACAATACCTCTCCTCGACCTCCATCCACTTATTCACCTAAACATCCTCTATACCATAACTACTGACCCCCTTCTCCAAACACTACTCCTCCATATTCCCCCAATCCTAGACCCTTTAATCCCAACTACAGGGGCAAACAAAGACCTTTTTGCACCCATTGTAACATGGCTGGTCACACCATGGAAACTTGCTTTAAGATTCACGGATATCCACCTGGTTACAGGCAACCATCCTACAGGAACACCACAGGCCAACCATCACAGGCCATCACAGGCCAACAACATCAACTTTACTACTGCAGACAACAACACAAATTCAGTTTCCACTCTGCCTGACTTTATGAACACTTTATCTCCTGAGCAATATCAGCAACTATCTACCTTGTTACAGTCACATTCTCCTGGTCAGTCACCCCGTCCTACATCCACAGATTCAACAGTCAATGCTTTCAGCATCCAATCAACTCCAGGTTCTTGTCTGTCCTTTACCTCTCTTAAATTTCCTACTAATTGTTGGATATTTGACTCTGGTGCTACACACAATATTTGCATGGATATATCTAAGTTTTCTCACATTACACACACCTCAAATACCACTGTTTCTTTACCTAATTCTTCCAATATTTCTGTATTTTATAGTGGTTCTATTCACATCACTTCTGAACTAATTTTACATAATGTTTTATATGTTCCTTCTTTTCACTTTAATCTAATATCAGTAAGTTCATTACTTCACAACAACACACACACCATTACATTTACTCATGACCTATTTTCTATTCAGGAGACCAAATCATTGAAGATGATTGGGCAGGGTAAACTGCACCATGGACTCTATCTGCTACAATCTCCTACTACATCTACTCAGGCCTCATGCAACAAAATAATTTCATACCACACTTGGCATGCTAGACTAGGACACCCCTCCCATTCTAGATTAGTTTCTATTAAAGATAGATTGAATTTTTCTGATTTACCTACTTCTGTTGTTCCACCTTGTACTATCTGCCCATTGGCTAAACAAAAAAGGCTCCCATTTCCTAATAATAATAATAATATGTCCTCTTCTGCTTTTGATTTGATTCACTGTGACCTTTGGGGACCATATCACATTACATCTCATACTGGTTTTAGATATTTTATTACTTTAGTAGATGATCATACTAGATTTACATAGATCTACCTCATCAAACATAAAAGTGAAACTAAGACTTTCATTCCTAAATTCATTTCTTTAATTCAAAATCAGTTCAATAAAACAATTAAAACTTTCAGGTCTGACAATGCCAATGAATTACTCTTTACTGACTTATTTTCACAACTTGGTATCATTCACCAATTTTCTAATGTTCAAACTCCACAACAAAATTCTGTTGTGGAGAGAAAACATCAGCATATTCTCAATATTGCCAGATCTTTACTTTTTCAGTCAAATTTACCTACTAATATGTGGTCTGATTGTGTTTTAACTGCTGTCTTTTTGATGAACAGAACCCCATATCTCTTTTACAAAATAATTCTCCTATTCTTTTTTAAGGGTCTTTGGTTGTCTGGCTTATGCCTCTACATTACCTCAACACATGAATAAATTTGAACCAAGGGCAAGACAATGTACTTTCATTGGCTATGCCCCTGGAATAAAAGGTTATAAATTATATGACAATCCTTCTAAAGAGATATTCCTATCCAGGGATGTCATATTCCATGAGAACATATTCCCCTTCCATTCTAATCCTTCCCTCAAGAACACTGACATACCTACTCCTATTTCTACTACAACATTTCCCCCTCACAACATGAATCCATTCCATTCTGACTTCCCCTCCCCACCTTCCCCAGTTCCTCAATCACCCACTGCTTCTCTTCCTATTCCCTCTCCTGAACCCACCCAAACTCTAAGAAGGTCTTCTAGACCAACCAAACCCCCATCTTACCTTCAGGACTTTCACTGTAATTTGACCAAACATAAACAGATAGCTTACCCTCTCTCATCTGTCCTATCTTATGCCAACATTTCAGAACCATTTAAAGCCATTTTATCCAACATATCTTCTACCTACGAACCCTCTACTTACAAACAGGCTATCAAACATCCTCAATGGGTACAAGCCATTAATGAGGAATTAACTGCTATGCTTAAAAACAAAACTTGGGTTGTTACTAATCTTCCTCCTCATAAGAATCCTATTGGCTGTAAATGAGTTTTAAAGCCAAAAGGAAATCAGATGGATCTATGGACAGTTACAAGGCAAGGTTGGTTGCTAAGGGTTTCACCCAAATTGAAGGGATTGACTACACTGACACTTTCTCCCCTGTTGCTAAACTGGTCACTGTCAGAACATTGATTGCCTTATCCATATCTCAAGGATGGTTATTGCATCAATAGATATCAATAATGCCTCCCTCAATGGTGATCTCTCAAAAGAAGTCTACATGGAATTACCTATGGGATATTTTCTTCCTCCTTCCACTAATACTGCCACATGTAAACAGGTTTGTAAATTGTCTAAATCTATATATGGTCTCAAACAGACAAGTAGGCAGTGGAATGCCAAACTTACTTCTGTTTTGCATTCTTTGGGATTTACTCAAATGATTATTCCTTATACACCAAGGGTAATGACTCTTCTTTTATTGCTTTATTAGTCTATGTGGATGACATTATCTTAGCTAGTCCTAACTTTCAGATTATTGCTCAAACTAAGTTGTCCCTACATCAACATTTTACATTAAAAGATTTGGGACAATTAAGGTATTTTTTAGGCATAGAACTTGCATATTCCAAGAGTGGTGTTGTCCTTTCTCAAAGACAATTCACACTACAGTTATTAGAGGATACAGGTTACTTAGCAAGTAAACCTGTTACCCTACCTATGGAACCCAACTCACAATTGGATTCAACCTCATCACCACCATTACTAGATGCTTCTTCATATATAAGATTAGTGGGTAGGTTAATTTATCTAACACTTACAAGACCTGATATTAGTTTTGCAGTACACAAGTTAAGTTAGTTCTTAGCTAAACCATGTGATTCTCATATGAATGCTGCTAATCATCTTCTCAAGTATCTAAAGACTAATCCCGGGCAGGGCTTATTATATTCTAAAGGAACTAACATTTCATTATCTGCATTCTGTGATGCAGATTGGGGCTCCTGTCCAGTAACAAGGAGATCAACTACGGGTTTTTGTGTGTTCTTAGGAAGTTCACTCATATCTTGGAAATCAAAACGACAGCCAACGGTATCTAGGTCTTCTGCTGAAGCAGAATACCGTGCCCTAGCTTCAACTACTAGTGAACTATTATGGCTTACACAATTATTGATAGACTTAAGGCAACTTACCTCCGTTCCAGTGCTGTTCTGTGACAATTCTTCTGCTATTCATTTGGCAAACAATCCCGTCTTCCATGAGCGCACCAAACATGTTGAGATTGATTGCCATTTTGTTCGTGAGCTCTTTTCTCGTCGACATATTCGTCTTCTCCCAATCAAATCCTCTCTGCAGCTCACGGACATTTTTACCAAAGCTCTTCCGCGCCCAGCTTTTCTTTCAATCTTGTCCAAGTTTGGTGTAAAAGATCTTTACACACCAAACTTGAGGGGGGCTATCAGATTAACAAGAGTTCAAGAGAAATTAGAAGAAGAAGATGGAGCAGGCAAAATTCCCAATTTGATTTAATTTTGTTATTTAAGGCTCCATTGTAATTAGCTGCTATGTATTAAGTTTATTTTTTATTTTTCCTTTTTCTTTTTCTTTTCGGCTGATTAGTTGTTAAGTTAGTTCTGTTAGTTTACTTATGTAACTATATATATAGTCTTGCACAATTATTGTAAATACATACATTCAATCAATAAAGATTTCAATATTCTTTCAATTTCTCCAGTTTATTTTCTCTCTTTACAATATATGTTTAGTTTACATAATTGATAAGTTACGAAGAACAATTCGTAATAGAAAGAAAAAAAATTAATGATTACACAAATATTAATCATAATAACAATGCCATCCTCCTTATGTATAAAGTTTAACATTAAATATTTTCACTTTAGTCTTTTCAAAGCGGTCCAGGACGAAGCACATCTTACGTGAGTTTAAGGTGACTAATTTTTCTGGGTATTTTCATCCGTTCACTATGATATATAAGGTTTAACTTAAGTACCCATAAACATTTTTTAATAATTAAGTTCCCGAAAATAATTTGATGAAGAATCATTTTAAAATTAATCTTTATAAATCGAAAATCATTTAGAAAAACCAAAATAATAATAGTAACACCTATTTGTATATATAAAAATGAGAAAATAATTATATGAATTGAGTATTTAAAAAAAAAACAATAATAACTCAGTTATTTGTATAAGTGGCTTCGGTGAAACCTTCCAAACTCGATTTTGATAATGGTTTCATAGAATATTGAGATTGTAGCATATTATTAAAAAATAGTTATTGTCTGATTGAATTTCGTAAAATTTGAGATTTGATTTGTATTGAAGTTTGGTTGTTGGGGTTTGGAGGAGAAAATAGATGGCATGTATTAAATCAATAACTTTATAGGGCTTAAAATAATATATTCTATTATATCATGTAATGAATTATGATGATGAATTATTATTATATTGTGTAGATGATTGAGAAGTAATTGTAATTACTGAAATTTATTTGCATATTCCTAGTCTATGAGACTTTTGTAGACATTGTAGTTGTGAATCCACCACATCATTTATTTTGATGATGTCAAGCCCTCCCAATGTTTTATGTTGTACATTTACTAGAAGGTCTATGAAAATATTACAGACCAGGTTTGACCAAGAATTTTATGTAATTATTATAATAAGTTATATTGTTATAAACATAATGTATGTTTAACGAGATAATTAATAAAAAAAATATGATATAATATATACAATATTGAAATGAACTTAATTTTTTCCATCTAATATAATCGAATATAACATTAAAATTGAAGTTGGATCTTTTAATAACAATTGATAAATACAATGCCTGAAATTCAATAATCAATAATATGATAAAATTTATAATGCAACTTAATTTTATCATTGAGATATAACAATATTCGGGTTTGGAAAAACGTAATTGAGTTTAACATAATTTGACTTGATAATTAAATAAAATTCAGACAGAATTTTAAATTGAAAATGAAAAACACTACAAGAAAATCAGTTTTTTTCGATAGAATTTCCAATGAATTTTTTTGGAAATTTCGTCTGAAAACTGAATTTTCGACGGAGTTTACCCGTCGGAAATTTCATCAGAAAAACAGCCGTAGTAAAATTTTCCGACAGAATTTTGGAGGGGGTTTTTCCGACGGAGGCTAAGGTTGGAAGATCCGTCGCAAAATTTTTCGATAGGAAATTCTGCGACGGGGTCTCTGACGGATGGTCTGTCGTAAAAAGGAATTAGCAATTTAGTTTTTTTGTCATTTTTTAAGATTTTCCGACGGGTTAATCCCGTCAAAAATAACTATTTTCTTTTAAATTTTTCTAAAATTTCCGACAGGCAACTCCCTTTGGAAAATAAATATTTTTTAATATTTCGACGGGTTAATCCCGTCGGAAAATACTTATTTTTTTTAAATTAAATTCCCAACGGGATTTACCTGTTTGAAAATCAAATAAATAAAATAAAATTGACTCGAAATTAGTTGAATATTTAATTTTTCTAAAATTGTTTTCTAATTTATATTTATACATATAGGTAAATTATTATTCTTCATATTTTTTTTATTTTTCAAATTATCTCATAATTTATATTGATGTAAATAAGTGACTTTTATTTTTTAATTTTTATTCTTTCAATTAGTTTCAATTTATATTGACACAATTAAGTGAATTATTATTATTATTATTATTATTAATATTATTATTATTATTATTATTAATATCATTATTATTATATTTTTTAATGTTCGATTCTTTTTTTTTTTGGTTTTCGATTCAATAAGGTTATTTTAAATATTATTTTTTTGAAATAATTATTTCTCATAAAAGTCCGAGACTAAATTGATACCAACATGGTATTATGTGGGACTTAGCATAACACTATCATATTGAACAAACAAAAATACCTTGAAGAATATGCACGTGCATGTCATGTGAGCTCGATGGAACTGTGTAACACCTGGAAAAATTCAAAGTGAAATAAATAACCCTTAGTGGGAACTAATATTGAAATAAAATACAAAAGAGATGACTCTATTAAAAGTTACAGACAAGGAGGACTATCAACTTCATTTATCTTTCTTCAAAATTGTCATTATTCATATCTTCATACCATTTTCTTCCAGTAAATAATGTATACTATATAATATAGCTATAATAAGGCAATCAATTATCTTTATTTTTTATGTATTATACCTCTGTATTTTCGATATCATTTAAGAGAATATTAGGGATTTTCTCATTTTTGAAATGATTAACGATATTGCTATAGCAAAATTATTTTATTTAAAAAAAATGCCCTCATCATCAACTACATTTTAATATGGTTTATAAATAATTTTTCTATATCAGTACACAACATATTTAGTTTCTATTAATAAAACTTACTAAACATTATCAAAATATATAGAAAACTTATTATATTTTCAAGAATATATGGAAATTTTAATTATAGAAAAATATTTACTTATAGAAACGAATATTTTGTGTACTGATATAGAAAAATTAGTTATCAAGAATATTAAAATGTAATTGATGATGAGGGCATTTTTAGGAATACAATAATATTGCTTTGGCAAGAACAATTGTTGCTCTGACAATATCGATAGACTATTGAAATAGTATAAGACAAATTTCTAATTACTGGGAAATAGATCTTTGGAGTTTGGTTGTTGTGGTTTGGAGAAGAAAACTGGGTGGTATATATCAAATCAATAACTTTATAGGCCTTAAAGTAATATATTATATTATATCATGTAATGAATTAAGATGATAGATTATTATTAAATTGTATAAATGATTGAGAAGTAATTCTAATTACTGAAAAATTCTTGCATGTATCTGGTCTATGAAATTTTTGTAGACTTGTGGTCGTAAATCCACCACATCATTTATTTTAATGATGTCATGCTCTCACAATGTGTTATGTCGTGCACTTACAACCACAAGGTCTATGAAAATATCATAAACCAAGTATGTACAAGAATTTTATGTAATTATTTATTGTGATTTTATAATAAATTATTTTATTATAAACATAATGTATATTTAATGAGACAATTAATAAAAAAAAATTATGATATAATATATACAATATTGAAATGAATTTAATTTTTTTTTTCAACTAATATAATCGAATATAACATTTAAAAAATATAAATTCGAAACAAAAAGATGATTAAAAAAAGACTCAACTCCAGCCCCTATAAATCAGCATTTCCATTAATAGATTTGCTTAGGAGCACAACTAGACATTTTTCATCATCCTCTAGGAGGCTGAAGTATCAAACTGAGGCAAAGGCAAAAATTAAGCTCCATTTGTCGAATTTCTTATCTTTGTGATAATTGCATAATGCCGTTAACATATTACTATTATAGTTTCTCCTTGAATTTTATTGCGTACCTTTTTCCTAATTTGTTTTTCTTGGTTTTAAAAAATATTTTCGATCCTATTCCATTTATTTTTAACGAGTATGTGTCAAACTATTTATTAATTAAATCTAATAAACTGTAAATTTACAGCTCGGATCGAAGAGAACAATGAATATAGATCCCTCCACTATATTGACTCCAATATAATTCAAACGAATCACTCTTGTTAGTGAGAGTGAGAAAGAGAGTGAGAATAAGAAAGATGAAAGATAACATAATTGGACAAGTCCATTAATATGGGCCAAAGTCTATAGTGGGCCTACTAGGGTGTCCACAAATTTCTATAATGCCAGAGCCATAATAAAGAGGGTAAATGATATTGATGGTTCTCATTAGCTGTAACTTTTAATAGACTCATTCATCTTGTATTTTATTTTTTCATTAGTCCCCCGCTACAATATATTTGTTTCACTTTGGATTTTGTAGGCGGTCCATGGTCACGCCGAACTCACGTGACATGCAGTTACATATATTTTAGAGTATTTTTGTCCACAATGATAGTAATACACATATGTCCCTAAATTTTATGCAAAATAAAAATAAACAATCTCAAAAAATAAAATTTAAAAATAATCTTTATGAATCAAAAACATTTTAAAAGAAAAAAAATAATTCACCTATTCCTATCAATATAAATTACAAAATAATTAAAGGAATCTGAAATTCAAAATGATAAATTCTAAAAAATGATAACAATTATTCCCTATTTGTATTCGTATGAATTATAAAACAATTTAAAATATTGAAAACGTAAAACAAAAAAAAGTTGTAATTCACCTACTTGTATCAATATAAATAGGTGAGTGTTTTGATTTATATTAAAATTTATAATTTATATTCATACAAATAGGTGAATTATTAATACATTTTTTTGAATTTTTGAATTTTTTGTTTATGATATTTTTTCTAATTTATATTGATACATATAGGTGAATTATTATCCTTCATATTATTTTATTTTTCAAATGATCTCATAATTTATATCTTTTAATGTTCGATTTTGTTTTTTCATTTTACTAAGGTTATTTTTAAATATTATTTTTCTGAAATAATTATTTCTCATAAAAGTCCGAGAATAAATTGATACAAACATGGTATTATGTGGTTCTTACTATAACACTGTCATAGTGAACAAACAAAAATATCTTCCAGAATATGCACGTGCATGTCATGTGAGCTCGACGTTACCGTGTAACGCCTGAAAAAGTCCAAAGTGAAATAAATAAACCTTAGTGGGGACTAATCTTGGAATAAAAATACTAGAGAGACGACTCTGTAAAAAGTTATAGACAATGAGGACTATCAACATAATTTATCTTTGGTCAAAATTGTCATTATTCAAATCTTCATACCATTTTCTCTCCGCAAATAAATGTATACTATATAATAAGGCAATCAATTATCTTTATTTTTTTATGTACTATACCTCCGTATTTTCGATATCATTGAAGAGAATATTAGGGATTTTCTTATTTTTGAAATGATTAGCGATATTGCTAGAGCAAAATTATTATATCTATAAAAGGCTCTCATCATCAACTACATTTAAATATGATTGATAAATAATTTTTCTATATTAGTACACACCATATTTAGTTTTTATTAATAAAACTAATTAAACATTATCAACATATATAGAAAATTACTATATTTTAAAGAATATATGGAAAATTTTAATTATAGAAAAAAAATTAATTATAGAATCTAATATTTTGTGTACTAATATAGAAAAATTAGTTATCAAGAATATTAAAATGTACTTGATGATGAGGGCATTTTTAGAAATATAATAATATTGCTTTGGCAAAAACAATTGTTGCTCTGACAATATCGATAGACTTTTGAAATAGTATAAGAAGAATTTCTAAAATTATACATATTAATGATATGAAATTGTTTTGATATCTTAATCTAGTCATCTCATCCAGTTAGTATGCGAAGTTTCAACAGTATAAAAGTCTAACTCTGCAACACAATAACACATATATACTATAGAATATACGTAGTACATTACATATATTGTCTTTTTTTTATTTGTAAATTAAGCATCATGAAAGTTCATCAAATTTTTAATACTTTTATTATAACAACTATTTTTGTGCTCCAAATCAATGGTTGTTTGTGCATTAATCTCAATTCAACCGAAGCTTCTTTAGCATTTTCACCTGCTGTTGCGACTTGGTATGGACCTGAAACAGGATATGGAAGTGGTAATAATACTTTCTTTGTACGCACGTATATTTGACAACTTTTGTATGCAACATAGAGAATTAGAATAGCACGGATAAAAAAAAAAAGTTGAGTTTAAACTAATGTAGTGTTTTCAACCTCTTCTTAAAAGTGATTTTAGGCTTTTCAATTTAAAAAAAAAATTGGAATGTTTCTTAAAATCACAACTATGCACATTCTCTTAAAATAAGTCATTTTCTGTACAAAATTCAGAAGTTGGTTGATGCAGCTTCTACCTTGTGATGAAATTATTTTATAAATTTTCAAAATCACTTAATTCTCTATGATTGAAAACACCAACAACTTTTGATTGTAAGCTGATTACGGACTTCTTTCAAAAATCTCAAAAAAGAAGTTCAACCATGAATTTGTAGAAAACACCACCTTAAATATCTTTATATTTGTAGGGGGAGCTTGTGGACTTGATAACGATGTAGCAAATGCTCCATACTATGGTCTTATAGCTGCGGGAAATCAAAACATATTTAAACACGGGAACGGTTGTGGGACTTGTTATCAGGTCTAAATATTATTCCTATAATTCATGTATATATAAGATTTTATGTAAAATATTTACCTTAGTGTTGAATATTTGAAGTTGTTTATCTATGTGAATCCAGATAAGATGCAGAAAAGACCCATCGTGTTCAGGACGTCCAATTATTGTGACAATAACTGATGAATGTCCCGGTGCTTGTAACAATCAAGCTTTTCACTTTGACTTAAGTGGAAAAGCTTTTGGTTATTTAGCAAAACGTGGTCACGATTACGCATTAAGAAAAATGGGAATAATTGATGTTGAATATAAGAGGTAACTGAACTTTTTTTAATTTCTCACACTTTTATTATCACACATATGGTTCTCTTTCTTATCTTTTTGGTGATGGAAATCATATAGTTCAAACATGTAAAAATAGCGTGAAATAGTAGTGTCATAGGGTTAAATTCATCCTACACCGGTGGATTATATCCATAAGGTTTGGATGATAAATACATGTGCATAAGAAGACAAAAAATTATCCTCTCATATATACATGCCGCTCATCCAACACCTCAATAAACTGAATCTACCGGCGTAGGAACATAATTTCTGTGTCATTGTTGTATCTTTCACACGATCGATTGATATTCATTTTTTAACCTTTCGTAGCTATCTTTTCTGTTATGTTCTTATGGTCAATTTTAGGGTAAATGAAAAACTTAAATATTTTATAAATATCAATTATAACCTTGTTTGTTAATTTGCAGGGTACCTTGTCATTACAAGGCAAACATAGCGTTTAAGATTGATATTGGTTCCAACCCTTATTATCTAGCCTTTGCGGTTGAAAATGTGAATATAGATGGTGACCTTGCTTACGTTTCGATAAAACCTTCGAATGGAAATTGGTTAGCAATGAAACAATCATGGGGTGCAACATGGATGGTTGGAATACCTATTGGCATAAAAGGCCCTTACACTGTGACGATAACAACTATTGAGTCCAGAAGGTCAATTACTGCATACAATGTAATCCCAGCCAATTGGGCTCCGGGAAAACGATATTACTCAAAGGTTAACTTTTAGTTATGATGTCGTTCATGAACAATTACAATAAATACTTTATTAGGACTATATTCATGACACGAGCATGAATACTTTAGATGAATAATTGTTAAGCTATGACAATCAATAAAAAGACGTATGGCTTCTATTTTTGTTTTTGGATAAACTTAGTTCACTTAATAAAACATTCATCGCGACCTTAAGTCGGAATGATTATCTTTTCAGTGTCATAAGTATCACGATTCATTTTAATTATAGAAACATCCACAATGACTCTAAGATGTAGGGAAGCATTCACTACCCTAATCCAACAAGTATAACACACATTCAAACTTCTTGTGAAAGCTCATATTTCTTGTACAAATTCCTTGTGATTGATTTTCTTGCTACTTTTCTTAATTCTTAAATACACTATTTGATTAGAAGAAAACAAATTAAGATTCTTTTTGAAGTGGAACATACATGAGTTAATTATAGATAAATGAAATCCGTTAGCTCCCAAATTATGAAATATCTCTTGTTAAATGTTCTTTAGATTTTGGATGAAGTTCATAATGACTTTCCTTTAAGAATACTGTAAACTTGGAGATACCGACATAAGTAAAATCTTTTAGTTACGAAGAACGATTCACGAAATAGAAAAAAAAAATTAATGATTACAAAAAAATTAATCATAATAATAATCCCATCCTCCTTACGTATAAAGTTTAACATTAAATTTTTTTCACTTTAGTCTTTTCAAAGCTGTCCAGAACGAAGCTGAGCTCACGTGAGTTTCAGGTGACTAATTTTTTTGGATATTTTCGTTCATTCACTATGATAGGGTTACACTTAAGTACCCCATAAATCTATTTTAATAATTAAGTTCCCGAACTTTATGAAAAATAATAATTTGATGAAGAATCATTTAAAAAAATAGTTATTGCCTGATTGAATTTTGTAAAATTTGAGATTTGATTTGTATTGGAGATTGGTTGTTGGGGTTTGGAGGAGAAAACCGGGTGGTATTTATTAAATCAATAACTTTATAGGGCTTAAAATAATATATTCTATTATATCATGTAATGAATTAAAATGATGAAATATTAATTGTACAGATGATTGAGAAATAATTGTAATTACTTAAATTTATTTGCATATACCTAGTCTATGAGATTTTTGTAGACATTGTAGTTGTAAATCCACCACATCATTTATTTGATGCCAAGCTCTCCCAATGTGTTATGTTGTACATTTACTAGAAGGTCTATGAAAATATTATAGACCAGGTCCGTGCAAGAATTTTAAGTAATTATTTATTGTGATTATCGTAATAAATTATATTGTTATAAACATAATGTATATTTAATGAGATAATTTATAAAAAAATAATTGATAATTAAATAAAATTCAGACACAATTTTAAATTTAAAATGAAAAACACTACAAGAAAGCAGTTTTGGACGAGAGGCTAAGATTGGAAAATTCGTCGGAAAATTTTTCGACAGGAACTTCTGCGCTCGTAAAATGGAATTAGCCATTTAGTTTTTTGTTATTTTTTAAGATTTTCCTACGGGTTAATTCCGTCGGAAAATAACTATTTTATTTTTAAATTTTTCTAAATTTACGGGCAACTCACCTCAGAAAATAAATATTTTTTATTTTAATTAATTTTTAACATTCTGACAGGTTAATTCTGTCGGAAATATGTATTTTTTTTAAAATTAAATTCCTACGGTATATAGCCGTTGGAAAATAAAAGGAATAAAATAAAATTGATTCGAAATTAATTTAATATTTAATTTATTAATTTTTTTTTCTAATTTATATTGATTCATATAGGTAAATTATTATTCTTCATATATTTTTATTTTCAAGTTATCTCATAATTTACATTGACGTAAATAAGTGATTTTTTTTCTTAATTTTGATTCTTTTAATTAGTTTCAATTTATATTGAAGCAAATAAGTGAATTATTATTATTATTATTATATTTTTTAGTGTTCGATTATTATTTTTTGTTTTGATCCACTAAGGTTATTTTTAAATATTATTTTTTGAAATAATTATTTGTCATAAAAGTCCAAGACTAAATTGATACAAACATGGTATTTTGTGGGACTTAGTATAACACTATCATATTGAACAAACAAAATTACCTTCAAGAATATGCACGTGCATGTCATGTGAGCTCGATGGCACCGTGTAACACCTGAAAAAGTTCAAAGTGAAATAAATAACCCTTAGTGGGAACTAATATTGAAATAAAATACAAGAGGGACGAATATGTAAAAAATTACAGACAAGGAGGACTATCATCATCATTTATCTTTATTCAAAATTGTCATTATTCATATCTTCATACCATTTTCTTCCAGTAAATAATGTATATTAAATTATATAGCTATAATAAGGCAATCAATTATCTTTATTTTTTATGTATTATACCTCTGTATTTTCTATATTTTTTTAAGAGAATATTATGGATTTTAATTCTTATTTTTGAAATGATTAACAATATTGCTAGAGCAAAATTATTTTATTTAAAAAAATGCCCTCATCATCAACTACAATTTAATATGGTTGATAAATAATTTTTCAAATATTGGTACACAACATATTTAATTTTTGTTAATAAAACATACTAATCATTATCAACATATATTGAAAAATTATTATATTTTCGAGAATATATGGAAAATTTTAATTAAAGAAAAACATTTACTTATAGAATCTAATATTTTGTGTACTAATATAGAATTAGTTATCAAGAATATTAAAATGTAATTGATGATGATGGCATTTTTAGGAATATAATAATATTGCTTTGGCAAGAACAATTGTTGCTCTGACAATATCGATAGACTTTTAAAATAGTATACGAAAAATAATATATTCTATTATATCATGTAATGAATTAAGAAGATGAATTATTATTATATTGTATATATGATTGAGAAGTAATTGTAATTACTGAAAATTATTTGCATATACCTAGTCTATGAGATTTTTGTGGACATTGTAGTTGTAAATTTACCACATCATTTATTTTGATGATGTCATGCCCTCCCAATGTGTTATGTTGTACATTTACTAGAAGGTCTATGAAAATATTACAGACCAGGTCTGTGCAAGAATTTTATGTAATTATTTATTGTGATTATTATAATAAGTTATATTGTTATAAACATAATGTATGTTTAATGAGATAATTAATAAAAAAAATATGATATAATATATACAATATTGAAATGACCTTAATTTTTTCCATCGAATATAACATTTAAAATTAAAGTTGGATCTTTTGATAACAATTGATGAATACAATGATTGAAATGCAATAATCAAATAATATAATAAAATTTATAATGCAACTTAATTTTATCACTGAAATATAACATTTTTAGGGTTTGGTAAAGCGTAATTGAGTTTAACTTAATTTGACTTGATAATTAAATAAAATTCAGACAGAATTTTAAATTGAAAATGAAAAACACTACAAGAAAATCAGTTTTTTCCGACGTATTTTCCAATTTTTCCGAAAATTCCATCTAAAATTCGAATTTTTGACGGATTTTACCCATCGAAAATTCCATAAGAAAAAAAGCCGTAGCAAAATTTTTTGATTGAATTTTTGATGGGAGGCTAAGATTGGAAGATTCGTCGGAAAATTTTTCGACAGGAAGTTCTGTGATGGGGCCCCTGACGGATGATCGATCGTAAAAAGGAATTAGTAATTTTGTTTTTTGCAATTTTTTAAGATTTTTCGACGGGATTATTTCTAAAATTTACGGGCAATTCCCGTCCGAAAATAAATATTTTCTATTTTAATTATTTTTGAACATTTTGACATGTTAATCTCATCGGAAATACATACTTTTTTTGTTAAAAATTAAATTCCTACGGTATTTACCCGTTGGAAAATCAAATGAATAAAATGAAATTGATTCGAAATTAATTAAATATTTAATTTTTTTTTCTAATTTATATTGATTCATATAGGTAAATTATTATTCTTCATATATTTTTATTTTCATGTTATCTCATAATTTATATTGATGTAAATAAGTGGTTATGTTTTTTTAAATTTTGATTCTTTTAATTAGTTTCAATTTATATTGATGCAAATAAGTGAATTATTATTATTATTTTAAAATGAAAATGAAAAACACTACAAGAAAAGCAGTTTTTTCCGACGGATTTTCCAACAATTTTTTCCGGAAATTTCGTCTGAAAATCGAATTTTTGACGGATTTTACCTGTCGGAAATTCCATCAAAAAAAAGTTGTAGCAAAATTTTTCGATGGAATTTTGGACGGGAGGCTAAGATTGGAAGATTAATCGGAAAATTTTTCGACAGGAACTTCTGCGATGGGGTCTCTGACGGATGATCCGTCGTAAAATGGAATTAGCCATTTAGGTTTTTTGTTATTTTTTAAGATTTTCCGACGGGTTAATCCCGTCGGAAAATAACTATTTATTTTTTAAATTTTTTCTAAATTTACGGCCAACTCCCGTCAGAAAATAAATATTTTCTATTTTAATTATTTTTGAACATTCTGATAGCTTAATCCCGTCGGAAATACGTACTTTTTTTTTTAAATTAAATTCCTACGGTATTTAGCCGTTGGAAAATCAAAGGAATAAAATGAAATTGATTCAAAATTAATTAAATATTTAATTTATTTAAAAAAATATCTAATTTATATTGATTTCATATAGGTAAATTATTATTCTTCATATATTTTTATTTTCAAGTTATCTCATAATTTATATTGATGTAAATAAGTGATTTTTTTTTAATTTTGATTCTTTTAATTAGTTTCAGTTTATATTGATGCAAATAAGTGAATTATTATTATTATTATTATTATTATTATTATTATTATTATTATTATTATTATTATTATTATTATTATTATTATATTTTTTAGTGTTCGATTATTTTGTTTTTTGTTTTTGATCCACTAAGGTTATTTTTAAATATTATTTTTTGAAATAATTATTTCTCATAAAAATCCAAGACTAAATTGATACAAACATGGTATTTTGTGGGACTTAGCATAACACTATCATATTGAACAAACAAAATTACCTTAAAGAATATGCACGTGCATGTCATGTGAGATCGATGGTACCGTGTAACATCTGAAAAAGTTCAAAGTGAATTAAATAATCCTTAGTGGGAACTAATGTTGAAATAAAATACAAGAGAGACGACTCTGTAAAAAATTACAGACAAGGAAGACAATCATCATCATTTATATTTGTTCAAAATTGTCATTATTCATATCTTCATACCATTTTCTTCCAGTAAATAATGTATATTTTATAATATAGCTATAATAAGGCAATCAATTGTCTTTATTTTTTATGTATTATACCTCTGTATTTTCTATATTTTTTTAAGAGAATATTATGGATTTTAATTCTTATTTTTGAAATGATTAACAATATTGCTAGAGCAAAATTATTTATTTAATAAAATTCCCTCATCATCAACTACATTTTAATATGGTTGATAAATAATTTTTCAAATATTAGTACACAACATATTTAGTTTCTGTTAATAAAACATACTAATAATTATCAACATATATTGGAAAATTATTATATTTTCAAGAATATATGGAAAATTTCAAGGATGGTTATTGCATCAATAGATATCAATAATGCCTTCCTCAATGGTGATCTCTCAGAAGAAGTCTACATGGAATTACCTATGGGATATTCTCCTTCTCCTTCCACTAATACTGCCACATGTAAACAGGTTTGTAAATTGTCTAAATCTATATATGGTCTCAAGCCAGCAAGTAGGCAGTGGAATGCCAAACTTACTTCTGTTTTGCATTCTTTGGGATTTACTCAAAGTCTTTCTGATTATTCCTTATACACCAAAGGTAATGACTCTTCTTTTATTGCTTTATTAGTCTATGTGGATGACATTATCTTAGCTAGTCCTAACTTTCAGATTATTGCTCAAACTAAGTTGTCCCTACATCAACATTTGACATTAAGAGATTTGGGACAATTAAGGTATTTTTTAGGCATAGAACTTGCATATTCCAAGAGTGGTGTTGTCATTTCTCAAAGACAATACACACTACAGTTATTAGAGGATACAGGTTACTTAGCAAGTAAACCTATTACCCTACCTATGGAACCCAACTCACAATTGGATTCAACCTCATCACCACCATTATTAGATGCTTCTTCATATAGAAGATTAGTGGGTAGGTTAATTTATCTAACACTTACAAGACTTGATATTAGTTTTGCAGTACACAAGTTAAGTCAGTTCTTAGCTAAACCTTGTGATTCTCATATGAATGCTGCTAATCATCTTCTCAAGTATGTAAAGACTAATCCTGGGCAGGGCTTATTATATTCTAAAGGAACTAACATTTCATTATCTGCATTCTGTGATGCAGATTGGGGCTCCTGTCCAGTAACAAGGAGATCAACTACGGGTTTTTGTGTGTTCTTAGGAAGTTCACTCATATCTTGGAAATCAAAACGACAGCCAACGGTATCTAGGTCTTCTGCTGAACCAGAATACCGTGCCCTAGCTTCAACTACTAGTGAACTATTATGGCTTACACAATTATTGAAAGACTTAAAGCGACTTACCTCCGTTCTAGTGCTGTTCTGTGACAATTCTTCTGCTATTCATTTGGCAAACAATCCCGTCTTCCATGAGCGCACCAAACATGTTGAGATTGATTGCCATTTTGTTCGTGAGCACTTTTCTCGTCGACATATTCGTCTTCTCCCAATCAAATCCTCTCTGTAGCTCACAGACATTTTTACCAAAGCTCTTCCTCGCCCAGCTTTTCTTTCAATCTTGTCCAAGTTTGGTGTAAAAGATCTTTACACACCAAACTTGAGGGGGGCTATTAGATTAACAAGAGTTCAAGGGAAATTAGAAGAAGAAGATGGAGCAGGCAAAATTCCCAATTTGATTTAATTTTGTTATTTAGGGCTCCATTGTAATTAGCCGTTAAGTATTAAGTTTATTTTTTATTTTTCCTTTTTCTTTTTCTTTTCGGCTGATTAGTTGTTAAGTTAGTTCTGTTAGTTTACTTATGTAAATATATATATAGTCTTGCACAATTATTGTAAATACATACATTCAATCAATAAAGATTTCAATATTCTTTCAATTTCTCCAGTTTATTTTCTCTCTTTACAATATATGTCTAGTTTACATAATTGATAAGTTACGAAGAACAATTCACGTAATTGAAAGAAAAAAAATTAATGATTACACAAATATTAATCATAATAACAATGCCATCCTCCTTATGTATAAAGTTTAACATTAAATATTTTCACTTTAGTCTTTTCAAAGCGGTCCAGGACGAAGCACAACTTACGTGAGTTTAAAGTGACTAATTTTTCTGGGTATTTTCATCCGTTCACTATGATATATAAGGTTTAACTTAAGTACCCATAAACATTTTTTAATAATTAAGTTCCCGAAAATAATTTGATGAAGAATCATTTTAAAATTAATCTTTATAAATCGAAAATCATTTAGAAAAACCAAAATAATAATAGTAACACCTATTTGTATATATAAAAATGAGAAAATAATTATATGAATTGAGTATTTTTAAAAAAACAATAATAACTCAGTTATTTGTATAAGTGGCTTCGGCGAAACCTTCCAAACTCGATTTTGATAATGGTTTCATAGAATATTGAGATTGTAGCATATTATTAAAAAATAGTTATTGTCTGATTGAATTTTGTAAAATTTGAGATTTGATTTGTATTGAAGTTTGGTTGTTAGGGTTTGGAGGAGAAAATTGGTGGCATGTATTAAATCAATAACTTTATAGGGCTTAAAATAATATATTCTATTATATCATGTAATGAATTATGAAGATGAATTATTATTATATTGTGTAGATGATTGAGAAGTAATTGTAATTACTGAAATTTATTTGCATATTCCTAGTCTATGAGATTTTTGTAGACATTGTAGTTGTGAATCCACCACATCATTTATTTTGATGATGTCAAGCCCTCCCAATGTGTTATGTTGTACATTTACTAGAAGGTCTATGAAAATATTACATACCAGGTTTGTGCAAGAATTTTATGTAATTATTTATTGTGATTATTATAATAAGTTATATTGTTATAAACATAATGTATGTTTAATGAGATAATTAATAAAATAATATGATATAATATATACAATATTGAAATGAACTTAATTTTTTCCTTCTAATATAATCGAATATAACATCTAAAATTGAAGTTGGATCTTTTAATAACAATTGATAAATACAATGCTTGAAATGCAATAATCAAATAATATGATCAAATTTATAATGCAACTTAATTTTATCATTGAGATATAACAATATTAGGGTTTGGAAAAACGTAATTGAGTTTAACTTAATTTGACTTGATAATTAAATAAAATTCAGACAGAATTTTAAATTGAAAATGAAAAACACTACAAGAAAAGCAGTTTTTTTCGATAGAATTTCCAACGAATTTTTCCGGAAATTTCGTCTGAAAATCGAATTTTCGACGGATTTTACCCGTCGGAAATTTCATCAGAAAAACAGCCGTAGTAAAATTTTCCGACAGAATTTTGGAGGGGATTTTTCCGACGGGAGGCTAAGGTTGGAAGATCCGTCGGAAAAATTTTCGATAGGAAATTCTGCGACGAGGTCTCTGACGGATGGTCCGTCGTAAAAAGGAATAGCAATTTAGTTTTTTTGTCATTTTTTAAGATTTTCCGACGGGTTAATCCAGTCAAAATTAACTATTTTCTTTTAAATTTTTCTAAAATTTCCGACAGACAACTCCCTTTGGAAAATGAATATTTTTTTAATTTTTTTTAATATTTCGACGAGTTAATCCCGTTGGAAAATACTTATTATTTTTTTAGTTAAATTCCCGACGGGATTTACCTGTTTGAAAATCAAATAAATAAAATAAAATTGACTCGAAATTAGTTAAATATTTAATTTTTTTAAAATCATTTTCTAATTTATATTTATACATATAGGTAAATTATTATTCTTCATATTTTTTTATTTTTCAAATTATCTCATAATTTATATTGATGTAAATAAGTGACTTTTATTTTTTAATTTTTATTCTTTCAATTAGTTTCAATTTATATTGACGTAATAAGTGAATTATTATTATTATTATTATTATTATTAATATCATTATTATTATATTTTTTAATGTTCGATGCTTTTTTTTTCTGGTTTTCGATTCAATAAAGTTATTTTAAATATTATTTTTTTTGAAATAATTATTTCTCATAAAAGTCCGAGACTAAATTGATACCAACATGGTATTATGTGGGACTTAGCATAACACTATCATTTTGAACAAACAAAAATACCTTCAAGAATATGCACGTGCATGTCATGTGAGCTCGATGGAACTGTGTAACACCTGGAAAAATTCAAAGTGAAATAAATAACCCTTAGTGGGAACTAATATTGAAATAAAATACAAAAGAGATGACTCTATTAAAAGTTACAGACAAGGAGGACTATCAACTTCATTTATCTTTCGTCAAAATTGTCATTATTCATATCTTCATACCATTTTCTTCCAGTAAATAATGTATACTAAATAATATAGCTATAATAAGGCAATCAATTATTTTTATTTTTTATGTATTATACCTCTGTATTTTCGATATCATTTAAGAGAATATTAGGGATTTTCTCATTTTTGAAATGATTAATGATATTGCTATAGCAAAATTATTTTATTTAAAAAAAATGCCCTCATCATCAACTACATTTTAATATGGTTTATAAATAACGGTTGTGGCACGATGCCCTTAAAGCCTGACTTGCTCCTACGGAACCAAGGTCGAAAAGATCCTGGGAGTATGGCGTTTTCTATATCAGTACACAACATATTTAGTTTCTATTAATAAAACTTACTAAACATTATCAACATATATAGAAAAATTATTATATTTTCAAGAATATATGGAAATTTTAATTATAGAAAAATATTTACTTATAGAAACGAATATTTTGTGTACTGATATAGAAAAATTAGTTATCAAGAATATTAAAATGTAATTGATGATGAGGGCATTTTTAGGAATACAATAATATTGCTTTGGCAAGAACAATTGTTGCTCTGACAATATCGATAGACTATTGAAATAGTATAAGGCAAATTTCTAATTACAGGGAAATAGATCTTTGGAGTTTGGTTGTTGTGGTTTGGAGAAGAAAACTGGGTGGTATATATCAAATCAATAACTTTATAAGCCTTAAAGTAATATATTATATTATATCATGTAATGAATTAAGATGATAGATTATTATTAAATTGTATAAATGATTGAGAAGTAATTCTAATTATTGAAAAATTCTTGCATGTATCTGGTCTATGAGATTTTTGTAGACTTGTGGTCGTAAATCCACCACATCATTTATTTTAATGATGTCATGCTCTCACAATGTGTTATGTCGTGCACTTACTACCACAAGGTCTATGAAAATATCATAAACCAAGTCTGTACAAGAATTTTATGTAATTATTTATTGTGATTTTATAATAAATTATTTTATTATAAACATAATGTATATTTAATGAGACAATTAATAAAAAAAATATGATATAATATATACAATATTGAAATGAATTTAATTTTTTTTTCAACTAATATAATCGAATATAACATTTAAAAAATATAAATTCGAAACAAAAAGATGATTAAAAAAAGACTCAACTCCAGCCCCTATAAATCAGCATTTCCATTAATAGATTTGCTTAGGAGCACAACTAGACATTTTTCATCATCCTCTAGGAGGCTGAAGTATCAAACTGAGGCAAAGGCAAAAATTAAGCTCCATTTGTCGAATTTCTTATCTTTGTGATAATTGCATAATGCCGTTAACATATTACTATTATAGTTTCTCCTTGAATTTTATTGCGTACCTTTTTCCTAATTTGTTTTCTTGGTTTTAAAAAATATTTTCGATCCTATTCCATTTATTTTTAACGATTATGTGTCAAACTATTTATTAATTGAATCTAATAAACTGTAAATTTACAGCTCGGATCGAAGAGAACAATAAATATAGATCCCTCCACTATAATGACTCCAATATAATTCAAACGAACTACTCTTGTTAGTGAGAGTGAGAAAGAGAGTGAGAATAAGAAAGATGAAAGATAACATAATTGGACAAGTCCATTAATATGGGCCAAAGTCTATAGTGGGCCTACTAGGGTGTCCACAAATTTCTATAATGCCAGAGCCATAATAGAGAGGGTAAATGATATTGATGGTTCTCATTAGCTGTAACTTTTAATAGACTCATTCATCTTGTATTTTATTTTTTCATTGGTCCCCGCCACAATATATTTGTTTCACTTTGGATTTTGTAGGCGGTCCATGGTCACGCCGAACTCACATGACATGCAGTTACATATATTTTAGAGTATTTTTGTCCACTATGATAGTAATACACATATGTCCCTAAATTTTATGCAAAATAAAAATTTCAAAAATCAAAATAAACAATCTCAAAAAAATAAATTTAAAAATAATCTTTATGAATCAAAAACATTTTAAAATAAAAAAAATAATTCACCTATTCCTATCAATATAAATTACAAAATAATTAAAGGAATCTGAAATTCAAAATGATAACAATTATTCACCTATTTGTATTAGTATGAATTATAAAACAATTTAAAATATTGAAAACGTAAAAAAACAAAGTTGTAATTCACCTACTTGTATCAATATAAATAGGTGAGTGTTTTGATTTATATTAAAATTTATAATTTATATTCATACAAATAGGTGAATTATTAATACATTTTTTTTGAATTTTTGAATTTTTTGTTTATGATATTTTTTCTAATTTATATTGATACATATAGGTGAATCATTATCCTTCATATTATTTTATTTTTCAAATGATCTCATAATTTATATCTTTTAATGTTCGATTTTGTTTTTTCATTTTACTAAGGTTATTTTTAAATATTATTTTTCTGAAATAATTATTTCTCATAAAAGTCCGAGAATAAATTAATACAAACATGGCATTATGTGGTTCTTACTATAACACTGTCATAGTGAACAAACAAAAATATCTTCAAGAATATGCACGTGCATGTCAGTGAGCTCGACGGTATCGTGTAACGCCCGAAAAAGTCCAAAGTGAAATAAATAACCCTTAGTGGGGACTAATGTTGGAATAAAATACTAGAGAGACGACTCTGTAAAAAGTTATAGACAATGAGGACTATCAACATAATTTATCTTTGGTCAAAATTGTCATTATTCATATCTTCATACCATTTTCTCTCCGCAAATAAATGTATACTATATAATAAGGCAATCAATTATCTTTATTTTTTTATGTACTATACCTCCGTATTTTCGATATCATTGAAGAGAATATTAGGGATTTTCTTATTTTTGAAATGATTAGCGATATTGCTAGAGCAAAATTATTATATCTATAAAAGGCTCTCATCATCTACTACATTTAAATATGATTGATAAATAATTTTTCTATATTAGTACACAACATATTTAGTTTTTATTAATAAAACTTATTAAACATTATCAACATATATAGAAAATTACTATATTTTCAAGAATATATGGAAAATTTTAATTATAGAAAAAAAATTAATTATAGAATCTAATATTTTGTGTACTAATATAGAAAAATTAGTTATCAAGAATATTAAAATGTACTTGATGATGAGGGCATTTTTAGAAATATAATAATATTGCTTTGGCAAAAACAATTGTTGCTCTGACAATATCGATAGAATTTTGAAATAGTATAAGAAGAATTTCTAAAATTATACATCTTAAAGATGTGAAATTGTCTTGATATCTTAATCTAGTCATCTCATCCAGTTAGTATGTGTAGTTTCAACTGTATAAAAGTCTAACTCTGCAACACAATAACACATCAATACTATAGAATATACGTAGTACATTACATATAGAGTCTTTTTTTTATTTGTAAATTAAGCATCATGAAAGTTCATCAAATTTTGAATACTTTTATTATAACAATTATTTTTGTGCTCCAAATCAATGGTTGTTTGTGCATTAATCTCAATTCAACCGAAGCTTCTTTAGCATTTTCACCTGCTGTTGCGACTTGGTATGGACCTGAAACAGGATATGGAAGTGGTAATAATACTTTCTTTGTACGCACATATATTTGACAACTTTTGTATGCAACATAGAGAATTAGAATAGCATGGATAAAAAAAAAAAGTTGAGTTTAAACTAATGTGGTGTTTTCAACCTCTTCTTAAAAGTGATTTTCAGCTTTTCAATTTAAAAAAAAATTTTGGAATGTTTCTTAGAATCACAACTATGCACATTCTCTTAAAATAAGTCATTTTCTGTACAAAATTCAGAAGTTGGTTGATGCAGCTTCTACCTTGTGATGAAATTATTTTATAAATTTTCAAAATCACTTAATTCTCTAAGATTGAAAACACCAACAACTTTTGATTGTAAGCTGATTACGGACTTCTTTCAAAAATCTCAAAAAAGAAGTTCAACCATGAATTTGTAGAAAACACCACCTTAAATATCTTTATATTTGTAGGGGGAGCTTGTGGACTTGATAACGACGTAGCAAATGCTCCATACTATGGTCTTATAGCTGCAGGAAATCAAAACATATTTAAACACGGGAACGGTTGTGGGACTTGTTATCAGGTCTAAATATTATTCCTATAATTCATGTATATATAAGATTTTATGTAAAATATTTACCTTAGTGTTGAATATTTGAAGTTGTTTATCTATGTGAATCCAGATAAGATGCAAAAAAGACCCATCGTGTTCAGGACGTCCAATTACTGTGACAATAACTGATGAATGTCCCGGTGCTTGTAACAATCAAGCTTTTCACTTTGACTTAAGTGGAAAAGCATTTGGTTATTTAGCAAAACGTGGTCACGATTACGCATTAAGAAAAATGGGAATAATTGATGTCGAATATAAGAGGTAACTGAATTTTTTTTTTAATTTCTCACACTTTTATTATCACACATATGGTTCTCTTTCTTATCTTTTAGGTGATGAAATCATATAGTTCAAACATGTAAAAATAGCGTGAAACAGTAATGTCATAGGGTTAAATTCATCCTACACCGGTGGATTATATCCATAAGGTTTGGATGATAAATACATGTGCATAAGAAGACAAAAAATTATCCTCTCATATATACATGCCGCTCATCCAACACCTCAATAAATTGAATCTGCCGGGGTAGGAACATAATTTCTGTGTCATTGTTGTATCTTTCACACGATCGATTGATATTCATTTTTAACCTTTCGTAGCTATCTTTTCTATTATGTTCTTATGGTCAATTTTAGGGCAAATGAAAAACTTAAATATTTTATAAATATCAATTATAACCTTGTTTGTTAATTTGCAGGGTACCTTGTCATTACAAGGCAAACATAGCGTTTAAGATTGATATTGGTTCCAACCCTTATTATCTAGCCTTTGCGGTTGAAAATGTGAATATAGATGGTGACCTTGCTTACGTTTCGATAAAACCTTCGAATGGAAATTGGTTAGCAATGAAACAATCATGGGGTGCAACATGGATGGTTGGAATACCTATTGGCATAAAAGGCCCTTACACTGTGACGATAACAACTATTGAGTCCAGAAGGTCAATTACTGCATACAATGTAATCCCAGCCAATTGGGCACCGGGAAAACGATATTACTCAAAGGTTAACTTTTAGTTATGATGTCGTTCATGAACAATTACAATAAATACTTTATTAGGACTATATTCATGACACGAGCATGAATACTTTAGATGAATAATTGTTAAGCTATGACAATTAATAAAAAGACGTATGGCTTCTATTTTTGTTTTTGGATAAACTTGGTTCACTTAATAAAACATTCATCGCGACCTTAAGTCGGAATGATTATTTTTTCGGTGTCATAAGTATCACGATTCATTTTAATTATAGAAACATCCACAATGACTCTAAGATGTAGGGAAGCATTCACTACCCTAATCCAACAAGTATAACACACATTCAAACTTCTTGTGAATGCTCATATTTCTTGTACAAATTCCTTGTGATTGATTTTCTTGCTACTTTTCTTAATTCTTAAATACACTATTTGATTAGAAGAAAACAAATTAAGATTCTTTTTGAAGTGGAACATACATGAGTTAATTATAGATAAATGAAATCCGTTAGCTCCCAAATTATGAACTATCTCTTGTTAAATGTTCTTTAGATCTTAGATGAAGTTCATAATGACTTTCCTTTAAGAATACTGTAAACTTGGAGATACCGACATAAGTAAAATCTTTTAGTTACGAAGAACAATTCACGTAATAGAAAGAAAAAAAATTAATGATTACAAAAAATTTAATCATAATTATAATCCCATCCTCCTTACGTATAAAGTTTAACATTAAATTTTTCACTTTAGTCTTTTCAAAGCGGTCCAGAACGAAGCCGAGCTCACGTGAGTTTCAGGTGACTAATTTTTTTGGATATTTTCGTTCATTCACTATGATAGGGTTACACTTAAGTACCCCATAAATCTATTTTAATAATTAAGTTCCCGAACTTTATGAAAAATAATAATTTGATGAAGAATCATTTCAAAAAATAGTTATTGCCTGATTGAATTTTGTAAAATTTGAGATTTAATTTGTATTGGAGATTGGTTGTTGGGGTTTGGAGGAGAAAACTGGGTGGTATGTATTAAATCAATAACTTTATAGGGCTTAAAATAATATATTCTATTATATCATGTAATGAATTAAAATGATGAAATATTATTATATTGTATAGATGATTGAGAAATAATTGTAATTACTTAAATTTATTTGCGTAAACCTAGTCTATGAGATTTTTGTAGACATTGTAGTTGTAAATCCACCACATCATTTATTTTGATGATGCCAAGCACTCCCAATGTGTTATGTTGTACATTTACTAGAAGGTCTATGAAAATATTATAGACCAGGTCCCTGCAAGAATTTTATGTAATTATTTATTGTGAGATAATTTATAAAAAAATAATTGATAATTAAATAAAATTCAGACACAATTTTAAATTGAAAATGAAAAACACTACAAGAAAAGCAGTTTTTTCGGACGGATTTTCCAACGATTTTTTTCGGAAATTCCATCAAAAAAAGGTTGTAGCAAAAATTTTCGATGGAATTTTGGACGGGATGCTAAGATTGGAAGATTTGTCGGAAAAATTTTCGACAGGAACTTCTGCGATGGGGTCTCTGACTGATGATCCGTCGTAAAATGGAATTAGCCATTTAGTTTTTTGTTATTTTTTAAGATTTTCCGACGGGTTAATCCCGTCGGAAAATAACTATTTTTTTTTTAAATTTTTCTAAATTTACGGACAACTCCCATCAGAAAATAAATATTTTCTATTTAATTATTTTTGAACATTCTGATAGGTTAATCCCGTCGGAAATACGTACTTTTTTTTTAAAATTAAATACCTACGGTATTTACCTGTTGGAAAATCAAAGGAATAAAATGAAATTGATTCGATATTAATTAAATATTTAATTTATTAAATTTTTTTTTCTAATTTATATTGATTTCATATAGGTAAATTATTATTCTTCATATATTTTAATTTTAAATAAGTGAATTATTATTATTATTATTATATTTTTTAGTGTTCGATTATTTTGTTTTTGGTTTTTGATCCACTAAGGTTATTTTTAAATATTATTTTTTGAAATAATTATTTCTCATAAAAGTCCAAGACTAAATTGATACAAACATGGTATTTTGTGGGACTAAGTATAACACTATCATATTGAACAAACAAAATTACCTTCAAGAATATGCACGTGCATGTCATGTGAGCTCGATGGCACCGTGTAACACCTGAAAAAGTTCAAAGTGAAATAAATAACCCTTAGTGGGAACTAATACTGAAATAAAATACAAGAGAGACGACTCTGTAAAAAATTACAGACAAGGAGGACAATCATCATCATTTATATTTGTTAAAAATTGTCATTATTCATATCTTCATACCATTTTCTTCTAGTAAATAATGTATATTATATATTATAGTTATAATAAGGCAATCAATTATCTTTATTTTTTATGTATTATACCTCTGTATTTTCTATATTTATTTTAAGAGAATATTATAAATTTTAATTATTATTTTTGAAATGATTAACAATATTGCTAGAGCAAAATTATTTTATTTAAAAAAATGCCCTCATCATCAACTACATTTTAATATGGTTGATAAATAATTTTTCAAATATTAGTACACAACATATTTAGTTTCAGTTAATAAAACATACTAATCATTATCAACATATATTGAAAAATTATTATATTTTTAAGAATATATGGAAAATTTTAATTAAAGAAAAACATTTACTTATAGAATCTAATATTCTGTGTACTGATATAGAATTAGTTATGAAGAATATTAAAATGTAATTGATGATGATGGCATTTTTAGGAATATAATAATATTGCCTTGGCAAGAACAATTGTTGCTCTGACAATATCGATAGAATTTTAAAATAGTATACGAAAAATAATATATTCTATTATATCATGTAATGAATTAAGAAGATGAATTATTATTATATTGTATGGATGATTGAGAAGTAATTGTAATTACTGAAATTTATTTGCATATACCTAGTATATGAGATTTTTGTGGACATTGTAGTTGTAAATTCACAACATCATTTATTTTGATGATGCCCAGCCCTCCCAATGTGTTATGTTGTACATTTACTAGAAGGTCTACGAAAATATTACAGACCAAGTCTGTGCAAGAATTTTATGTAATTATTTATTGTGATTATTAGAATAAGTTATATTGTTATAAACATAATGTATGTTTAATGAGATAATTAATTAAAAAATATGATATAATATATAAAATATTGAAATGAACTTAATCTTTTTCATCTAATATAATCGAATATAACATTTAAAATTGAAGTTGGATCTTTTGATAACAATTAATAAATACAATGATTGAAATGCAATAATCAAATAATATAATAAAATTTATAATGCAACTTAATTTTATCATAGAAATATAACATTATTAGGGTTTGGTAAAGCGTAATTGAGTTTAACTTAATTTGACTTGATAAATAAATAAAATTCAGACAGAATTTTAAATTGAAAATGAAAAACACTACAAGAAAAGCAGTTTTTTCCGACGGATTTTCCTATTTTTCCGAAAATTCCATCTTAAATTCGAATTTTTGACGGATTTTACCCATCGAAAATTCCATCAGAAAAAAAGCCATAGCAAAATTTTTCGATGGAATTTCGGATGGGAGGCTAAGATTAGAAGATTCGTCGGAAAATTTTTCGACAGGAAGTTCTGTGATGGGGTCCATGACGGATGATCCGTCGTAAAAAGGAATTAGCAATTTAGTTTTTTGTTATTTTTTAAGATTTTCCGACTGGATTATTTCTAAAATTTACGGGCAACTCCCGTCCGAAAAATAATATTTTCTATTTTAATTATTTTTGAACATTCTGACATGTTAATCTCATCGGAAATACGTACCTTTTTTTTAAAATTAAATTCCTACGGTATTTACCCGTTGGAAAATCAAATGAATAAAATAAAATTGATTCAAAATTAATTAAATATTTAATTGTTTTTATATTTCTTTTCTAATTTATATTGATTCATACAGGTAAATTATTATTCTTCATATATTTTTATTTTCAAGTTACCTCATAATTTATATTGATGTAAATAAGTGATTTTTTTTTTAATTTTGATTCTTTTAATTAGTTTCAATTTATATTGATGCAAATAAGTGAATTATTATTATTATTATTTTAAATTGAAAATGAAAAATACTGCAAGAAAAGCAGTTTTTTTCGACGGATTTTCCAACGAATTTTTTCCGAAAATTCTGTCTGAAAACAGAATTTTTGACAGATTTTACCCGTCTGAAATTCATTAGAAAAAAAGATGTAGCAAAATTTGTAGATGGAATTTTGGACGGGAGGCTAAGATTGGAAGATTCGTCGGAAAATTTTTCGACAAGAACTTCTGCGATGGGGTTTTTGACGGATGATCCGTCGTAAAAAGGAATTAGCAATTCAGTTTTTTGTTATTTTTTAAGATTTTCCGACGGGTTAATCTCGTCATAAATATCTATTTTCTTTTTAAATTCTTCTAAATTTACGGGCAACTCCCTTTGGAAAATAAATATTTTCTATTTTAATTATTTTTGAACATTCTTACAGGTTAATCCCGTTGGAAATACGTACTTTTTTTAAAATAAGTTCCTACGGTATTTACCCATTGGAAAATCAAATGAATAAAATAAAATTGATTCGAAACTAATTAAATATTTAATTTTTTTAAAAAAAAATTTCTCATTTATATTGGGGTGATTTACACTCAGACCCCCTGAGGTTAGTCTTATTTTCTAATTTATATTGGGGTAATTTATATATTCTACATATATTTTTATTTTGAAGTAATCTCATAATTTATATTGATGTAAATAAGTGATTTTTTTTAATTTTGATTCTTTTAATTAGTTTTAATTTATATTGATGCAAATAAGTGAATTATTATTGTTATTATTATTATTATTATTATTATTATTATATTTTTTTAATGTTCGATTATTTTGTTTTTTTGTTTTTGATCCACTATAGTTATTTTTAAATATTATTTTTTGAAATAATTATTTCTCAAAAAAGTCCAACACTAAATTGATACAAACATGGTATTTTATGGGACTTAGTATAACACTATCATATTGAACAAACAAAAATACCTTGAAGAATATGCACTTGCATGTCATGTGAGCTCGATGGCACCGTGTAACACCTGAAAAAGTTCAAAGTGAAATAAATAACCTTAGTGGGAACTAATATTGAAATAAAATACAGGAGACGACTCTGTAAAAAGTTACTGACAAGTAGGACTATCATCATCATTTATATTTGTTCAAAATTGTCATTATTCATATCTTCATACCATTTTCTTCCAGTAAATAATGTATATTATATAATATATCTATAATAAGGCAATCAATTATCTTTATTTTTTATGTATTATACCTCTATATTTTCTATATCATTTAAGAGAATATTATGGATTTTAATTCTTATTTTTGAAATGATTAACAATATTGCTAGAGCAAAATTATTTTATTTAAAAAACTACCCTCAACATCAACTACATTTTAATATGGTTGATAAATATTTTTTCAATATTAGTACACAACTATTTAGTTTTTGTTAATAAAACATACTAATCATTATCAACATATATTGAAAAATTATTATATTTTCAAGAATATATGGAAAATTTTAATTATAGAAAAACACTTACTTATAGAATCTAATATTTTGTGTACTAATATAGAATTAGTTATCAAGAATATTAAAATGTAATAGATGATGATGGCATTTTTAGGAATATAATAATATTGCTTTGGCAAGAACAATTGTTGCTCTGACAATATCGATAGACTTTTAAAATAGTATAGGAAAAATTTCTAAAAATGTACATCTTAATAATGTGAAATTGTCTGGATATCTCTTTTCTCGTCATCTCATCCAGTAAGTAAGTGTACTTTCAACAGTATATAAGTCTAACATTGCAACACAATAACATACAAATACTAAAGAATATACTTAGTACATTACATATATAGTCTCTCTTTTTTTGTAAGTTAAGTATCATGAAAGTTCATCAAATTTTGAACACTTTTATTATAACAACAATTTTTATGCTCCAAATCAATGGTTGTTTGTGCATTAATCTCAATTCAACCGAAGCTTCTTTGGCGTTTTCACCAGCTGTTGCGACTTGGTATGGACCTGAAACAGGATATGGAAGTGGTAATAATACATTCTTTGCACGCACGTATATTTGACAACTTTTATATACAACATAGAGAATTAGAATAGCACGGATAAAAAAATTGAGTTTAAACTAATGTAGTGATTTCAACCACTTCATAAAAGTGATTTTCAGCTTTTCGTTTAAGAAAAAAAAATTGGAATGTTTCTTAAAATCATAACTTTGCACATTCTCTTAAAATAAGTCATTTTTCGTACAAAATTCCGAAGTTGGTTGATGCAGCTTCTACCTTGTGATGACATTTTTGTAAATTATAAAATTCACTTAATTCTCTAAGATTGAAAACACCAACAACTTTTGATTGTAAGAGGATTACGGACTTCTTTCAAAAATCTTAAAAAAAAGTTCAACAATGAATTTGTAGAAAACACCACCTTTAATTTCTTTATATTTGTAGGGGGAGCTTGTGGATTTGATCAAGACGTAGCAAATGCTCCATACTATGGTCTTACAGCTGCGGGAAATCAAAACATATTTAAACACGGGAACGGTTGTGGGACTTGTTATCAGGTCTGAATATTATTCACATAATTCATGTATATATAAGAGTTTATGCAAAATATATACCTTAGTGTTGACTATTTGAAGTTGTTATCTATATGAATCCAGATAAGATGCAAAAAAGACCCATCGTGTTCAGGACGTCCAATTACTGTGACAATAACTAATGAATGTCCTGGCGCTTGTAACAACCAAGCTTTTCACTTTGACTTAAGTGGAAAAGCTTTTGGTTATTTAGCAAAACGTGGTCACGATTACGCATTAAGAAAAATGGGAATAATTGATGTTGAATATAAAAGGTAATTGAATTTTTTGTAATTTCACACACTTTGGTAATTGAATTTTTTGTAATTTCACACACTTTTATTATCACACATATGGTTCTCTTTCTTATCTTTTTGGTGACGAAATCATATAGTTCAAACATGTAAAAATAGTGTTAAACGGTAGTGTCATAGGGTTACATTCATCCTACACCGGTGGATTATATCCATAAGGTTTGGATGATAAACGCATGTGTATAACAAGACAAAAAATTATCTTCTCATATATACATGTCGCTCATCCAACACCCCCAACAAACTAAATCTACCGAGGTAGACACATAATTTCCATGTCATAGTGGTATTTTTCACACAATCGATTGATATTCATTTTTTAACCTTTCAAATCTATCTTTTCTATTATGTTCTTATGGTCAATTTTAGGGTAAATGAAAAAATAAATATTTTTTAAATATCAATTATAACATTGTTTGTTAATTTTGCAGGGTACCTTGTCATTACAAGGCAAACATAGCGTTTAAGATTGATATGGATTCCAACCCTTATTATCTAGCCTTTGCGGTTGAAAATGTGAATATAGATGGTGACCTTGCTTACGTTTCGATAAAACCTTCGAATGGAAATTGGTTAGCAATGAAACAATCATGGGGTGCAACATGGATGGTTGGAATACCTATTGGCATAAAAGGCCCTTACACTGTGACGATAACAACTATTGAGTCCAGAAGGTCAATTACTGCATACAATGTAATCCCAGCCAATTGGGCTCCGGGAAAACGATATTACTCAAAGGTTAACTTTTAGTTATGATGTCGTCCATGAACAATTACAATAAATACTTTATTAGGACTATATTCATGAGACGAGCATGAATACTTTAGATGAATAATTGTTAAGCTATGACAATCAATAAAAAAATGTATGACTTCTATTTTTTGTTTTGGAATAAACTTGGTTCACTTAATAAAACATTCATCACGACCTTAATTAGGAATGAATTTTTTTTTCACTGTCTTAAATATCACGATTCATTTTAATTGTAGAAACATCCACAATAACTCTAAGATGTAGTGAAGCATTCGCTACCCAAATCCAACAAGTATAACACACATTCAAACTTCTTGTGATTGATTTTCTTGCTACTTTTCTTAATTCTTTAATACACTATTTGATTAGAGGAAAACAAATTAAGATTCTTGTTCACTAAAGAAGAGGAACATACACAAATATTATTCATAACAATAATACCATCCTCCTTATGTATAAATTTTAACATTACTATCCATTAATTTTTTCACTTTAGTCTTTTCAAGGCGGTCCAGTACGAAGCCTAATTCACGTGCATGTGACTAATTTTTTTAGGGCATTTTCGTCCGTTCACTATGATAGGATTACACTTAAGTATCCCATAAACCTATTTTTAATAATTAAAATCTCCGACTTTTATGAAAAAAAATTAATAAAGAATTACTTTAAAATAAATCTTTATAAATCAAAACCATTTAGAAAAATGGAAATAATAATAGAAATTCACCTATTTCTATATATACAAATTAGAAAATACTTAAACGAATTGAATAAAAAAAATAATTAAGTTATGTGTATAAGTGGCTTTGGCGAAACCTTCTAAACTCGATTTGTAACGCCCCAAAAATTTTGAACCCTTTTGATTGGTATTCTAAACCCAATTTATGTTATGCTTTTTGTTTTCAAACTTAAGCATTAATTTGATCTAAAATATACAATTTAATTAAATCTTGTGATCTTTTGAACCTTGAAATGATTCAAAATATAAAATTTACTTTAATAATATTAAGACCTTTTTGAAATTTTTCGAGCTTGGATGCACAAAAATTTTATTTAGGGGGACAAAATGTGAGTTTTCAAAACTTCAGGGGGTGAAGTATAAATTTGCCCCAAGTTGCAGATTTTCTGCAGGAGAGTAATCATTTTCTCTCCTTGCACACTCCTAGGGCTATCAAACATGCCCTTGGGGAGATAAACTCATCCAACCAAGGTTGACATGCATTGGTGAAAAATGTTTAGTAATAATACTCCTTTTATTATCATATTATAGTATAATAAAAATCTGATTTTATAGTATAATAAATACCCTCCTCAAACCCACATTATTTTCTTTACAACATAAAATACTTGGATATAGTTAAGAAGATAGGAAAAGATACAACTATCTAGAAAAATAAAATTTTCGGATTTTCGCTACAAAGTCTCGAGTTTTCGACCATTTCGTCTTCATCCACCGTTGGATCATACCCAAATTTTTCGTGAAGGTTCTACACACATGGGGCTACATATTGACCGTTCGGATCATCATTTGGATATCCCGAAATGAATCTATAGTTGTTAGAAGTTGTGAAAAGTAAGGAATTGAGGCTTTTGTTATGAACCACCACCGAAGCCGCCGCCACCACCTTCGGAGGTCTGAAAATGAAGAGATTTTCATCCCCTTCGTTGCTTTGGGTAAAGATCCGACTATGGTTGTGTTCTTTAATCTTTGTGATTTTACTTTATTATCTTTAAAGTATATATTGAAGAAGTTTAGTTTGTCCATTGTAGCTTTTGTGAAAAGTTGTTAAGTGTATATTTAATATTAGCATTTTTATGTTGATTTGCTTCGGTTTTGATGAAATATTTCTTATAAGTTTGGATGTTGATTTATTTGGGTAAGAAAGTTAATGTTTTTAATATTCAAAATTTTGGGGGTATTTTTGAAAGGTTTTAAAAGTTGAAGGGTTAAGGGTTGCGATTTTTGTTGGGTGTAAAAAGGAACTGAAAATATAAGTTTTTGTTTGATATTTGGTTAGGTTTACTTGAAAAGTATATGTTCTAAAGTTTTCTTCGATATTTTGCAAAAATGGGAGCTTTTGAAATATTTGGGGTTGTTTTTGTAAATCTGAAAATAAGGATGCAAATGCGATGTTTTGTCGCTGTTTTTACATGGTTCATTGAAGTAGTGGTTTATTCATTTTAGTTTTAAGATTGAAAATTTGTTAATTTTTCCGAAGAAAATTTATAATTAAAGAATTTTTTGTTTCTCATTGTTAGTTTGGTGGAAAGTTATTAAAACTTATTTTTAGTCTCGGTTTTATTTGAAAATATGCTTGATTATTTTTAAATATTGCTTAGATGCTTGGATTTTGAACTATTTTTCAAGAACGTTGATTTTCTTAAGTTTTGAAAACTATGAGGGTATTTTCGAAAAGTTTTCAAACTTATGTGATTTCTAAAGCTTTGATTTTTGAAGTAACAAGATACTTAATATTCTGTTTTTATTGATTTTCGATATAGGTTTAGTTAAAAATCTTTTGATTTAAAGTTCTTTCCAAATTTTCGCAAAAATTGATGTTTTAAAAAGTTTAGGGGCTGATTTGTAAATCTGGAAAATAAAGAAAAAATTTCTATTTTGGCGCTGTTTTATGTAATTATTATTTCGAGATTTGAATGTAATTTCTCTTAATTGAAGTTAATGTCATAAGTTTTAAGCATTTTTGTGAGATGTGTTAGTTTACGAAATCCTTGTGTAGGATTTTCATTAGATATGTTTAAGTAAGGTTGTTAGATAAATTCTAAGTCGTATTTGTACTTGATCAGGTTTCGGATATGCTTCATTTGTGGAGTTTTAGTCTCTATACCAAGAGACAAAGGTGAGCGTTGTGTGTTGAATTTGTATGTCGGTCCAATGTGCTAGTAGATCGAGCCAAATATTTACTTATGCTCTTAATAATCAAAGTGTGTTATATTCTAATTTCTCTTGCATGTTGTCATGAATAGATTGGACTTGTTATGTTGACATTACTCGCATGAAATCCTAAGTATATTAACATGATAATCCAATACATGCTACATCTAAATCTACTAGTTGCAAATATATTTTACTAAACTATCATGACACCCAAAATTGCATCGTCTAAGTTGTTAAATGTTGTTAATATGTTAAATATGTTTGATATGTTAGATATGTTATGTTTCCGTTTGATTCCGATCATGTATTTTAGTTCGTTTTCGATTTTGTGTGGGCCCCTTTTGATTGGTATATGGATCCGATGCCAAACTGGACGGCAAGGGCTGGTAGGATTGTCACGGTTACCCATAGGCCAGGCCTTACAATCCAAGTGGGGAGGAAGACGAAGTTAGGCAAAGACATGTCGATGCATATTAGATAGTAAGGTCGTTCCTTACTTGGTGTATTTGGATGGAGGGTAAGTGGATGACGCCATCAGCAATTATGAGTATGTGAATTCTGTGTTTCTTCCGTCTTGAATACATACTTAATTTGCTTGATAATACTATATCATATGTTGCATCAACGCTGGACCATGCAAATTCACACACAACCTCACTAAGTTGGACGATCAACTTATGCGTTCCGTGTTTCACTCTTTTCAGTTTCAGGTGTCCTGAAAATAATAGTCGGGTTGCGGTTAGGTCATCACGGTTGCGGTCTCACCCTAGTATTCTGGATAGTAGCAATATTTTTTGGTCGATTTATGCTCTTTTTTTATTTTGTTTAAAACCTTGCTTACAATATTTGAATCATTAAAGTTGATTTATATTTTTGTCAAAAATTCACGGTTTTCATAAATTACTTATTTATCTCTCTCGGCTGATTTTGTTCAAATATTTTGATATAATATGATTAAATGCTTCCGCTTTATACCTCTACTATGAAAATTGATTTTTCTTTTCGGTCAAAACTTAGTAATTTAAACTGTTCTTATTTTGTTTCAAACCGCTTCCGCTTTTAAACTTTTAATTTATCTTTTTCGTTTAAAAAAATAAATTCGGTATTTTAACACTTTTTCAAAATAATAATAATTTTTCGACTGTTAATCGACGGACCAGCGGAGCCGGGCCGTCACACGATTTGATAATTGTTTCAATAGAATATTGAGATTTTAACATATTATTAAAAAAATAGTTATTGCCTTGTTGAATTTTGTAAAATTTGAGATTTGTTTTGTATTGGAATTTGGTTGTGTTGGAGGAGAAAATTGGGTGGTATGTATCAAATCAACAACTTTAGAGGGTTTAAAATAATATATTATATTATATCATGTAATGAATTAAAATGATGAATTATTATTATATTGTATAGATGATTGAGAAGTAATTGTAATTACTAATTTTTTTTTGCATATACCTTGTTTATGAGATTTTTATAGACATTATGGTTGTAAATTCACCACGTCATTATTTTGATGCTCTTACAATGTGTTATGTTCAACAAGGTCTATGAAAATATCATAGTCCAGGTAACTATGAATTTTTTTTTTAATTATAATGATTTATGTTATTATAGACATAATGTATATTAAACGAGATAATTAATTTAAAAAATTATGATATAATATATACAATATTGAAATGAACTTAATTTTTTTCCAACTAATATAATCGAATATAACATTTAAAATTGAAATTGGATATTTTAATAACTATTGATAAATACAATGATTGAAATGCAATAATTAAATAATATGATAAAAATTTACAATGCAACTTATATCATTGAAATATAACATTATTAGGGTTTGGTAAATCGTAATTGAGTTTAACTCATAATTAAATAAAATTCAGACACAATTTTAAATTGAAAATGAAAAACAAATCAAGATCAACTTTCCGGTCATGCGTTCAATTTTCAACAAATTAATTTCGGCTAGTTAATTAGGGTCTGGTAAAGCGGAATTGTTTTGACACGGAATCAGGGGAAAAATTGGAAGAGGGAACACAAGCGAACACCTCGGGATAATAAACTCGCCACTCAATGGAATCCACCAAAGAGATAAGAGTAAAATCACTCAACTCGCCACTCTATAGAATCCACTAAAGAGATAAGAGATGAAAATATGAAGAATCACTCTTCAAAAGATAACTTTCTTTTTATTTTTCAATTCAATTATTTAGGCTAATGGGGAATGGGATATTTATAGGATATCATGGACATACCCCATGAATAGGTTCATGTATGAATCCCAAAGGTTATTCATGAATCTAAGGATACATGCATGAAAACAAAGGGACATACATGTATTTTATTTATTACTATCTAGGTAAGTGAAATTCATGAATTAATAATTAATTCATAGTTCTTGATTCGGTGTCAAACGCTTCTGCTGCGTGATAACTCGTCCTCGAGTTTTCTAATTACTGTCTTTCCATCAAATAGTTCCCACGTCGATTTTGCTTTGTAGGAGAAAATTCGCCCTCGAATCCGTACCAACTTCTTCATTAATGTAAAGAAGAACTTCATTAATTCAATAAAAAAATATGATATTAACGTCACGGGCTTGAAATACTCCATCCAGTAAGCATAACGACATCCCGAAAAAAAGCATTTTTCATGAAGATATGATGTGCCAATAATGAAATCAATATACTCTTGACGTTTTCTCACCAAGGAAACATCAACCAAAAATCCTTCTGCCATCTTATCTTGAAACTCGCATGAAAAATCATGGGCATATTTATAATTATCAAAAACCATTGAATTGAATAGTTTGTTGCATATATGAGAATCATCTTCCACGTAAGTAGCAGTACGACAAACCAATAATGATTCATCAAAATCATCCAAAGTAAAATCTTCCTCTTCATCTGATTCATCATAAATAGGTGCACTATCATAAATAACTTCTTCAAAAGATGATGTATCTTTTAATTCATACTCCACATCATGACGGGAATCATCATGATCTAGAGGTTCGTAGCGTTCTAGACGCTGCTGCAGTTGTTGCACTTGCCTCCTTAATTCATCCACTTCGATGTCACGAAGCTCTCGCTCACGGTTAAGTTGGGGTCGCCCACCACGGCCTCCACGTCGCCCAGCCATGATCGTCAAGCTCTGATACCACTTTGACACGGAATCAGGGGAAAAATTGGAAGAGGGAACACAAGCGAACACCTCGGGATAATAAACTCGCCACTCAATGGAATCCACCAAAGAGATAAGAGTAAAATCACTCAACTCGCCACTCTATAGAATCCACTAAAGAGATAAGAGATGAAAATATGAAGAATCACTCTTCAAAAGATAACTTTCTTTTTATTTTTCAATTCAATTATTTAGGCTAATGGGGAATGGGATATTTATAGGATATCATGGACATACCCCATGAATAGGTTCATGTATGAATCCCAAAGGTTATTCATGAATCTAAGGATACATGCATGAAAACAAAGGGACATACATGTATTTTATTTATTACTATCTAGGTAAGTGAAATTCATGAATTAATAATTAATTCATAGTTCTTGATTCGGTGTCATGTTTGGTGATCATAATCAAATAATTCAGTTTTAATTCTTTAGAAATTAAGTTTGACAAACGAAAGAGGTATAGCCGCTTAAGTAGGTAAAGACCAAAAAGGATGGAGAAATGCATGTTGGTTTCAAATTAATAATTATATGGTTAGCATACTAAATTTCATACCACATTTTATGTACTTAAGTATCAATATTTCTGAAAGAACATATTAGATTTAATGGCACTTGATAGATTTAGTTGTCCGTCAAATATTTGAATTATTAAATTATATTTGGCTCTTAAAGAATTTGAAAATGCGTTTTGAACAGAGTTACAATTATTCCTCAATTTATATCATATTTAAAAAATTTTAAAGCTCGATGATAATTTAACGGAATGGTTCAAATATTTGATGAAAAAAATGAATCCACCAAGAACAGTGAAGTTTTGACATCAGATGAGTTTTTTCAGAAAGCATAATATAAAAAATACAAAATAAGGTCAAACATAGTATGAAAAGTGTAATTATCTTCATAATGTATATATCGTCTAATAAATTAATATGCATAAAATGTATACGTACGTAAGGCTATCTCCAACCGAAGCCCTTGCCCATCTGCCCAATTGCCCATCAATTGCCTTGTTCTCTTGCCTTGCCCTTATGCTTTTTCGACCCACCTAAAAAACTCATCTCCAACCGTAGGACAACCAACATTCATTAATTGAATTTCACAACTTTTCCCTCTCTCACTTTCCCCAACCTCCCCACTCAAACTTATAATAATAATAATAATAATAATAATAATAATAATAACAATAATAATAATAATAAAATTAAGCATTATGTTTTTTATTTAAGTTGTTTTGTGTTTTCTTTTTTAAATTAAGTATTTGTGTTCAATAAATCTCATTCATTTAATTCATGGTTTTTTTTTAAGAAATAGAACCTGAGCGCCCAGCAGCGCCTGTCAGCGCTCAGCAGGCGCGTTTGCCTGTCGGCAAGCAGGGTGGCAATGGTTGCCTGCCTGCTCCGAAGCCCTTGTCCGCCCATTTACCATGATCCATCTCCGATCTAATCAAGCCGACAACCCCTCCTCATGCTCGATTGTCGGATCGATTGGAGATGACCTAACCTCTCCTTTGAAATAATGATCAGGGTAGGTGCTTGTGTCACTTTGTCTAGAACAAGCAATTGTATTTCACATTTTTACAATTTTCGAGGCAATGCACTAAAATTAAGAAAATAAAAAGAATATATTATCTTTGTAATATTGGTATAGGTTCAAATTCTATTGGACGCAATTTATTTCCATTTTTTTTTTATTTTGATAGCAAAAAATACTTTTTGCATAATTGAATACGAGACACATGATTATTTTTTTAAGATGATAGGGAGTAATTTATTTAAGCTTGTTCATAAAGTAAAAACCGGTTCATTTGTTTCTGAATAGCTTCTTTCAAATGGACTTCTGCTTCCTCCGTAAATGTCTTAGAAGGAGATATGATTTCTTATAACTGCAGTTTATTTTTTTGAGCAAATTCTTTTTAAAATTATTAAGAATAGCATTGCACTAAATTAAATAGAATAATAGGAAGAAAAACATACTATATAGGATTATATTTTGTTTATGATTAGTAAAAGGTAAAATTAAAACACATTTCATTTTAAAATGTTGTAGCTAGATTTCGAACCACTTAAGTATATTTCGGTCAAGTAAATATTGAATATTTTTCGAAAGCTTTTCTCAAACGTTTCAAATTTACTAACAATTTTTTGTGTTTTGAATCGATGAAAATGAAAATATGGTTTAATTTCGAAACTCTTTAAATACGTAAAATTTATTTAAATAGGATTACTTATACGTAATATTTATTCGAAGAAAATGAATATGTAAAAGTAATTTAGTCTTGATTATACGTACGTAATATTACTCGAGTCTTGCTATTTCATTAGATATAATATTTTAATAGTCTTGGGCTGTTTGTTTGGAGTTTCCAAAAAAAAATTCGAGTTTGAGAAATGTCAAACAAATATTTTTCTATTTTCTGAAATTAATTTTTCATCTCTCAATTTTCTCAAACTACTCTCTCAAAACCCAAACATACAACAATTTTCTTATCTCTAAACAAAACCTATATATACTCTACTCGGATTTGACATAAAGTAACTTATCTTTTACACAATTTATCTCACAACTAATATGATTTGACATAAAGTCTTACACATTTTACATCTACAACACAATTCTTCCAAAAAAACCTATATCTACTTTATTTTTTAAATCACTCTCTCAAAACTCAAACAAACAACATTACGCAAATCGAAATTAATTGTTTCACAAACCTTCACTACTCTCTCAAATTATTTTCCAAAACAACAAACAAACAGGCCCCTCGGTCTCATTTTCTACACAATGTATTGAAAGACTTAATATTTCAAAATTAAAAAAATCTTTATCACACACCGATAAAGGAGATTTGTACTCCTGATATTTAGTTATAGTTGATATATATTAGATGGATGTTAGATACTAATGTTTATATATGTTTATTTAGATATTTTTGGCTTGATGAGTACTGTTAAGTAACAATCATCTTTTTATTAACTATTGTGTATTTAACAAATGCTATATTTTTATAAGTTTAGGTAATTTTTGTGAGTGTATTGTGAATTGATAATTAAAAATCAACTTCTTCTTAAATTTATGATCAAGATGCATCTTATTAAATTTATGATCAACATATATATATAATTGCATCACTTCACCCGTACATCAAATAAATTTTTTTCTAACTGCACCAAATTCGCCTTTCCCTATTTTCACCCTGAAATCATGTAATTGTAGATAGTGAAAATATATATAAACAATTTTTTTTATCCCCAAGGGATTAATCCCTTTCGAGGCGCGTTGCACACAAAAAGTGGGAACCTCTCCCAACAAGAATTCGAACCTGAGTCAGCTACTTTGTAGTGACAGCTAATTCCTTCCACTAGACCAATCACTTGTTGGTATATAAATAATTCTTTAACCTTGTATTCTATAAAAAAAGAAGTCAATTTTTCTTTTCTGAATATTGAAAAGATTTCCTTAACAAATGTGTGCACAACCGTGATTTTAAGATGGGTCGGTCTAAAACGATATTTTGAGGGATAGAGAGCACATAAGATATCATTTATTTTGGTCCTCTTAAAATTTAGTTCAAATAATTTATTTTTTTCAAGACAAATTTACCCTTTTAAATGAGTAAAATTCAACAACACCCTTTGGGTCTTGCCTATCTAAAAAAAAAAAAACTGTGTTATTTTTATTAGCAGATAAACCCTGTACATTTTTTTATTGATACCAAAAAATACCCCTCTCAATTTGAAATGACAATTTTACCCCATCAAATGATGAAAAATCATCTCCTTAACTTTAAAAATTATCATAACCCCTTGTAGATTTAAAATTTTGCAATAAACCCCCTGTTTTTTTTTTAGAAAAAAATTGACAAAAACTTCCATATGATTAATGAAATTCACTTTGAAAAGTTGACAAAAATCTTATCCCCCAAAGTTACATATTGTGGCACTTTACCACCTATATGTACAAATTAAGCCATTTAGCGCCTCAAATAATTTTATTTAATTTTTGTTAGACGAAAAATATACATGTGCCCCTCACATGATTTTCAAAGTTAGTCACAACACTTCTTACAAGTCCAACTACTTTGCTTATATGAAGATCTATTTTCAGGTGGGGAGGGTTGGGCGGTGGTTGTGGTGCCGGAGGTGAAGAGAGAGGAATTGGTGGCAGCAATAATTGCAATTATCCCTCCCAATTTTTACCTTTTTAATTAGGTATTTTTTGGCCAATTGCAAATATCCCCTGAAGAGATAAAAATCGTGATTTAAACAGACACGTGCTTGACACATGACCTTTTTCATCCAAAAACTAGCCGAATGAAATGTAAAAAAAGTTGTCCAAATTTTGTACAAAATGTGTCTTTTTGAAAAGTTTTGGTATGAAATGTATAAAGTAGGCAAAAGTTTGGTATAAATTGTTTAATTCCCTCGATTTTTTTTTTGGAAGAGATCTGAAATCAATTAGAGATTAGAGAATTTTTTTAAACATATTCTTTAAAGGATTAGTATATAATTTAACATATGTTTATTTTTTCTAAATGTCTGATGCCACATCATGACATTTTGACCATAAATTATGGTTAAGATTTCTTGTTGACTTTTTTTAGTAGTTCAGATGAGGTATCTCATATACACTTATGTTCTATAAAATCTTATTGAAAATTTAAAGTTATGTATCATCCATTCTTTGATAAACTCTAGTACTTATAAGAGGTGTTCAGATTTTACACTATTTTTATACGATTGGGAATTCCTATCAAAAGTTTATTTGATTATTTCTCAACTAGCTTAAACATTTTATTTAATTTAGATCATGATGTCAAGTCGAACCCTGACATGCATTTAGATGTACAACATTTGACAGCAGAAATAATTTCTTTCACGCATTATGAATGAGTACCTTCTCTTTCGTGATAAATTATATATGATGGATTATTACTTCAGTGTGGTATATATCAAAGTTTGAAATTCTCAGGCTCCTTAAATTATAGAATCACCAAATTTTCCTGTATAGAAATTAAACTCGATATGATTTGTTTTGTTAGGCAAAATTGCGATGGGACCATCCATACCTTTGGTCTCATTTTCATACTTTATAAAAATGTGATTTTAATCTTGTACATTTGGTTTCAAATTTTTAAAATATTTTGCATTTTTGTCTGACACTTTATGAAATTCCAGGTTTAACCAATCAATTCTTTATAATATTTGCAGTTTTTTAATTTAGAGAAACGATTATTACATTAATATCACTAAATCATAAATTTATTGAATTACAATTAAATTACAAAGAAAATTATCAATCACAAAACTCAAATATTAAACTATTAGAAAAACTCGCATTAATCATGAGAGTTTAACTTTTGGTTATGTGGCATCATTCTTACCAATGGTCTATGACCTCTTTGGCAAAATATTTGCACTTTTGGTCTTATAAATAGTCTTTATTTAGCATTATGTATCCCTTAAGATTGTCTCAATTTTGCACTTTTATTCCCACCGTATATATTTTTTTTTAAAAATGAGACCAAATTTTCTTAAAATGCTGAAGATATAGTCCAATGAAACTAAAATACAATATTTTCATTTGGTTATTATAGATTGATATACATGCATAATTATTTAAAACACGATAATAAACTTGGGGATTGCAGTCGTACACACTGAATCCATTTCATGATTTATATACATGATTTTCATTTGGTTATATTACATGCATAATTATTTAAAACACGATAATAAACTTGGGGATTGCAGTCGTACACATTTAATTCATTTCATGGTTTATATACATGGGCTATATATATTGGTGGGTTTGTCAATGGGAAAATTATTTGGTGTATCCGTCGTATGGATAATGTGGTATAACACAAGAAGAATATCGGATTCAATTCCTAAATTTAAAGAAAAGTTGGCTCAATAATTTTATCCCCATCATGTATTAATATGCAAATATTTTAGTTTGACCAAATTTCAAATTTTTTATGCACCACATCATTCACGCAACGAGTGTACTAAATAATCTCTCGTCAGTTGTGTTAAGTGATATATATTAAATGACTCATCTCTCTAACAGTTTAACTTTTTAGAAGAGTTGGTCATTCAATATGGTATCAGAGCTCATGCTCAAAGAGGTCCTGTGTTCGAATCTCTCCCCCACTCGTGTTAGGTTTGAGTACTGATCAGTAAATAAATATTGCCTACACATGAGGGGACTTATTAAGTGATATATATTAATCCGAACCATGTTGACCTGGTTAATTAATTTGGGATTTATTGATAAATTTTACTTATTTTCGAGTTGTCCAAATTAAGTCCAACCCAGCACAATTCGATTAATTGTCACCCATAATTTCGCGGCTAGTCGGCATCCATAAACTAAAAAGTAGGCTAATTCAATGAAAATGTTGGCATTCAACTACTTGGACCCCCTCCTCACAACTGCCTCAATTCTGACCTCCAAAATTAGGCAATATATCATTGTAACTTGTAAGCATTAAAATAATCAATTATATAAATAGGCTGTCTTCATAAAATTATTTTGTGCATTTGCTACACAAGTGATGTAATTCAATTATAACATACAAATTAAATTATATTTAATCCTTTGATTTAATGAAAAGTTGATTCTAGAATCTCATCTCCACCGTATATTAATATACAAAAATTGAATTGAATAAATCTCATATGCATGTTACACCGTGTCACAGTGAATACACGAAATAATTCCTCCTCCCCCACCCCCACCCCCACTCCCAACCACATGATCATATATTCATTGTGCAATGTACAACTAACAACTTCATGACCATTTGCTCATTCCTTTTTAAACCCCTCACTTTTCCATCTAATGTAACAAAACTAGTTCATACACACAAAAACCCCTCAACCTCATCTCCCATTCTCCCACTAAAAAATGGGTGCACATCGACATTTTGACCCAATAACAAAATGTCGAACCGAGGGTCGGTCCAATCAAACCGTGGCGGCCGACCTAGATGGGACCCTCATGGTGTCTAGAAGCGCATTCCCTTATTTCATGCTTGTCGCTTTAGAGGCCGGTAGCCTCATACGAGCGTTACTTTTATTAATATCCGTACCATTCGTGTACTTCATCTACTTGTTCGTGTCCGAATCCTTTGCCATCCAAACGTTGATTTTCATCGCCTTCTCAGGACTCAGAATCCGTGACATCGAGCTTGTGTCTAGGTCCGTCTTGCCTAAGTTCTATTCGGAAGATGTGCACCCAGAAACGTGGAAAGTGTTCAATTCGTTTGGTAAGAGGTACATAATCACCGCAAATCCTAGGATTATGGTGGAGCATTTTGTCAAGAACTATTTAGGGGTCGATAAAGTTCTTGGGACCGAGTTGGAAGTGACGAAATCGGGACGAGCCACCGGGTTTGTGAAGAAACCAGGTGTACTTGTTGGGGAACATAAGAAAATGGCAATTGTGAAAGAATTTGGCACTAATGTACCTGACTTAGGCCTTGGGGATAGAGAGACCGATCATGATTTCATGTCTATATGCAAGGTAAGTTCAATTATCACACAATCATTTATTTTTCCATATGTTTTTATCTTTCTATGGTCTTTCTTATCTTATTTTTGATAAAAATTAATTGATTAAAATAAAATTTAATATTCATATATATATCTTCTTGAATTGATTTTGTCAAAAGTTATATGTATAGATTGGTGACACAATTTAGGTAAAGTTGGTTGGGTTTCAACATATTTTCATGCCCTAGAAGGATAACTATCTTATGCTCCCATGCATATTTCATGCTGGTGGTTGAGAGATTTTGTGAACACAATGCTTTATTCATGACCTATTTTAAATTTGATGATTCGAATCATTTTTCAGTATGCTACGCAACATTTAACTAATAATATTTTTTCTTCCTCCACTTAGCCCTACTTGTATTAATTATATAATATCATGGATAAACACCAGTAATAAAATAATCCCTCTTATCATTATTTTTTTTATAGAATGGTTCCTGTGTTTTATTTCCTCGCGTTAGTCTCCACTATGAATTATTTGTTTCACTTTTATCATTTTTGCAAGAGGTCTTTTACTTTAGTGTTACATTTTAGTCCCTCATAAAATTATTTTTTTTCAATTTAATCCCTTATAAAACTATTTCTTCATCAATTTAGTCCCTCATAAAACTGATTTGACAGTACTTAAATTCATCTTGGACCATCTGAAAATGATCAAAGTGAAATAAATAATTTATAGTGGGGACTAACGTACAAAAAAATACAAGAATGACCATTCTATAAAAAATTAGTGATAAAAATCGAGGACCATTATTGATATTTACCCTAATATCATACTTACAATTTCAAAAGGTTATACAACGTTTTGGAAAACCATATTAAAATTAATAAAATTAAGTTGGCACTGTTTCACTTAAATATCAATACAAGAAGAAAAACTTGTTTATTTTCCAATGAATTTCAAGATTATTCTGTTAGAAACAATAAATTCAGCACATATATAGTATGATTTAGTATTTAAGACACCTCCTCAACTAATGTGCTTTGCTCTCAATTATTACTTGTACATTAATTGTGGTGTTATGGCTGTTAATACCCGGCACGCAATAGACAAAGACGTCTTTCGCAAAAGTAATGTGAAAATTAAATAAAAATATGAGGAGTTCTTTAAAAAATTTAATAATAAATTTATCATGTTATTACATTTTGCATCTGAAATCGGTGTTAATATTTTCCTAAACTTTTATCTTACCCTTATATAGTTCAATATTAGGACTTTCAAATTAATTTGTTTATCATTTTTCTTGTATTTGAATTAAACAAATATGATATAGCATATAAATACATTAGCCATAAGTTCATAACCATATAGAAAGCATATTTAGTTTTGATATCAAATCAATCCATGTGAGACTTTTTGGCTCATAAATTAGTTCATGTTTCTTGATCAAGAAAGTTCCTGAAACCAACCTGTAAAGCCACAAGTTTGGCCTTCTATAAATGGAATTGCATTATCGTCCTTTTGTTCAGGCTAACATTTAATCTCTAGCAGCTTTTAATAGAAGTTAGGTATACTTCACTATTATTGAGCTAATTTTAATTTACCCTTATGTAAAATGCATAATGTTCAATTTACCTTCCACCTTGATTTGAAAAAGAGTATTTTATCTATATGAAAAGTATTTTTGTAACATGGGTTTGGGGGGGGGGGGGGGTGTAAAGTAAACTGCCACATTATCATAACACATGGGTGTAAAGCGCCACATATAAGAATATTAGGGAAGAGATGTGAAACTTTTATAAGATTACAGGGGGTAAAGTGTCACAATATCATAACACCGAGGGTAATGTGCCACATATAAAAATTCAGAAAGCAGTGTAAACTTTTTATAAAATTACAAGGGATAAAATACATGTTTTTCAAATCACATGAATGTAAATTGAACATTATGAATATTACATTAAAGAAATTGCCATTAACTTTTCTATTTGTAAGTCTGCCCTTCTGTTAACCCCTATTTCCCAAACCAAGCATTAAAAACTTCCCAACCCCTAAAAAATTACTCCCCCTTTTTTATATTTTTCGCTTTGGCAAAATATTTATGTTTACTTTTATGTGTCATTTTAGAATTTCAATGTAAAATTAATATTTTTATATTAGTTTCACCCTTCTTACTAATATTTGTCATTAATGCTAAGATTATTTGATTAAATGAATATTTTAAAATATTTGCTTCAAAAAAGTGGTTATGTATGACATTTTTAATTAAATTCGTGTGCGATCATTCAAAACGACAAATAAAAATAAACGGAGTATAAAGAGAATATAATTTCTTGAAAACGATGCTCATATTAAGTGTTCGTATATGATATCTCCAAAATGATTAAGTCAAATCTAAAGCACTCCTAAAAATAAAATAGTAAAAGATTAAATATGAAGGCAGATGATGGGTTTTTGAAGAATTTTAGTCTAAATTTGGTTTAGTTGCACTAAATACATTTTGTTGTGATATGTTTCATCATCTTTGATTTAATTGGTATTGCAAACTAACTTTTCTTGTTTTCTTTAGGTCAATTGGTCCCTCACTTCGTAAAACAACTTAATAAAATAGAAAGTTAATTAATTTTACTATGTACTTTTCTCTAATTTATAATTTCTTTGTTACTCATTTGTTAATTACAGGAGGGGTACATGGTCCTCCGAACAAAAACCGACCCACTTCCAAGAAACAAATTACTATCTCCAGTCATTTTCCACGAGGGTCGTTTAGTTCAAAGGCCCACACCTCTTGTGGCACTAGTCACCTTTTTATGGATGCCAATTGGAATTATTTTATCACTCATAAGAGTATACCTTAACATCCCTCTACCCGAAAAAATTGTACGTTACAACTACATGATTCTTGGAATCAAGCTAATTGTCAAAGGTACCCCTCCACCGCCACCCGGAGCGGGCCGCGGTGGCGTCCTCTTCATCTGCAACCACCGCACGGTCCTCGACCCAGTTGTCACTGCGGTCGCGCTTGGTCGAAAAATCAGTTGCGTAACTTATAGCATAAGTAAGTTTTCCGAACTAATTTCTCCTATCAAAGCGGTTGCTCTGACGCGGGAAAGGGAAAAAGATGCCGCAAACATTAAGCGTTTACTTGAAGAAGGCGATTTAGTAATATGTCCCGAGGGGACTACTTGTAGGGAACCTTTTTTGTTGAGGTTTAGTGCGCTCTTTGCAGAATTGAGTGACAGAATCGTGCCTATCGCGATTAATACTAAGCAAAGCGTGTTTTATGGTACGACGACTAGAGGGTATAAATCGTTGGACCCGTATTTTGTTTTCATGAACCCGAGACCAACTTACGAGATCACATTTTTGGATAAATTGCCGCCTGATTTTACGGTTGGAGGGGGAAAATCGGCAATTGAGGTTGCTAATTATATACAAAAGGTTCTTGCGGGAACGCTCGGGTTCGAATGCACGACTTTGACTAGGAAAGATAAGTATGTGATGTTGGCGGGAACAGATGGACGAGTTCAAACGAACAAGGAGAAGGGATCATGTGAAGAAAAATAAGTTAATTTGAAGGATTTTTATGTATGTTACGCAAATGATTTAGAATATTTTATTTCGAATTCAATTCAAAATAATGGAAAAGATTTTATAAAACTTTACACAATAAAGGATGAAGACATGTATATTGTTCTTTGGTAATTGATATGTAATTGTTCTTGGTAATTGATATTTAATATCAGACCAAATTTAATCACAAAATTTCAAATTCGATATATAAAATTCAAATCATACTTAAAAAAAGTGTGGTTCGAAGCTAAATTTACACCCTAGTCACCAACAACTAGCTAGTAGTATTGTAATAAATGATGAGCCTAGCTAAATCATGGAAACTATTTAGATGATATATATCTGATTAGGCCAATCACACATTTTTTTTTTTTATAAAAGGCCAATCACACTTTATATGTATTTATAAACATGTTTGGTGAATATTAATTTTCTGACTGTTTTGATGTGGAGATTTTCCATGGTCTGTTTGTTGGGTTCGTTGGATTCAATCCACAATCACCAAATTAAATTTAGATGTAACTCTTCGAGTGAACTAAGCTGGAGCAACTTCAATGAAGTCATTATGAAGCTTAAATCAGTGATATGAACTTTAAAGTCTCCAGAGTCAATGTTTCGGCGGAGCATCTAGGGTGCGGGCAAGCTAACTCGCCCTCACATGCGGGACGGTCCTGAAATCATGCCAAGTGACGCGCGTAACTAATTGAAAAAATTTACCCTTTTTTATTTTAATTTTAAATAATAGTTGAGTTAATCTTCAATTAATAAAAGACAGTTATAGTTATAATATTTAAATCAAAAAAAATTGAAAAATATACTAATTGATTTATTTCCATGATTAATATCGATAGGAGAGAATTGCAATTGTGGTACCAAACTACATATCGGTTCTCACTTGTGGTACCATAAAAATTGAGGCCAACACATTTGATACCACAATTTAAGAAACTGAATCACTTTTGGTACTACCGTTAAAAATTGACGTTAATTGATGACGTGGCAGTTAAGTGTTATTGCAAAATTGATACCATTACTTATATTGACTGAGAATTCTATCCCATAATATTTTAAGTTGTCAAAATAACTCCACATCAATCACCTGTTGAAAAAAGTTCTCAATTATATGTTCGATATGCCTCGAAATGAAATAAACTGATTATGTCAACACTATTGACACATATCACCATTCGCATATCACCTTGAATTAAATCAACGAAAATTACTTGGATTATAAATCATAGATGAGTTTTGATTCTCCAATGAATTACATACCTCTTTCGCAATACGCAAACTTCTGATTTGAATAAATTCTTCGACGTACCTCAATCAAACATAAGAGGTTGTTAGAGAATTCAAACCCTCGTAAATCTCTCAATAAACACAGACAATCACTTTCTTAGATTGTTGTGGATTTTTTTTTTTTTTCACAAAAATTAATTATCACAAAATATATCTTACACGTATTTCTAATTCTTCATGATTTTGTGATGTCATTTAAATATTTTCATATAAATCCGTGGCGGGATTTTGTGATATCATTTAAATATTTACTTGTTCGTGTAGAGCTTATTTTTATTTTTGTTTTTTTAGACTGTGAGTGCATTCTTAAATCAATTATTATATCAAATAAATTTCATTGATATTAAAGTACAAATATTAGTATTAAATTAGAAAAATATTCGCAAGGAGTTGAACCTATGATCTCTTGGTCATAAACTTCAACTTTGACCAACATGCTATGGCCTCATCGACCATATATGTAGAGCTCACTTGAGTTATTTGCACTTTGCACCTCCAAAACTTAGGAAATAGGCATTTTGCATCCTTGAAACTTAGATTTAGCACTTTGCACCCTCAAAATATGAAAAATAAAGCATTTTGTACCCTCTTTTATTTTCAAGCAAAAACTCAAGGACAAAATAGGTAATTCAATTATAATTTTTTTGCACTTTGCACCCTCAAAACTTGAGAAATTAGCACTTTGCACCCCTAAAATAAAATTAGCGCTTATCACCCTCGAGTTAAGAACAAATCAGCAACTTGCACCCCCCAAAACACAATAAATGGACACTTTGCACCCCGAAACACAAATTAACACTTAACACCCTCAAATTTAAAAGAAAAAACTTAAACCCTTCATTTTCTCCGGCAAAGTCTACCATCGGGGTGAAAAAAAATCTAAGGCAAAGTTGAATTTACCTATTTTTACTCATTCAATTGTTGTGCATAGCACGTTTAATTTGTACAAGCTATAATTCATGGCTTGCTAATTTGCTATATGATGTAATCATTCCAAGTTCATGGTATTTAATTTGTATATATGTATATAAATGTAGGTTGTTCAATCGGATCGGAAACTTACCTATTTTGCCTTAGATTTTTTTCACTTCGATGGTCAACTTAGCTTGAAAAAATGAGGGTTCAAGTTTTTTTTTTTATAATTTGAGAGTGTTAAGTGTTAATTATATGTTTTGGGGTACAAATTGTCAATTTATTGTGTTTTGGGGGTGCAAGTTGCTGATTTGTTCTTAATTCGAGGGTGATAAGTGCTAATTTTATTTTGTGGTTGTAAAGTGCCAAAGATTTATAATTGAATTACCTATTTTTCCCTTGAGTTTTTGCTTGAAAAATAAAAGAGCGTGCAAAGTGCTGCATTTTTTATATTTTGAGGGTGCAAAATGCTAAATCTAAGTTTGAGGGTGCAAAGTGTCTATTTTTCATATTTCGGGGGTGCCAAGTGCAAAAAACCCAGTTCACTTAGATTGAATGAAACATCCGAACTCTTTTTAGCGTAGACTTTGTGTCGATTGCAATTTAAATAAAATACTCTGGGGCGGATCAAAAAAAAAATTTAGTCAAAAAAAAAAAATTAGTAGCACAATCTATTATTATTATTATAGTAGCACCTTATGTATTCTTGTTAGTACCTCTAAATTCTTAAAAGAAAGAATCCGTGTGAATCAAAACTCTTTGTCTACTTTAATTAAATGTATAGTCAGATCATAGGGAATAGAGCCCCACTAATAGAGTTACCTAGTAGAATTTAATAAAGAAAATTTTCTTTAACACTTAATATAGTTCTCTTTTAATAAGGAAAAGCAAAATTATGTTATCAATATCAAGTATCATAAGAATTATCGACATATTAAAAATAAATTTTGATAATCATAACTTTTTAAATAATTTAATTATATACTTTTCATTTTAATCTCGCCCCCCGCGACTAAAATTTCTGACTCCGCCCCTGCTCTCATATTATTTTGTGCACGGGAAAGTATTCCTTTTAGAGAACCACTAGCATCATATTTTTACGATAAAAGTAACGTCGGGATTGCTATGGGCAGTTCAGCCTTGGCTAAACTGCCCATAGTTCACCATACATTGTTTGCCATGTGGCAAACAACTTACCTATAACCGGATATATATTTATACTACATCAAATGCGAAATTACTTCAATACCCTCTTCTTCTTCTTCTTCTTCCATTCTTCTTTTTCTTCCCTTCTTCCCTTCTTCTTAAAACAAGAGGAGTTGTCAATTAATCAATCATCAAATTTAAGCAAAATACACATGAAATTAAACACTACGAACCAAAACAAGCAATGTAGAATAAGAATAAGAACAAAAATACTCAAAAAACCGCTAGAATCGAATAACCCAAAATCTGATTTGAAGCCCATATTGCAATATTCAACAAGAGCTACTGTTAATTGCATAGGAAATAGGCTTTAAACAAACCTCCGAACAAAGAGAAGAAGATTCCTCAAGAAATCCGAACCAATTTTGAATGGACTTCACGGCCCGTTTAAGTCCTTGAGGGCCCGAACCTCTGAATCACTTAAATGAACACGACAAACAGCAATTAAACACTCCAGGAGTGTTTTCCAATCAAAATCGAACAGAAATCTCACGGCCCGTTCAAGTTCTTCATGGCCCGAATTAAATTCCAGCTCAATTAGTGTATGTAATGCGAAATTAACTTCGGAAACACTCTACCCAGGCCCTAGAAAAGAGTAAACGAGCAGCAATTGTCTCTATGTGAAGAATTTAATTGTCAAAAGATTTTTTATGATTTTTAATTGTAATTTCGTAGAGACAATTTTATATTTTTTTTGCTTGGAAATTTTCGTAGAGATTTCCGTTCGATTTTGTTCGTAGCAATTCTGGAGTGACCTGCTATATTATCAATTCTGTTTTAAATCTTCACATGTTTAATTGTTAGCAATTCTTGTTTAATTGTTAAATTGCTAAGAAGATTTAATGTTGGATGAAGATGAAGATGAAAGAAGACAAGTAATTAAGGGAAGGTTTTGATGATTTCCAAAACGTCATAATCAGCTAAGTATGGAAAGCTTAGTTCCCTTAGAAGAATATTGAACTGGTAAAAGAAGACATCAGAAGAGTTCAAAGTTCAAAGCTCAGAAGACTAGTGATCTCTTGCTGAATCAGCGAACAGAAGGGTAGATCATCAGCCGAGTCAAATCAGATGAGTTCAGTATTTGATCAGCAGAGTATCTATCAGCAGAGTCGTTTTGATCAGCAGAGTAGAAGAGGTCATGAGATTAGTCCAACGGTAATAAATGCACCTAAGTGTAATAAATGCTGTAAGAGAAGGGTAGCAATGGCAAATGATTGAAGATATCCTCGGATCAGCAGAGTGCATTAAATGCAGCATTAAATGCGATGGACAGAAAGGTACTGTACACAGTACGGAATGCTGCAGGGAGCCGTTTCAAAAAGAGCTGAAGGATGGATTTGAATTGTGACTTGCCTTCAACGGTCATAATTTCATCTCCATGTATAAATAGAGCTGAATTTCAAATCGAGCAAAAACACAACAACAATCAGAGATCGAAATTTTGAAGCAGAATTTCTCTAAGTCTCAAAAGCTCGAACAGCTCACTCGTCTGGTGGAAGTCATCTGTTGACAGAAACCCAGTTGAAGAAATCAGAAAAACATTATCTGAGTGATTTTGTAATAGCTGAGTGTTGTGCGAAGTGAGAATCCATCTGTGTGAGTGATTCTACTTTAGAGGATAGGTTTTCTTTGTGAATTCCTATTGCGAGCTTACAGCCTTCTCATTAGTTGTTTAGGTGTAAGTGGAGAAATATTGTAATCTTTGTGATTATAGTATAACCCAGAATCTGTGTGATCTGGAAGAGTGGACTAAAGGATTTTTATCCATATAACCACTATAAAAATTCTTTGTGTTATCTTGCATTTAAAGTTTTCTTGCATATTTTAAAGTTTGCATTTTAAACACTTTGAATCAAACAAAAGATTTTATAAGGAGTTTGAAAACTGGGGATAAAATCTTTTTAGAACTTAGTTTACTTGTGAAAAACACTTTTAAACAATCCGCTGCAAGTATACTCTTGAAAAACTGTTTGCTGAAAAACAGCTAAGTCATTGTAAGAAGAGTGGTCAGTCGTCTGTTCAAGATTTGTTCACGATCAGACTAGTCTGCTTACTGTTCTTCATCAGCTTAGTCTGCTGACAGAAGACTGAAAAGTTTTTAAGTTCAAAAATTTTCAGAGGTCTATTCACCCCCCCCCTCTAGACCTCATCTGACCACTTGGGACCAACAAGTGGTATCAGAGCAGGTGGTTCATTAGAATCAGCTGCCTGATCAACGAGCTTGATCCGAGTGTTTTTCAAAGGTTTTCAAAACTTTTCAAAAAAGCATCTTTTTGAAAAACAGAAACTTTTTGAAAAATGGATTGTATCAGTCATGTTCCCCACATTGCTGGTATGTCCTTTGAGGATTGGAAAATCAGAATGGAGATTTTCCTTGCTGCCTATAATGACAACATGCACACATGTATCATTAAAGGTCCATTCAGATTCACAAAGACCATAAAGATAAATGAAGTAGATACGGTTGTGGAGAAAGACCTTCATGAGATGACTCCAGAAGAAATAAAGCTTTACAATCTAGATAAAGTTGGGAGATTCATCATGACTAAAGCCCTGGATAATGATCGGTTTGACAAAGTCAAACATTGCAAAACTGCAAAGGAGATGTGGGATAAGGTTCGTGACATGAGCGAAGGCAATGATGCTATTAAAGAGCATCAGCTCAGTGTTGCCTTGGAGAAGCTGGACAACTTCAAGATGAAGTCTGGAGAAACCATTGATCAGATGGATACCAGATTCACCAGAACTCTGAATGAAGTTTTGAAGCTGGGAAAGACTTTCACTGATAAAGAAATCACTGTCAAAGTACTGAAGGCCCTACCTTCCAAGTTCAACATGAAGGTGACAGCAATGGAAGAATCAAGAGATCTGGGCAAGATTTCTCTTACAGAGCTGTTCTCCGTACTCAAGGCTTATGAGTATAAACTGCCAAGGATGGGAATTGAAGAAACCTCAACTTCAGGACCCACAGCTGCACTTGTTGCTGCTGAAAACACCAGAAGACCAGCACAGAAAAGCAAAGAAGTGGACTCATCTGATGAAGCCACTCTACTCAACAAAAAGGAGTACACTGCTGGAGATGTAGCATTATTGATGAACAACTTCAAGAAGTTCTATAAGAGAAAGATGAAAAACAAATACAATCATGCTGCTTCTACTTCTAAACCTAACTTTTCTTCTCAGGATAAAGAAGATTATAAATCAAAACTGATGTGTTACAACTGCAGGAAATTGGGACACTTCATAAGAGACTGCCCATATCCAAAAGCAGAGAAGTACACTGAGGAAGAGAAGAAAATGAGAAAAGAAAGAAAGCATCAGAGAGCCAAGGCAATGATGGCTGAAGCAGAAAAGCCAGCTGCCGTCTACTCATCTGATTCAGACTCAGACTCGTCTGATGAAGAATCGTCTGATGAAGAAAAACCTGCTCTCCTGTGCCTGATGGCAAAGGAATCTGATGACTCTGAGGATGAGGTAACTCCTCAAGAAAATGAACTGTTTAATTCTCTAGAGCAAATGATGTTGAATAATACTACTATTGCTGGAGAGTTTGTTAAGCTTAAGGAAGAGATGAACTTGCTAAAAGAGCAAAATAGTTCACTGAAACTTTTAGCTGAAAAGCCAAAAGAATCAGCTGAATATAAACAGCTTGAGCAAGAGCATGAATCTCTGAAAGCTGAATGTGAGGTTTATAAAGGAAAAATCATGGAACTTGAGAAAATCATTGAGTCTCATGATAAGTCTACTGTTGCATCCATGCATACATCTAGTAAACAGGAGACACCTTTAGAAAAGGAAAAATTAGAGTTGAACCATACTGAAAAATTTGTATCAGCTGACAATAGTAAGGTCATTCTGTATGTTCAAACCTCTAGACCTACCTCAACTGAGAAAGTGGTAAAGGAGAAGAAATCTCCTAAGGCTAAAAAGAGCAAAGAGCCTAGTGTAGGAAATCAGACTAGTAAGACCAAACAGCAGAGTCCTAAGAAGTCTGCTGATAAAGCTAAATTGAATCAATCTGTTGGTAAAACTAAGTCAAAATCAAATGAGCAAGCATCTAGTAAACCAAAGAAGCATAAGAATAAGAAAAATCAAAATGCTTGGTATGGAAATGAGTCATATTATGTGCAACCTGCTGCATATCATCCTATGTATCATGCACCTCAGTTTCCTAATCACTATGCACCTTACCCTGCTCATCCAATGCATGCATATCCTGCATATCATGCACCTTACCCTGCTTATGAACACTATTCATATCATACTGATCATCAACATGACTTATCTGATAACTATGATAAAAATGAAACTGTTCATGCTCCTAAAACTCAGAAACCTAAGAAGCCTAAGACTTCAACATCTTGGGTTGTCAAGGGTGGAACTAATCCTTCAGGACCCTCTCAATAAGGGTACCTAAAACAATTTTATTTTTGTTTTGTAGGTTAGGATTAGGAGTAGGAGTAAAGTAGAGAAGATTTGGTACTTGGACAGTGGATGTTCAAGGCACATGTGTGGAAACATACATGAGTTGACTGATGCAGTTGCTGTGGATGGTCCAAAAGTCACTTTTGGAGACAGCAAAGAAGGCAAGATTAAAGCTAAAGGAAGATTAATCAAGGGAAACATAGAGATATCTGACGTCTCCTATGTTAAAGGCCTAAAATATAATCTGCTGAGCATAAGTCAATTTTGTGACAAGGGATATTCAGTCATCTTCTCAACAGATAAGTGCTACGTTGAACAGATTGGTACAAAGAAGGTAATTTTATCTGGAAGACGACAAGGAAATATCTACATAGTTGACTGGAATTCTGTTGACAAGAATTCAAGTATTTGTTTGGTGGCATCTGCACCAAGTGAAGTCAGTTGGCTATGGCACAAGAGGATGAATCACTTAAACTTCAAGACCATAAACAGATTAATCAAGAATGATTTGGTAGAAGGGATTCCAAAAGCAGTCATGAGCAAAGACAAGCTCTGTGACGCCTGTCAGAAGGGTAAACAAATCAAGTCATCTTTCAAAGAAAAGAAGCACCAATCTTCTGGAAGGATATTGGAGCTGTTGCATATGGACTTATTTGGACCCATTGATCCAGTCAGCAATGGTGGAAAGAAATACTGCCTAGCTGTTGTGGATGATTATTCAAGATATACTTGGGTGATTTTCATGAAGAAGAAAAGTGAAACCAAGGAACATCTTACCAATCTGATGGAACTGATCCAGAATGAGAAGAGTATCAAGATATTGAAGATCAGATCAGATAGAGGGACAGAGTTTACAAACTCTACTGTTGAAGAGTATTGTAATATCAAAGGAATACATCATGAGTATTCTGCTGCTAGAACCCCTCAACAGAATGGTGTTGCTGAAAGGAGAAACAGAACACTGAAAGAAGCTGTCAGAACCATGATAGCTGAAGCTAAGCTGCCACAAAGATTTTGGGCAGAAGCAACAAATACAGCATGTTTTACCCAAAACAGATGTATGATCAACAAAAATCAGAACAAGACTCCATATGAAGTTTGGAACAACAGAAAGCCAAACATTCATTACTTTAAGATTTTTGGTTGTAAATGTTTTGTATTGAATAATGGGAAAAATCACCTTACTGCTTTTGCAGAAAAGGCTGATGAAGCTGTTTTTGTAGGATACTCATCTGTTAGTAAGGCTTATAGAGTTTTCAATAAAAGAACATTGCTAATAGAAGAATCTATCCATGTAGTATTTGATGAGCCAAGTCAATCTTCTGAAAAGAATCAAAGTATAAATCAAGATCTGTCTGCTGAGTTACAGAAGTTGGACGTTGGAAGAAATGAAGAATATGTTCCCATCATACTACCTAATCTAAGTTCAGCTGCTAACTCAAGTGCTGTTCATAATCACAGTGCTGATTGTCTAACAGACGAGTTGCTAACAGCTGACAGACCAGAGACTGTTCAACAGACGGCAAATGTTCAACAGACTACTACTGGAACTCCAACAGTAGTGTTGCAAGATCATAACAGAGGACAACATCCTGATCTGCAACCTGATCTCAGATGGCTCAAGAATCACCCTCCTGAATTGGTTATTGGTGATCCTTTAGATAGAGTGAAAACAAGAAGAGCTGCTGCACAAGATGCTATGTTTGTCACATTTCTATCTCAAATAGAGCCTAAACAAATTGAAGAAGCTCTCAATGACTCCTTCTGGATAGAAGCTATGCAAGAAGAGTTGAATCAATTTGAAAGGAATGAAGTCTGGTACTTAATTCCTAGACCAAGTCATCAAAGAGTAATTGGCACTAAGTGGGTATTCAGAAATAAGATGAATGAAGATGGTGTTGTCACCAGAAACAAAGCAAGACTAGTGGCCAAGGGTTATTGTCAAGAAGAAGGAATTGACTTTGATGAAACCTTTGCACCAGTAGCAAGACTTGAAGCAATCAGACTGTTTCTTGCCTATGCTGCTCACAAGAACTTCACTGTCTATCAGATGGATGTGAAGTCTGCTTTTCTCAATGGAGAATTGCAAGAAGAAGTTTATGTTGAACAACCTCCAGGATTTGAAGTCTATCAAGAAGAGGACAAAGTATATCGTCTGAAGAAAGCCCTTTATGGACTGAAACAAGCTCCAAGAGCATGGTATGATACCCTATCTGATTTTCTTTTAATTAAAGGATTTCGTAAAGGTAAGGTAGATAAAACCTTGTTCACAATTGAATGGGAAAATCATATATTACTTGTGCAAATATATGTGGACGATATTATTTTTGGTTCAACTAACCAACAGATGTGTGATAAGTTCTCCAAGCTGATGCAGAATAAGTTTGAAATGAGCATGATGGGTGAACTTAATTACTTTCTTGGATTGCAAGTTAGACAGTTGCCTGATGGAATATTCATTAGCCAAGCAAAGTACACAAGAGATCTGTTCAAGAAATTTGGTATGGAAACTAGCTCAACAGCTAACATTCCTATGTCTACAAGTCTTCGTTTGGATAAAGATGAAGATGGCAAATCAGTGGACATAACCAAATATAGAGGCATTATTGGCTCATTGTTGTATCTAACAGCAAGCAGACCTGACATAATGTACTCAGTTGGAGTCTGTGCAAGATTTCAATCAAACCCCAAAGAATCTCATCTCTTAGCTGCCAAGAGAATATTGAAGTATGTTAAAGGCACTCAAGAATTGGGATTGTGGTATCCTAGAGAATCTGGATTTGAGCTTATTGGTTATTCAGATTCAGACCTTGCTGGCTGCAAGATTGACAGAAAGAGCACAACAGGTGCCTGTCAGTTCTTAGGCAGTCGTCTGATCTCATGGATGAGTAAGAAGCAAACCTCAGTTTCTATATCTACTGCTGAAGCTGAATATATAGCTGCTGGAGCCTGCTGTGCACAGATACTTTGGTTGAAGCACCAACTAGAAGACTACAACATCAAGATCAGTGGAATACCAATCTACTGTGACAATACAAGTGCAATTTCACTTACTCAGAACACTACAAGTCATTCAAGGACTAAACATATTGAGATTAAACATCATTTCATTAGAGATCATGTGGAAAAAGGCAATGTTTTGATTGAGTATGTTCATACTGATAATCAGATTGCTGATATCTTCACCAAACCTCTAAGTGAAGCAAGGTTCTCAACTCTAAGAGCTGAGTTAGGATTACTTAACCTGGATGCATAAGCTGAGGGGGAACTCATCAGAAGACTGGAGTTCAACAGCTTAGTCATCAGTCATTTATTTCAAGAATTAACTCTCAACAGACTAGTTAACTTATGAATTCTTAAAGACAGGGGGAACGTGTAAGACTAGCGGTACTTCTGTTCTAAAGATGAAATCTGTTAATGACAGTTAGTTGAAGTTATGTTACCAAGAAGATGTGCTCTTAATTCTTGAAGAGTGAAGATTATTTTATCTTGCTGGATTGACAAACAGCAGAGGAAGATTACTAGCTATTGGCATTCTCTAGTAATATCAGATAACAGATCACTCGTCTGTCAGATAAGTTTAACTCTACTCATCTGATACCTTATATGAGCATGGTCATAAAACGCATTATTAGTAACACGCTTTTATAAGTAAACAGATTAGTGTCGATAGAGTTTCCCGCCCATCTGACATTAAAATAATAAAATTGAAATCCGCGACTCTCATCCGCACGATTAAAATCTGTCAGATTAGATCAACGGTTTAGATAAATCACGAAAACCGAATCAAAAGGAAACCTATAAAATCCGATCTGAACAGCATAGTCGTCTTACGCACTCAAAAATTCTCAAACTCTCTATCTCTCAAACCCTCTTGTTGCGAAAGTTCATTATTTTGCAGAATTTACTCACAAATCTCAGAAATGGACAAAGTTATTGAGGGAAGATACTTCAACTACAACAAATTCCATTTCTCTGGCACCGATTTGATGCGCGCTTTACTGGAAAAGATCAAGGAAGCATCTTTGGTCCCAGTCTTGGAAGCACACGAAGATAGGGTTTATCTTGAAGATGTATACCACTTCTATACTTCCAGGGAGTTCAACGATGATGACACCGTTATGACTGCTGTCATAGGTGGTAAGAAAATTGCTGTATCTGCTGCTGTTTTACATGAACTTTATAAGCTGACAGATAAGGGAGGAGATGTGACCGCGTTAGGGTCAGAAAAAGAAGAGGAATTTTGGGGAATTTGTGCTAAGAAGGGAGAGGAGATGACTGGGACTTTAATGAAGACCCAGCTGAAGGATGAATACCAAAGATTTGCTGATATCATAGCAAAGGTTTTGGATTGTGCTACGGGTTCTCTGGATGGTTTACCTAGAAGAAGGCTTCACACTATGATTTGCATCTACTATGGGATGAAAGTGAACTGGGCTGCTCATGTTTATGAGCTGATAAGTGATAAAAGGCATTCTCATGCCATTCTGCTGAGTAACTTGTTTGCTTCTCTACAATGCCCTATGGGTGGAGGAAAGCAAACCCATGGAAGCAAAGAGTTCAAACTTTACGAACCAGTAAGGCAACTGGTGGAAAAACCAAAGAGAAAAGCACCCAAACAGGCTAAGAAGACTCCTTCTAAGAAGAGCAAGAAGGAAGGTCAGACTAGTCAGTCTGCTGAGCCAACAGCACAGTCTGCTGTTGTAGCTGGATCAGCAGAGCCTGAAATTGAAGTCTCTAAGAAGGTGGTAGATGACTTCACTGTTGAAATTGAAAACATGAAGACAGGGTCATCCTCTGAAGGAACTGAGTCTGAAGAGGAAATTCCACTTCAAAGACTGAAGAGATTAAGGACAAGGAGTGAGGCAAGGGGACCTCCTACTGCCAACCCCCCTGCTACCAAGAAAATTCCAAAATCAAAGGCAAAGAGAACAGTTACCTTCTCTGAAAGGCCTGTTGAAACTGTGAGGGAAACAACAACTGAGGCAGAAAGGCCATTGCATGTTGCAGAACCAGTTGTTGAAACTGCAAAGGCTGCTACTGCTGAGCCAGAAAGTGTTCCTACAGTTGAAGGGACAACAGAAGACTCTACTGCTGCACTATCTGCTGATGTAGAAAAGGAACAGCAGATAAGTACACCTCAAGAGGGAGAAATTCTGTTGCTGCATCCTACTCCAGTTGCTGCAACACCTATTCAAATAGTTGAAAGTCCTGAAGCTAAAAGAAAAAGAGCCATTAAGGGCAAAGCTTCAACTTGTATAACTGCTGCAGAGAAGAAGAAACTGGATGATGCTGAAAAGCAAAGGATGGCTGCTGAGAAAGCAGAAGAAGATAGGCTGAAAAGCCTAGAATTAAAAAGGCTGGAAGAAGAGGCCAGCAAAATGACCCAAGAGCAGAGAGATGCTTTTGAGGCAGCAGAGTTGGCTGCTGTCATTGAAGCAAGCATGAAGGATGCTCATGGTCATCAGCAAGGTGGTGGGATAGTGATTGGTGAATCAAGGGATCCAAACAAACCAATCCCAGCTATGCCTGCACCTAAAATCAAGGAAAAGAGGAGAGAAGAAATAAGATTATCTTTAGAGATTGTCAGGGAAGATCCTGAGATCTTTGAAGAATTTCTCAGAAGACTTGATGCTGAAAATGAAAGAGTCAATCGTCTGACACTCTTCCACTCTGAAAAGATCAAATACAATAGATGGAGAGAATTCAGATTAACCAAGAGTCCTGCTGAAATGGCCAAGTGGAAAGAATTCAAGGCTACAGAAGACTGGGTGTTGAAATGGCTTGAAACAAATTCACTCATTCAAGCACTTGATTCAGAATTCTTTCTGGACAGGTTAAGGATGAGGATTTGTCATGTGGTCAAAGAAGAAGCCAAGAAGATCTTTGCATCCATTCCTGAGGATTTTGATGACTCTGTAGATCTGAAAGAAAGATCTATCAAGTTGGCTATTGCTCAAGCAATGGAGCTTTGGGCCAAGAAAGCAAGGAAGTTAAGGGGACAGCCAAGCTCAATGGTCCCACTTCCAAACATCAAGCATATTGTCTATGGACCAAACATCAAACCCTATGAGGAGCTGCCAGAGGAATCATCAACTACCTTTATTCCTCTTGACAACTTTACTTGGATTTGTAACAGGTCTGTTGTTGACAATGAAGGTTTGATGAGGACAGTTGAAGCTGTCAAGAAGATTATAGCCCCTGCTGATGGAGAGAAAGAAAAGTCATCTGATCAACCAGAGCAAAAAGAGGGTACTTCAGACCCATCTGATCAGAACAGAAAACAGGGAGACAAGTCTGAGGCTGCTGATAAATCAAAGAAGGAAGAAGAAATTCCAGCAGATCAGTCAAAGGAGAAAGAAGTTGCTGCTGATGGAGATGATCAGGCTAAGGAAATGGAAAGCACTCCAAGCCTTGCTGATAAATCAGCTGATCAGTCTCTTGCCCTAACAACTCACTCAACAGAGCAACTCATCAAAGAAACACCTGCTGCAACAACAGATATACCTTCAACTTCAAATCTGTTGGACTCTATTCATCTAATGTTTACCAAATCCATGAAGGAGATGAAAGAAGAGTTAAAAGCAGAAGTGTTAGCTGCTGTTCATCAACCTATTCAGAAGGTTGCTGCTGCTGTTCCTACTGACTTAATGAAAGATACTGCTCAGAATGTACAATCTATATGTCAGGATATGGATATACTCAGGAGAAGGACACAAAGCACCACTGAAGGTTGGAAGCAGATTGAACAGACTGTTGAATTGGCCCTCCAAGCAGAAGATGAAGTCATGGGCAACATGATGAAAGACTTCACTGCTTCATCAAATTGGATTCTGGGAACTCAAATCCAGTTGGGTGATCAAGGAGAAGACTTGCTCAAGGAAGTCAAGACTGTTAAAGCCAATCAACTTAAACAGCAAGCTCAGATCAATGCTATGGAAGAAAACATCAAGCTTCTATGTGATTCACTTCTAATCACACCAGTTGTGCCACAATATCCATCTGTCCCTGCTGATGATGACAAAAAGGGGGAAGAAAGGATATTTGGACAGCAAAGGGTTGATTTCCAAAGGGAAGGAAATCAAAATGCTGAAGAAACAGAAGTGTTAGAAGAATCTGAAGAGTCTGCTAATAATAGGAATGAAGCAGCAAATGAAGACACAAGCAGATTAGCAGATGAGAAGATCACAGAAGAAGAAGACCAAGCTGATGAGGAAGAATCTGAAGCAAAAGCCAAGTCAGACAAAGAACTAGCTGCTGCCAAAGATTCAGTTGAAGAACAGCTTGATCCTGATGTTAAAAAGAAGAAGCTAGAGCTGTTGATGCAGAAATTGGAAGTTGGAACCTCCAAGTCTGCTGAAGAAAAAAAGAAGACAGAAGACTAGCTTAGCTAGATTTTCTTTAAAAATTCTTGTAATCTTTTAAAGTATTTTGTACTTCTCATCTTTCAACTTGTAAAATGTAATCAGTTCTATATTTATAAAATTGCAAGTTTGACTCCAACATATCATTTCTATCTCAGAAATTTTTGAGGATCAAAACTTTAGTTTAGGTACAGGTACTTAGCTGGAGTTTTGTCATCATCAAAAAGGGGGAAATTGTTGGATGAAGATGAAGATGAAAGAAGACAAGTAATTAAGGGAAGGTTTTGATGATTTCCAAAACGTCATAATCAGCTAAGTATGGAAAGCTTAGTTCCCTTAGAAGAATATTGAACTGGTAAAAGAAGACATCAGAAGAGTTCAAAGTTCAAAGCTCAGAAGACTAGTGATCTCTTGCTGAATCAGCGAACAGAAGGGTAGATCATCAGCCGAGTCAAATCAGATGAGTTCAGTATTTGATCAGCAGAGTATCTATCAGCAGAGTCGTTTTGATCAGCAGAGTAGAAGAGGTCATGAGATTAGTCCAACGGTAATAAATGCACCTAAGTGTAATAAATGCTGTAAGAGAAGGGTAGCAATGGCAAATGATTGAAGATATCCTCGGATCAGCAGAGTGCATTAAATGCAGCATTAAATGCGATGGACAGAAAGGTACTGTACACAGTACGGAATGCTGCAGGGAGCCGTTTCAAAAAGAGCTGAAGGATGGATTTGAATTGTGACTTGCCTTCAACGGTCATAATTTCATCTCCATGTATAAATAGAGCTGAATTTCAAATCGAGCAAAAACACAACAACAATCAGAGATCGAAATTTTGAAGCAGAATTTCTCTAAGTCTCAAAAGCTCGAACAGCTCACTCGTCTGGTGGAAGTCATCTGTTGACAGAAACCCAGTTGAAGAAATCAGAAAAACATTATCTGAGTGATTTTGTAATAGCTGAGTGTTGTGCGAAGTGAGAATCCATCTGTGTGAGTGATTCTACTTTAGAGGATAGGTTTTCTTTGTGAATTCCTATTGCGAGCTTACAGCCTTCTCATTAGTTGTTTAGGTGTAAGTGGAGAAATATTGTAATCTTTGTGATTATAGTATAACCCAGAATCTGTGTGATCTGGAAGAGTGGACTAAAGGATTTTTATCCATATAACCACTATAAAAATTCTTTGTGTTATCTTGCATTTAAAGTTTTCTTGCATATTTTAAAGTTTGCATTTTAAACACTTTGAATCAAACAAAAGATTTTATAAGGAGTTTGAAAACTGGGGATAAAATCTTTTTAGAACTTAGTTTACTTGTGAAAAACACTTTTAAACAATCCGCTGCAAGTATACTCTTGAAAAACTGTTTGCTGAAAAACAGCTAAGTCATTGTAAGAAGAGTGGTCAGTCGTCTGTTCAAGATTTGTTCACGATCAGACTAGTCTGCTTACTGTTCTTCATCAGCTTAGTCTGCTGACAGAAGACTGAAAAGTTTTTAAGTTCAAAAATTTTCAGAGGTCTATTCACCCCCCCCCTCTAGACCTCATCTGACCACTTGGGACCAACATTTAATATTATTAACAATTCTGGAGTGAACAAAAGATTTTGTTTTAAATCACTTTCACTTCACATGTTATTATTAACAAAAATCGTAGAAACAGAATTGCTAATTGTTGAACTATGTGCTAATTTAATAAGTTCAATTTACTATGGAGTTGGAACTAGGTGTAGGTGATGTTCAAACTATTTTTAGCATTGGTCTTTGTAATATTTATTTTGGTATTTGACTATTAGTTGTCATAGTCTAGAAGTCTCTTATGGACTCTATAAATATAATGCACTTGTAATGTGTTAAGCATAAAACAAAAACATAACTTAGTGTACTATTTTCTTATCCTCTAAATATTTAAGTCTTGTCTTCTCCATATCACCTAGCAACTTTTGCCCTTGTGTTATTGTAGTTAGTGTCTCTAACTATAATTTCTAAGTATTATTGTTTCTCCACATGGTATCAGAGCCATTGTGGTAAAAGGTTTGCTTGTTTGTCAATTCCTTGGTTTAACTAATCTTCATTCTTTAAGTTCATTCATTTTTCAAGAATGGAGAACGGAGGAACTGTGACTCAATTTGGTGTGGAGAAGTTGAACAATACTAACTATCAATATTGGAAGCTTTGTATTAAAGCTTATCTTCAAGGCCAAGACCTTTGGGAGATGGTTGGTGGTAACGCTAGCGAATTGACGGCGGACAGTCCCGAAAATTCTGCTGCCATAAAAAGTTGGGCAAAGAAATGCGGTCAAGCATTGTTCATTTTGAGGAGTTCGATTCATAAAGATCTGATCGAACACATCCGGGATGTTGAGTCTCCAAAAGACGTATGGGACACGTTGGAAAAGCTATTCTCAAGGAAGAATACATCTAGACTTCAAATACTTGAAAGCGAGCTTGCAACCGCATCACACGGAAATATGACTATCAATCAATATTTTCACAAAGTGAAGAGTATTTGTGCTGAAATTTCAGAACTAGATCCGGAAGAAAAAGTGAGTGAAGGACGTCCACGGCGAAATCTAATTAAAGGACGAAGGAAGGAGTACATGCCATTCATGACTTCGATCCAAGGGTGGACAAATCAACCCTCTATCATGGAATTAGAGAACTTGCTTTCGAATCAAGAAGCTTTAGCCCTTCAGATGGCTCAAGTCTCTATTACTAACAAAGATGAAGCGTTGTTCTCCGGACAACATAAAAAGGATTTCAAGAAAAATTGGAATCAAAAGAAACCCAATGAGCAAAATAAGAAGGACGGCGGGGGAAATTCATCTCAAGGGACACGAAAGCAAGTAATTTGTCACAAGTGTGGCAAACCTGGCCATATACGAAGATTTTGTAGGACCAAAACAGTTGAAGGGAATGCAGGCACATTCGGAAAAAAACCGGAAAACTCTGAAGGGACAAAAGAAAATCTTCGTGATTGAGAAAACTGTCTTTCAACCATTGTGATTGATCGGAAGGCACAAAAAGATGTTATGGCACTAACATCATCAAAGGTTGATGTTCGTGAGGAGGGTCTTGCTGCAATTAATTATAAGCATGATTGGATTCTTGATTCCGGTTGTTCTCATCACGTAATCGGAAATGAATCTTTGTTCTCAAAGTGCCAAAAATATATAGGAGATGCTGCAATTGTTACTGCAGACAAACCGGTTTATCCAGTGCAAAATGAAGGAAGTGTGATGGTGAATACTACGGGAGCGGTAGAAGGTTCGGTTACATTAGAAAATGTTTATCACGTTCCAGGTATGGCTAAAAATCTTCTTTCAATTTCTCAAATGACTAGCACTGGAAAATATGTTTTATTTGGTCCTTGTGGTGTCTTGGTTCTTGAAAATTTGAGAAACTTTGATGCTGATGTTGTACTAAAGGGAAGAAAAGTTGATGGCATATATGTCTTGAATGCAAGTGAGGCTTATGTGCAGAAAACCAGCAGACAAGATAATGCAAAGTTGTGGCATGCTAGACTGGCTCATGTGGGATATGAAAGATTGAAAGAAATTTCAATAAAAAAATATGGTTCATGGGATGCCAGTCTTGGGAAATTTTCAGCATAGTACAATATGTGAAGGTTGTCAATACGGCAAAGCTCACCGTCTTCCATTTGAACGTTCCATCATCAAAACTACAAAAACATTGCAACTTATTCACTCTGATTTGTTGGGCCCGTGTAGAACATCTAGCTATACCGGATGTCATTATATGCTTGTCTTCGTAGACGACTACTCTAGATTCACATGGGTGTTTTTCTTGAAAGCGAAAAGTGAAGCATTTTCAACTTTCAAGATATTCAAACGAAAGATTGAGGGGGAACTTCAAACCAAAATTGCATGCTTACGAACAGACAATGGAGGAGAATCCATGTCCAATGAGTTTCACAATTTCTGTGAAGAACATGGAGTCAAAAGACAATTCACATGCGCCGGCACTTCTCAACAAAACGGGGTCGCCGAGCGCAAGTTGAGACACTTGGCAGAAGTGTGCAGAAGTTGGATTCATGCTAAATCTTTGCCAAAAGAATTGCGGGCTGAAGCTATGAAATGTGCTTGTCATGTGATAAATCGACTCCCCTCAAGAGCTATTGGCATGAAAACTCCATTCGAGCTTGTATATGGTAAGAAACCATATGTTGGATACTTTAGAATTTTTGGCTCTATTTGTTATGTTCATGTGCAGGATCAACAAAGAACAAAACTAGAGCTAAAAGCCAAGAAAAGAATCTTTGTGGGTTATGATGAAAGTAGAAAAGGATGGAGGTGCATGGATCCAGAAACTCGAAAGGTGTTTACTTCTCGAGATGTTGTCTTTGATGAAGTCTCTTCGTTATACGAGCCATCTATCTTGCCCAAATTTTCTGAATCCTCAAATAATGAAAATAAGTTTGTTGTTCAATGTCACTTAGAAGAACCGAAAGAGTCATCTTCTCCTTTAGTGGCTGCTGCACAAGAAGAAACTAATGAGGGGACTCAAGAAGAATATGTCTTTCTACGAAGATCTTCGAGAAATTGAAGAATGCCAGAAAAGTACAAGGATTACCACTTGGATAAGAATCACTGCAATATTAGTGAATGTTTCTTTGCAGGACCAGATTGTGACAACGAACCATCTTCATACGAAGAAGCTAAAGGAGTTTCAGAATGGGAAAATGCCATGGTTGAAGAAATGACTGCACTTCAAAAGAATCAGACTTGGGATTTAGTCCCGAAATCGATTGGTGTTCAACCCATTTCTTGCAAATGGATCTTCAAAATCAAGCGGAAGATTGACGGATCAATTGATCGGTATAAAGCAAGGTTAGTAGCTCGCGGTTTCTCGCAGAAATATGGGATGGACTATGAAGAAACATTCAGCCCTGTAGCAAAAATGACATCAGTACGTGTCGTCTTATCTTTAGCAGCATCAAAAGGGTGGAAACTTTGGCAATTAGACGTCAAAAATGCTTTTCTCTATGGAGAAATTGATCGAGAAATTTTTATGGAGCAGCCACCTGGTTTCAAGTCAGAAAAGTATCCAAATCATGTTTGTAGGCTAAAGAAAGCTCTATACGGACTAAAACAAGCACCGCGTGCTTGGTATGGAAAAATTGCTCAATACTTGAATTTTTGTGGCTATCTCTCATCTAATGCTGATGCTAGTCTGTTTGTTAAGAAAGACTCGAGCATGCAAATTCTAGTACTGTTGTATGTAGATGATATGATAATCACTGGTGACAATGAAGAGGAAATTGCTAAGTTAAGAAAAGAGCTTACAATCCGATTTGAAATGAAGAATCTTGGGGAGCTTCACCATTTTCTTGGGTTAGAAATATCAAGGTGTAAGGATGGCATATTTCTATCTCAAAAGAAATACGCGAAAAAAATTCTTGAGAAGTTCAAGAATGATATATTGCAAGCCAATGCCTACTCCAATGGAGCATAACTTAAAGTTGAAGCCAAATGAAGGAAAGTTTGTAGAAGATGTTTCTATCTACAGAACTTTAATTGGAAGTTTACTCTATTTGACGATTTCTAGGCCAGATATTGCATACTCAATTGGAGTTACGAGTCAGTTTCTACAACAACCTAGAAAGCCTCACCTTGATGCAGCTAAAAGAATACTTCGATATTTAAGGGGTACTGCTGACTATGGTTTGATATATAAGAAAAATGTGAAATTCTTTCTCGAAGGATTCACGGATGCTGATTGAGCTGGAGATACATCCACTCGACGATCTACATCAGGTTATGTTTTCAATTTTGGATCAGCGGCGGTCTCATGGTGCAGCAAGAAGCAAGCTACTGTTGCTTTGTCTAGTACAGAAGCCGAATATAATGCTGCAACTTTAGCAGCTCAAGAGTGTGTGTGGTTAAGGAGAATATTTGACAATATTCATCATCCTATCGAAGGGTCTGTAAAGATCTTTTGTGATAATATGAGCACAATTCGATTGGCCTCGAATCCGATGTTTCATGCTAGAACTAAACATATTGAAGTTCATCATCATTTCATTAGAGAAAAGGTATTGTCATAAGAAATTGATCTCTTCAAAGTTGGTACAAATGATCAAGTAGCCGATATTTTTACCAAACCGTTACCCAAAGAAAAGTTTGAATTGTTTCGTTCGAAGTTGGGGATGATACCGGAAATTAGCATCAAGGGGGAATGGTGAACTATGTGCTAATTTAATAAGTTCAATTTACTATGGAGTTGGAACTAGGTGTAGGTGATGTTCAAACTATTTTTAGCATTGGTCTTTGTAATATTTATTTTGGTATTTGACTATTAGTTGTCATAGTCTAGAAGTCTCTTATGGACTCTATAAATATGATGCACTTGTAATGTGTTAAGCATAAGAGAGAAACATAACTTAGTGTACTACTTTCTTATCCTCTAAATATTTAAGTCTTGTCTTCTCCATATCACCTAACAACCTTTACCCTTGTGTTATTGTAGTTAGTGTCTCTAACTATAATTTCTAAGTATTATTGTTTCTCCACACTAATTCCACTTAAATTAATCTTCTTAGCAATTCTGGAGTGAACAAAAAATCACTTTCACTTCACATGTTTAATTGCTTATCTTGTTCGTAGCAATTTTGTTCGATTTCTTCACATGTTTTAAATCTTCTGTTTTAAGAATTGCTAATATTAATAACATAAATCGAAAAATCTTTTGTTCGAAATATCATCATAACAGAAAGTGTTGTCAAAAGAATTAAAGATTTTATGTTATTAATATATATTATTAACAAGGACGGGCAAATGTGTAAGCTCAACAATTGTGACATGCTATATTCAACCGGGTCAGCAGGTCACTTTTTTATTATTAAAAAATTCCAGTTCATTTTTGTGGAAGCAGTTTTCCACAAGGTGAACTGCTGTTAGAAGTTCCCAAGTAACATTATGTCTCCTAAAAGTTCTACTATCTAGTCCAATCGAATTTCCCTAATAAAAAATAAAAAAATTCCAATCAAATCATGGAGTCATGTGAATTTAATTGCTCTCCAACATTTTCGGCTGATTATTACTCTAAAGAAAAAAAGATATTTTCGGCTAATTAAATCACATATGTTTTGATACTTTTGTAATCAAATAAAATAAACAAAGCTGTCACGTCAAGTTTTCTGTTTAATACAATTAATCGTGTAAAATGACGTTTCTTCAAGTCTTTATTAATGAATAACATAGGAAAAGTTTTTCTAAATCAGTCGTGTTGAAGTAGATATATATGAATAACATAGGTATTTTAATCTATCATTATTATTTGCATTTTTGTTATATAAGTCATAAATTTATGTTTTTCCCGATTTGCGGTGGACAGATGATTGATGAAATTGGTTTATCTAACCGACCTTTTAGGGGATTATTTGTTGGGTTGGTTTTATTACAATTATTGAGGATCTTGTCAGATGATATGTTTTGCTACATAATTGAAATGAAGATTTTTCTTAAAATGACGGGTTGCATTATTGTTAGTTCATATTCTTTAGATTGATTATTAATCAATGTATAAAATTTGACTTTATGAAATTGGGTTGATTTTGTTAAAACTGAGAATCTTTTACTATAAAAGTGAAATGAAGGTTCTTCCTAAAATGACATGTTGCATTATTGTTAGTTCAAATTCTTTAGATTGATTATTAATCAATGTATGAAATTTGACTTTATTGATTCTTCTATATTTGGTCTTTCAGGTATAATTACATCTTCTGTAGATATGAAAAGGTTGGAGATTATGATAATGCCAGAGCTTGTTTTGCTTTTGTCAGGGCACCTCTTTTAATATGACAAATTTATCCCTCAGATAACAAGCATTCTTTCAGCTTTCCTTTTTAACATAGTAATAATCAAGTACTCAAAAACAAATCCCATCGTCAAGTTCCAAATTCCCATCCAGCAGTTATTAGCTAATAACTCATAAAAGCAAACATGTCTTTTCACAAAAATGTTTTATGAATAATGATATGGACAAACTAAAAATTGATAATAATTTGGATCTCAAGCCCCAATTCGAAATTCCAATTGTGTAATGAAAATTCAAGTTTTTTGCTGATATGAAGATTAAATAATTAGTTTGGGATATTAGTTTTTATTTGTGTGTATAAGGGCATAATCATAGTTGGGGAGAGGGTAATTTTGTCATATAGAAAAAATTGTCTGGCAAAAACAAAATGTGTTCTGGCGATATCGCTAGTCCAAAGTTGATCAATGATGCTATTACTAAAAATATAAAGGTACTAATATCTTAATACATTAAAATTGGCTTATTAAAGTGATCATTATTTTTAACTATTGTTTTTATTAGTTTTTCCAGATTTATCTTAACTCTAAATATTGGAAAAGGGTTAAAATTGTCCATTTTTGTTGGGATTTTGATCTTGATTTATAAGCTCGCTACCAAGAAGACTTTTTCAGGTATTAATTATCGGGGGGTTTTCTTTAATTTTTAGATTTTTTTTTTTTTTTGAGTTGTGAGTTTAAATTTGATGTTGATCAGTGATGGGTTACAGATAAGTTTTGATCTATTTTTGTGGGTTCTTGGATTTAGTAATCCAGGCCCCAGAAATTTCAATGTTCTTTTTTGTTAAAAATAATTACAAGAGATTATTAACTATGTAGGTCATAGGTGATGAAGTCGTAACATATTGGTTAAGGTTGAAATTTCATGATTAAGAGATGGGCTTTTGGTATTTTGCACCCTAAAATTATAGGGTTTTGACACTTTACACCTTAACTTAAAAGTTTTGGTACTTTGCACCCTGTAAATACAATTTAGTTGGCACTTTGCACCCTAGTGTGTGTTTTGAAGAAAAAATTAATTGATTGAAGATCATAATAGTTATTTTCTAATATTTTTGGCACTTTAAACCCTAAAAGTATAGATTTTGACACTTTGCCCTCTGAAATATAGAATATTGACATTTTGCACCCAAAATATTTAATTTGTAGCATTTTCAACCCCGACTTAATATGATAATTTAAAGTATATAAATAAGATGAAATATAATAATATGTTAGATATGTAAACGTGTATTTTAGATAAAAAAAGTAAATAATCTTGAAGATCTTGAAAATAAAATGAAGACAATGTCTTTTTTTTAATCTAAATTTTACAGAGAGAAAATGTTAAAATAAGTTATTGTAAAGTAAAATAAGTTTAGAATAACAAGTTTATGATTGTTGTGCATAAAAATGACCATTTTATCTCTACATCGCCGACATTCATAAGTCTGTTTTTTTTTTTTTTTTTATATACATTAGGGTGCAAAATGTCATCCAAATTATATTTTTAGGGTGTAGAGTACCAAAAATTTAAATCGGGGTGAAAATGCTAATATTTTATAATTTAAGGGTTCAAAATGCCAACATTCTATATTTTAAGGGTGAAAAATCTATATTGCAAAGGTGCAAAGTGAAAAAAAAATTGAAAGTAACTATTATACCCTTCTATCAATGAATTTTCTCCCTAAAACACACACTAGGGTGAAAAGTGCCAAATAAATTATATTTCCAGGATGCAAAGTGCCAAAACTTTTAAGTTAGGATGCAAAGTGTCAAAACCCTATAATTCCAGGGTGCAAAATACCAAAAACCCTTAAGAGGTTATGAGTTTAATTTATCTTTGTATTTTTATACCAATGAAATAAATTCGATATAGTAGTTGATTTAACGACATATTTTACCATTTAAAAAAAATAAACTTTTTATTGGGTAATGGTTTTTATAATTTGAATAAAGGTTTGATCGTTGGCTGGATTTTTTTGTCTCTTGAATTATAAAGTAAACTTTGGTCATCATAAATTTATAGCGAAGATCTACCTATTTAAGCTATTTTATATGTGCAAAATTTATAACCAAAGTAAGATACATAAATGTTCATTTATCTTCATATAGACTATTATTATTCCTTTAAGCATGAGTTTGGAGAATATTGTTTAACTAAAATTTTGCTTAAACTAGTTTGGACAATATCCAAATTTATCTGTTTATAACTTGTGTCATTGTTTTGTAATTAGGATACGAAAGGAAAAGAGCACTGAAGAGGAATGAAACCTAATTCTACTTTTGGGATGTGACATTACCAAACAAGTTAACCTCATTTGATTATACGTAATTGAATTGAGATTTTGACTTGAACATAATTAAATTACTTATAAAACAATTTTATTCTACTTGTTTCCTGATTTGAAATACTTTTAAGAGAATGATTAATCAAGAAGTACGTAAAGATTAATTTTTCTATTTTTTTCTTTATCAAGATAACGTATAGATATATCATAATTTTTTTTTTATAGTCCAGGTGTACAAGCTTACACTAGACTAATCCTGGATTCTCAGAATCCTTGCCCTAGAACTCTGAAGGATGTAAATCGCAGGATGTGCCTCCACCAAGCATCGGGATCCCACCATACTGCTCTACACTCTGCGCACAAATGGGTCTTCACCACAAATGATCCTTAGATAGACCCATAGAAATGCTTCCATCCAAGTTCCAAATAGGATTCGAACCCCCACCCTTACCGCTGAAGCAAACATTATGAATTGTTGGTCAGCCAGTGGAAATATGCCCTGGGGGCAAAATATATCTTATTTGTAGCAAAATTGAGTACTTGTGAAGTTAATTATTGAAAAGGGGAAATTTTTATGTTTTGGTACTAAAGGATATGTAAATTTGCAATTTTAGGTATCATTTAACATAAAAATACAAATTTGTTATCACGTGATAGGTTTTCATTGCAACTTTGGTACTTAGTCCAATATTTCTCCAAAGTTAATGGATATTTACCTTCTACGAAATGCATACTGTTCAATTTATCCCACTGATTTAAAAAAGAGCACTTTATCCCCTGTAATTTTATAAAACTTCACTCCGTCTTCCTAATATTTTATAGGCGGCAATTTATCCCCTTTTATTAACAGCTCTCCTCCTTGTATCATGAAAAGTGTAACAATTTACTCCCTTATGTTACAAAATATTTTTTTATTGTCTACTCTCAATTTCAACAAGTGAGTTACACTCTCCTGTTGAAAGTGAAAAATTACTTCTTTAAAAATTTTATAGGGGTAAATTGCTCTTTTTTTAAATTACAAAAAGGTAAATTGAACATGATGCATTGCATAAAAGCGGAGAAAAATTGGATTTCGCACCAACGTTCCAGTAAAAACATATCATGTGGTATCAAAGTTGCAAGTTGACATATCGTATGGTAAAAAAAAAAAGCAATTTTTTCTATTAAAACTAATTCAAATATATATACCACATCTTCTCTCTATAAATACCATCTCATTATATTTCATTTAAGGGACCAAGATTTATTTTTAAATCCATATCAATCACTCTTTCACACTCAAAAAATTTGAGAAAAAAAAAAAACCGATGGCATTGCCAAATGTGAAAATAATCTCCAAGGAGTCAATCAAGCCATCATCTCCAACTTCCACTCACTTTAGAAATGTTGAGCTATCACTTTTAGACCAACTTGCACCACCAATTTTCGTTCCCCTTATTTTCTTCTATGAACACGGCCAATTGAACATATCTCAACTTCTTAAACAATCTTTATCCAACATTTTAACCATATTCTACCCATTAGCAGGAAGACTGAATCAAGAACAATCATCCATTGATTGTAATGATGCCGGGGCTAATTACATCGAAGCCCAAGTTCATGCCCGCCTTTCGGAAATCATACAAGATCCCGAAATGGAACAACTCAAACAACTCCTACCGGTCCAGCCTTTATACCAATCCGAGAAATCCATTTTATCAGTGAAAGTTAGTTTCTTTGATTGTGATGGGATTGCCATTGGGGTGTGCTTGTCTCATAAAATAGCCGATGGCGCGTCTGTGGTTGCGTTTATCAACGCATGGGCTTCTATATGCCGTGGGGAAGAAATTGGTAAGCGCTACAAAAAATTTAAATTTTACTGACAAAATGATAAAAATTTAAATATTGTCACTAAAATGATATTCATAGATATATTAGTAACAAGAAATTTGAGAAAATTATCACTATTGATATTTAGTGTTTCCCCTAAAGTGACAATTAAAAAGTTGTCACTAATTTATATTGACAATAAACATTGTCACCAGGCACTAATTATCAATAGTGACATCTTAAGTTTCATACACAACTTAAACTATATTTTGTCACTATTGTTAGGGTTTTTAGCAAGTTAACTTCTTGTGATATGTTTAATGGGCAATTTACCTCCATGTGATATGAAAATGGAGAATTTACCTCCATTTGAAATGAAATAATGAACAGTTTACCTCCATATAAAATGAAATAATGAACAATTTACCGCATTGCTAATGGAGGTGTTGCACACACTCTATAATCCGACTGAGACTTTATTTTAATGATAAAAAATATCAATTTAACATTACATTTGAAAACATATTCACCTCACTTTACACCCCTGTGAAATGAATAAATTGGCAATTTACCTCCCTTTGATTTACGTATGATGAGGGGTAATTCGGATCCCCTGTCTTTCTAGGCTCAACGTAGTTCGAATAGCATCGAATCCTATCCCCAGGAACCAAGAGCCGAACCAAAGCCTGAAAATGATTGTTCCGAGCACATAAGAGAACCGGGGATCGAAGGACACTGTTGGGCCGAGCCCAGGCCCAAGCCCTCCAATTCGGCTATAAATACCCCATGCATTTATTGCACAACACAACTTCCCAGGTGCACTAGCTTTGAAACTGCTGTTCGGATTCGCTCGAGAATACTAGTGTAGGTTTTCTCATATGTATTTTGCCCTCTAGCTTGTACGGCATTCAATAATGCTCGAATAGGACCCTAAATACTTGTATGTGTACTCATTCAATTCGAATACAAATACTTTGGTCTTTACTTTCCTTTTATTATTGTTATTATTGTATTACATCCCACCCTTGATCGAACTAACGAAATCCCGTAAGATCAATTGGCGCCCACCGTGGGGCCCTGTTCGAGTATTAGATCGAAATATGCCTACTACGAGGAGAAATATGTATGCCAGCGAAAGGCTTTACTGGTCAGAAACTCCGCCAATCACTATTCGAGGTGATCCCCCAACCACCCGAGCGTTCGAAGTTGAAAATAATACCTATCCAATGAATTTCCGAACTTAATGTTAGCGACTTTATCCTGGGATTGTCGCGGCTTATCTTTTTCTTCAATGGATTTATTTTCCACAAAGGAACCATTTTCTTCGATAATCATTAACGTCGTAGACTTAGAAAATCTACGCAATTAGAGCTTATCGATGGTCGGAATTTATTTTTCCGATCGTAATATTTATTATTTTCAAAAGAAAAATTCCTCGAATCAGCTATCTTTGGGTTCAGTTGCATAATTCGTACACATTATTTATAAGTTACCTGTACTTTTCTCGATTCGATTGGAATGAGTTGAATATTTGAACAACGGCAACAAATTATAAGTCGGAGCTAAATATCGGCAGTCGTTCGACTAATAAAAGGAAGATTAAATGGTGAAATTCGATTAGAGAATAAAAGCTTTATCCTTCAAATAAGTTACAAAGTAAAGCCTCGAATAAAATTCGAACTCAAGAAGTACAATACAATCACTCCTATCCTATTGTGAGTTCTACGAATAATTCTACCCAGTTACGTTCTCGGTCTTCATTCGCTCCAGATGCAGAACTCAGCAGTGATTCTTCTTGGCAATCACTAGCCACGTATCGCACATCCGTCTTCGAACGGGATAAAAGCCGGATTGGAGCTTCTCTCTGGGGCACCAGACCGACCTAAGATCATCATCAGTAAACAATGATTGAAACGCGCAATCATTGTTTACAGGATAATCCGAACCGGAGCAGCAAAGGGTTATCCTAGCAGAGGCGCTCCGAAGGAACTCGAAGGAACTATCTCGTAAGAAAGCCCTCGAGGAAGCTGGAGCCTCAAATTTAAAGAACTCCTCTCGGAGTAACCAGCTGCCCGATCGGGTACTGCACCAGAAGACCGGAATTCTAACCCGTCACAGACAAGATATGTCTGGGAAAACAGGTTGCCTGCCGGTATTCTAGGCGCAATTTCTTTTGCCTGTCGATATTCTAAGCGAAAAAGCTTATGCTAAAGGAGCTAAGATCGAGAAACAGGGTTCTGAGTCTAACCTCATACTCCTTTATCTTGGAAAAAGTATGAATCAAATCTAAAACTCGACCCATGGTGATCGGAGGGAGCATAAGAAAAAAGTGAGAAGTGTTGTATACACGAAGGGACCTTTTTATAATGGTAAGGGTTTTTAAATCAACGGCTCAGATAACAGGCTACGAGCGGTTTGATGTCCATAATAAATGGAATGACCGTTACATCTCCCGAGAAATAGGGCCCTGTTTGGCAAGAAGGACACGTGATTCAGTGGGGAGTATAGAAGAATTACGACATTCTAAATTTTGAATCATTATGACGTATTCCTAACATTATTATTGAAGAATGGCATGTCGGATTCATATTCAGTTTATTCAGATGTTTTTACACTCAAGTAGTATGCTGCCAACTTAGAAGAACTATAATCGGTCGAGTCGAACAGAACTCTCGGCCTGGAAATAATGCAATTATGGAAATTCAGCAGTGATAAAGATGTATGGCATCGTTTTCTTTATCAATTTCTGGTCCGCTAAAATATTTATCTATCATCCAAGCAGGCAAGTGATATTTGATTATTTCTTGATCGATATTAGAAGATCAAAATGGAATTATGGAAGATGAACATTTATCTTGTTATGATCGATGTTGTCAACAAAACGGAGAGGAAACGTACTTATATTACCTCGAAAAATACAAGATGAGAAAAATACATATCGAGCATAGCACCAGCCTTTACATTACATCAATACATTATTACAATCCTGTGAAATTTTCGGTCTCCCGTCCTATCGGTTACTCGGGATAATTTAGCTCCGAGCGCGGAATATCCTTTGGACCCGCAGGCTTTTAACTTTATTTGCAATCTTCCGAGGACAGAGGGGTGAACGCTCGGCAATATTTTCCGGCATTCTATTCCCAGCACGTCTTCCTAAATGCATTGTAGCAACAGGTCCATGGGCCTGGCTTATTGGCTTTCCAGATGGAAACCGCATTTGCCTGTCGATATTCTAAGCGTGGTTGCTGTAATTTTTCTTCCGCTCGAAGATTGTTCCGCTTAAAAATGGTTCGAAGTCCGGACTCAAACAGTTGAATTAATCGAATGATCGTCTTGACCACCATGATCAGATAAATAAAATCTCAATGCAACGAGTGAGATAATTTCAGCAATATGCCAGCCTTTTATAGCCGAAAACAGAAAAGAATCCAACGGCGTATAATTCGCGAAGTAAACGGACAAGATTTGTCGACCGTTGCGATTCCCAGTAAAACGGGAACTGTTTTGAAAAAATCAAACTTATCGAAATTGGGAACCTACACACATAGAGCTTTCTCGACAAAAGCATAAGGATTATTGGGTTATTCACCACTGGCTATTTCTCCATGATTCATCTTTTCTCATGATTGCAGAAGACTATTTTCTCGTCAAAATGTATTTCGATCAGAGTTACATATTCAAGGGAAACTAATTTCATCAATATTCATATTCATTCATCTCTCCCTGATATTATCGATCTCTGTTATTCTATCCGTATTTGTCTAAGTCTACTATTATCTAAGGGTGAAAGCTGTTGCTATGACCCTTGAAAATCGACCAAGGGTGAAAGCCGTTGCAACGCCCCTTGGATCGAAAAATAAAAATGGGTGACGACCCTCGAGCTAAAAATGCTCTGATACGATCAAGGGTGAAAGCCGTTGCTATGCCCCTTAGATCGAAATTATTGAAAAGGGTGAAAGCCTCTGCTATGACCCAAGGGCTAAAAATGCTCTGATACGATCAAGGGTGAAAGCCGTTGCTATGCCCCTTAGATCGAAATTATTGAAAAGGGTGAAAGCCTCTGCTATGACCCAACGGCTAAAAATGCTCTGATACGATCAAGGGTGAAAGCCGTTGCTATGCCCCTTAGATCAAAATTATTGAAAAGGGTGAAAGCCTCTGCTATGACCCAAGGGCTAAAAATGCTCTGATACGATCAAGGGTGAAAGTCGTTGCTATGCCCCTTAGATCGAAATTATTGAAAAGGGTGAAAGCCTCTGCTATGACCCAAGGGCTAAAAATGCTCTGATACGACTAAGGGTGAAAGCCGTTGCTATGCCCCTTAGATCGAAATTATTGAAAAGGGTGAAAGCCTCTGCTATGACCCAAGGGCTAAAAATGCTCTGATACGATCAAGGGTGAAAGCCGTTGCTATGCCCCTTAGATCGAAATTATTGAAAAGGGTGAAAGCCTCTGCTATGACCCAAGGGCTAAAAATGCTCTGATACGATCAAGGGTGAAAGCCGTTGCTATGCCCCTTAGATCGAAATTATTGAAAAGGGTGAAAGCCTCTGCTATGACCCAAGGGCTAAAAATGCTCTGATACGACTAAGGGTGAAAGCCGTTGCTATGCCCCTTAGATCGAAATTATTGAAAAGGGTGAAAGCCTCTGCTATGACCCAAGGGCTAAAAATGCTCTGATACGACTAAGGATGAAAGCCGTTGCTACGCCCCTTAGATCGAAATTATTATCCTAGATTAACCAGCGTTCTATTCTATTATCTCTCCGTAATTATTCATTCGTCTAAGCCTAACAGCCATCATCTTGACGCTTAAATCAAAATTATTATTCGAGATCGATCAAGACCCTATTTCGATTATTACTTCACGATTATTTGTCCGACTAGGGAATTTGGCCCCTCAGATTAAGATTGTTACTCAAAGGTCATTTTGGATTCTTCTATTCGATCTCTTAATTATTATGTATTTGACGGGGAAATAAAAGCCCCATACAGGTTATACTCAAAATTGAGGAATGTCGGATGTCATCTATCAGCTAAATATTTATCAAACATGGTAAAGAATAGCGCTTGTACATATTTTTAAGACGGAAGAATTAATGCTCGACGACGGTATACGAAAGCAATTCTACAGGACAACAAAGAAGGATGATAAAAGAAATAAATATCTTATTCATGACATTCCAAACAGTTACAAAAGAGTTCGAAATTACAATGATAAGAAAAGTCAAGCAAAGACTTCACATTTAGTGTAACCCTATTACAAATTAATCCTACACTAGATTCTCTCCGTGATCGAAGGAGTAAGACGGGGCTAGAACAACGCTTCTACCCTTCATCCATCACTCCCTCGGTACTTACTCCACGCCGGTCCAGATCGAGAAATAGCGAGGCAACCCCTAGAAAAATTATTCCACGCAATCTCGAAAGCAACATTCTTCAAGGAATACCTTAAAGAAGTAGAGATCGAGCGCAGGAAAACTCCTCCAGCAGTCGACCCACTATCCGACTGGGTGGATTGACAGGATACAGAAGATCGAACCCGCCTCAAAGACTTGGAGTCAAAGAAAGCTGGTCGCCTGCCGGTACCCCAGTCGCAATTACTTTCGCCTGCCGATACCCTAATCGAAATAAGTTGTCATCAAGAGATAGCAAAATTTATGAAGGAAGATAGTTCGAAGGAGAACCTCGAACAGTTCAGTCGGAGATAATAAACGGAACATTATGGCCAGAGAGAGTAAAATCTCAACCATAGAACTGATCAGAAATCTTACTGAAACATTAAATTTAAAGGTAACAACAGAACTATATATAGTGGAAGAAAAAAGCAATTAACGACTCAGATTCGATGATACTAACGGCTGAGATATAAGCAGTAAATGCGCCGACCGTTACGATTCCCGAAAATACAGAAACTGTTTGGGGAAAAAAGTGAAGAAAATGTCAAAATTGTTCCACTCGAGTTCATTCCTATCCGAATTCATCGTAGACTCAGCTCCAATCATCAAAGAAAAAATAATAGAGAAATCTAAATACATCATGTAAAGAAAGCTTTGTCAGTAATCGGCCTAAGAATAAGTAAAGCCGTTGTAAAGATCGATAAAAAGTATTTCCCGAGCTTGACATATGAACCAATTGCAAGATACAAAGACATCAACCCCTATTACATCTTCATAACTGGCCGATCCTGTGAAATTTTTTGGCGGACGATAATGTCCTTACTCGACCTATCGAGCCAACGAGTCTTCGACTATGGTCGTACTTCTTCGAAAAGGAGAAGGGCAATACATCTCTTTCCCGGGAGAAACATGAACATTTTATGAAGGACGTCAATCTCCGAATCACTACCCGAAATGATTTCAAAAGAAAATCTAGCAAGTTGCGTCATACCCTCGAAAAACTTGACGCCAGAGCCTCCCTAAACCACAAAAAGGCCATGGGCCATTGGGGTCGTGGATGATCTGCAATAAAGCTTATCGGTCTTCAAGGTTGAAATAGCATTCGCCTGCAGATACCCTAGTCGAGATCGAAGTATAAATCCTACTATGATACGCAATATAACTCCTAACCCGAAATTCGAAATATTGAGTCGCGCAACAAGATCTTCTAATCAGCATGATCGAAGGAATCTGTTTTCGAAAAATATTATAAGGATGCAAAACAAAGAGCCCCATTTATAGATACTATTCTCAAAAATCCAACGGCTATCAGAAAACAAAAGAAACGGTCGAGATCAAAAGGTTGTTGCGACTCCCGAGAATTTCGCCGGGAAGAGAAAGTGATATTACTTTTGGAAATAAGCGGAATTACTACGCCAAGATCGAAAGATTAAGAAGGCAAACTAAAGCATGATCAAAGAAAGAACACATAAGAGGAACATGCGATTCGAGAAGAAAGTAAATTATTACAAGCCATAGAAAATAAAATATCTGAAAATTATTCATGATCGCACAAGTAAAAACAGTATAGACATATTACAAGCCCGGGTAAATAAGAGATAACATCTAAACAAGCTTATTGTCAGAGAGAATCTTTCGAAGCTCAGCGTTACGAGCCTCGCATCCTGCTTCAAATCCACGATCATAAGCCTCCTTTTCTCGACGTATGAAATCTTGTTTCTCCTGCTCGTGAAGGCTCTTCAGTTTTTCGAGTTTCTCGTTCAGCTGCTTATGGACCTCCTCTCCACGCTCGTTAGCAGTCTTCTCCCTCTCTAAAGCAAGCTTCTCTGCGAGGACACGGTCGAACTCGACTTTCTTCTCCTCCAGCTCGAGAGAGATAGCAGCACGTTGATTGGTCTCCCGCTCAGCAAATGTTTTAAGTTCAATAAAGTCTTGTCCGGCCTGTTAGAAGGATCAACAGCGCTAAAAAAAAAATAAAAAAAAAAAAGAAAAAAAAAAAGAAGAGAGGAAGGAGAGGAAGAAGAAATGAAGAATAAATAAATGCACACCTGAAAGAGGAAGTGCTGCCCAGACTCAAACAACTCTTCTATGTTCCTCTCCTTGGATGCGTTTCTCTCCTTGGGTATGTCAGTCTCCGAGGAAGTAAAGTTAGCTTGCAACAAGTTACCCATGGGATCAACCTTAGAAGGGGATCCGTCTTTCAACTCCTCGTGCAGGGAAGAAGCAACTTTTGGAGGAGAAAAATCGACAAGAGGTCGGGGAGGATTATCAATTCCTGAAGCTTCAGCAGAGGCCCCTCCGTCAATCTCTAACTTGGATTTTTTGCTGAGATTCCCTGCGGGAGGAACGGTCGAAGTATCGGAAGATGACTTGCTACCAATAGCAAGATTTTGCAAAGCCTCAATGGGAGTGACCCCATCGGAATAAGGCCTCTTATACGAAGAAGGAATAGGAGTATTTTCTCGAACAGGATCTTCACTCGGAGAATCAACTACCTTCGGGGAAGAACCCCCGAGCGTAGCCTCGAGTTCTAAATCCAGAATGGACTTGCCGGAACTACCCTTGGTTTGCTGGGAGGAAGTGGTTTTCTCTTTCTTATTTTCTCCCCCTTTAGGAGCGTTCAGGGAAGACACAGAGGTCTTAGAAGAGGGTTTGGAGGGTTTGGCCTCCTTGGCAACCTTCTGTTCTTTCTGCTCTTTGCTCGAGTTCTTATTCTTCGAACCACCAAATAGCGATCTGGGATCGATAGCTTTGCCTAATACATTCTCCATAATAAGCGAATTCGGGATCGATAAGCTAGGATCTTTACTTTTTAAGGAATTTAGAAAATGCAGAAAATATGGGGGGAGCTCCGATCTCTGTAAGAAAGGATGTCGTATGAGTAATAAGAAGAGATCCTAATATTTATAGACGCTACGCACTACGATTGTGATAGTGAATCGACGCGACCGTGAAGAAAAATCCCACTCGGATAAACAAAGTTCGAGCAGAAACTGTGAAAGGTTATCAATATTATAAAGTTAGAATTCACAAGTTACACGAATCAGATTAAAAAATATAAAATTAACTCGTTTACAAAATTGGGTTACATGAGTAAATACAATTGATTCCTAACTAGAGAACCTTGAATCGCCCCCTCCGACTTGATCAACCCCAGTAACTCGCCAAACCAAAGATCAGACGATATATATATTTGAAGCTGGATAATTACCCAGCTTGCTCGAAAGATCGACCGTCTCCCTTATCCGGGGCATTGCCTATATTGACATCTTCGCCTCTCTCCCCGGACACATTAGAAGGATCATCGCAAGAGTACTCGAGCACATCAGGGTTAGGCATCGGAATGCCATACTCCTCAACTAAGGGGGCAAAGCGATGTTCCTGCCAGTTAGTATTCGCCTTGGGTAAAGAGGAAGCTTTATAATCCTTCCCCTCAGCATTCTTGAAAGGGTCCATATACTTAAAATATTCCTCCATGTCATCCGGAATTTTCTCGGCCGCGACTAATTGTTGAACCCCTTTATAAAAAATCGCCTGAAGAATTTCTCCCGTTTTCCTGTGAACTAAAGGATCTAAGACAGGGGATTCCAAGAATTCTCGTATGGCCGGAATCTCAGCTTCTTCCCGACCCTGGGCATATGCACGCTCGGAGTCTTGCTTCGCCAATTCGAGTTCTATCTTTAGTTTCTTCAGCTCTTCCTCGAGGGCACTTCTCTCTTTAACGGACGCCAGCAAGTCCTCTTCTACTGAGGAGGAATGCTTCGTATTCGCTTTCTCGAGCTCCTTCTTTACTTGGCACAATTCTCGCTGACTCTCCGCCAGCTGAGATCGAATGGCCTGGTTATCAGCAAAAATCTGGGCATATGCATCATGAGCGTCCTGCGATTCCTGCTCTAGTAACGCCAAACGATAGGATTGAAGGGCGAATAAATCCCCGACCTACAAGACATTTTCGAGTATCAATAAAACTAGGAATTCTAAAGAAAGAACAGACAGTCAAAAGACGAGTATTTACCTCGTGATACGTTCTGGAGAAATCACTCAAAACCTCAAAATCCCCTTTGATGGAATGAAGCAGGATATCCCGTTTAAACCGACTAGCCATAAAGATTCTAGTAGCCTTATCGAATTCATTCTCCCCACCTGCATCCAGATCAGTCAGAATAGTGCCATCTTCAGGGTATCCAGCAGCTCTGCTACCTCGAAGATGTTCTTCCATAAAGTCTGCCACATCAGGCTCCGACCCACCTTCTCGACATGGAACAGAGCCAGATTTCGCACCGAAAGGTTTTAATCTCCTTGAGGGTCCGGGATGTTCAGCGTTTCTTTTTCGACTCAGGAGCTTCTCATACTCCTGGATACCCTGAATCCGGTTCCAGGAATGCTGACTATAACCAACCGATGAAAGAGCAGAAGTGTCAGGGGAAAACAGGGTTCGAAGAGGTCCGGCAGTGGCGGAGTTCAGGGAACTCATAGTGCCAAGCCCTCTCAAATCGGGGATCATTGAAGGAATGACAACTGGATTCCCACCTAAGTTACTTGAGTCTGTTCTTCTTTCGGAAGCGTAAGGTAACGGGTCGAAATAAAATTGTTTATCTCCGACCAAGCCGGCAGGGGATACTCGAAATTTCTCGACGATTCGGTCTACAGGAATAATACGATTAGGGCACGGGTTTAGACAAGAAGAATCGTTCGATCAAATCTTTAAGTAAGCTGAAGATAGAAAACGTACCCAGAGAAAGGGTGGCAAAGGGCGGAGCACCAGAGGTTGGCAGGACATTGGTTTGCGGACGAAACCCGTCAGATGATTGACTAGGATACTTGATCGCAGGAGCAGGGTAATCACAGCGGCTCAACCCAGCCAATCGTAAAACGCCTTCTTGAATTAGGGACTTGGTATGGTAAGGATTGGATCGCATTTGTTCGAGAAATTCGTCGGAAAGACGCTGTCTGAGCTTTTCTCTGATTTTGCGAGAACCATACGACCAAGAATCTGCGCCATCCCATCGATATGGTCTAGTCTTTGAACTACCTTCCGACACAGGAACATCGGGACCTTTCACGAAGAAGAATCTCCTCTTCCAGCCTATACTCTTTTTCGTTGATATCTTAGTAAGAAAAGGTCGTTTCGACCTCTGGAGAATGGATACGAACCCCGCATTGGAGCCCTTATTCAATTCCATTCGGAAAGCATGCCAGAAGTTACTAAAAGAGGCCTCTTCTCCTCTTGCCTCCATGAGAGCGCTGAATGCCACTATGTAGGCGACGGAGTGCGGGAGAAGTTGAGCGGGGGACAGCGAAAAGAAAGAAAGGACATTTCTGATAAGGGGAATGAATGGAATACGTAGACCACAGGAGAATTGGCCCTCGTAAAACGATTGACAGCCAGCTGGGGGCTCGGTAGCACGGTCGGAATAAGAAGGAATAACGATTGAAAACCCTTTTGGAAGATATTTCCCAAACCCCGTCTCAAGATAAACGCGATCTTTCTTCGAAAAACAACAGGAGGTTTCTTTAGCAGAAAGTTCTGACGTGTTCGAGGTCACGACCTCAGAGGTGAGCTTGGGTTTGAAAATTCTGACAAAGGCACCCTCACCGATGCTGCGCTTCTCAACCTCATTTTCTTCGAGATCCTCGCTCGGATCATCATCCTCGCCTCCTGGACGGAATTCTCCATCCTCATAATCATCAACGAGCTTTAACAAAGGATCAGATTCTTGACTCTCTTCGACCTTATTCTTGCCCTTTGAACTTCTAGAATTTGACATTATGAATTCGGAAATGAATGTACTAAAGTAACTACCTTTTCGATTCAAACACTTCGAGCTCAAGAGAAAATATAACATGGAAGTAATTTTTCAATGGGTCAACATATATATACGGGGTTAAAAAGGTAAAATTGCAAAGAGGTCCCCGAGTAACCGCGACGATTGAACTTACCAAGGGTAAAAACTTTGGGTTATCCCTCTCAAAATAGCCTTTTTGATCCTTCATTTTCTAGAATTGCGGAATTTGTCCTTGCGATTTATCCCTAAGGATCTCGGAGGCCCTCCTTGTTATAATCGACAATCCTGGAAAGCATCCATCTAGGGGTCGAACAACGCATCTTGGAACCAAAAAGGATATTATTACTTCAGCATCCTCCCACAAGGGTAACTTCAGAACACGCCGGTGTATGTTTTCTTGTATATGCACTCTTTTTCCCTAGCTCGGTTTTTATCCCAGTGGGTTTTTCCGAGTTAGGTTTTTAACGAGGCATATCCTAAAGACATTCTGAACGGCTCGTCTCATTATAGCATGGGACGTATTTTGTACTTCTTCGAGCGCTCGCTCCGCTTCGCACTCGAGAAGTGGGGGAGTATTGATGAGGGGTAATTCGGATCCCCTGTCTTTCTAGGCTCAACGTAGTTCGAATAGCATCGAATCCTATCCCCAGGAACCAAGAGCCGAACCAAAGCCTGAAAATGATTGTTCCGAGCACATAAGAGAACCGGGGATCGAAGGACACTGTTGGGCCGAGCCCAGGCCCAAGCCCTCCAATTCGGCTATAAATACCCCATGCATTTATTGCACAACACAACTTCCCAGGTGCACTAGCTTTGAAACTGCTGTTCGGATTCGCTCGAGAATACTAGTGTAGGTTTTCTCATATGTATTTTGCCCTCTAACTTGTACGACATCCAATAATGCTCGAATAGGACCCTAAATACTTGTATTTGTACTCATTCAATTCGAATACAAATACTTTGGTCTTTACTTTCCTTTTATTATTGTTATTATTGTATTACATCCCACCCTTGATCGAACTAACGAAATCCCGTAAGATCAACGTAAATTGGCACTTTAACTTCCTCTGATATTGCATAATGGGCATTTTAACCCCTTGTAAAAATGTAAAAATCAATAGGGGGCAGTGTGCTTCTTCTATTAAAACACTGAGATGTGTTTTGCACTTTTATTTATCACAGAGAATTAAACTGTTCATTTAGAATAACACATGGAGTTAATTTGCTATTCACTACTATTGTTATTATTGTTATTTTGACAAAAAAGAGAAAAATGTATATTTAGTCACTCAAGTTTAACTCTAGTCATATAATGGTCATCCTAGTTTTATGAATGGCATATTTAGTCACTCAACTTTGACTGTAATCTTACAGTGGTCACCCTAGTTTCATAAATGGGATATTTAGTCACCCAGTTTACAAATAGTGACACAATCCATCGTAAAAAAAAGCTGCAGTAGACGGAGAGATAACGAAAGTCCCACTTCATTCAATATTAATCCCCAAATAATCACATTTTTCAGTTTTGCATCATCTAAACCTTAAGATCACTTCAAATGTAATTATTGATTTTATTGCAAAAGTGCAATGGAATTGGCATTTATAGTGTGCACTAGGTTAATAAAGACTGTCTTAATTTTATATGGCAATGGCACTGCAATATTTGTTTTATATTGTCATAATTTTTGGACTAAATCACACTAATTGTCGCTCAAGTTTAAACATTTAACACTTTTGTCTTACGTGTCAAAAAATCTACATACTGATATTCCTATGACAAAATATTGTTACATGCATCAACCTTATCTCTAATAATTTTTCGGCCAAAATGACTTCATGTGCGTGCCATATACATTACTTTTAAGAGAATAATTTGTGTACTTCGATTCTTGAATTACACTTACCCATATTCAAAGCTCACAACAAAAGATTGTGCATAGTCAAGATGATGAAGACTTTTACTAATTTGAGTTTGGATAAGTGTAATTTAGGAGATGAATTACCGAATTATCTCGCTTGAAAGTCATGTGAATGGCACATGAAGTCATTTTGGTTAAAAAAGTGCTAGGAGAGACGAAAACATAAAAATCATGTTATCTCTCCGTCAACTGTCGCTTGATGAATTGTCCCACTATTTGTAAATTGAGTGACTAAATATGTCATTCATGAAACTAGGGTGACCATTGTATGATTGCAGTTAAAGTTGGGTGACTAAATATGCCGTTTATGAAACTAGAGTGATCATTGTATGACTTAAGTTAAAGTTGAGTGACTAAATATGCATTTTTCCTTGACAAAAAATAACTAAGTACATCCAAAATGTGACAATTTTTGTTTATCATAATTCATTTTTCTTGTAGTGCATGTTAACCAGCCTAGTTTCGATTTCGCACTCCATTATCCACCAAGAGACTTCTCTTCTGGCTCTAGTCATGCTATCTCAAACATAGGAATCAGACAAGAAAAAATCACCACCAAAAGATTTGTATTCGACAAGGAAAAGTTGGACAAAATTAAACATCTTGCTTCTTCTGAGGAATTGAAGAGTCCCACAAGAGTAGAAACTGTTTCGGCTTTCATTTTGCACAATGTCATGAAATCAGAGGACGCGACAATTAAGACAATGTTCGCTGCAGTTCATGCAGTGAACTTGAGGCAAAGATCGATCCCGCCATTATCAGAACACGCTTTTGGGAATTCTTGGAGTCCTGCTCTTGCATTACTGTCTGATCCAGAGGATACCAGCATATCCGGATGTGCAAAGAAGTTGAGGGCCGCTATAAGAGAAACCGACAACCATTTGATCAAGCAAGTGCAAAATGGGGAGTATATGAATCGTTACACAAAATTGGCTGACCTTTCTTCATCTGGGAAAATTGAGATCTTTAATTTTAGCAGTTGGTTCAGGTTTCCCGTGTACGATGTGGATTTTGGTTGGGGTAAACCTGTTTGGGTTTGTACCACGACCTTGCCCTTTAAGAATTTGGTGATTTTGATGAGTACTCCTTGTGGGGAAGGCATTGAAGCATGGGTTAACTTGATTGAAGAAGACATGAAGTTGTTTGACTCCGTGGTCAAGTCGAAATTCTAAACAAACATGTTAATGGTAATATATCGAACATTTAAGTAATTTGAATTACGTTTATTTAATTATCTATTGTCTGTGTAAAAGCTTGGTGAATCTATGAATTTTATGCAGTTGGCTAAAGAAAATAAAAAAAATTCCAGTCAAATATTCAAATTTAAAAATTATATTTTATTCAAGGGAAAATATAAGACGAGATAAAAAAATGACAAGGTGAAATTTGATAAACATAACCCTACGAGTTTAATTTACTTTATATGATATCCCATTATGACTCCAAAAGAAACCAAAACATTCACTAAATTAACCGTCATGGTTTTTCATTTTCTGAATACGGTTCATGGTAGCATCATTTAAAATGCTTCTATATATATATATATATATATATATATGTTTCTTTCGATAAACAAAACTAGATTTTGGGCTTGAAGTAGGGAGTTGGAAGATGATGTAAATTAGATTTCGGGCTTGTAGTTTGGGTTGGGATGGGTAAAGGTTTTGGGATGATTAAGATCATCTCCAATTGTTGAGGTTAATTAAGCTTATAATATAGGACCAAAACTTTTAAAATAAAATAAAATAAAATAAAAAACTAACAATGCATGTATGGGAGGGGTAATTCTTACCCAGACCGGGTTTGGCCGAACCCAAACTAATTACATGGCAAGTGTAATACACTTGCTTTGGGATTGGTTGTAACTTCCAGGAAAGTGACCAATCACAAAGCAAGTGCAATACACTTGCTTGGTGGTTGGATGGGTTTGGCCAAGCCAGGCTTGGACAAGAATTTTCCGTATGGGAGATTAAATTTTAGGTTGGTTCAAATCTAGTATCATGCATATTTGAGATTATTTTTTAGTCTAGATAAAATAGCAAAAACACAACATATATGAAGAGAGAGGAAATGTTTTAAAGTATTATTTTTCTTTTGTTTAAATAAAACTTTCATTTATCTCAAAAAAAAAAAAAAAAACTTTCATATTTTTTATCAATAAATAATTTACATCATTCGTTTCCTATACTTTTATCTGAATAATATTCTACATTATTTTCTTATCATAAATGTTTCAAACATATGTACTCAACTTTTATTCATATGTCAAGACATAGTTTTATTAGCATCATGGGAAGTGTACTTCTATGAATATTTCATTTTTTTTTTTAATAATTTCACGAAGATTTATTTCACATTCACTACTTTAATTATTCATGTGTCAAATTTATTATATTTTATCATCATGAAACCACTACTTTTTTTTGTGGACTTTTAAACATTTGTACCAAAAATTTAATTATGCTAATATAATATAAACCCCGCTAGAGCCTATATGCGTTCACTCAGGGCACGATGTATACAGTAGTACTACTATACTATAATATCATCGAACACGTTTACTTTCTATGTGGATACAATTTAAATGTAGTAAATAAACTTATGATTCATAATATTTGGTTTAGCCAAAATGAAAATGAAAAATTAAATCTGATCAAAAAGATATATTTTCTTTTCATTAAGAAAAAAGAAAATTATTGAATTATGTCAAAATCCTCGAATTAAAAGCAATATGGGTTAATTTGGGCCAATTTTAAAATTGGGTTGCAATATGAACCATAATTGTCGGTGAAATTGAAGCTATGATACCAAAATTGTCAGTCTGATAGGTTATGAGATAGAAATGTCAGTTAACATAAGTTGTGGTAAACAAAATGCAAAAATCCCCACTTTAAATATAGTTTTTCGGGTTTTTTGCACTTTGCACCCCTAAAACATAGGAAATAAGCACTTTGCACCTCCAAAACACAGAATTAGCACTTTGTACTCCCGAAACATAAATAATTAAGCACTTAGCACCCCCTCCCATTTTTCGTCAGAGTTTACTACCGGAGTAAAAAAAATCTAGGGGCAAAATAGATAATTCATTTTTGGATCTTTGACACATTACACCATTAAAACACAAAAAAATGCACCCCCGAAATAAAATTAGTACTTAACACCCTCGAACTAAGAATAAATCACAACTTGTACCCCCGAAACACAAGAATTAGGCACTTTGCACCCCCGAAACACAAAATTAGCACTTAACACCCTCAGATTAAGAAAAACTCTGCAACTAACTAGCAACCCCTCTTTTTTGGGAGGGCAGAGTTAATCACCGGGTCAAAAAAACCTAGGGGCAAAATAGGTAATTCATTCTTTCTTCCTTAAAAATTGGTAAAATACTATTATGAATACTAGAATATTCAGTTCCTCTCTATCTTTATTTTGTGATATGATTCGGTCAATTTTATGTATTGAAACTTTCAAGATTTGGTTATTAAGAAAATGGGGAGGTGTTTAAGGGATAGTGAAAGGATTGGAGCTTCAACTCTACCGGGGGAAAAAGGGGGTGGTAGTTGCTGAGTTTTTCTTAACTTGAAGGGGTTAAGTGCTAATTTTGTATTTTGGGGTGCAAAGTGTCCATTTCTTGTGTCGCTGAGTTGTTCTTAATTCAAGGTGCTAAGTGCTAAATCTGTTTGAGGGGTGCAAAGTACCAATTTTTTCGTATTTCAGGGGTGAAAAGTGCCAAATATCAAAAAATGAATTACTTATTTTACCCTAAGGTTTTTTTAATTCGGAGGTCAACTAGATCTGTCGGAAAATGGGAAGGGTTTCAAGGTGTTAAATTGCTCATGTTTTGAAGGTGCAAAGTGCTAATTCTATGTTTCGAGGGTACAAAGTGCAAAAAACCCTAAACTTCCTCAGTTTTTTACTAATTTAATTTTATCTCTCTTCTCGTAATCACGTGGTTAATTATTAACTGATTGAATAAACTAAACCAGTTGGTATTTACTTTTTTTATATAGATCTGAAGTATGCTATAAATACCAGCTGGCTCAATTTAAATATAACCTTTCCCCAGTTGTGTACTAAATTTTCTTCCCGTTATCAAGTTTTTTTTTTTTTTGCAAAATCCCGTTATCAAGTTAACACGACGTGCTCCCCATTTCTACCTTTTTTTTTTCTTTTTTCTAATTCTTAACATTTGGTGCAAGAAGTTTTAGGTAAGAATTAAAAAAGTAATTTTTTTTTTTTATATTTTTACATATATGTTGAAAGTTTGTGATGTTAAATTATTACTTTATGTAAGAGAATATATTTTTCAATTATAAAAATAAAGTGTTATTTTGGAACATCACAAAGTAGAAATAATAGTGAAATTAATTTAAAGATACAAATATTATTATACAATCAAATACAGTTGATGTTTACTTTGCCCGTGGACACAACTTAAATTGTAGTCAATAAACTTATGACTCAAATATACTCTAAAGTTTTTTTCTTTTATGTGGTAGCTAGATCAGTAGATGTAATAAATTAGGGATACTTGTTAATTGGAAGAATTGCAAGTTTTCTTTTTTACACAACATTTTTATATTCCTGTATATATTTGGTATCAAAAATTTTAAAATAATATATCTGATATCAAATTTAGCTGTCTCAACTCTCAACCCTTTCCGAAAGGGATTAGACCAATGGAAAATAAAAATTTAGTGGTCCTTGACATATTTAGTTTGTTGTCAAATATTTGAACTATTGAATCATGTCTGACACTTAAAGAGTTTGAAGATGCATTTCCCACAACAACTAGCTAGATCTACAACTATTCTTCAATTTGATATCAAATTTAGAGAATAGTTAAAACTTGATGATAGTTTAATGAAATCTTTTAAATGCAAAACTAAATAAGTCAATAATCGTCAAATTATGATATCAAATGTATAATTTGGTGTTAAATAAGTAAAGTAGGATATAGTATTATATAAAGGTTATGATTATCTCGTTGTTGATTTAAATTTTTACTATTGTTTTCGGATTTCATCAAATTAACTTTTAGAAATAATAGATTATCATTTAGCTTTGTAATTATGTTATTAAGTGATCCGAAAAATTAATCTCTTCAAACCAAGTAAAACTTGACTTACAATATAGGGATTTTTGCACGTCACACCCCCCCCCCCCCCCGTTTTTTTCAATTTTCGCGCTTTTCCCCCTGAAACACCTTAAATGTGACCGTGCCCCCTGCTTTTATGTATGTTTGTGCACTTACCCCCCTGAAACGCCTTAAATGTGACCTTGCCTCCTGCTTTTATGTATGTTTGTGCACTTACCCCCCTGAAACGCCTTAAATATGACCTTGCCTCCTGCTTTTATGTATGTTTGTGCACTTACCCCCCCATACCAAATTCCGGCCAGATTTTTCACCGGAATTAAAGCACTTGCAAAGCACACAAAATTTAAGAGAGCAAAAGGGTAAATTATCCTTATTTCCCCACAAAACCTAAATATCAGTTAAAATCGTGAATTGAAATTGAGAAAATAAATTAGGGTTTATCTCAGTTAGGCTCAATTTCTCCTCCATTTATTGAAATTATTAGAGGATATAGACATTTCACAGATAATTGAAGATGAAGAATTGAAGATGAATTTGAAGATTGAAGGATCTGAAATCGAAGAAAGAGTTTTGGGTTTTTAGTTTAGGGCTGTTTTAGGATTATCTAAATTATTTAGTTTTTTATTTTCTCTTCCTTCTTTAGGCGTGTTTTATTTTATTAAGTTGCTACTTTCTTTTCTTGCACCGCCTCTTTCCTTGTATATAAATCAGGGTACGAACCCTTTCTTGTACAAGTACAATTTCAATTGATCAATAATATTTTACAGAGTATTCTTTTTCAAACTCTTCTCTCCAAGAATTCTTTTTGCAAATTATACTCAAATTGATCAATCTTCCATAACTGATATGAAGGATTATACATTGTAATATGGTATCAGTTTGTTTCTTGTAATTCCGCTGCAAACCCTTGCGTTTTTTATCCCAATTCTTCCTCCATTCTCCCATTTTTTTTAATCATACTATCTGTTCTTAAATCATGGCGTCAGAGTCTTCCCTTCACTCTTCTACCACTGGCAGTTCTCGGACTAGACCACCTATGGAGGATCCTTCTAGCCCTTTCTTTTTGCATCCATCTGATGGCCCCAGCTTACTTCTTGTCCAGAACAAGTTGGTGGGTGATAATTACGCTGCATGGGCAAGATCAATGACATTAGCCCTCTATGTTAAGCATAAAATAGGTTTTATTAATGGGAGTATCACAGATCCTGGTCAAACTAACGTTCTTTTACATGATGCATGGTCTCGAAATAACGACATCGTCGTTTCTTGGATTTTGAATTCAGTTTCATCTGAAATTCATTCAAGTATTATATACACAACTATAGCAAAGGAGATTTGGGATGATTTGAAGATTCGCTTTCAACAGAGCAATGGTCCTAGAGTCTTTCAATTGAGGAGGGATCTTGCTACCTTGCGTCAAGATTCACAGTCTGTCAACATCTATTTCACTAGATTGAAATCTATTTGGGACGAACTACACACCTACAGGCCAGTGATGGTTTCTTGTCCCAGCAGTTGTGGGAATGCCCAGAAAATCCATACTCACAACCATGAGGAACATGTCATGGCTTTCTTGATGGGTTTAGACTCTTCTTTTGAGACATTAAAAGAACAGATTCTACTTATGGATCCTTTACCACCAATAAGTAGGGTTTTTGCCCTTGCTACACAAACAGAGAGACAAAGACTTGTGGGACAGAAAAACCAAACTGATTTGTCCACTTCAATGGCTTTTTCCACTAGAAATAATACCAATCCACCCCCAAGATCTTACAATCAGTTTAAACCTTCTCCTCAATCCTCTCAAACTAATCAACCATTCAAGAAAAAGGAAAAACCTGTTTGTGCTCACTGTAATATTCCAGGGCATACCATTGATAAGTGCTATAGGCTGCATGGATATCCTCCTGGGTTTCAACCTAAGTCTAAGTCTCAGAATTTTCAGAACAATTCTGTTAATCAGGTCTTTCAAGATTCTGCAAATTTTTCTCAACCTAATGACATCAGTCAGGGCATTAAGTTTACCAATGACAACTCTCAATTGAATCCATTTCTACAAAGCTTAAGTGCTGATCAATGTCAGCATCTCATGAACATGTTTTCACAACAGCTGAATCTTTCTTCTCAGAATTCTACTCCACAAAATTCTGATTTAGCACATATAACATGTGCCTCTGGTATTTTTTCTAATACTTATACCTTTGATCTTAGTTTTTATACTAATCACTGGATTGTTGATTCTGGTGCCAGCAAACAAATATACAATAACAGATTATTATTTCATTCTATAACTAAAATTAATAATGCTAAAGTAGTACTACCTGATAGTTCTAGTTTTATTGTAACTGAAGTTGGTGATATATATATTCACACTGACCTAGTTCTTAAGAATGTTTTCTATGTCCCTCAGTTTAAGTTCAATCTACTTTCAGTCAGTGAACTGTTAAGAATTACTACTTTAGATATAAAATTCACCCAAATTCCTTCATCATTCAGGACAAACAAGAGAAGATGATTGGAAGGGGTAGCTTGCATCAAGGATTATATGTTTTGGACTCTAGTTATACTCAACCTAAAATTCATGCTGTTTGCAATAAAGTCTCTTTTCTTACATGGCATAGGCGCCTGGGACATCTACCATTCAAGACAATGACTTGGCTACCAGATAATATAGAAATAGACTCTAAAAGTAGTTGTAATAATAAACCTTGTTACATTTGTCCCTTAGCTAAACAGAAGAGGTTGTCTTTTCCTACTTCTGTTACATCTTCTATTGCTACTTTTGATTTAGTTCATTGTGATTTGTGGGGACCCTTTCATGTATCTTCTTATAATGGATATAAATATTTTGCCACAATTATTGATGATTACTCAAGATTCACATGGATTTGTTTTCTTAATCATAAGTCTGATATGAGTACTGTTTTGCCTAATTTTTTAACTATGGTTAACACTCAATTCAATAAAACTATAAAAGTTTTTAGAAGTGACAATGCCCCAGAACTAAAATTTACAGATTTATTTAACAAACTTGGGATTCTTCACCAATACTCTTGTGTTGAGACACCTCAACAAAACTCAACTGTTGAAAGAAAACACCAGCATTTATTGAACATAGCTAGGGCTCTCTATTTTGAATCTAAAGTTCCCTTAAATTTTTGGAGTGATTGTGTTGCTACTGCTGCTTATCTCATAAATAGGACTCCATCTAAAGTCTTAAACAATGTGTCTCCTTATCAGTTGCTTTTTGATAAAAATGTTGATTATAATTCATTAAGGACATTTGGCTGTTTAGCTTTTGCTTCAACATTAAAAAAGGGCAGAACTGAATTTGATCCTAGAGCCAAACTTTGTGTTTTTATTGGTTACCCTTTTGGGTTTAAGGGATACAAATTATATGACCTTCAATCTCAAGAAGTTTTTATTTCAAGAGATGTAGTTTTTCATGAGGACATATTTCCTTTTCATACTTTTACTACTTCTAATAGTAATCAAGATATTTTTCTGACAATATTTTTCCTACACAGAAGACTGATCACACTGATTTTTCTTATGATACTTCTACTTTTGATAATTTTGATACTATTTCTGAATTTCAAGAAATTTTACCTACTGATAATTCTTCTGTTACCAATCTTAATCCTTCTTCTTTACCTGATATAAATACCAGAAAATCTACTAGACCTACAAAAAGGCCTTCCTACCTGTCAGACTATCATTGTAACAACTTGATGGTTTCTAATAATAAATACCCATTAAGTACTGTTTTACAATATAACAATTTGTCTTCTACATATAAGTCTTTTATTATGAATATTTCTTCTGAAATTGAACCAACTTACTATCATCAAGCAGTTGGTCATCAAAAATGGAAGGATGCTATGCTTAATGAGATAAAAGCCTTAGAAGAAAATAAAACTTGGACTATTATTCCTTTACCTCCTAACAAGAAATCTATAGGGTGTAGATGGGTTTATAAAATAAAGAGGAATCCTGATGGATCAGTGGATAGATACAAGGCAAGGTTAGTTGCCAAAGGTTTCACCCAAAAGGAAGGTATAGATTTTAATGAAACTTTTTCTCCTGTTGCCAAGTTAGTTACTGTCAAGGTTTTACTTGCTTTAGCTGCTGCCAAAAACTGGGAATTGTGTCAATTGGACATAAATAATGCTTTTTTATATGGGGATTTAGAAGAGGAAGTTTTTATGGACTTACCCCTAGGATATCCTAAACCTTATGTTCCTCCAAATTCAGCTAAACTTGTTTGTAAATTACAAAAATCCCTATATGGCCTAAAGCAAGCTTCTAGGCAGTGGAATACTAAATTCACTGAGAGTTTGTTGGGCACCCAAACTAAGTGTGGGGGTTGACAGCAATTGTCCTGTGGCATCCAAACTGAGTGTGCGGATGGAGACCCAAACTAAGTGTGCGGGTGGAGCCACAATCGAATATCGTGGGCGCTTGTGTGAATGCACTATAAGGGAAGGGTATGCGCATTCCCTAACACCAATTGGTTTTGGGGCAAGTGGTAGCGCCTGAGGTCCTACAATTGGTATCAGAGCCAAGGTCACGTGTTCGATTCCCAGCAGGAGCAATTGCTGAGGGGGAGATTGTTGGGCACCCAAACTAAGTGTGCGGGTGACAGCAATTGTCCTGTGGCATCCAAACTGAGTGTGCGGATGGAGAACCAAACTAAGTGTGCGGGTGGAGCCACAATCGAATATCGTGGGCGCTTGCGTGAATGCACTATAAGGGAAGGGTATGCACATTCCCTAACACCAATTGGTTTTGGGGCAAGTGGTAGCGTCTGAGGTCCTACAGAGTCTTTTGGAATTTGGTTTTCAACAGTCAAAATCAGATTATTCATTGTTTATTAAAGGGAAAGGTGATAACTTTCTTCCTCTTCTGCTTTATGTTGATGATATTGTCATCACAGGTCCTAATATTAAAGAAATTTCAGTTTTAAAAGGTTTTCTTCAAACTAAGTTCAAGCTCAAAGACATGGGTGATCTCAAATTCTTTTTGGGACTAGAAGTGGCCAGATCTTCTAAGGGGATTTTCTTAAATCAAAGGCAGTATGCACTACAGATTTTGGAAGAATCAGGCTACCTAGGATCTAAACCTTTGGCTTTACCAATGGATCCTAGAACCAAGCTAAATTCTGAAGATGGAGAGTTATTGGAAGATATAACACAATATAGAAGATTAATAGGGAGGTTATTATACCTTACTATTACAAAGCCAGACATAAGCTATGCTGTGCATAAGCTTAGTCAATATGTTGCTCAACCTAGGTTGCCTCATTTGCAGGCAGTACATCATATATTGAGATACATCAAATCCAACCCATGTAAGGGTCTTTTTTATTCATCTAAGTCTACACTAACACTCACTTCTTTTGCAGATGCAGATTGGGCTTCATGTAAGGATACAAGAAGATCTACAAATGGTTTTTGTGTTTTCCTAGGAGATTCAATGGTTTCTTGGAAATCTAAGAAGCAAGTAACAGTGTCAAGGTCATCAGCAGAGGCTGAATATAGAGCTTTAGCCACTGTTTCTAGTGAGATTATCTGGCTACAGCAATTACTTACAGATTTACAAGTTCATAGTTCATCTCCTACTCTTTTGTTTTGTGATAATAATTCTGCTATGCATATAGCTAACAATCCTATCTATCATGAACGAACTAAACATATAGAGATTGACTGCCATTTTATTCGAGAACAGGTAGATAGGAAACGAATTAAATTGCTACCAATACACACTGATAATCAAATTGCAGATGTGTTTACAAAGGCCTTACCTTTACCACGTTTTGCTTCGTTGCTGTCCAAGATGGCGCTTGTGAACATCCATGCTCCATCTTGAGGGGGGAGTATTAGAGGATATAGACATTTCACAGATAATTGAAGATGAAGAATTGAAGATGAATTTGAAGATTGAAGGATCTGAAATCGAAGAAAGAGTTTGGGGTTTTTTGTTTAGGGCTGTTTTAGGATTATCTAAATTATTTAGTTTTTTATTTTCTCTTCCTTCTTTAGGCGTGTTTTATTTTATTAAGTTGCTACTTTCTTTTCTTGCACCGCCTCTTTCCTTGTATATTAATCAGGGTACGAACCCTTTCTTGTACAATTACAATTTCAATATATTGATCAATAATATTTTACAGAGTATTCTTTTTCAAACTCTTCTCTCCAAGAATTCTTTCTGCAAATTATTCTCAAATTGATCAATCTTCCATAACTGATATGAAGGATTATACATTGTAATAGAAATTGAGTGAATCATGAACAATTTTACAAATTCATGTCGTCTCTATCACACACAAAACTCATGATTTAGAGAAATCAATATCAACATTTCTTGTTGCTTTCTTATTCCTTTTTTTTTGGAGACCCCTTCATTACATACACCGAAAAATCAAGTCACCTAGGAATTGGAACTAGATATGGAATATTGCCGCACCGTTGGTAATATTATCCTTTTGCCCTCTTAAATTTTGTGTGCTTTGCAGGTGCTTTAGTTCCGGTGGAAAATCTGGCCGAAATTTGGTATGGGGGGTAAGTGCACAAACATACATAACAGCAGGGGGCACGGTCACATTTAGCACATTTCGGGGGGTAAGTGCACAAACATATATAAAAGCAGGGGGCACAGTTATATTTAAGGCGTTTCGGGGGGGGAAAGTGCAAAAATTGAAAAAAACTGGGGGGTGACGTGCAAAAATCCTTACAATATATTAATATTTCCTACACAAGACTCACAGGTGATTGGTCTAGTGGAAGGGACTAGTCACTACAAAGTAGCGGACTCAGGTTTGAATCCCTGTTGGGAGAGGTTCCCACATTATGTGCCCGACGCGCCTCGAAAGGGATTAAACCCTTGGGAAACCAAAAAAAAAAATTCCTACACAAGGCAAGAAAACGCAACAAAATAAAATATATAATTAGAAGAAGACCATTTTATTCTATAATTGTTATGTGGTTGGAAAATTTAGTACTTATGAGATTTATCTTGATCTTTCTAAATATGCATGAATATATAAATATATGGTAAATTATTTTTACATATTTATCCATGTCATATTGTATCCTGTAAATTTTGAAAATTTATATCTCCATGTCTCTATCGTACTGTATATGAATCATTGTATCCGTATTCGTGCAACATAAATAGTTATACGAGGGAAGTTGAATTATGATTCTGATTTTAATTTTTAATTTTTTTAATTTTGTATTAGTAGATCTTTTACCCTAAGTGGGATCTAACAAGGAATCCATTACTTGATTCACAATGGATCTAGACTTTAGAAAATCTTTAAGGATGAGTCAGTGGGAACACTTGTAGATCTCTATAGTGATTTTTAAAATGTTTGGCCCCAATTATAAATATTATTTTTGGTCTTTGATGGTGTTTGGCCCCCTATGCTATAATTATTTTGAGATCTCACGAAGTTAACAAATAACTTATTTTAGAAGATCCTAAAGTTTTACTTTGGCAAAAATAATTATTCCATAATTAATGTTTATTATAATCAATTATTGTCAAAATCTATTTTGGCAAAATTAAATCTTGATTCTAAGCTGATCAAATTCAGCGTATCCAGATACAACCCGGAAATTGGATTCAATTTATTAACCCTAAATGGCAAAATTGCAAAAAAGTCCCAAACTAATTAGTGATTTTGGATTTTCATCTCAAGTTATATCACTTAGCCAATTTAGTCCATTAATTTTATATTTTTTTGAAATAACTTGCCACATAGATGCTTACATGTCATGACGTGGCAAATTTTATCATAAATAATTATATAAGAATGCAGAATTCATCCCAAACTAATTATAAATTTGGATTTTTCGTCCCAAACTATATTAATTCGTCGAATTTCGTCTCACAATTTGTCATTTGACATTAATTTAGTCCATTATTAAATTTCTAATTTTATGAAAATGACGATTCATCTCTCATTTTTTTAAGGGACTAATGAAAATTTATCCTCTATATATGACATTCATTATGTTCAATTTACATCTTACAATTTGGAAAAAAAAGTAATTTAAGGTAAATTGAATATTATGAATATTGCATGGAAGTAAATTGCCATTAACTTTTTTTATAAGAAAAAAAATATTGATTTTCGAAATTCGTGTGCGCTTTTGAGAAAAAAATCCTATCTTAGTTCATTAGGAAAAGTTTGTGCATTTTTTTGTATTAATAAATAAAATATTTATATTTAGTTTGTAACAAAAATTTTCCCATGTCATTTCAATTACGTGACGGAACTTATTGATATAGTTTGGGACGAAAAATCAAAATTTGTAAGTAGTTTGGGACGAAATCTGCAATCTTATTTATGATAAAATTTGCCACATCATGACATAAAATGTGGCAAGTGGGACGATATAAAAAAATATAAAATTACGTGACTAATTTGGCAAAGTAATTAATTTGGGACTTTTTTTACAATTTTTCCTCCCTAAATTTATGATACTATTTAGTATGTTATTTTGAAAATTAACTCTAATTAAAGACTTTCCAGTTTTATCATTGAATTGAATATTATGCTAGCTCGTCAATATCACCAACCAATTTAATTAATTGCAATTTACCTCCACGTGATATTCATATATAATATTTAATTTTTCTTTCTATAATTTGAAAAAGAGCAATTTATCCTTCTATAATTTATAAAAGTTTGCATCACCTCCCTGACATTTTTATATGTGACGGTTTACCTCTTGTGTTATGCAAATATAGCAATTTATTCATGTGTTAAGATAAATGTGACAATTTATCCCCTATGTTACAAAACATTTTACATATTTACTCTCAATTTCGACAAGTGAGTTATATTATCTAGCTGAAGGGGATAAATTGCTTCTTTAAAATTTTCATAAAAGGTAAAGTGCTCTTTTTTAAATCACAATAAGTTCAATTAAACGTTATGCATTTTATAGAAGTTAAATTGACATTAACTCCGAACCAATTATTTCGATGGACCCCATTCATCAAGTAGTGAACCAGGAATTAATGTACGCTACTACGTAGAGAATTTATGAAGACTAGTGTGCTAATAATTTCTAAGACCATTTTCAGCCGAAGCGGGGAGACAGGCATGAGGGAGGCCATCGGCTGGAGATGAAAAATTTCTCGAGGGCAAGGCCGACAAGAGGACAACTGGGGTGCATCTAGACAGGCCGCGCCTTTTGCGCGTCCAGGCCTTTTTTTTTAATTTTAAATTTTAAAATATAATTTAAAATGAGTGTGAAAAAATTAAATTATATTAATTGTACATATATGTGTGTAAAAAATTAATTGATCACTTTTTTTAAAAAATTAAAACATATAGGCGTGTGTGTTAAAAAACTTCAAAATTTTGTGTAAAAATTCTTAAAAACTTGTGTAAAAAAATGGTCAATTTCATATAATTGGTCACCTTTTTAAAAAAAAAATTAAATTTTTTATCTGTGTGTAAAAAAAATGAGTGTATTTTGATAAACTACGACTTAGTTTAAAAAATATATAGTTATTGTTATATAAAAAAATGACTTAATTAAACTTATTATTATTATTACAAAAAATATTATTTTTACTGCTATTGTTAAGTGAGAGTGAAAAAAATTTTAAATTGAATTAAATTTTTTGAATTGTTAGTTCAACTGGAAATGACAAACTAAGCAAGATTGGCACACATGCAGGCAATCAAGAGAGGGTAATTGTCTGATTTGGCTGCAGATGGCCTAACAATGCATGTGTACGAGGGCAACATAGTTAAATCAGGTCAATTTGTCCATTTTAAATAAATCGATCATCCAACTTGACAATATTTTAATTAATAGTGATTCAATTACTAAATTAAAATAATTAATTTTCATGTGTACGAGGGTAACATAGTTACATCAGCTGAATTGTCGATTTTAAATAAATCAATCTTCCAACTTGACAATATTTTAATTAATAGAGATTCAATTACTAAATTCAAAATAACTAATCTTAAAAAGCCCGTGAAAAAAAAAATTACCAAATAAAAATCATTACATTATAATTAATATTATCTCAATTTTACCATATCCATTAACAATATATATATATATATATATATATATATGTATATATATATATATATATGTATATATATATATTATTGACTACGATAAGAAGTGAGACATGTATAAGGACGAGTAGCGACTAGAATAGTGATTCCATGGGAATGAATTATATTAACATTGCTTTTTCTTTTCTTTTTTATAATAATTGTTTGTAATAAGAATTTATTATGAAAAAGTTGATTTTCTATAATTGTTTATATTAGAAAAACAAGTAAAGAACATTTTAGTGGGTTCAATAATAAGATAATTTATCGATTTTCAAGATCTCGAAAGTGCATGACACCGGACACCATTGACAATGAACATTATGGTTGAAGGAAAATAATTTTAAATTGGAAGGTTAAAACACCTTCAAAATCACGCTTTTAAACATGAAAAATAGAGAGATAGAAATGAGGTTATATATATGTTTAAAAAATATTAAAAAAAATTATGTTAATTGAAGCAAAAATGTAAAAATAAAATATGGGTAATAACTAAAAAAGTATTTTAGTAATTAATTTGTTTTGTTTTTAAATTTTGAAGGCATGGCATATCTCCAATTGGTTGACCAACAATTCATAAGGCTTGCTCCAACGGCAAGGGTGGGTGTTCGAATCCCATTTGGAACTTGGATGGAAGCATTTTCATTGATCTGTCTAAGGGTCATTTGTGGTGAAGCCCCCTTTGTTAGGGTCATTTGTGGTGAATACCCCTTTGTGCGCAGAGTATACAGCAGTATGGTGAGATCCCGAGGCTTGGTGGAGTTACATCCTTCAGGGTTCTAGGACAAGGATTCTGAGGGTCCAGGATTAGTCTAGCGTAAGCTTGAGGTTATTAAAAAAAAAAAATTGTGGTGAAGCCCCCTTTGTTATGGTCATTTGTGGTGAAGACTCCTTTGTTCGCAGAGTGTACAACAGTATGGTGGGATCCCGAGGCTTGGTGGAGGTACATCCTGCGATTTACATCTATCAGAATTCTAGGACAAGGATTCTGAGGGTCCAGGATTAGTCTAGCGTAAGCTTGAACACCTGGGTTATAAAAAAAAAAAGATCCCGAGGCTTGGTGGAGGTACATCCTGCGATTTACATCCTTCAGGATTCTAGGACAAGGATTCTGAGGGTCCAGGATTAGTCTAGCGTAAGCTTGAACACCTGGGTTATAAAAAAAAAAAAAAGAGAGACATTATATAATAGAATGCCCTTTATAAGGTTCAAGATACTGGACATCATCTTCAAGTCTTCAGTCTCTGCAAATCAAAGAGAAGAATTAGATTATGAAGCAGAGAATCAAAGTTAAGAAAGAAAAGGATGAAGACTACGCAGAAGTGTTTTTCCCCAAATTGGAAGTTAGGGATTTGTATAGCTTAATTATATTTGTTCTTTATTTCAGGTTTATTATTTAATGTATTACTATTTGTTCTTTATTTCAGGTTTATTATTTAATGTATTACTATTTTACCCCTTTTAAACATTAGCCGCCTTTTGAAGAGTTAGTTAAATTAGTTTTGTATATATAGATAGGATTATGTATTCTTTTTGTAACAATTCATTCTCAATTTTATAATCAGATTACTTTTTCCAGTTTTTCCAAATTCTCTCCAAGATTAGAGAAATTTCTCTCTATTGTTTAGTTTCAAAATCATTCATCTCCTACATGAATGTTCAAATTATATTACAAGATAACTCTTCACCAATATAATATAGCAGATGCCCCCAAAAAATGGAAGGGAAAAAAAAAAAAAAGGAAAAAAGGCTGTTGTTTACAACAGCATGGATATTATTTTTCTCTGGTAGAAACAAGTCAACGTCAATGGGTTTTATTTTATTCTATGAGAAATACATGCTAGTGTGAAAGAAAAGATATATAGAAAAAGAATGAGGAAGAGCACGATATTGGGCAAAGTTTATAAATATTTTATAACAACCAAGATGAAGAAGAAGAAGAAGAAGATGATTAATTGACTCAAAGAATAGAGCTGTCACCCATTTTCACAGGTAATATGTTCCCCTATCTCTGTTCACACACACACAGAGTAATATATAAGTGGAATAAAAGAAATATTCCTCATTAAATCATTTCCCCTGTTTCTTGATTCTAAGATTAGCCCTGTTTACTTATTTTTTCTTACAACTTTTTCTTTTGCAGATTAAGGGAATTAATTTATTAGTGCTGCAGTAATGGCTGGAAGCTTTGTCCGAATTTTTGGTAAAGATTTCACCTTTTTATTCATATCATTATACTCACAAACTATTGTGGGTTTATTTATTTTTTTTCTCTACCCATTTTTGCAGCACTGCTATTGGCTGACATATTTGTGGATTTTGCTTTATTCGTGATGCAAAATTATTTATCGGATGTTTGGAAATTAAGCTTTACTCATGCTGCTGGAATTTTGAATGTTTGGGGTGGAATCTCTATGATGTTGCCACTTTTATGTCTCTTCCTCGTTGATGCAATTTTAGGCAATTTTATGATGCTTGTTCTCTCTAGTATATGCTACTCTTTGGTGAGTTAATCAAAATTAGATCATTGATTAGTTCATAGATTCAATTTTAATGATATGATGCCTTGTTGACTTTGTTATGATAATTTATAAACCTTTTGTAGGGAATTGCCTTCATTGCTATGTCAACCCCTCCGGCCCTAGCAAATTCTACGGGGATGTGTAAAGAATACGAGCCTAATTGTATTGGTCATACACAAAGAGTTCTCTTCTACACTGGCATGGCATTGGTAGCTGTTGGAATTTCTGGCAACGCAATCTCCTTGAAGCCTTTCCTCGCTGAACAAAACTATAACATGAGACTGAGATCTATAAATCAATTACCAGGTTTAATTATTGTGGTTCTTGTTGCTTTAGCTGGAGCTATTGGACTTCCATACATAAAACCTTGGTCACTCCGTTTTGGAATTCCAGCAATTTGCACGGCTTTAGCAACGATTATTTTTTTGAGTGGTTGGTGTTGGCATCCATATACAGAACCACCACCACCGAATGGGAGTCCTTTAACTAATGTGTGCAGAGTTTTTGTGGCTTTTTCTTTCAACATACGCAAACCATATCCACTTGATGCTAATCATCTTTATAGGAGAGGGGGTGACGAAGATCAGACATTTAGACGTACTCGTTTTCTAAGGTATGTGTGGAGTATCTGTTGACAAGGATTTTGACAACAATTGTCTCGTGGCAACGGCCCAGGGTGGGTCAAGTCACAGTCGAATGTTGTGGACATGTGTGTATGTGTAAATGCACTATAAGAGAAAATTCTTACCTATACCTGGACTAGGAAAACTCATTAACCTTGTGGTTAGGAATAATACCACATCATTAATTTATTTTGGGACTAAATGAATGATGTGGTATCATTTCTAGCCACAAGGTCTAGAAGTTTTTCCCAGACCAGATCTAGGTAAGAATTTTCCCACTATAAGGCTAGGGTATGCGCCCTACAATATCTTTCTGTAATTCTTCGTGAGGAACGTATTTCATTTCATTTCATTCATGTTTGAATTCAATGTTTTCTTGTGTTTTTTTTTTTACAAGGTGTCTGGAGAAGGCTGCAATAGTCACGAACCCGGATGATCCAGAGAAAAATAAATGGAAACTTTGTTCTGTAGCAGAAGTGGAAGAAGCTAAGATTGCTGTTCGTATGGTGCCAATGTGGTTGACCTTTATAATTTGCGGAATTGTATCTTCTATAGGAAACACTTACTTTCTTGAACAAGCAAACAACATGAACCGCAAAATCGGGAAATGGAATGTTCCTCTTCCTATACTTTTGTTATTTTTCAAGACGGCAAAATTATTTTTTGACCATTACGCAAGTAAGTATCTATCAACACCAAATGAACATGCAGCCCCTAAAGGCATTGCAATGGGTATGGTATTCTCAATACTATGTTGCATAACTGCCGCAAGAATGGAGACACGAAGGCTGAACGTTATTAGAAACCATGATTTACTCGATAAGCCAGACGAGGATATACCTATGAGAATATATTGGCTGCTCTTTCAGTTTTTCTTACTTGCTGGCCTTGATTCGTATTTCAAGAAGAGTGTTGTTAAATTCTACGAGGTTCAGGCTCCAAAGTCCATGAGAAACTACCTCGAGTATCTCACTAATGCAGTGACTGGTTTGGGATTTATATGTAGTGTGCTTTCGGTTTATGTTGTGGGTAAGATTAGTGAAATGGGAGGGAGACCAAACTGGTTTCAGTTTACATTGAATCGGAGTCGATTGGATAGGTATTATTGGGTGTTGGCAGGTTTAAGTTCTGTTAATCTACTTGTGTTTATTTTGGTGGCGTTATGTTACCGATATAGGAACCGTGATGCACAAAACGAGGTCGAGGACAGAGAAGCTAGTGGACTTTCAAGTGATATTGTTCAATCTTGTTGTTCTTGTTTTTAGAGTTGGTTTGAATTCAATTGTTTCTGGCCTATATTCTTGTGTTGTGCAAATTTGTTGTGTTCATTTTCCTTGCTTCTGTCTTGTCCTTATGATTGTTTTGGATGGTGAAATGAGAGTATGTACAAGATGGATTGTTGTGATTCCAATTGAGACACATTTACTGTTAATTAGCCAACTTAATTGGCACATCTTTAATTTTATAATCCATTAATATTCAATCAGTTTTCTTGGCCAAAAAAAAAAACATTAGGCATCATTTTTTTCCTTTCTATAATGAGTAGAAAAGTGAAAATCATTCATTTGTAAAGGACTAGTTCCCACAATGTGACGAACTCATGTTCGAATTCTCACGTAATGTGATGGTGCGCCTCTAGAAGAATTAAATCAAGTCAAAGGCCCGGGGCCGGGCTTAGTTATGTGTGTAGGGGTGGTGTGGGGTTGGGGAGGTAGTAAATTTGATATTTTACAAATGTTTTGATAAAATGCATGAAAAAAATTTACTGAATATGATAATTTTATCATTCAATAGGTGAAGATAATATATTCTCCACTAGCAAATTCTTTTTAGAGTACAAATGTTAAAATCCAATACCGTTGAGCATAAAGAAAAAAAATTGCTTATGCCAAAAATCGAATGTATCACTAGTATGTGTAATGTAAAGCTATATTCATTTTTCTTTTTGTAATTAATTATAGTATATTCCTAATCGGATAATTCAACACAAAATTATATCTAACATATGCTAAAGAACTTAAAGTTTATATAAACGTAAAGTTCATGAGAAACATTGATTTACGAACACTATAGGAATGAATATTTAAATTAATGAACTTGAGGGTGGTAAATGCAGAAGAAGAAAAACTGTCAACACATGAGTTTATCTGTTTATGTATATTGATTTTCAATTAAAATAAATAAGAAGTGATATACAACTGGGCGAAATTGAAAAAGTAAATTGGATCTTCATAGATAATTTTTAAAAAATGGAGAAAAAAAAGAGTCTTCCTAAAAAACATATTAAAAAGGACGCTACCTAGCTTATACACAAAAAGAAAGTACCCAACCACTGCACAAAAACCTTTCATGTCAAAGTATTAAGGTAAATTTGTAAAAAAGTTCCCAAATTATATCGTGATTTTGAATTTTCGTCCCAAACTATATTACCTCATTGAATTTCGTCCCTTAATTTAATATTTGTTTGAAATATCGTCTCAAACTAATTACTAATTTTGATTTTTCGTCCCATAGTATATCAACTCGCCCAATTTTGTCCCATAATTTACCATTTTGTATGAATTTAGTCTCAATATTAAATTTCTAATTTAATGGAAATGACGGTTCAATCTTGTAATTAGTTTGGGACGAATTATGCAATATTATATAATTATTCATGTCAAAATTTATCACGTCATGATACGTAAACAGCCATGTGATAATTTAACGGTAAATGCGCAATTTCCATCTTATAATTAACGGTTGGACTATATTCCAAAAAAAATTAAAATTCTTAAATTTAGCACTTTGCACCCTCGAAATATGAAAAATACAGCACTTTGCACCCTCTTTTATTTTCAAGCAAAAACTCAAGGGCAAAATAGGTAATTCTATTGTAAACTTTGGCACTTTGCCCAAGTTTTGATTCCTGACCCCATCAATTCAATTCAAAATTTCTTTATTTATCATCTGGTTCCTTGTTTTTTTTGCTATAACCTCCTTTTAATGGTTTGGGATGAAAATTCAAAATCATTAATGAGTTTGGAATGATTTTTATAATTTTGCCAAGGATTAATTATAAATTAAGTTTATGGGGCCCACCTTCTGTCTAATATCTAAATAATTTTGAAATATAAAAATAAAAAAGATAACAATTCACACATGTACATTATCTGACTTTGACCAAGAAAGGAAAATAATTTAAAATATACTAGCATAAGTCCCGTGCTATGCACGGAATGAATATAATTTTACGTAATTAAAGTTCAAGTGTTTATTCAGAGTTTTCAAAGGATTAATTACCTAAATTTTTTTATTAAAATTTTCATTATTTTCATCGAAATTTTTTCGTTTATAAATCAATGATAACATACCAATTAATATATAATTCTGAAGCTATATATTTAATTTAGGACTTTCTTATTTTTTCTTAATTTAGTAATATCTTTACAATTTTTCTTATATGTTTACCTCCCCCTTTCTCCGCCACAGGACAAACACCACCACCTCCTAAAAAACACACTCAAATCATTTACAATCACTTTAATGATTAATTTTTTAAAAAAAAAAATATTAGACAAAAAATTTGGAATGGTTAACAACTTGCACCCTGAATTACCATACTTTGACACTTTCACCCTTAAATTTGAACCTTGACACTATATATCCTGAAATATATAATCTTTGACACTTTTTACACCCTACTATGTTTTCCGATGAAAATGCAAGTTGATACCTGTAAGTGGAGGGGCAAAATTTTAATATAATATATGTGCCATTGGAAAGTTCTGTTGCACTGCAAAATCAAACAATTATAAAATTGATTAGACAAAATAGAAAAAAAATGAGTGAACAAAAACGTCAAGAGAAATTGAATTAAAAATAAAATAAGATACAAAAATAAAAAAAATGAGAAGAAAACTAAAAAGCTTAAGCTATATTATGTATAACACAACATATATTATGTATGTTATGATTGCGTTATAAGTCTAAATATGGAAGTTGATCATTTGTGATACCATAAAGTATTTTATAATTAATTAATACAATATATCGAAATCCAGGCCCGGAATATTGAAGTAATCAATTATATATTTTTGTGTCGAGACTTAAAGTTTGAATTGAATTGACTAAGACTCTAAGGACATCAACATTTTCTTAATTGGCTGAATTTGTGCTAGTTAATTACTATTTATGAACAAATATTAATTAATTAACATATAAAAAAATGAATTAGATATGAGTTTAACCAATGAATAAGAAAATTATTAACTTTAACCTAATTAAAACTTTTATACATGGGATTTACTTGAATATACATAGTAACTATTATATAAAAATTTCAAGCATACTTGTTAACATAATTTTTTAAACTATACTACAAAATTATATTTGATTAGAACGGGCCAAAACATCCTAAAAATATATATCCATAACTAATATTTGTTCGTAAAAGAACTACATTAACATGATTATTTCCTTAAAAACAATATCAACTGAAAAAAATTATATATACTTTGTGTTGAGAATAATAAAATATTTTCTTAATTACTATAGTAAACATGTTGAATCGGACTAAAAGACTTATTAAGGATATTTCCTAAAAATATCTAAAACAAAATAGGTTAAGTGCATTTGTGGGTATGTACAAAATATTTTCCGAAATGCTTATCGTAATCAATAATTAACAAACTTTGATCAAGTAGGAGTCAATAATAAATCTCTACATAATATAACAATCAAAATTCTAAAACATTAGATATTTAGTTAAATTAAAACAACTATTTGGGATCAAAACACACCCTCATCAAATTATATAGGTATTGAATACTAACAATAAGCTATAGAGAAACTATCACTAACATAAGAACAACTATACGTATATAAAATATCTAAATGTGAAAATAGTTCTTGATGCATTAAAATTGGGGGGGAAAAGACTTTAAAAAAGTAAAATCAAATGGAATGAAATTAATCCAACAAATAAAAATTGATAAAGTAGAGCAAGGAAAGGTACCTGGTGTAGAAACTTTGAAGCTGAAGAAAAAACAATTAATGATCACCTGCAATAAAAATATATAATGTGAAATTTCTTGATATTAGGTTTAAAAACTAAAATGGATTACATATTTATTTGGGAAAAAATAACTATTGACATTTTGTTTCTCCGCCAACTAAAAGGTTTGATTTATAAGAACAATAGTAAGTAGCAGCTAAAATTATGGATATTTAATCTATTGATTCAAAATTACTATCAATCATATTTAATAATTTAATAGTGCAAGATTTGACTAAGAAAATCTCAAAAGGGCTAATTGCCTTGTTTAGATTTCCGAAATCAACAATTGAAAACGTAAAAGTTCAATCACGGAAGTAATTTTGGGTCATCAAATTTGATTGCTATGATGAAGGAATGAGTAACAATTATAATTTAAATACTAAATATGTGCTAATCAATGATAATTTTTAGATAATAAAATAATTCAAAATTCTAGAAAATTAGGATTTTGGTCAAAACAACTAATTGGGATCAAAAGACACCCTTCAAATATATATATGTATTAGATTAGATGTGCTAATCAATGATAATTTTTAGATAATAAAATAATTCAAAATTCTAGAAAATTAGGATTTTGGTCAAAACAACTAATTGGGATCAAAAGACACCCTTCAAATATATATATGTATTAGATTAGATGTATTAGATAGATTAGATAGATATCGTCCGAAATCCGAACCAAAAAAAGGTTACGTTTTTCATGGCACTGGTAAAATGGGCACCGGCCCATGGGTCAGCCCGGACAGCGGCCAACACAATCTCAATATTTCACTGGGCTGAACTGTATTTGGTTGAGCCGATGAAGTCATTGTCAAGTTGGTTTTTATCGATTTCATATAAATTTTTCAATATGATAATTGACGTAAAGTTATTACCATTTTAATGAGAAAAAATTGTATTTGATTGAGAGTTAGATCCTTTCATTAAGCCAATTATGTTTTGACCATATATTTTGGTTATGTTTGGATGTATTTTGGCTGGTCCAAACATCCAAAATATATGATAAAAATGGTTTCAAAACAGAATTGAAATTCGGTTAAGATAATTAAAATATTAATATATAGTAATAGCTAATAGGTCTTGAAATTTTTTACAATTAAGGATATAAAAATAAAAAGTATATAATCAAAAGAGAATTGTCAGACGATTTTATTCTTTAACTGTTATGTATTTCGAAAATTTAGTACTTATGAGAATTATCTTGATCTTTTTAAATATGCATGAAATATAAACATATAGTATTTTTTACATCTTTATCTATGTTATATCGTCATATCGTATTTTGTAAATTTAAAAATATAAATTTATATTGCAGTGTATGTATCGTATTGTATGAATTATTATGACTGTATTCGTGCAACATAAATAGTTATGCAAAGGAAGTTGAATTATGATTCTGATTTAAATTTTTTCAATTTTTTTATGTTTGACTAATAGATCTTTTATACTTAATTGAATCTAACAATGGATCCATCAATTTAATTACTTGATTGGTAATGGATCTAGACTTTAGAAAATCTTAACAACCCGCAAATTCAATTCATATTGTCATCCTTAAATTTATGATATTATATAGTATGTTATTTTGAAAAATTAGTGTAATTAAAGAATTTCGAGTTTTATTTTTGAATTGAGCCTTAAATAATATCACCAACGAATTATTTGGATGAACCCCATACATAAAGTAGTGGACCAGGAATTAATGCATGCCACCACGTTGAGTATTCTTCTTTCACCCATCACCATCACCAATTTGAATTGAATGATTGAAGACTGGTGTACACATAATTTCTAATTATGCATGTGTACGAGGGCAACATGGTTAAATCAGTTCAATTTGTCCATTTTAAATAAATAAATCTTCCAACTTGGCAATATTTTAACTAATAGTGATTAATAATTAATCTTTTATAATGTGGTTAACTCAGATTCAAAATTTTATTGGAAAAAAGTCAAAAACTCACTTATTCTTAAAAAGCCCGAGCCAAAAAGAAGTTACTTAATTAAAAATCGTTACATTATAATTAACATTATCTCAATTTTACCATATCCATGAACAGCATATATCTATTATTTATTTATTATAGACTATGATAAGAAGTGAGACATGTATAACTATAAAGGACAAGTAGCGACTAGAATAGTGATTCCATGAGAATGAATTATATTAGCATTGTTTTTTTTTTTTTTTTTAATAATTGTTTGTAATAAGAATTTATTTTGAAAAAAGTTGATTTCTATAATTGTTTATTTCAGAAAACAAGTAAACAACATTTTAGTGGCTTTTATAATAAGGTAATTTTTTGCTTTTGAAGATCTCAAAAGTACTGACTGACCATACACAATAATCATTATGATTGATCCAAATTAATTTTGAATTATGAGGTTATAGCGCCTGCAAAATCACGCTTTTAACTCACCCCTAATTAGTCGATGAGGTCTTAACCTGTTGATTAAGGATGATGTTCCATGATCAAGACGTCATGTGTTCAACTCTAACGAATGTAGATATTTTCTTTAATTTAATACTAGTCTTTGTTATTTGTTTATCTTTGTACTTTGTTATTCATTGTAATAGCTAGATTTGATATATTGATTGATGTAATGAATGACGACTGATGTAAATGATGTATTCACCGTCCAAAAAAAAAAAGTCATCCCTAATTAAGCAAATAATTTTAGAATTAAAAAGACCGAGTAAAACTAAGTTTGAATTAAAGCTTTTTTGGAAGAAACTTTTTTAATGTTCAAGATAACTAAGAGCATCTCCAACAACATCATCTATATCAAATTATACATGGTGAATAATATTTTAGCTGTTCAGTTTTAGCTACCTACTCTCCAGCAGTCATCATTTAAAATATTTAGAATTATTATTTTTATTCTTCCTCCAATATTAAATAATAAATGACATTATAAATAATATTTTATTACATTGTACACGTCACATATAAATAATAAATATATATATTTTAATGATTTTTTTAAATATTATAAATTAATAAATAAATTATTATATGTGAAATAAATTGCTTTAAGTTTAACATATTAAATACACGTCAAACATAAATAATAAATATATTTTAATGATTTTTTTAAATATGATAAATTAATAATTAAATTTTTATATATGAAATAAATGTCTTTAAATTTAAGGATTTAAATAAACTATTAAAGTCACATAAACATGGATTGTGGTGGTTGAGACATTAATTTGGTGACATAAATATGTCTTGTATAAATATACAAAACATTAAGTATAATCTTGCTTTTTATATAATCTTCTATAAACACAAGGGCTCAAGATCAAGATCCTCTGTACCGCTTTTTGTGTATCACTGATAATTAATTGTCACATGTAAATAAATATGACAATTAAAATATGACATTAATTTGGTGACATAAATATGTCTTGTATTTCAAGACAATGTTGGAAAAAAAAAATTAATTTGATTATTTATTTTATGTTTTTAACTATTGAAAGAGGAAAAAGAAGCCACTTGTTGGAGATGCGGCTTAATCCCACTTTGCACCCTAGAAATGCATCAGTTTGGCACTTTGCACCCTCGAAAAAAATCAATCCCACTTTGCACCCTCAAAACATATATTGTCTTTCACTTTGCACCCTAGGTGAATATTAGGCCAAAAAGCAGGGGTATTTTTGTCACTCCATTAAAAAATCAACATATATTTCCTCCAAAATGTACTAATGTGAGATTCATGTGCAATTAAGAGTAAATTGACAATTGCTCATTAAAATAACTCCGAAAAAAACATAAAAAAAATTGAGACGTCACATGTTAATATAAATTTGAATTTAGGGTTTTAATGTTTTATTTCATGTGCAATTAAGAGTAAAATTGATAATTATCCATTAAAACAACTCCAAGAAAAACATTAAAAAAAAATGAGATGTCACATGTTGTAAATATAAATTTAAAAAGAACGATATCAAATGATATTTTTGCCCATGTTGGAGTTTAGGGATCCTAATGTTATTTAAATGCACAAAGCTCTAATATATATATTGTTACATAGACCTTCATATATTATATTTCGTATGGAACATAATTTTAACAAACTACGTTAAATTTTTCGCTCACTACAAGAAAAACGTAAAATTTGTCGCGGCTTGGGACCGAAACATTTCGTCGAAAAATATCGTGTCGGAATTTTTTTTGATGAATTTTCGAGTGACAAGTATTTTCGATGGTCGTTTGGCGCCATATAATTACTTATACTCCACCACTTTACTGTAAAAACAAGACTATGTTTTATTTATGTATTGATATTATATTTTCTTATTTCAAGTTATATAAATAATTATTTAGAATAATATTTTATATTAGGTCGAGTTAAGAGTAGTAAATTATTCATTTAACTGCCCTAAAAATGATTTTTTTCCAGAGTTATTTTAATGGATAATTTTTCAATTATACTATTAATATTACATATATGCACATTATTATATTTTGGAGGGAATATGTGTTGATTTTTTAAGAGAGTGGCGAAAATACCCTTGTCTTTTGGCTTGAAATTCATCCAGGGTGCAAAGTGAAATACAATATATGTTTTGAGGGTGCAAAGTGGGATTTATTTTTTTCGAGGGTGCAAAGTGCCAAATTAATACATTTGCAGGGTGCAAAGTGGGATTAAGCCTTGGAGATGCTCTAACTCTTTACAAATATAGCAGGTGCCCCAAAAAATGGAAGGTAAAAAAAATTGTAAAAAAGGCTGTTGTTTAGAACAGCATGGAGAAATCAGAGTTTCATCTGGACAGAAAATGGTCGATATAAAGTCAACGTCAACTGGGTTTAGTTTATTCTATAATAAATACGAGCTAGTGTGAAAGAAAAGGTAGAAAAAGAAATAGGAAGAGCAAGAAATTGGGGAAAGTATATAAATATTCTGTAACAACCAAGATGAAGAACAAGGAGAAGATTAGTTGACTCAGACAAACAGAGCTGTCACCCATTCTCACAGGTAATATAATCCCTTCTCTTTGTTCACACACACACAGTGCTATATATAAGTGAAATTAAAGAAATATTCCTCATTTCCCCTGTTTTTTTAATCTAAGATTAGCTATAAAGAAGAAGTGCTAGCTTTATTAGTTTTTGCTTACAACTTTGTCTTTTGCAGATTAGAGGGAATTAATCTATTACTGCAGCAGCAATGGCCGGAAGCTTTGTTCGGATTTTTTGTAAAGATTTGACCTTGTATTTATAGCTATTGTATTAGTTACAAACTTTTGTGGGTTTATTAATTTTTTATTTTTTTCTCTACCCATTTTTGCAGCATTGCTATGGGCTGACATATTGGTGGCTTTTGCTTTATTCGTAATGCAAAATTATTTATCAAATGTATGGAAATTAAGCTTTACTCATGCTGCTGGAATTTTGAATGTTTGGGGTGGAATCTCTATGATATTGCCACTTTTATGTCTCTTCCTCGTCGATGCATTTTTAGGCAATTTTATGATGCTTGTTCTCTCTAGTATATCCTACTCTTTGGTGAGTTAATCAATTTCAGACCATTGATTAGTTCACAGATTCAATTGTAATGATATGATATGATACCTTTCGTAGGGAATTGCATTCATCGCTATGTCAACCCCTCCGGCCCTAGCAAATTCTACGGGGACGTGTAAAGAATATGAGCCTAATTGTATTGGTCATACACAAAGAGTTCTCTTCTACACTGGCATGGCATTGGTAGCTGTTGGAATGTCTGGCAACTTAATCTCCGTGAAGCCTTTCCTCGTCGAACAAAAATATGACATGAAACTAAGATCTATAAAGCAATTACCAGGTTTTATTCTTGTGGTTCTTGTTCCTATAGTTGGAGCTATTGCACTTCCATACATAAAACCTTGGTCACTCCGTTTTGGAATTCCAGCAATTTGCACGGCTTTTGCAACGATTCTTTTTTTGAGTGGTTGGTGTGTGTATGAAAAGGAACCACCGAAGGGGAGTCCTTTAACTAATGTATGCAGAGTTTTTGTGGCCTTTTCTTTGAACATATGCAAACCATATCCACTTGATGCTAATCATCTTTATAGGAGAGAGGGCGACGAAGATAAGACATTTACACGTACTCGTTTTCTAAGGTATGTGTGGAGTATCTGTTGACCAGGATTTTGGCAACAATTGTCTCGTGGCAACGGCCCAGGGTGGGTCAAGTCACAGTCGAATGTTGTGGGCATTTGTATCTAGACCTGGTTTAGCAAAAACTCATACACCTTGTGTCTAGGAATAATACTACGTCATCATCACTTCATTTATTATGGGACGAAATGACTGATGTGGTATCATTTCTAGCCACAAGGTCTAGGAGTGTTTCCTAAACCAGTTCTAGGTAAGAATATTTCCGCTATAAGGCTAGGTTATGCGCCTGAGGTCCTATAGTATCTTTCTGTAATACTTAAGTGACGAACTTATTTTGTGTATGAATCCAATGTTCTCTTGTGCTCTTCAATTAGGTGCTTGGAGAAGGCTGCAATAGTCATGAACCCAGAAGATCCAGAGAGAAATAAATGGAAACTTTGCTCTGTAGCAGAAGTGGAAGAAGCTAAGATTGCTGTTCGTATGGTGCCAATGTGGATGACCTTTATAATTTGCGGAATTGTATCTTCTATAGGAAATACTTACTTTCTCGAACAAGCAAATCACATGAACCGCAAAATCGGGAAATGGAATGTTCCTCTTCCTATACTTTTGTTGCTTTTCAAATGGGCAAAATTTATATTCAGCACTATCGCAACTAAGTTCATATCCAAAAATAAAGAATATAGACCCCCTAAAGGCATTGCAGTGGCTATGATATTCTCGATACTATGTTGCATAACTGCTGCAAGAATGGAGAGAAGGAGACTGAACATTATTAGAAGCCATGATTTACTCGATAAACCAGATGAAGATATACCTATGAGGATATATTGGCTGCTTTTTCAGTTTTTCTTACTTGCTGGCCTTGATTCGTTCTTCGAAAAGAGTGTTGTTGCATTTTATGACGTCCAAGCTCCGGGGTCTATGAAAAAATACCTCGAGTATCTCACTAAAGCAGTGACTGGTTTGGGATTTATGTGTAGTGTGCTTTCGGTTTATGTTGTGAGTAAGATTAGTGAAAGGGGAGGGAGACCAAACTGGTTTCAGTTTACGTTGAATCGGAGTCGATTGGATAGGTATTATTGGGTGCTGGCAGGTTTAAGTTCTGTGAATCTAGTTGTATATATTTTGGTGGCTTCCTTTTACAGATACAAGAAGCCAGAAGCAAGTGACGCGGTCGAGGATGACAGGGAAAGTAGTGGGCTTACAAATGATATTGTTCAGGCTTGTTGTTCCTGTTTTAAGAGTTGATTTATTTTTCCCTCTATTCTTCTATTGTGCAATATTTGATTGTTTGGATTTTGGGAAATTTTTGGGTTCATTTGATATTATGTTGTATTATAGTTTTGGTTGGTGAAATGATGCACACAAGGTTGAATTTTTCAGTTTATCAAGTTTTATTTGACAAATTTGTAGTTCCAGTTCTGAAGTAGATTCTCTTGCTGCCAAACATTAGTACATTTGTCTTTTCTATATAAAGTGGAGACCAAATAGAAAGTTCCCACTTATTGTGTCGTCCGTCGAAAAGAATTTAGGAAAAAAAAAATTGCACAAATTCAAAGTATAATACTTGGTTTTTACCAAAAAAAAAAAAGAAAATCTAATCCGAACCTTTCCATAAATTTTGCTGTGTAGAACCGTATTTGAGTGAGAGTCAAAATTTTAAATTTTGTTGGGTTGAATCGTACTTAATTGAGAGTCAAATTGACGGTCAATAACGAATCAAGTAACACGCACAACTAAAACGGATATCAACTATGATAAATCAAAATGCACTAATATAGGTATCCGACAAAATATACCCAAAATCCGTAATACCCAACCCGATTCATCCCTAATTTTAACTTTTTCTCTTCTCTTTCAAACCTCTTGGTACCAGTTTTCAGATAATTTTCTGATTATGTCCTGACCCGGTTCAACCAAATCTCTCTGTAACATTTCCCCAAACCCGCATCCGATGCCAAAATTGTTTAGTGCAGGGGGGTTTAAGTGCTATATTTAAACAAATTTAGGGGTTAAGCGCAAAATTGTTCGAGTGTGGGGGGGTTTAAGTGCTATATTTAAACAAATTTAGGGGTTAAGCGCAAAATTGTTCGAGTGTGAGGGTTACCGGCGTTCGAGCGGTGCTTAATTTCTTGAAGGCAGGACCAAATTTTTATTTTTTGTTCCTTTTTCCTCTTCTTTTATTCCGCGGTATTTCTTAATGGGAAAAGCTTCGAGAGATAAGAGGGTAATTCCTGCTTTGCTTGCTAAAACTTGTTTTTTCTTCCATCTACCTGAAATTGATTGGTTTGGAATTTGGATTGCAGGATATATACTACAGGAAAGCAAAAGAGGAAGGATGGAGGGCGCGAAGTGCTTTCAAATTGCTTCAAATTGATGAGGAATTCAACATATTTGAAGGTCCAATTAAAATTTTGTGTGTATTGGTTGTTATATACTTCTTTTAATCTTTTCTTTTTTTCTTTTTTCTTTTTGTGTTGGTATGTGTATTGTTGGTTCATAAAATGTTGTTTACAGATAGTTGATACTTTAGTATATAGGTGTGAAGCGAGCAGTGGATTTATGTGCAGCTCCAGGTAGCTGGAGTCAGGTAATTTTTCGGAATTGTTGTATGAATCTAATACAATCATACTTAGTAAATAAATATTTATTGGATAACTTAATTGTTTAACACTTCCAGGGAATTTAACATTGATATCACATCGCGAAGGACTTTCTTAATATGTAAAAGTGTGAAATGCACAAGTTCACTTCCAATTGCTTCATTTTTTGACAGATTAGTTCAAGCTTCATTTTTTGACAGATTAGTTCAACATGTGCATTCGCTTACGAATTTCTTGTTGACACATCACAATATGGATAGTGTTGCACTTTTGAATGTCATTTAACTGCGATGGTGCTACATTTATCAAGTTTTTTAATATTTCGAGATGTGGAAATTATCTTCCTTCCCCGCCTTTTTTCAAGGCTATAAAACTAGAGCTCAAGCTTAAGTATTTAAATCAACTATAGATTCTAAATTTGCTTGCATTTTGTATTGCATTCAGCAATCTTTGACAATTCATCTCTTCATGTAGGTTTTGAGTCGAAACCTTTATCTCCCAGCAAAGCTGGCGCCTGATTCCAAGTATGTTTATTTGGTGATTTTACATTATTTTGTGTTTCATTTTCTTTCCCTGATGACTTTGTACTGTGAGAGTTAGACATGCTCACATGTTCTGATTGTTTGATCTCAAAAACCTCTATTGTTTGTTATCAAATCATGTGATCATAGCTTTTCTTCTTTACAACTTTACCCGTCTGAGCCAAGTGTGTCTTCACTACAATTTTCAGGGATAGTGATCTACCACTTATTGTGGCTATTGACTTGCAGCCCATGGCTCCTATAGAAGGCGTTATTCAAGTTCAAGGAGATATAACAAATGCTCGAACAGCAGAAGTGGTATGTATGAGCTTTTTTTTGGTTCATGTAGCTCTCTATCACGTATATATATATGCACCTGTCTGTGTGTGTGCTTTTAGGTTCCCATGTTTCTGTAAGTATGTAATCATCTGTATAATTGCCTTTCCTTTTTCCCTCCCTTCAACTTCTAGAGAGATTATGATTCTTGCTTGTCCTGAAAAATTGGCAGCTAACTTGCTCTAAGAGTAGGAATGTGGTATTATCAAAGTCAATTAATTCCTATAAATTTGACCTGAATCTGTAACATACCATGAAATAGTATATTTGCATATTGAAGTTCTGCGCATGCCTTGCCATCAAGTCTTAAGGAGGCAGATATTTTTTACGAATGCTGATCATTAATTCCAGAAAGATTCTTGATTATGCTGCAAAAAAGAAAAAGGGGAAATGCTTAGACTATTATAATGAACTTTGCTTACCACTTTATAATCCTGTTTATGAAGTGTGTGTCCACTACCTAATACTTATAATTCTTTCTTCTTAGGTCATTCGACATTTTGATGGAGGCAAAGCTGATCTTGTTGTATGTGATGGTGCACCCGATGGTTTGTGAAATGACCTTGTTATATGACATAACCTTCTCTACTCTACATATAGTTGTATATGATCTATGTATAAAACTGGTTTATTTTCATGTTTTAGTGACTGGCCTACATGACATGGATGAATTTGTTCAATCACAACTTATATTGGCGGTTAGTATTTACGTTCGCAATAGCTACAAGTTAGTTCTTATGATAGCATAGCATTACTCAATGTATACGATATTCTTTTCCATGCCATCCTTTTCTATATAAAACTTCTGTTTCCTGCATTCTGTTGTGTTATTGCTATAATCCTAAAGAAAGTTTGGGAAGAAAATTGGTTGAATTACAACAGCGGCTAGTATAATTGGGAAAAATGGCATATTTTAATCTCACTTTTCTCCTGCACACTTTTCTTGTTCCTTCTTTAAATTTCTTGACATGTTACATATCTGTTCTGGGTGTCTGTTGCTCATGAACTCAAGACGAAAGATAGATACTGAACAATAACTTGTTACCAATTTTTCTTAATGTATGTTGTCTTACGTGTGTTCTTTAATAATTCTTTCAGAGTAAGTAAACTGATTCTAAGATTTATCTTTGTCACATTGTAAACTGATATGAGAGCATTGCTTAACATGTTTGCAGGGTTTAACAATTGTCACACACGTACTAAAAGAAGGTGGAAAATTTATTGCAAAGATTTTTCGAGGAAAAGATACTAGTCTACTATACTGTCAGGTTTGTTGCAAATCTTAATTGTGACATGTATGTGATGTAAATTGTCTAGTGTGGTTTGCTATGTTAAGATAATTGAGTTAATGCTGCCTTGCTACTACGGATTGGTACTGCAACATGTTTCGTCTTAAAAGCAGGGCTATGTGGTTTTGGTCTAGATTGATGTGAATGTGGTTTTTCTTCAGGATTCTATAGTCATGTGTTATAGTTTTATGAATTTCTATTATGTTTTCAGCAATTAAATAAATACTAGTTATGGAGTGAACTTATGGAATAACTGATGTTTTGCCTCTGTGTTGCAGCTAAAATTATTTTTCACAGAGGTGACATTTGCCAAACCGAAAAGCAGTCGTAATTCAAGTATAGGTAATTACTAGACTTTTTCGATTCTCTCTCAATAATTCTTTTTATCTCCTTTCTTTATTCCTAAAGTCTACATTCTTTAGTATAGAAATATCACCTGCCCTTTCTAATCCAGCTATAGGATATAGCTGGCGTTGATGTTTTTAGACAAACAAAATGGTAACCTTAACAACTAGCAATATTCTTGCACTTTTTACGAATTATTCCCTGGAGTATCAGATATATTGTTCTAAGTTACCAAGAACAAAATTTTCACATTTGCATGCCCCTAATGGCGAAAGTATCATTGCTTATGAAGAAGGCAGTTGGAAGTGTGATGTCTAAATCTATTATTAGTTTTTGGATGAAATCGTCAGTTTTCGAACGCTTAAAAATTGTTCATCTTGTATTCTAATGCATTCTCTCTTGTGAACTTGTATTAGGTGATATAACTATATTGTTCAACTTAATAGGTCCATGAAGAAGTTTAATTTTTTTAAAAAGAAGCATGATAATTCAGATGTAAAAAGTTTTTTTTCTAATATTATGTGGAAAAGAATTAAATTTTTCAGACACACGATATCTTTTTAGTTCCAAATGTTTAAAACTATTAATTTTATTGCAGAGGCATTTGTGGTCTGTGAAAATTACTCACCCCCTGAAGGCTTTAACGAAAAAGATCTTCACCGCCTACTGGAGAAAATAGGAAGTCCATCTGGTGCAGATGATTTAGGTACCAAACCTTTAATACTTATAAAAATGTTGCAAAACATATGAATTTTGTCTCTCAATCATAAAGTGAAATTTTTCTCTGATTTCTTGTTAATTCTGGTTTATTGTCACACAGATTGCAGCAGTGGGTGGTTAGAAGGGCCTAATAAGGTTTACATTCCATTTTTGGCATGCGGAGACCTCAGTGGTTATGACTCGGATCGCTCGTATCCACTCCCTAAAGCTGCAGATGGATCTGCATACCGGAGCTTAGATCCTGTACAACCTCCTATTGCACCTCCGTACAAGCGAGCTTTAGAAATGAAGAAAGCTTCAATGCATGGAGTTCAAGGTCTAGAAAAACTCTCCCTTGATTCCTGAGCATGGTCATGTAGTAGTATTTTCATTGGACACAATTTGAATTCAGATAGTTTTTTTGAATATGGATTATGGTTATTTTAGGTAGCCTTGTTGCAATATCTACACATCATAGTCTTTGTATGAATTAATTAACCCTATGCACAAATTTTGATTAATATCTTGGTATAGGTATATTATTTACATAGAAAACAGAAAACAAAACAATGAATTTGATCTTGGCAAAGATGAAGAGATACTACGAAAATTTAGTCATATTATATATGACAAAATCATCATACAAATTAGGGATCGGTTTGCCATAAAAGGAAAAAATGTACTTACAAATACAATGCTTTTATGTGTAAAGATGTTGAAACTATTCTTATTCTTTTGTAAATACATAGGTACATTTTAATGTTTGCTGATAAGTGAATAAGCCAATATGTGGTGGCACGTATCTTTAAAAAACATGTATACAATTTTGCTACACAAGCTATTGTAGAAAGGAAAGACCTTACCTATTAGCACTAGAGTAAATAAATTTAACAAATTTTGGATGCAATTCTGGGAAAATTACATGTACTCCCTGATTCAGAGAAAAACTTTCCTGTGAAATATTTATTGCACTAAATCTGTAAATCACATTTTACTCTCATATTCATTGTATAGAAATCCCTGTTCATCCACTTCGGTCGTATTTTTTGACGAGCGTATATTGCACGCGGCTTTGGTGCAATTTTTTTGTTTGTTTGTATTTTATCTATTTTTTTAGGTTATATGACAGTAATAACTTTATTCATTACTCACCATTATTGATCTAACTTGGCACACAATATCCTTGTACTATTTAAACTAAGCACAGAATCCCGCTGTAACTTTTAAAATTGGCACAAAATCATCTTATACGTTTTAAACTTAGCAAATAATCTCTTTGTACTTGTAAAACTTAACAGATAATCCCCTGTATTTATGGGTGATACATGTATATCAACAAAAAATTGAAGGCGTTAGCCATGCCATCTAACGGAAATAGGGGAGAGTGTAAAGAGTGTCTAAAGTTACGAGTTTTGTGTAGGTTTTCCAATAACACATGAAAGTATCGTGCATTCTCCCCAACAATTCTAAATAACATGGATAAACTACCTATAGAAAATTTACAAAACGAAGAATCTGAATTCACTTCCAAGAAGGTGATTTGCTTACAACATATTAGCTCTACAAAATTAAGATTAGGAGCAAGTAACATGAAAAAAAAATGTACCAAGTATTGCATTTTTAACCTACAACAAAAGAGTTTTACGAATTAAAAACATCAGTCAGTCCGATTGTAACCTCCCAATATACTGGTCATAGTATTTTGCAGCTCGTTCCAGATCTCCAAGTTCGGTATAACAATCAGCTATTGCTCCATAAGCTTCTGCATTTCCAGACTCCTCTCCTTCTCTTTCCGAAATTTCAAGAACCATCGAGTGGTACTTGATCGCATCTCGATATTTGCCTTGCCTTTGTAGCGATGCCCCTAAAAATCGAAAATTATTTTCTCAAAACCAACCATATTCAAGGAAAAAAACTTTTAGTATATGGAATAATACCTAAGCCTCTAGCAGCCTTCTTTGCCTCGGTTTTATCGTCAAGATTCTGGGCGAGTTCAAGTGCAGTCTTGAACTCAGAAAATGCTTTATCTGGTTCTTGATTTCTAAGGAAGTTTTTTCCGTTTTTCAAATGAGAAATTAATTCATGCTTTCTTGGATCAACAATTACTTCGTTCTCTGCTATCCTACCATTAATAGGAGCGTAACTCAAGTTGGGTGCGTAAGATTCAATTTTAGCTTGCCTTCTTAGAGCTGCGTTTATCTGACGCAACTGTTCATTTAGTCGCTGCAGCTCTCCCTTCCTCTGTCTTGCCAATAGGCCTGCATTGTTATTGTTGAAAAAACAAACAAATAAAATAAAATATGAGTCTCTCAAACTTTTTATTTTCAATTTAATAAGTTCACATCCAATGTTAGCTAACTTAAACTTACCTCCAACAGTGGCTCCTATAAGGGCAACAAGAAGCAATAACGGCATATTCATGTTGAAAACGGAATTATCAGCTTCACATGTTTCTGCAAGTGCTTCCATAGGTTTAGCAAACATTAATAATGCATTGGAGATTATGACCGTTGTAGCTGGGTGTCTCGAGTTAAACCTTCCCTGTCAGATAGAGACTGATGAAGTTAAACACGGACAATATTCATCATAGGAGGAATAAAAAAATGCCATTATCCACAGAATCGTAGGTTAGTGAAAAAAGTAAAAAGCTCCAGAGAATAGAGGGGAATATAATGAAACGAAATATTGGTGCAAATAATGAAGAGAAGTAATGATACAAATAAACAACCAAGTATCATCTCCATGAGAAGTAACTAACTTTCGCATTTCGCATTTCACATTTCACATTTCACATATCAGATTCTAATCTACGATTCCATGAAAAAGATACCAAGGCAATGTTTGGTTCTTGAATTTTAGTGAGTAAGACACAAGGAAAATGATTTTTCTTGCATCAAATATGCTACATTGAGCTTCATTTCTTGTCCATTATCATTTTACTTATTGAAATCCATAAGCCAAACATAGCCTAAGAAAACTTTTGGACTTATAGAGTAGTCGAAACTTTCCCCCCAAATGCAACAATGAAGTCAAACCACCGAATTTTTTGCAGCATATTTTGCAGCCTAAACTATGAGCACAAAATGATAAAACCAGTTTATGAAGTAGCCTTATTTCATCTATCTAAACTTTCTCAAGAATTTTTACGCACCCATTCCATATTTCCATTCAAACAATATAAGAACTATCAGGCATTTTTATTTCTTAATTTGCAACATTCACCTAACCTCATTAGCATTCAACTTGATCCAAGAAAAAAAATATCACAGTTCAATAATGTCAAACTGATGAATCAAACTTTTTAGGCATTGTACCATACTCCAATTCAAGAACTCATCCAAAATTCGAGTTGGCAACCTATCAGAACAACTATTTACAACCATTTCAAGAAAATTATATATAAACTACCACCATTCAGCAAAGAATCAATTTTTGAAGCAGATTTCGAAATGGGTATGTTTTTCTTTAACTAAAAGTACCTGGAAATCAAAGATGGTGAGCGATTTTTTCTGAAAGACTCCATCTTTAGTATCTTTGACACTACTAGAACTAGGGTTTGTGATTAAAGATGAATTGGGTTTAAGAATTTTGTGTGTGTTGAGAAGAGATGATTGAGAAGAGAGTGAGGGAGGATGAGAAGGAGGGCTCCATGTAAGAAGAAGCCCTTGCTTCATCAACATCATTATCTTCCTATTAATTTAACACTATCTTTTCTCCAGTTTCTGCTATTCATTTTCTTTGGATGGATAATTTTATTTATTTATTCATTTATATATTTATTTATTTTCGTTTTTCCTCTTCCCCGTATAAAATGAAACCCGCATTTCTTTTGATAAATATTCCACTTAAATTACTTCCTCCGTTTTTTTATTTATTGCTTTGATAAAAAAAAATTTATTTACGTTTATTTATCATTTTAAGAGTACAATATAAAATTATTTCTTATTTATCAATTTTGTTCTTCTTGTTAATGGTTGTAAATAATACTAGTTAATGTTGTGATTATTTGGTTAAGATGGTGTTCTCGATTTTTTCTTAAAAAAGTGGTTATTTATTACATTTCTTATTCTGTCTAAAACCGCAAATAAAAAAATGGAGGGAGTATTAGAAGAAGGATTATGAGTCGTTAATCTAGATGAATACTATTCGGGTCTGAATTTTAGTTGCAATTTTTTTAACACTACAAAATTGTAAAAAAGTCCCTTAAACTTTTACGTATTGGGATACTTTATAACTTGCAAATAAGATCGTTAACTTTTACATGTCGTGATTTTGGGATACTTTATAACTTGCAAAAAATATCGCTTTAACTTTCTCATGTCCACAATTTCGGGACACTTTATACTCCGACGAGCAAAATATATATGTCAACTCTTATTAGTCCATAATTTTGGGAATTTACACTTGCTTAAACAAAATAAGTCATTTATTTTTAAACAATTAGCAATTATAGGACACTCCATAATTCATCATGCAAAAATACATCTTTATATTTTCATAATAAACAATAATAAAATATTTTTCCACGATTCTAGTCCCGCTCTATCATAATTTTTTTTCAAATAACACTGTATGTAACATTTGCCATCTCACCTTACACGTGAACCCTTTTTTAGGGAAAATATACAAATCTTTCTCTCCTAAACTCTTCTCCAATACAATAAACAATATTCATCGTAAAAAATAGTTCTCACTTTGAACTTATCTATGAGTTTAACTTAACTAAAAGAATTAATTTAAAATCTTTGGTTATTGATCCAGGTGTGTTTGTGCAGAGATATTAAATTTGTTTATAGAAGAAATAATCATTATTTATTTGTTTTATGATCCCATCTATAATGGTTACAACAAACAAAATTCACCATTAAAGATTTTAAAGTGTTTCACTCCTAAATTTAGATCTCTTTGTGTAGAGATATAAAACTTTGGTTGCCGGAGTATAAAGTTTCCAACACACAAAAAATATGTTTTGCTTATGGAGTATAAAGTTTCTCAAAATTGCGGAATATTAAGTTAGAGGGCGTAGTTTACTTGTCCGAGTATAAAATGCCCCAAAATTACGGAATAAGACAAGTTAAGGGATTGTTTTGCAAGATTCTCAAAAGTCTGTGAATATATATACGGGAAATCTCAAGATATTTTGATGTGTTAGAGCATCTCCAGCAATGTCTTTTATAAGTGGTCATCTATATCAAATTATACATGATGAACATTGTTTTAGCTACTCAGTTTTAGCTATTCACTCCAGCAGTCATCATCTAAAATTTCAGAATTATTATATTTTATTCTTCTTTCAATATTAAATTATAAATAACATTAAAAATAAAATTTTATTACATTTTCACGTAAATTATAAATACATGTTTTAATGTTTTTCATTTAAATAAAATAAATTAATAAAAAAACTTTTTTTGAAATAAATGGCTTTAAATAACAATTTAATAAAATATTTAATTCAAACAAACATTTAACTCAAATCAATAATTTTAGTTCTTTTATTAACGATTTTGGCAGGGAAGGTTATTGAAGAGATTTAATTTGCTGATGTGGAAGCCTTGTATATTTATACATGAGCCTTTATATATACAAGTCCAATCTTTCATTATACATAGTCCTCTATTTTTAGATGTTACTGCTTGAGCAAGATTTTTTAGATTGGTTGTGTATAAATTCAATTTTAGCTCTTGGAAGAGAAAAAACTGGCCTGCTGGAGGTGCTCTTATAATATGAGATTAAAAATTAGAGATAAATATTTTCATGGGATTGATACTGCAATGACATCCTATTTTCTAAAATTTTCAACATGACACATATAGTCTGCGTGAAAAGTTAATAGACACGTAATTGCCAAGTTGGCAACTAAGCGGTGATTTCCTTCCAAAATCTTACGATAGGGTGACACGTTAACGCTAATTTTTTTAAATCATGGGACTAAAATTGTTACTAATTTAGAGTGTGGGACGGTATATATAAAACAGATATAGTTTAGGACGCAATTTATAATTTCGTTTATACATCCTTTGGTGGGTATATTAATGTTATTTCAATTTGGGAGTGATTTTTTTCTAATAAAAAATGAACACACTACTAAGATTTTTGCTAATAAATATAACATAGAATTATTTTTAGTTTTAATAGTGACAAACTTGGAGGTGTTTTTGCATTCACTCCAGATTTTAATGCGTCAGATTTCTTACGTTTCATATTGGACATTTTCGTGTTCCAAAAGGTGAAATCGCTCATTCCGGGCACCCCTCACTTCCTGCCCGACGAGATTGTGAGAGGAGGTAAATCATGGTGACTCAATCGGCAACAGAGGCTTGTTGCAGTGCTCACTGCGCACAAGGATCCCCCCTCATTATTTTCTAGGTTGCTCCCACACTGCCGCTGGTGAGGTTCGATCATTAGTCTCTTATTCCAAATTCCACCTCTAAGACCAGTTGAGCTGTCCATGCGGACTTACTAGACCTTTTCTTTGTTTTATTTAGTGTTGCTGACATAGGTTTGAACTTTTGATTATTTAGAAATGGGCTTGTATTCGACTTGGATAATTTGATGTGCTTCATTTATATAATTGGGTCCGAGTACTCTATTAAAATTGTAGGGCTGGTCTGATTTGTTTTATTAGTTTTTTGGAAAAATTGACTGATACTGCAAAGCATGGAAAAATTTGATGTGCTTCACTTACGAAATGATGGAAAAATACTTTTGATAACAATTTTTTTTTCTTCAAATTACATATTTGATACCATATTTACTGAAAAAATATATTTAATACAATAATTTAGGCCCTTTTGACACATTTCATTTGGCTGTCAATTTTTAACAGAATTCATCACGTGCACGGTACATGTCTGTTAAGTGGCAAGGATTTTGTGCTTGCAAGGGATAAAATTTTATTTTTGATGCCAGACTTTTACCTACTTTAATTTTTTGTACCAAATCTTCGAAAAAATCACATTTAAATTTCAAAATTGAAGACTGTTTGACATATTTGCTTCGACCATCAATTTTTTGGAGGGGAACGATCACGTTGTTATTAAGTCACCAAAATAATAAGCTTTTTGCACGTGATGTGCTCGGGTAGGGAGTAATTTGACCTAATCTTAATTTTATCATAACTCACTCGCTACAAGGTCAAATTTGTGCTCTTTATATGGATGGAAAGTCCTTAACGAAAGATTTCTAATAGTACAAGTTTTAATTTATGAAACGCAATAGACAATTCCCATAAAATCAACAAACTTTTGGTTCTATCTTAATGACTGAAATTGGAAAAAGACTTAATTTTCTGAGAATTATCTATTGCGTTTCATGAACTGAAACTTGTACTGTTAGAAAGATCTCGCCAAGAGCTTTCCAGCCATGTAAAGAACACGAAATTTGACATTATAACAAAGGAGTTATGACAAAATTAAGATTAGGTCCAAATACTCCTTGTCCGAGCACATCACGTGCAAAAAGCGTGCAATTTTAGTGACTTAAATGACCACGTGGTCGTTCTCGTCCAAAAAACTGATGGTCAAAGCAAATATGTCAAACAACTTTCAATTTTGATATTAAATGTGTCTTTTTTGAATGTTTGGTACCAAAAGCGTAAAGTAGATAAAAGTCTGGTATGAAAAATAAAATTTTACCCGTTTTACGTGCAAAATCCGTGCCACTTAAAAGACATGTGCCACGCACGCTATGAATTCTCTTAAAAATTTGACGGCCAAATAAAATGTGTTTAGAGGACCTAATAATGGTATCAAATACGTTTTTTCAGAAAGCTTGATATATATCAAATATGTAATAGTATCAAGAGTGTTTTTCCCTCCTATCAGAGAATCAAGTTCAGAATTCAAAGGGAAAACAAATTGAAGAAGAAGATGAAGGAAACTGATGTCTCTAGCTGGAACGAAAGAAAAATTCCCAATTCTATTCTAATTAGGGTTGTTTATTTAATTTAATTACAATTTGGTTATTAGCCGCTTAGGTGGTAGTTATTTTATTTGTGTTTTTACTTTTTTGCCCCTCTCTTTATAACTCTATTTAAGCTGTTCATTTCAGCTGTTTATGTACATACTTTACTTTTAATCAACAGAGAGAATTTGCAATTCATTTATATTCAAGAATCAATTACGTTTCATCACTTTTCATATATGCAAATTACAAAGGTTTATATGGTATCAACAGACTTCTTTGCTTCCGCATCACATTGATCATTCAAAAATCAAGATCTTCATTACCAGATTCAAGCCATCATCAATCCTTTCATCCTCCTTGCAGATCTCCTTCAAGTCTTCATCATCATCAAATTACTTTATGTCCTGCCGATCTTCAAATCTTCAGATCATTATCATCATATCCACATCTCATTGGATTTCTCCAGTTCTACATACAGATCAGTCCCTTTATACATCATTTTCTTTCCTCTCCTGGTATTTTCCTTTACATTACAGCATCCTTTCCTTTGTTTTTCATCATTCTTCCCATTTTTTTAACTCCAGAAACTATTTTCCTTTCTCTCTTTTCCATATCCATATTCCCACTCATCAGATCTCTATTCCTTTACATCAAGAATTCCCACATTACCATTTTCTTGATACCTTCCTTTTTCATCAAGAACTTCCAGTTTACCATTTTCTTGATATATTCCCTTCACATACATGGCTTCCTCTGGTCCCAGCACTGACACCATCACCACCTCATCCACTTCTTCCAGAAACCGTCCAGAAATTGAGGACCCTTCTAGTATTTTTTACCTCCATCCAACAGATGGCCCTGGTGTAATTCTTGTTGTTGGTCCCAAGTGGTCAGATGAGGTCTAGAGGGGGGGGTGAATAGACCTCTAAACTTTTTGCAATTTTTAACTTTAAAACCTTTTTGTTATAACTTAAACAGACTAAGCTGTTATCAACAGTAACTTACTTGGCTGATCAAGAATAAATCTTTGAACAGCTTCGTAGACCACTAAACTGATAGTCACTTAGCTGATTTTAGTTAAAATCAGTTTTAATACTCAGAGTACTTGCAGCGGATTTATAAAGTATTTTTCACAAGTAAACTCAGTAGTTTGAAAGTTTGTTCCCCAATTTTACAAAATTCCTTTCCTCAGAAAACTTTTCAAACAGTTAACTTAAAGTGTTTTTATGCAATTTAAAAATATGCAAGTTTGAAAGCAATGTAAAAACACAAGTAATTCTTATAATGGTTATATGGATTTGAATATCCTTTAATCCACTCTTCCAAGTCACACAGATCTTGGGTTATACTATAATCACAAAGTTTACAGTATCCTCTGCTTGTGCCAATCAACAAATGAAAAGGCCACAAGTGCGCAGTAGGAAATCACTCAGAAACTCCTACTCTCCGAAGTAATATCACTCACAAAGATGGATATCTACTTCTCACAACACTCACGATTACAAAATCACTCAGAAGATGTATTTTTCGTTGTTCTTCAACTCTGCTTTTGTCAACAAATGACTAAGCTGATGAGTGAGCTGTTCTTGAGACTTAAAGAGTTCTGCTTCGAAAGTTCTCTAAGAGATTGTGTTGTTGTTTTTCTCTTCGTCTCTCTCAGCTATTTATACTTGAGGTTTGAAAAATGTCCGTTGAAGAGAGACAAGATTCAAATTCCTCGAGTTCTGGTCCTTAATTTCCTCGAACGGCTCTCTGCAGTCTGTCCGTACTGTCAACAGTACTTTTCTGCAAGCAGCATTAAATGCACCCAGCTGATGCGAAGCATTTCTTCAATCATTTGTCTTTAATAACCTTGTACTTCAGCATTTATTACTCCCAGGGGCATTTATTACCGTTGGGAAGACTTTATGATCCTTTCCACTTGGCTGACGGAAGTGCAAGTTTGATGGCGAACGAAGCTGATCTCAAACTTGAACAATTCTGATTTGAGTCGGCTGATCTTCATCAGTCTGATATTTTTCCTTCAGCGGATCAGTAATCTTTGGACCTTGATTTTTGACTCTTCTGATGTCTTCTTTACTTAGTCAAAAATTCTTTACAAGGAACATCAACTAAGTTAATCCATACTTAGCAGATTTTGAAGTTTTGGAATGCATCAAAACCTCCCTTATCAATTTGTCTTCAGTGCTTTCATCTTCATCCTTATCCAACAATTTCCCCCTTTTTGATGATGACAAAACTTCAGCTAAGTACCTGTTAATACCTAAACTAAAGAATGTAATCCTCAAAATTTTCTGAGATAGAAAAGATGTGTTGGAATAAACTTGACTTTCATTTATAAATGGAAAATATTACAAGTACAAGTTTATCAGATGAGATGTCTGAAGAATAGATAAAATAAACTGATTTACAAAAGATTTATAAATTCTAACTATCAGTTTCTTCATCAGATCCTTCTAACACTTCTTCATATTCATAAGATGATTCTTCATCATCTTCTTCTTCATCTTCATCAGCTTCATCTTCCAAAAGTATGTTTGCTCTGGCAGCATCCATCTTTTCTTTGAGTTGCTGCTCCCTTAGTAGCTCCATTGCCTTTCTGGCTGACTCAATATTCTTGTACTTGGTCAACGGCTCTGTTTGATCTTCAGCGGAGTCCTTGGTTTCAGCCATTTCTTCATCAGATTTGGCTTTGTCCTTAGTCTATTCTTCAGACTTCTCTTCACCTTGTACCTTTCCAACGTTTTCAGCAGTCTTGGTCTCAGCAGTCTTGGTCTTTTCAGTAGTTTCTGCAGTCTTCTCAACTTCAGCATCAACAATAGTCTCCTTAGTTGATTCTTCCCCTTTATCTTCCCCCTTTTTGTCATCATCAGACTTGGTGATAACATCAGGTTTAGCAGCTGGGTTGAGTGCAACAGTAGGAATCTTCATTGCAGCACATAAAGTCTTCAAGTTCTGATTTACTACATCATGACTTGCTGTTAAATGATGAAGAGTTGTACTGATGTCGTCAGTTTGATCATTTGAGCAGTCAATACTTAGTTGCATTGTTGTAAGTTCATTGTGTAAATCCTTTCCAGCGTTGGAAACTTCTTGCAACAGTCCAATATTAACAGCTTTCTCTTCTTCACTGACTCTGATGAAGGTTGCAGTTAAGTCAGCTATTTTATGCTCAGCTCTTTGTAAGTTAGCATGAAGGTGATTTACATCAGCCTTCACATCTTCTACGTTTCTGTTCATTTCAGTAAGGCTTCGCACTAACTGCATGGAATTATCTTGAGGCAATGGGAAACTATCAATTTCAGTCTTGATAGCTTTGGCAGTTGATTGTTGCATAGTTTCCAGCTGAAGTCTGTTGGTTTCTACCAACTCTGCTTTTAGTTCTTCCTTCAGCTCCTCTTTCATCTTTGTCAGCTGCTGGCTATGCTTCTCTTCCAGTTCCTTTACTAAATTCTCCATCAGCATCTGGAAAGCTTTCATCAGTGATGAATGTTGATCACCTGATGAAGCAGAAGTAGCAGCTTCCTTTTCTTCAGTCTCCTGGTGGACAGGGACATCTTTCATTTCAGTCTCCTGATCAGCTTCAGAAGCCTTAGCATTCCACTCAAGTGCTAAGGGTTCATCAGTCTTCTTATGCTCATCAGTGACGTATTCATAAACTAGGTTTGTGATAGTGCCATCATCATTGAATGATGTTGTTTGACGAATCTGTCGCACAGTTATCCAAGGATTGACAAAGGCATTGTTACCCTTGGGCACTTCACAGTAATCCTTCACTTCTTTGCCAAAAATAATTTGCTGAATGCTTGGCAGCTGAGGCATTTCACTCGAACATCCCTGCTGATATCTTGACCTTTCTGCCCATCTCTTCAAGGCGGTCATAACAGCAATGTTGATTGCCCTCTCATCAGCATTATCAGATTTTCTTCTCTTCTCTGGCAAAGTGTTTTGAATAATCTTGGCCTCCTCTAATGCAAACTCTTTTGCATATTGATGCATTATGTCTCTAACATAGTGAGGATCCAAGGCTTTTTGAATGGAGTCTGTCCTTAACCAGTTTAGAACCCACTGTTCTTCACCAGCTAACTCCTTCAAACTTTGAAGTTCTGCTATAGATCTGTTCATCCTGTTTTCTCTCCATCTGATGTATCTTGGCTTTTCTTGGGTGAACAGTGTCTTTAGCATGAGCTTCTGGTCATAATATGCCAAGGACTTCTCAAATCTCTTGAAGAGCTCTTTGTCAGCATAGACAATATCAAAGGCTCTTCTCACTTCATATTTAGCCTTTGGCTTGACCTCAGCAGCAGGCATTTTAGGCTTCTTTGCAGTTTCTTCATTAATCTTAATGCCTCCACCATGAACAGGTCCATGAGCATCAGTCTTGCTGAGCTCAATGACCATTGCCAGTTCTGCATCTTCAGCAGCTTTTCTTTCTGCCTCAGTCATTTTTCTTCTGGCTTCATCCTTTGCTTCCTGAACTTTGCTCAGTTCAAGAGCCTTTTTCTCCCCCATCTCATCCTGCTTTCTTTGTTCAGCTTCTTCCCTTTTCCTCTTATCAGCTTTGGAAACCTTCTTTCTCTTGAGCACAATCTTTCTCTTTCCTTTATCAGCTGGGGCAGGGGTTGGACCAACAGAAGAGATAGGTGCGGCAGCAATGGGATGGATGATCATAACATCTGGATCATCCTGAGGCTTTGCTGTCTCAACTGTTGGAGTAGCATGATCAGGCTGTTGCACATCCATCTTTTCAGCAACAGGAACCTCATCAGCTCCAACTGGTCTTTCAGCAGATTTGGGGCTCTGTCTTACTAAGTTTTCCAACTCAGTAGACTTTTTAATGAAAGTCATCTGCTTCCTTACTGTCTTCTTTGCTATTCCTTGAATAGGTCTTGAAGCAGCAGTGTCCTTTTGCTGACTCCTTGTCCTGTAAGAGACATTCCCAACAGGCATTTCAGCAGAAGGAGTCCTAGAAGGTGATGCAGGAGACATTCCCCTTACATCAGCAGTGGTCTGACTTATTATTTGATCAACAGCAGCGTCAGCCACAGTCTTCACCTTTTTAGGAGCTTTCTCCTTTGGTTTATCAGCAACCTTCTTCTTTTGTGTCTCAACAGCTAAGTCAGCTGTTTTGACCAATCTCCTTGGCCTCTTGGCAGGAACCTCCTTTGGTTCCTCGTCTTCATCTTCTTCAGGCTCATCAGCCTTTCTCTTCAGAACAGGCAAGTACTTGGACATTGCCTTGGATTTATGGATCTCTTTACCATTTAGCATAGCACAACCCAGTTTGAACAGCAGATAACTGAGTGTGATTCTGTGATTTGTCTGAGGAGTTTTCCCTTTCTTCACCTCATGAAAACTAGCCAAAATATACCAAACTATAATGGACCAGTTGACTTCCAATCCATAGTAGATGGCAATCATGATGCTGAAACTCTTCATGGTAATAGCATCCAGAGAGAAAGTACAATTTTCAATTAGTTTTGAGACCATATCAGCCATCCGCTGATACTCATCTTTCAACTGTTTCTTCTTTATGTTACCAGACAACACTTCCCCTTCTTTGGCGCAGATCGCCCAGAACTGTTGGTGCTTCTCCTCCGTCATCACAGTGACGTCATGTCGTCCACTGTTTGGAAGCCCAAAGGTTTCGTGAAGAACAGCAGGGGTAATAACAATAGATTTACCTCCAACTGTAGCCTTGATTTCCATGGAGTTGTAGTCAACAGTTGCGGTCTTGTAGTACTCCAGAACCTGGTCAATCCAGATTACACCTTCGTTGTACTCCATGAAGTTTACCAGAGAGGCCGTCTTGAACTTCTCCAGCAATTCTTTCATCAGATCGGTACCAGATTGGTAATAGGACTCGTAAACAAGGTACATACCTTCAGCGGCCATTTCGAATCTGTTGAAGGTTAGGGAAACAAGAAGAAATTTGCAGAAAATTGCTTGAAGTTTCTCACAAGTATGCTTTGAATATTTGGGGTGCGTAAGGAGCTACACAGCTGATCAGATCTGGATTTATAGAGTTAGGGTATCTTGGTTTCCGTGATACCAGCCAACCGTTAGATCCGTTTCTTGTCAGTGCTGATCGTGCTGCGTCAGTTACGACCTTTCAAATTCAAATCACATTAAATGAGGAGCGGGAATTTGTACCGCTTTTCTGTCACTTGTAAAAGCGTGTTTTGAGATAAAACGTTTTAAACAACAAGCTTTTACATAAGCTTTTACAAAGCTGTTATCAGTGAAAGCCAATAACTGATAACCTTCCTCGGCTGTTTGTCAATCCAGCTAGATAAATTAATCTTCAATCTTCAAGAATTAAGAACATATTTTCTGATAACATAACTTCAACTAACTGTCATCAACAAATTTCTTCTTTTAATCAGAAGTACCGCTAGTCTTACACGTTCCCCCTGACTTTAAGAATTCATGAGTTAACTAGTCTGTTGAGAGTTAATCCTTGAATATGATAACGGATGATTGTGCTGATGAACTTCAGTCTTCTGATAAGTTCCCCCTCAGCTTATGCATTCAAATTAAGTAGTCTTAGCTCAGCTCTTAGAGTTGAAAACCTTACTTCACTTAAAGGTTTAGTGAAGATATCAGCAATCTGATTGTCAGTATGAACATATTCAATCATTACATTGCCTTTTTCCATATGATCTATAATGAAGTGATGCTTGATCTCAATATGCTTCGTCCTTGAATGACTTGTAGTATTCTGAGTAAGAGATATTGCACTTGTATTATCACAGTATATTAGAATTCCACTGATTTTGATATTGTAATCTTCTAGTTGATGCTTCAACCAAAGTATCTGTGCACAGCAAGCTCCAACAGCTATATACTCAGCTTCAGCAGTAGATATAGAGACTGAAGTCTGTTTCTTACTCATCCATGAGATCAGACGACTACCCAAAAATTGACAAGCACCTGTTGTGCTCTTCCTATCAATTTTGCAGCCAGCAAGGTCTGAATCTGAATATCCAATAAGCTCAAATCCAGATTCTCTAGGATACCACAATCCCAATTCTTGAGTGCCCTTAATATATTTCAGTATTCTCTTGGCAGCTAAGAGATGAGATTTCTTAGGATTTGATTGAAATCTCGCACAAACCCCAACAGAGTACATGATATCAGGTCTGCTAGCTGTTAGATACAATAGTGACCCAATAATGCCTCTGTATTTGGTTATGTCCACTGATTTGCCATCTTCATCTTTATCCAAGCGAAGACTAGTAGACATTGGAACTGTAGCAGTAGAGCTAGTTTCCATACCAAATTTCTTAAACAGATCTCTTGTGTATTTTGCTTGGTTGATGAAAATTCCATCAGGCAACTGTCTAACTTGCAAACCAAGAAAATAATTTAGTTCACCCATCATGCTCATTTCAAACTTATTCTGCATCAGCTTGGAGAACTTGTCACACATCTGTTGGTTAGTTGAACCAAAAATAATATCGTCTACATATATTTGCACAATTAATATATGATTCTCCCATTCAATAGTGAACAAGGTTTTATCTACCTTACCTTTACGAAATCCTTTAATTAAAAGAAAATCAGATAGGGTATCATACCATGCGCTCTTGGAGCCTGTTTCAGTCCATAAAGGGCTTTCTTTAGACGATACACCTTGTCTTCTTGTTGATAAGCTTCAAATCCAGGTGGTTGTTCAACATAAACTTCTTCTTGCAATTCTCCATTGAGAAATGCTGACTTCACATCCATCTGATAGACAGTGAAGTTCTTGTAAGCAGCATAGGCAAGAAACAGTCTGATTGCTTCAAGTCTTGCTACTGGTGCAAATGTTTCATCAAAGTCAATGCCTTCTTCTTGGCAATAACCCTTGGCCACTAATCTTGCTTTATTTCTGGTGACTTCTCCATCTTCATTCATTTTATTCCTGAATACTCATTTAGTGCCAATGACTCTTTGATGACTTGGTCTAGGAACTAAGTACCAGACTTCATTTCTTTCAAATTGATTTAGCTCTTCCTGCATAGCTTCAATCCAGTTTGAATCACTAAGAGCTTCTTCAATCTGTTTGGGCTCAACTTGAGATAGAAAGCTGACAAACATTGCTTCACTTGCAGCAGCTCTCCTTGTCTTCACTTTATCCAAAGGATCACCTATCACCAGTTATGGTGGGTGATTCTTGAGCCATCTAAGATCAGGTTGCAAATCATAATGTTGACCTTTGCTTTGATCTTGCAACACTACTGTTGGAGATCCAGTAGTAGTCTGTTGAACACTTGATGTCTGTTGAACAGTCTCTGGTCTATCAGCTGTTTGCAATTATGCTGTTAGACAATCAGCACTGTGATTTTGAACAGCACTTGAGTTATCAGCTGGGTTGAGATCATGTAGTATGATGGGAACATATTCTTCATTCTTTCCAACATCCAACTTCTGTAAATCAGTAGACAGATCTTGATTAACACTTTGATTCTTTTCAGAAGATTGACTTGGCTCATCAAATACTACATGAATGGATTCTTCTATTAGCAATGTTCTTTTGTTAAAAACTCTGTAAGCTTTACTAACAGTAGAGTATCCTACAAAAACAGCTTCATCAGCCTTTTCTGCAAATGCAGTAAGGTGATTTTTCCCATTATTTAAAACAAAGCATTTACAACCAAATATCTTAAAATAATGAATGTTTGGCTTCCTGTTGTTCCAAACTTCATATGGTGTCTTGTTTTGGTGCTTGTTGATCATGCATCTGTTTTGGGTAAAACATGCTGTATTTGTTGCTTCTGCCCAAAATCTTTGTGGCAGCTTAGCTTCAGCTATCATGGTTCTGACAGCTTCCTTTAGTGTTCTGTTTCTCCTTTCCGCAACACCATTCTGTTGAGGGGTTCTAGCAGCTGAATACTCATGATGTATTCCTTTGATATTACAATACTCTTCAACAGTAGAGTTTGTGAACTCTGTCCCTCTGTCTGATCTGATCTTCAATATTTTTATGCTTTTCTCATTCTGGATCAGTTCCATCAGATTAGTAAGATGTTCCTTGGTTTCACTTTTCTTTTTCATGAATATCACCCAAGTATATCTTGAATAATCATCCACAACAGCTAGGCAGTATTTCTTTCCACCATTGCTGACTGGATCAATGGGTCCAAACAAGTCCATGTGTAGCAACTCCAATATTCTTCCAGAAGATTGATGCTTCTTGCTTTTGAACGATGACTTGATTTGTTTACCCTTCTGACATGCGTCACAAAGCTTGTCTTTGCTCATGACTGTCTTTGGAATTCCTTCTACCAGATTATTCTTGATTAGTCTGTTGATGGTCTTGAAATTCACATGATTCATTCTTTTGTGCCACAGCCAACTGACTTCACTTGGTGTTGATGCCACCAAACAGATGCTTGAATTCTTGTCAGCAGAATTCCAGTCCACTGTGTAGACATTCCTTTGTCGTCTTCCAGATAAAATTACCTTCTTTGTACCAATTTGTTCAACATAGCACTTATCTGTTGAGAATATGACTGAATATCCTTTGTGACAAAATTGACTTATGCTCAGCAGGTTGTACTTTAGGCATTTAACATATGAGACGTCAGATATCTCTATGTTGCCTTTGATCAGCTTTCCACTAGCTACAATCTTGCCTTCTTTGCTGTCTCCAAAAGTAACTTTAGGACCATCCACAGCAACAGCATCAGTCAGCTCATGTATGTTTCCACACATGTGTCTTGAACATCCACTGTCCAAGTACCATATTTTCTCTACTTTACTCCTACTCCTAATCCTAACCTACAAAACAAAATAAAATTGTTTTAGGTACCCTTATTGAGAGGGTCCTGAAGGATTAGTTCCACCTTTGACAACCCAAGATGATGAAGTCTTAGGCTTCTTAGGTTTCTGAGTTTCAACAGGAGTATGAACGGCTTTGCCTTTACCACGTTCATCAGATTTGTCATATTGTTGATGATCAACATGATAAGGATACTGTTCAAATGCAGAGTAAGATGCATGATAAGGAGAATATGCATGCATTGGGTGAGCAGGGTAAGGTGCATAGTAAGTTGGAAATTGAGGTGCATGATACATAGGATGATATGCAGCAGGTTGCACGTAATAAGACTCATTTCCATACCAAGCATTTTGATTTTTCTTGATTTTATGCTTCTTTGGTTTACTTGATGCTTGCTCATTAACAGACGACTTAGTTTTATCACTAGTCTGATTAGTTTTAGCCTTGTCAGAGGACTTCTTAGGACTCTTCTGTTTAGGCTTACTAGTCTGTTTTCCTATACTAGGCTCTTTGCTCTTGTTAGCCTTAGGAGTTTTCGTCTCCTTTAATACTTTCTCAGGTGAAGCAGGTTTAGTAGTCTAAACATACAGGATGACCTTACTATTGTCAGCTGATATGAATTTTTCAGTATGATTCAGTTCTAACTTATCCTGGTCTAAAGGTGTCTTCTGTTTACTGATCATGTGAGTGGATGCAGCAGTTGATTTATCATGAGACTCAATGACTTTCTCAAGCTCAATGATTTTACCCTTTAAAACTTCACATTCAGCTTTCAGAAATTCATTTTCTTGCTCGAGCAGTTTATATTCAGCTGATTCTTTTGGCTTTTCAGCTTTAAGTTTCAGTGAACTGTTTTGCTCTTTCAGCAGTATCATCTCTTCCTTAAGCTTTTTAAATGCATCAGCAATGCTAGTATTGTTGAGCATCATTTGTTCAAATGAATTAAATAATTCATTATCAAGAGGAGTTACCTCATCATCCTCGGAGTCATCAGATTCCTTGGCCATCAGGCAGAGAAGAGCAGGGCTCTCTTCATCAGAGGACTCTTCATCAGAAGTGTCTGAATCTAAATCAGATGAGTAGACATCAGCTAGCTTTTCTGCTTCTGCTACCAGCACCTTTCCTTTCTGATGCTTTCTTTCCTTTCTGATTCTCTTTTCTTCTTCTGTATACTTCTCAGCTTTAGGATATGGGCAATCTCTGATGAAATGACCCAGTTTCCTGCAATTATAGCACATCATTTTGGATTTATAAGAATCCTTATCCTGAGAAGAAGAAGTAGGGTTAGAAGTAGAAGCATTGTTATATTTGTTCTTCATTTTTCGTCTGTAGAACTTTTTGAAATTGTTCATCAGCAATGCAACGTCTCCAGCAGTGTACTCCTTTTTGTTGAGTATTGTGGCTTCATCAGATGAGTCCACATCTTTGCTTTTGTGAGCTGGCCTTCTTGGATTTTCAGCAGCAACAAGTGCAGCTGTGGGACTTGAAGTAGAGGTTTCTTCAACACCCATTCTTGGCAGTTTATACTCATATGCCTTGAGTACTGAGAACAGCTCGGTGAGAGAGATCTTGCCCAAATCTCTTGACTCTTCCATGGCTGTCACCTTCATGTTGAACTTCGGAGGTAGGGCCTTCAGAACTCTGACGGTTATCTCCTTATCCGTGAAGGTTTTTCCAAGCTTTAGCACTTCATTCAGCGTCCTTGTAAACGTTGTATCCATTTGGTCAATGGTTTCCGCAGACTTCATCTTGAAGTTGTCCAGCTTTTTCAGAGCAACACTCAGCTGATGCTCTTTGATGGCGTCGTTTCCTTCGCTCATGTCACGAACCTTATCCCACATTTCCTTTGCAGTTTTGCAATGTTTGACTTGATCAAACCGATCATTATCGAGGGCTTTGGTCATGATGAAACGGCCTACTTTGTCCAGATTGAACAACTTTATTTCTTCAGCTGTCATCTCTGTTAAATCCTTTTCCACCACTATTTCAGCTTCATCAACAGTGATAGTTTTGGTGAATCTGAATGGACCTTTGATGATACATGTGTACATGTTATCATTATAAGCAGCTAGAAAAATCTCCATCCTGATTTTCCAGTCTTCAAAAGACATACCAGCAATGTGAGGAACATGGCTGATACAGTCCATTTTTCAAAAATTTTATTTTTCAAAAATATGCTCTTTTGAAAAGTTTGAAAACTTTTGAAAAACACTCGGATCAAGCTCGTTGATCAAGCAGCTGATTCTAATGAACCACCTGCTCTGATACCACTTGTTGGTCCCAAGTTGTCAGATGAGGTCTAGAGGGGGGGGGGTGAATAGACCTCTAAACTTTTTGCAATTTTTAACTTTAAAACCTTTTTGTTATAACTTAAACAAACTAAGCTGTTATCAACAGTAACTTACTTGGCTGATCAAGAATAAATCTTTGAACAGCTTCGTAGACCACTAAACTGATAGTCACTTAGCTGATTTTAGTTAAAATCAGTTTTAATACTCGGAGTACTTGCAGCGGATTTATAAAGTGTTTTTCACAAGTAAACTCAGTAGTTTGAAAGTTTGTTCCCCAATTTTACAAAATTCCTTTCCTCAGAAAACTTTTCAAACAGTTAACTTAAAGTGTTTTTATGCAATCTAAAAATATGCAAGTTTGAAAGCAATGTAAAAACACAAGTAATTTTTATAGTGGTTATATGGATTTGAATATCCTTTAATCCACTCTTCCAAGTCACACAGATCTTGGGTTATACTATAATCACAAAGTTTACAGTATAATCTGCTTGTGCCAATCAACAAATGAAAAGGCCACAAGTGCGCAGTAGGAAATCACTCAGAAACTCCTACTCTCCGAAGTAATCACTCACAAAGATGGATATCTACTTCTCACAACACTCACGATTACAAAATCACTCAGAAGATGTATTTTTCGTTGTTCTTCAACTCTGCTTTTGTCAACAAATGACTAAGCTGATGAGTGAGCTGTTCTTGAGACTTAAAGAGTTCCCTTCGAAAATTCTCTCAGAGATTGTGTTGTTGTTTTTCTCTTCGTCTCTCTCAGCTATTTATACTTGAGGTTTGAAAAATGTCCGTTGAAGAGAGACAAGATTCAAATTCCTCGAGTTCTGGTCCTTAATTTCCGCGAACGACTCTCTGCAGTCTGTCCGTACTGTCAACAGTACTTTTCTGCAGGCAGCATTAAATGCACCCAACTGATGCGAAGCATTTCTTCAATCATTTGTCTTTAATAACCTTGTACTTCAGCATTTATTACTCCCAGGGGCATTTATTACCGTTGGGAAGACTTTATGATCCTTTCCACTTGGCTGACGGAAGTGCAAGTCTGATGGCGAACGAAGCTGATCTCAAACTTGAACAATTCTGATTTGAGTCGGCTGATCTTCATCAGTCTGATATTTTTCCTTCAGCGGATCAGTAATCTTTGGACCTTGATTTTTGACTCTTCTGGTGTCTTCTTTACTTAGTCAAAAATTCTTTACAAGGGGACATCAGCTAAGTTAATCCATACTTAGCAGATTTTAAAGTTTTGGAATGCATCAAAACCTCCCTTATCAATTTGTCTTCAGTGCTTTCATCTTCATCCTTATCCAACACTTGTATCTGAAAAATTAGATGACAAGAATTATCAAACTTGGTCCAAGGCAATGGTCAGAGCCTTAACAGTCAACAAGCTTGATTTCATTGATCCTAATTTTTTCTAGACCTACTGAAGATCCAATTCTTGCAAATTATTGGGACAGGAATAATACCATAGTCCTCACTTGGATTTTAAATTCTTTAAACAAGGAAATCAACCACACTGTACAATACCATACTAATGCATCTCTACTGTGGAAAGAATTAAAAGGCAGATATCAACAGGCCAATGGCCCAAGACTTTTTCAGCTTCACAGAGATTTGATGAACTTACCTCAACAATCTCTCTCAGTCAACACTTATTTTTCAAAATTAAAAGTTATATGGGATGAGATATGCAACTTCAAGCCCAAATGCACATGTGGTATGCTTGATTAGTATTTTGAAAATCAGTATCTTATGATCTTCCTTATGGGCTTACAAGAATCATTGGCTCACACCAGAAGTCAATTACTATTAATGGATCCCCTACCTGATGTTACAAAAGCCTTTTATCTTGTTTCTCAAGAAGAAACTCAGAGGGAAGTTCAAGCTCTCCTACCTTCTACTGACACTTCTAATTCTATGGCTTTTGCTACTAGAAATGCCCCATCCTATACATCTCCCAGACCCCAAACACCCTATACACCTTCTTACAATTCCAGACCACCCTCCTCTCCATCTACATCAAACTTTAGACCATCTTACAGACCACATTTTAACCCAAACCGTCCAAGACCTTACTGCACTCATTGCCAGATGCCTGGCCACACCATCAATACTTGCTTCAAAATTCATGGCTACCCACCTGGTTACAGACCACCTACACCAAGGATTCCACCTCCTTTACCCTACCAATATCAACAATATTACTTCTGAAACACAGTCCCCCTCTCAAACCCTCCAGAACTTTATACATTCAATGTCTCCTGATCAATTTAGTCAACTATCACAACTGCTCACTCCTACCACCAGTTTGGAATCAACTCAATCTCAAGGTTCTTCTACATCTACTCCAGTTTCTCATTCTTGCACAGTAACTACTCAATCAGGTACTCAGTTTCCTACTTTAATTTTATCAAATTCTCAGTTCAATTTCTCATGGATATTAGACTCAGGTGCATCAAATTATATATGCAATAATCTTTATTTCTTTCATAGTATTTTTCCTACAACTAACACTACTGTCACCTTACCTAATAATCAGCATATATCTGTATTTTTTAATGGCAGCATCAAATTAAACACTGATATTCTTTTAGAAAATGTATTGTTTATTCCTCAATTCAAATTCAACTTACTTTATGTTAGTGCATTACTACATTCATCCAACTATAATATCCTTTTTGAATCAAATCATTTCTTCATTCAGGACAAGACCTCTTTGAAGAAGATTGGCAGGGGTGACTTATTAGAAGGCCTCTACATCCTACATCACAACATTCCTTCACATTCTAGTTTTTGTAATAAAATAGACATTAGTACTTGGCATAACAGATTAGGCCATCCTGGCATAGACAGACTCTTACTTTTGCAATCCGTGTTAGACTTACCTACTGGAAATAATTTGTACAAGCATATTTGTGAAATCTGTCCCTTAGCTAAACAAAAGCATCTACCACTTTCTATTAGTAATTCAGCTACTTGTAATCCTTTTGAGCTTATTCATTGTGACATATGGGGGCCCTTTAAAGTCACCTCCTATAATGGTTTTAGATCTTTTCTAACATTAGTTGATGACTATTCCAGATTTACTTGGATTTTTTTTTATTACAATTCAAATCAGATGTTCATACAATTATTCCTAAATTCATTAACATGATTCACACTCAATTTAATTCAAAAATAAAGAAATTTAGGAGTGACAATGCTAAGGAACTATTATTTACTGATCTTTTCTCTAAATTAGGAATATTACATCAGTTTTCGTGTGTAGAAACACCTCAACAGAATTCAAGAGTGGAAAGAAAACATCAACACATACTTAATATAGCTAGATCTTTAATGTTTCAATCAAACCTTCCCATACAATATTGGAATGAAAGTGTTTTAACTGCTGTTTTTTTAATGAATAGGTTACCAACTCCAATTTTACAAAATTCCAGTCCTTATTCTAAACTTGATCAAAAACCTGTTGATTATTCCTATATGAAAACCTTTGGTTGTCTTTCCTTTGCATCTACCCTTAACGCACATAGATCTAAATTTGACCCTAGGGCTCATAAATGCATTTTTTAAGGTTATTCCCCTGGGATTAAGGGGTATAAATTGTTAAACTTATCCACTCATTCTGTCTTTCATTCAAGAAATGTCATTTTCTATGAAAACATTTTTCCATTTACTAATTCCAAATTCTTTGCTCAATTTACTGATCCTACTTCAGTTGACAATAATAACACTTTGGATAACAATTATTATCTCTTGGACCCCTTACCTTCACCACTTCATTCCACTCTTGATCCTCCTCCCACTAATCAAATCCCTGATACTTCTACCTTAGAACCTATCAGAAAATCTACAAGACCTCATAAAACTCCTTCTTATCTCCAGGATTACCACTGTAATCTATCCCTCACTGATTCTTCTAAAATTAGATATCATCTACATACTGTTCTCAATTACTCCTCCCTATCTACTCCACATAAGACATTTATTGCTAATATCTCTAATATTTCTGAACCTACATCTTACAAACAAGCTTCTAAGCGTCCTGAATGGGTAAAAGCCATCAATAAGGAGCTAACTGCTATGGAACTTAATCAGACTTGGTCAATACAGCAATTACCTCCTAACAAAACACCCATTGGTTGCAAATGGGTTTTTAAAATTAAAACTAATTCTGATGGAACAATAGAAAGATACAAATCTAGGTTGGTTGCTCAAGGATTTACACAGCAAGAAGGGATTGACTATATAGCTACCTTCTCCCCAGTGGCTAAATTAGTATCTGTCAGGGTTATTCTAGCTTTAGCCATGGCTAAGCATTGAGACTTACATCAACTTGATATCACTAATGCCTTTCTTAATGGTGAGCTAGATGAGGACATTTATATGACACTTCCTAAAGGATACACTCCATCTCAGCATTTGAAACCAGGTATGGATTCTAAACTAGTTTGCAAACTTCATAAATCCATATATGGTTTAAAACAGGCAAGTCGCCAATGGAATCACAAGCTTACTGAAGTTCTACAAGCTCTAAACTTTAAACAATCAAGGTCAGATTATTCCTTATTCACTACTGGTTCTAATGATTCTTTTTTAGCTCTCTTAGTTTATGTAGATGATATATTAATTGCTGGACCAAACACCTCACTGATTTGTGAACTCAAAGCTAAACTTGCTAATTTTTTTAAACTTAGAGACCTGGGCAAACTTAGATACTTCCTAGGAATAGAACTAGCCTACTCTAAATCTGGTCTAATACTTACCCAAAGAAACTATGTTCTTCAAATATTGCAAGACACTGGTTATCTTGCCTCTAAACCAGTACATATTCCCATGGATCCTAAGAATAATTTAAGATCAGATGATAAAGATCTATTACTGGATCCTTCTCCCTATAGGAGATTACTAGGAAGATTGATTTATTTAACCATCACACGCCCAGATATATCCTTTGCAGTTCACAAGTTAAGTCAATTCATTTCAAAACCTACAAATGCACACTTAGCAACAACACATCACCTACTTAGATATCTTAAGTCTACACCTGGCCAAGGACTTTATTACTCTAAGTTCTCTAATCTTGCCTTAACAGGATACTGTGACTCTGACTGGGGTTCGTGCTTAGATTCAAGACGCTCTACTATTGGATTCACTATCTTTCTAGGCAATTCCCTAATATCTTGGAAAGCTAAGAGACAACCAACTGTCTCAAAATCTTCGGCTGAAGCCGAAAACAGAGCATTATCATCTATAACTAGTGAAGTATTATGGCTCAAACAACTTCTACAAGATCTACAAGTTCAGCTGCACTTACCTCCGGTGATATATTGCGACAATTCTTCTGCCATCCAGCTAGCTCAGAACCCAATCTTTTATGAGCGCACCAAACACATAGAAGTTGACATCCATTTCATCAGGGAACATATCTCCAGGAATAATTTGAATGTTCTTCCCATTTCTTCTTCGGCTCAAATTGCAGACTTGTTGACGAAACCGCTTCCAAAAACCCAATTTTCAAATATATTGTTCAAGATGGGAGTTCGCAACATTTATGCGCCTCCATCTTGCGGGGGGGTATCAGAGAATCAAGTTCAGAATTCAAAGGGAAAACAAATTGAAGAAGAAGATGAAGGAAAATGATGTCTCTAGCTGGAACGAAAGAAAAATTCCCAATTCTATTCTAATTAGGGTTGTTTATTTAATTTAATTACAATTTGGTTATTAGCCGCTTAGTTAGTAGTTATTTTATTTGTGTTTTTACTTTTTTGCCCCTCTCTTTGTAACTCTATTTAAGCTGTTCATTTCAGCTGTTTATGTACATACTTTACTTTTAATCAACAGAGAGAATTTGCAGTTCATTTATATTCAAGAATCAATTACGTTTCATCACTTTTCATATATGCAAATTACAAAGGTTTATACCTCCTTATAAAATTGGATAAGTTATATAGTTGAATAATTCAGAATTACTCTTCTTACTTGAGCTCTAAAAATTCCTATATATTTTTATTGTGGAGCTAAGAACAATCACAGCTTCACTTTTTTTTTTTGAGAAAACAATCACAGCTTCACTAATTATCTTTGTATGCATATCATCTTTAATGCCTAACTTCATAAATTTTCTGGTGTGAATAATTGATGATAAAATTATACTCCAATAATATGTCTACACTGCAACATTATTCAAACACGTCAATGACATCAATTTCTTGATTGGCCAAAACAAAGCCAAGTGATTACTAATGTATCCGACATACTATTAGTTCGGAAATCAATGCTGCCAAAAAGCAAAATTGCCAAGTGGCTTTCGAAGTTAATGAAAGCTAGTATAATCATGTGTAGTAAATAGCTACGGCTTTAGTTTTAAATTTATTGCAGAAGTTGAAAATAATGCCACCAAAAAGTTATGTGTAGTTAAGGGTTCAAGATCCTCTATATCACAATTTGTGTACCATAATTGTGTATCACTAATAAATAATTGTCACATGTACATGTGACAATTATTATAATTGCCACATGTACATGTGACAATTATTTATTAGTGATACACAATTATGGTATTATTTATTAGTGATACACAATTGTGGTACACAAATTGTGGTACAGAGGATCTTGAGCCGTAGTTAAGGCATCTCCAAAGATGAAAGATTAAATCTACTATCATTATTCATCTATACATAAGTTTTTTAAATCCAATTTTTGAATTCATAGTTTTAACAATTGCTAATACTTGTTTTAATATATATATATATATATATATATATATAATTTGGCATATTATAATATAACAAGAATCGGTGGAAGATGGACAAATTAATACTTATCTACGTAAAAGAAGTGTCTCCGTATTAATATTTTTGAAAACATTAATTGTTAAAGTAAAATGCACATGAATGTAAGGGCCTATGTGGATGGGTTTTGGCCTGATCTCGGGGGTTTTGCGAGATCGAGCCAAAATCCTTTTAAATGAGTTTTCGTTAAATCCATAAAATAATTAAAAACCTATTCAGAAACTCACAGTCAAACTCTTCAAACCTATAAAACATTGATTTGACACATACCACATATTCCCCCCTCTCCCCCCAAATCTCACTAGAAAAGACATTGATTTGACACATACCACCTCTTTTTTCCCTAAAACCCAACATCAAACTCAATCCAGGTGAGGTTTCAACTTATTCAAACCACAAAACCCAATAGCCAAAATCCATCCAAATGAGGTCTCAAATGTTTCATCGAAATACTCAAACAATTTTCTTATAATCGAGACCAGCGAAACCTAACCAAAACTCATTCAAATAGACCCTAAATGATTTATTTATGAAAAAGTGAAATATTTATTTAATTGATTTTTTTATATTTCTCTCTCTATATATATATAAATTACTTTTTTGATTTCTTTATACAGAGTAAAAAATAATATCAAATATAATATTGAATTTGAGATAACCCAAACTTGAGATTCTCTTTTAGTTTGAGTCTTATAATTGAGGTCTACTAGCTTCTATCATTGGAGCTGGTCAAATAACCACTGTTTTGAAAACCGGACCGGATCGGTCGGTTGGACCGGTTCAACCGCTAATCGGTCCCCAATTCGATTCGGTTTACCCCTAAAAATCAGTCCTCAAATTAATCAGTGTGAACCGGTAAAACCAGGGAACCAGTAAAACCAGTAGTTCACTCAAATTTTTTTTTTTAAATTTAGAGTTTTTTTGGTTATTATTATTCGTTTGAACTCTTGTTTAACATTTAATAGGATTACATTTATATATTTTAATTGGAATAACATTCATTATTTTAGTGTTTTAACAATCAATGAGGAACAATCAATGCAATATTACACTTTTTTTTTTTTTTAACATAAAGAAGTACATAGCCATTTTCTCATCATTGTGAATAATATTATTTTTTGTATGAAATTATGCAAATCAATTACCATATAAACATCAACTTACAACAATAGAACCCAAATGAACAATCCAAAACTTTGAAAATGAGATGAACTTTTAATTTTGTTGTCTTGCATTGAATGTATGTATCTTTGAGGGATACTTGAGATTTATATTTTTGACATTGATCTTAATTTTTAAGACATTTTGATTATTTGCATGAAACAAAAAAAAAATTATATTGACAAAGAATGATTTTTTTTAAAAAATTATAGTTGTATTTTAGATAATCTATATATATATATATATATATATATATATATATTACATAATAATAAAATCACACCGATTATACCGATCGAACCAGTAACCAGTAGAGTTTCCGGTTCAATGACCAGTCCGATTTTAAAAACACTGCAAATAACTCAACACATTGTTGCATACTCATATAAATTTGAAAGCATTGCGCAAGTGCAACTATTCGCCAACAATTAAGCCTATTAATTGTTTGATGTAGATATTTGTGTGGTTTCGTGTTCCATCACTTGAAGTTGAAAAAGTGGTTGGATCTTCTAAATGGCAATTTCCAGTCCAATTAAGATTTGATCGTAATCATTTTAAAAGTAAATGAAAAGCATCTAATTTGTTACTAGCAATAATTTTCCCACAAAATATGAACATATAAATAGTATTTTAGACAAATAAACCATACTTATTAGCACATATCCCTTGAGTTAATAGAAATTTAGCAAAAAACTCTCAAATACATTTTAAAATTATATGAAATATTTAATTATTCATTTATAAGCAAGCAACATATTATTTTATAGGATTGAGCTTGGGAAAAAACAACTAAATGGAATTATAACTCTGTTTTGACGGAAAAAAATTGATTTCTCATTGTTAAAATAATAAAAAATATGGAGTAATATTTATTTCTTAGAAAGAAGTGTTTAGCATACTATGGACTCTTGGAGATAAATGCACGTATATGCTAATTAATATATCACAGAATGATTTCAATTATAATAAAGAAATGTTAATATTTATGCAAATAGCCCAATATTTGAGCTCTTTGTGTAGGCTTATTATCTCGTGGACTCAAGAAAATTCTTGCCCAAGCCTGGCTTGGCCAAACCCATCCAACCACCAAGCAAGTGTATTGTACTTGTTTTGTGATTGGTCACTTTCCTGGAAGTTACATCAAATCCCAAAGCAAATGTATTACACTTGCCATGTAATTAGTTTGGGTTCGGCCAAACCCAGTCTGGATAAAAATTTCCCCGTGGACTCATGTGATTGGAGAAAACAATTAATGCAAAATCAGCATAATTCATAATGGCCCCATTGTAATTATGTCAACAAAATTCATTTATTTGGAAGGTCAATTACAGTTGGGGAGAGAAATTGCCAACTAATCATAAAGTAAAAGAAACATAATTCCAAATTGGTATCTATATATTTCATACATTCACAAGAACAAGAACAAGAAGGAAAAAGAGAAAGAATGGCTCATCCAATTTATGAAGCTAATGAGAATAGCCCATATGGGAACCTAAAAAAAGATGTTTATTACAAAAAACACCAAATATCCCATCAAGAAAGCTTCATGAAAAATAACCAAAACATGAAAATATACACTCAATCTTGGCAGCCAATGAACATGAAGCTAAAAGGCCTTGTGGGCATGATTCATGGCTACATCTCAGAAAGCGGTTGGATTTTTGAACTAAACGCGGTAGCTATGGCTAAAGCCGGATTCTTCGTTTGTGCACTCGACCTACAAGGACATGGCTTATCCCAAGGCTCACCGTGCCACATCCCTAATCTTCAACCTTTATTACAAGATTGCCATCAGTATTTCGACTCTACACGAGCCCTTCATCCAAACCTTCCGCATTTCCTATATGGTGAGTCACTAGGTGGTGCAATAGCCATACTCATGTGTTTAAAGCAAAAGAACATATGGAAAGGTCTAATTTTAAATGGACCAATGTGTGAAATTTCGAAAAAATTCAAACCTATATGGCCTTTAGAAGAACTACTCCCAATTGCTGCTTTTATTGCTCCGCGTTGGAGAGTTGCTATTACCACTCCGACTTGGAAACAATCTTATAAAGAGAAGTGGAAGAGAGAGATGGTAAAGAGGAGCCCGAATCAAAAGACTAATGGCAAGCCAACTGCAGCAACTGCATTAGAACTCCTGAAAGTCTGTGAACATATAAAGAGAAATTGCCATGAATTAGAAGTGCCAATGCTAATTTTACATGGTGGAAATGATATGATATGTGACCCTCAAGGGTCTAAATACCTTTATGAAAAAGCAGCTAGCAAGGACAAGAATTTGAAGATTTTCGCGGACATGTGGCATCAATTGATTGGTGAACCAAATGAGAGTGCAGAAGAAGTTTTCAACATTATATTGTCATGGATAGAAGCAAGGGGCTTCTAATAGTGTTAATTCTCTTTTATGCAGAACATTAATAAAATAAAAAATTAGTGAACATAAATTATAGAAAATGTGCCTTCAAAATATACACTGAAAATTTTCTGTAACATATGAAATTTTATTGCTGTCTCATTAACTATTTCTACAAAAATTTATTTGGCAAAAGTAACACAATATAGCATTTAATTATCTGGTGATGCCTCTCTGCTATTTATGAAAACTAGCAATTGCTAAAAAGATGCAATTATTTTCTTACATATATACATGTAATTTATTTAGTACTATATATAATTAAAGGGCCATGTAAAGCATAACATATAACATCAATGATAAAAATACAAAAGTATAATTATGTTTGTTTCAAATTTGGACAATTTTGTGAAAGAGATATATCATAAATATATGCAAGTTCCATGTACTCGGATACATCGTAGCCATAAGGACTAATTAATTTTGAATATAAACTGGAGATAAATATAAACAAATGCATCGCATGACAAGGAAAAAAATGGCTCCAAAAGGTACATGTACCACCAATGTAAAATTGACACATGTCAATTCCAAATAGTAAACACCACATGGGACTATTTAATACAAGCCTTATCTCCTTCTCTGCATCTCCATTTTTAAGTTTTAACATCTCTATCTCAAATAATAATACCATCAAAATTCATCAAAATTCATATCTAATACAGGAAAGGAAAATCAAATGAGATTAGCAAAACTAACAACTCAAAAATCTGAATTGATCTTATCGTATGAAAAAATCAGAATCGATTTTTGAATCCAAGGAATCCCTGTATGTTCTTCTATTTAATAATTGTGTTGGGTTATCCTATTTTCATAATCTGAATCGATTTTTGGATCCAAGGAATCCCTGTATGATCTTCTATTTAAAAAATTTGTTGGGCTATCCTATTTTCATTAATTAGATCTCATCCATTTGAAATTAAAAATTCTTTGAATCCGTGTAGTAATTTGATTAACGGGTACCTAATTCAATTTAAATATATGTAAAAAGTCTCATCCAATTTAGATCTCATGAAAAGGTGTGATGGGCACCTAATTCAACAAATGTCTTACTATACCATTTCAATTCTTATTATTTTGACAACGATCTATGTTATTCATCTTCATCAATGATTGAAATCTTAATTTTTGTTTCGAAGCATTTTTTCCTTAAACCTTTGCTATGTTTGGTTTATGGATTTCAGTGAGGAAAATGATAAGTAAAATGCAAATGAACAATTAATGAAGCTCAACATTGTGTCATTGGATGCAAGAAAAACATTTTCCTCAGCATTTTAATCACTGAAATCCATGAACCAAACATAGCTATGTTTGGTTTATGGATAACAGTGAGTAAAATAATAAGTAAAATGCAAATGAACAATTAATGAAGCTCAACATTGCGTCATTGGATGCAAGATAAAACATTTTCCTCATCATTTTAATTACTGAAATCCATGAACAAAACATAGCTTCATGTCTCCGGATGCAAAACTTACTGCTTATTTTAAACAAATTCTTCTTCTGATCTAAAGTAATAATTTGAGATGGTGCAATGATGGAATAATTTTGGTATCTCTCTATAGAGTTGAATATGGGATCCGCAATAGAGAGGAAGAAGACTATGTTGTGGAAATAATCATGTGTGGTGTATGATTATTAAACTTGGCACTTGTCAATTTTACATTGGTGGTACACTAATGTGGTATATTCTTGTGGTATGGAAGATCTACCGTCGTAGTAGACCTAGGATCAACTAAAAAAGAGTATAGCTCATGGTAGTTAGTATCGCACGATTCGCGATACGATACGGGCGATACGATTCGATATTGGCCCAAAACGATACGACTCGAATGACCCAAAATGATGCGATTCGCGATACGATACGTGCGATACGATTCGATACGAGAGCAAAACGATACGCGATACGATACACGGTTTGATAACCATGGTATAGCTAGTTAATGCTTTAATAAAGATCTAAAATAAAATAAATTAAAAACTAGTGAATTAATTTAATGTAATTTTGACTAGACAAGAAAAAAAAATTACTAGAGGTTTGAATCAAGATTAGTGTCGAATATCAAAGTTGGTAAGTTTGAAGTTTTTTCCATATCCATCAATTCACGAACAAGGCAACAAGCAATTAGGCAATACAAAATAGTTCTACACTAAATTGATGGATATGATTTCAAGCTCGAGTTAGAATTCAAATCAAAATGTCATAAAAATCAGCATTCTAAATAAATAAAAACACACACACACACACCCCTTTAAGATTTTGTTCATTTAAATTACCAGCAAAAAACTATGTCCATTATTTCAGTCATACAAGCCACTTCGTCAACGCTTCTCCTCGCTGCCACCTTAGGTGTGGAAGCCTCTATAACCATTCCCGGTGGAAACGGCGCAACTGGGCTTCTGTTGGGCCTTGGGTTGGTAAGGGACCCGAATTTAACAGTGGGTCGGGTGGAATCCGACTTGATTTTGGGTCTTAAGGTTGAGAAGGCTTTGGAGTTTGGCACTTGACATTTGGGGTTTTGGAGGTAGGGGGAAATTAAGGGAGACTTAGTGAGCAAATGTTCAAATAAATGATGACTAAACTCAAAGTTTTCTTTATCTTTTCTTTTCTTTTCCCTAATTTCAATTGGACTTTTGGCAGCTTGCACCCTCGAAAATGGGCCCTTTGGCAGATTGCACCCTCGAATTTAAATTTTGGCAGATTGCACCCTCGAAATACATAAGCTTTGGCAGATTACACCCTCTAAAATTTTCCGGCCAAATAATTCGTCGGAAAATCAAAATTCTAATGTTGGCAAGGGTATAATTGTCTTTTTACTTCAATTCCCTCCAAAAATTCAAATTTTGTGCCTAAATTTTCATTTTTCTTACAACACATTTAAATCTTTCAACCATTTTTGCATAGTTCTTCATCAACTCAAAAATTAATATTATTGCATTTAACATAAAAATGATTGCCAAGACATAATAAACACATGTAAACACAATGAACTTATCAATCCACAAATAAGAAATAGCAACAATATTCATATTAATCTAATAATCGATTTTCTTACCATAATACATAAATATAGTACTATGAAAGGAACAGTGCCGGAATATATATGTGAATAACAAAAATTAATAATCGATTTTCTTACCATAATGTGGAGCTTGACAACCCAAGGGAATGAGGAACTCATAATTTTCATCTTATTCTACTCGCAATCTCAACCCCATTGATCAATACACGGTGTATAATACCTAATATTACATATAACTTCGATTTTATAGTAAATGTGATGCAAAAATAGGGCAAAATTGAAGTGAGAATGTGATAAAGCCCTAATCGGTGTTGCTGGAGCAGGGTTTTTATATTTTTCTTTTAGGAATTTAGATTAAATTAATGTGTAAATGGACAAATTAACCCCTAAACTACACATTTAATTTAGTTGGCTTAATTTTTTGGCGGGTAATAATTTTCTTTGGAGGGAACTGAATTAAAAAGACAATTATACACTTTTCAACATCAGAATTTTGATTTTCCGGCGAATTATTTGGCCAGAAAAATTTAGAGGGTGTAATCTGCCAAAGCGTATGAATTTCGAGGGTGCAATCTGCCAAAATTTAAATTCGAGGGTGCAATCTGCCAAAGAGACCATTTTCGAAGGTGAAAGCTGCCAAAAGTCCAATTTCAATTTGATTGAAAAAACAATGGCTAGTACTCCTATTTATAAGGGGTCTTTAACATTCAAAATGTCTATAATATTTAAATCAAATTAATCTTTTTTACTAGTTAGATATGTGTTTAGTTATGTTAACATTCAAAATTTCTATAATATTTCAATCAAATCAATCTTTTTTACTAGTTAGATATGTGTTTAATTATGTTTACTTATCAAGTGTGTTCAAAATAACTATTAGTGTCAGTGTACAAATGAAGAGATATGTACATTTTAATTATCTTTAATTGCATAACGGATTACGATATTTTATAGTTCATATAGAAAATTCCAATAAATTTGTGGAATAATTGATGTTAGGGACCGTTTGAAACCTTCAACTTGGTGAACTTACAATAATAAATTTTAATCTGGTTTTGGATAATGTAGTTAATTTACTATTGGGAAAAAGATACATGACTCAATAGAGATGATAAGTTCCACATAAAGTTTTTATAGCATATAAATCGTGTTATTAAATTTATGATAATCAAAAAATACAGTAGTAAGTGGTATCTTATCCTTATGGTAAGACTATTAGCAGTGGCGTAGCCAGGAAATTATATCATCGTGGTCACTTGCTATAAACTATAGACTATATTAAACTTCAATTATTCATTATAAAAGTTACTCAAAATACCTTTAAATCACAATATTAATAATTTCAACAAGATAATTTCACCACACTTGAATTTTTCTTTCAAATGTCCATATCAATTCGACATAGATTGAAATCACTAATATGTTTCCGTTCAAGAACCAATAGTTCTTTAGTGGGTCTTTATGGGAATATAGAAGAAAATGAAAGGGAGTTTGATATGAAATGAAATTGATTATTGATTTTGAAAATGTGTACTTATCACAAATAAATTAATTAGTATTATACAAATTGTGAAAACCAAAAGAATATGTTGGAAAAATAGAATGATAAAAATAAATTAATTAATTAACATTGTAAGTGAGAAGTATTATTATATATTTTAACTAAAATGTGGACCCTTTCTTGTATAAATTTTTTGTTTGGTGAGTGGTGTCCATTGCAAAGCAAACTAAATTATAAAAACTTTACAACTATTTTCAATACATATAAAAGACAAACTTGAGATTATATACATCTCTTTATGAAAATATTGGAAGTTGAGAGGGTCCATGCACCCTCCTAAAAAACACGTACCTTCTTCCGCCACTGGTTATTAATGTAAACTTGATGATGTTATTTGTAACAAATTAAGGGTAATTGGAGGGGGTATAATTGTTCTAACCTTTGTGAGAGTGTGTAATTTGCTACTATAATTACTCTGATTTCTCGTTATATGCCTTCAGTAATTACTTTGATTTTTTTTTTTAGAGTTTCTTTGGTGCCTTACTTGCAAAAACGATGACTATTTGAGAAGTACCCTCGTTGACATAGTAGAATGACAAGATAAATATAGAAAGGGGTTACAAAGTCAAAAAAGTTAAAAGAATACAAATCGACAAATCCGAATAACCGGAATAGAACGCCAGCTATGTGACGGAATCAGCCGAGTGGGATATCAGATCAGTGAAGATCATATTGGTTATCATCAGCCGAGTCAAGATAGATGTGTTCATTCTTGAATCAGCAGAGTAACCATCAGTCAAGTATCAGCAGAGTAATCCCATCAGCAAAGTGAAGTTGGTCAGTAAGCTCTTCAACGGTTACAAGCTAAGTGCATTTAATCGACTGGCAGAAAGTACAGCAGAGTGTACAGAACAACAGTTGCAGAGAGCCGTTCCAGAAATTGGGGACCAGTACTCGAGGACTGTAGAATTTTGTCTCATCTTCAACGGGCAGAAATTCAAATCCACGAAGTATAAATAGAAGACAAACTGAAGATTGAAGAGAGACTTGCACAAATCAAGATCATATCCTTAGAGCAAGATCCATCAGTTGAGTCGTCTGATCACAAGCGAAGTCATCTGTTAATGGAGCTAAAATTGTTGAAGAACAAAGATCAAATCTTTGTTTGTCTGAGTGACATTCAACTGTAAAGCGAAGACGTTTATATCCTTATTTGTGAGTGATATAACTTCGTAGTATAGGTCTTCTGAGTGATTTCCTATACTGAGTGTTGCGAGAAGTGTAGATTCGTCTTTGTGATATAATCACTATAAAAATTCCTTGAGTTTGATTACTTGCTTTTAACTTGCATATTTTCATAATTAGTAAACAAACGTTTAAAAGACAAAGCTTTTAAATTGAGGAATTTGCAAAACTGGGGTAAAACTTTGAAAGATAAACTTGTTTGGAAAACATACTTGATAAAATCCGCTGCATACAAGTTTTGAAACTCTAAGTTTATCTTAATCAGCTTAGTGAAATCAGATGAGTGGTCAACTCTGCTGTTCAAAGCTTTGTGCGCGATCAGCTTAGTAATCTTACGAATCAGATCAACTTAGTCTGCTGACAGAAAAGTTAGAGAAAAGTTTTTAAAATTTATGAGATCTATTCACCACCTCCCCCCCCTCTAGATCTCATTGACCACTTTTGGGACCAACAAAGTTGATGATGTTATTTGTAACAAATTAAGGGTAATTGGAGGGGGTATAATTGTGCTAACCTTTGTGAGAGTGTGTAATTTGCTACTATATTTACTCTGATTTCTCGTTATATGCCTTCAGTAATTACTTTGATTTTTTGTAGAGTTTCTTCGGTGTCTTGCTTGAAAAAACGATGACTATTTGAGAAGTAGCCTCGTTGACATAGTAGAATGACAAGATAAATATAGAAAGGGTTTACAAAGTCAAAAAAGTTAAAAGAATACAAATCGACAAATCCGAATAACCGAAATCGAACGCCATGCACAAGATTAAAAACTTTTCAAGGATATGGGTCTAACTGTAAGATGATGACAAATATGAGGAAATTTTCGTAAAACCCAACACGTGAGATAGATTTTTTATAATTTGCACTTATCTCAAGGGTATCCATAATTTACATTTTTTTAAAATATCAAAATGACCCCTAAAATATGTAGTATTTGAAAATTTGCATCAATTAATTGGGGTCATGGTAAATACTTTTCACATCTTCAAATTATTCCCAAATCCATCTTTCAGAGAAAAGAATATCCACTGAGAGAGTCCCCTCCTCACATTCCCATTTCTCTATCTTCCTCACATCACTTAATATTGCATTAATCAAATTCATACACATACTCACATATAAAAATCAAGAAAAAAACTGAACCCTCTCGAAGAAATTCTATTATTTCCTTGATTCTAATAGATCACCAAATATATCTGTAGTAATGGTGATGTATGATGATCTAATATTGACGAAGTTGAGCTATTCGATAACACTTTATTTACATTAAAATATCACGAGTTGATGGATCGATGCAAAAATAACTCCTGTTAACATAGGAATTGCTTGACAATGTTTAAATTATTTGTCTTGTTTTATTTCATCCTCGTTCCCAGTGTTATTCCTCTAATCCATTAGGAGTATTGAAAAATATTATTTCTATCTTTTACCTCGACATTTATTATTTTAATTTTGGCACACTTAGAATGACTAATTGTTGACTCCGTAATTTCTTGAAAATAATTAATGCAGGTACACATATCGTACAAGTAATAAAGTGATAAGAAATCGGATGTCAAATCCACTAAGAATTCTCAAAGTAGTAATTCATGTATATAACAATTAAGCTAAGGAAAGTAGTAAAGATGATTCAGCTGATTGATTTGCAATAATTAAAATAATTAATTAAAGCAAATAAATAAATAAATACATACAAAACTAAATCAGATAGAACCAAAGATAGGCATACACATTAAGCATAAAGCCCGAATCCATTTAACCTATGTTTGATTTAATTCATGTGATTAACCTAATTATTATGTTACCCAAGGATTCAGTTAATGTAATTATCCCTTTAGAAGATCAACAATCTAATCTTAGATAAAAATACTCCAATCGTTGTACATATCCTCTGCTACACTTTCTGGATGATAGAACTAAGTATCACTAAATTCCAACCTAAAGGTGTATGGGGATCGTCTAATAAATCTATCAAGATCATACCAAATCCTCAAAAGATTACACCGCGAACAGTAACCTACATATTAACATTCCTAAACAAGACAGAGTAAAGATGGTCATTCATTCATAAACCGCAATAGAAAATACAAGTATAAGGAATCAGACATGTTATCCCAAACATAAATATTGCATGTAATACATAATTAAATAAAAACATAGAGTTAAACTTCGTTGTACTCTAGCCCGAATGGCTAGATTAGTTACTCATAGTAAAAATAACAAATAAAAGAAATCTATAATTCTTCATATCTAAATAAATACAAGAAATAAGGAAACTGTGAATTTGATACTCCTCTATGTGTATGTTTTCTTGTAGCTCTAAATTTTCGCAACTTTTTTGACTTTGGAAATTTCATCATAATTGTTATATACAACAACCTTTCGATCTTTGTATCTGACTAATAGGAAATTAAATTGAGAATTTTGTAAAACTGAATTGTTGAGAGAATTGTGTCTTCCAATGTGATTCCCAAGCCTCTTTATAGGTGTAGAACTAAGTTGATCACTCATAATACTAGTAGGACATGATCAACATGACAATTTGGGCTTGGAAACTTCCAGATTCACGCTTCTTCAGATCCCATCTTGCCACGACGGTCATCAAACATTGCAGCGGCAGTTACTAGGTTATTATCAAGCATAACCAAATCTTGCCATCTTGCCATGACGGTCATCAAGCATTGCTCAAGATAAGTGCTAGGAGTTCACTCAGCAAAACCAAATCCATGTAAGGTTGGCTAGAAGTTATTATCAATTCCATGAAATGATAGCGCTGACATGTTTTCTCTTCTAACATCACATTGAGGTCTATTTCTGCAAAACTTTATTGAGTTCATTAAAATTGTTACTAGGTTATGTGTGGCTTGGCACATGAATGACAAAAAAATCATGAAATTGACTTAGTCGTATATGATAGCAAGTGAAGCGCCTGAATAATCCACCGCTTTAATCCATGAAGAGGATATGTTGACATTGGTTAAGGAAACATTAGAGAAGTCGAAAACGGAAACTTGCAACGCCAAGTCATATAAATAGTGAATATAATATGCACTTAATAATTTATTCAATAGATTCCCTTTCTCTCTGACGTGGAATTGCAAATTTTTATTTTCGACTTTTCTCATGTTTCCTTAACCAACCCCTACCTATACTCCAAATGGATTAAAATGATGTATTTTTCAGTCTTTTGGCTTTCTATCCTAAACACGTCAGTCCATATTTCAACCTTCTTTTGCTATTCATGATGCTTAACCACACATCACATATTAATGATTTTAATTAATAAACTCAGTAAGAATCTTTTAGAAATAGACCTCAATGATATGCTTGAAGAAGAAAACATGTTATGATATCATGTGCTTAAAGTGTTCATAACTTCGATTTAACCCTACAATGGTATGGTGTTGTTGAATGAATTCTTTGCGTTCATCTATGACCAGGTTGTAGGGAGATTGATTAATTGGAGCACAAAACTGGAAAATCTTAGCAAGAACAATTTAATATGGAAATCAAACATGTGGACTGCAAAATTTGAAATTATTTTTAAATTTTGAATATCGAGTATATATGCTATAAAAGTTGATAGAGTAATTTGCACATTAATTTTCCATGATGATTTATATTTCATTACTTTAAATAGATAGGCTCAAGCTTTACCTTACTATCTAGATACATCAAGTTTTTTGAGGAGTTTTTTGCGCTAGCTGATAACGCCTTGAAAACGTCGTTATTACCTATCTCTTTAAGCCCAAAACATCTTGTTTTGATCCGAGTTTCTGTGTGTCTTCGCGTGTTTTCTTGTCTTTTGTGCTTTTGGCTCTTTGTTCGGCCTTTGTTTGGTTTTTGTGTTTTTGTTCGTGTCTTGATCGTTTTCTCCGTGGTTTGTAGGTATTGACATCTTAGAGTGATTCGGAGTCGTGTATCAATGATGCGATTCGTTCTACCCACCCCGCGAGTCAAGCTTGAGCTTCAAAAGAGATAGAACCCGAATCAAATTTTACAAGAATAAAGATAGCTGCTCACTCAAGCATGCATAACTTTATCATGGATGATCCAAATAAGCTGAATTTTGGATATGTCATAGATGAGTGAGTGAGCTACGCTACGGACTTTACGGATCCGCATTCGGAATCAAAAGATATGCTACTCGGAAGAAAGTTCGGCAGAGCAGGAAACCTACGGCCTGTTCCTCGCGGCCGCGAGGTTCAGTCTCGCGGCCGCGAGACCCCTGCTACCAGCAGATATTTTCTGCGGGAAAGGCAGGGGGCTTTTCGTATCTTCCCCCTTTGATCCCATATGTAATTCTAAACTTATTGGGGGACTTTTTGGCCTTAGTTGCCATTGTTTGGAGGGTAACTTAGGCATTAGGGCTTGTAGTTTTCACTAGGTTAGGAGTTAGGAGGAGAATCATTGACAACTTCCCATCATCTCACTTTTCATCTTGCCTTCTTTTTGGGGAAGACTTCACTTTGGCTTACACTTTCCATGGAAAACAAGAAGGCTTGAGGGAGAAGTTGTTGAAGATCTCAACCACTAAGCTTACTCTAACTCTTATTACTTTGTTCATTTACATTTATGGCTTTCATTAATGTATTGGATGATTTATTTAATGTTATGAGTGGCTAATTCTTCTTTTCTTAGGTTTTATTGATCCTATGTTTGATTCTTGATTAAATGATGTTATAATGGTTGATGCTATACTAATATGTGTTTGTTAATCTTGTTTGAGCTTTTTTCCATCTTGTTGTTAGGCCAACTATAAGATGAAATGGATTGATTTTTAATTGCTAGACATAGTGGATTGAGGATTAGATTGTAAAACTAGATTGTGATTTGATTTTAGGATAGGAATATACCTAGGTCATTTCATGTTCTAACAAGGTTTGGGGTTAATGCATCATTTAGGTTTAATCCTTTTAGACATAAATTGGATTAGTCTACTTTGGTAGGTTCGTACGCTATTCGGAAGATACGTATGAATATTTTATTGAAATCTTGAACAACAAACATAAGTGTGGTTGTCAATTGTTAAGTCGTTTATCTTGAATTAAACTAGGTGACGTAAAATCCGAGAAGCTTTTATATAGATATATTAAGTCAAGTGTTAGTTTCTTAATCACCTTATTTAGTTTTAATATCAAAACCATCATCACCTTACCAAACTCAACTTACAAATCTAAGTAGAAGTAACAAGAAATTAGTTGGTAATTAATTGAACAATTCCTCGTGGATTCGACACTCATTTATCACTTTATTACTTGTAACGACCGTATACTTGCGTATTTTGCGTATTAGTATTTGGAGCGCAACAAGTTTTTGGCGCCGTTGCCGGGGAGTTGTAACGATTATTTGCCAATTTATATTCTTGTATATCTTAGCTTGGATTTGTTATTTACGTTGTGATCTTTGTCTTCCCAGGTACGATGGCCTACAATGATTGCTATCCAAGGTGAACCGAGGGAACATCACTTTGTTATTGTATGCATTGCATGGGGGAGAGCACAATCGCCGGTTGCCCAATGAATCCAACTCATTTTCAATATGAGATTCAAACATGGGTAGACATTATGAGCCGAGTCCCACTTACAATGGCTACAATATCGGATGGGGAAATAACCCGTATTATCCAAGGAACAATGAGTGGAGAGGTGGACCACACCCGGATATGATGATGACTACCCCATTCATCCAACCGAACTATCATGAATATTCTCAACCTCCGGTAGAGGCACAATCATCTTTGGAAGAAGCATTCACTAAGTTCATGGAGCATACCACCAAATATATGGTAACCAATGACTCTAAGTTGCACGATGTCTTCAAAAATCAACAAGAATTCTCAAAACAGTTGCAAGAAGACTCGGGGACATTAAGGAATCTTCAAACACAAATGGAGCAAATCTCACAAGCTTTATTCATATAACCCCCTGGAACTTTGCCGAGTACAACCGAATCACCCAAACAAGGTATAAATGAGCATTGCAAAGGCTTCACATTGATGAATGATTTTATGATGGGCCAGTTGCTCCTAATGAAAGTTTTAATGAACCGAGTGAAATGTTAAAAACAAATGGGCTTCCTACTAGAGATGAAGAACAAGGTGGATCGAAAGAGCTTGCAAAGGAAGATAAATTCATCATGGATGAAGGGTTTGATCAAAAGGTCATCAAATGTTCTTATGTGGACTTGGTTATTCCCAAATAAGACAAGTGGATCCACCCGAGCAAAGCAACATAGATAATTATGGGGAAGGATTACAAGAGATTTGAACCGGGAGATAAAAGTTTTTGATTTGATATGTGGTTCAAATCCGTCCCAAAAGACCGTACAATGGAAAAAGTAAAGCGTGGGACGAATTTAAAAGCAAAGAGGCGGGGGCTTATACTTGATCCCAATGGGATCCTATTCGATTATTGGCCACCCTAAAAGAAAAGCGAAGTTTCAAATCGAGCTCACGACTATAAACAAGAGCTTCTCGGGAGGCAAACTGAGCCTATCGTTTTGTGTTTTGTGTTGTCTTTGTTGTTTGTCTTTGTTTTTGTTTTTGCATGTTGTGTTGTAGGTAAATGAGCGCGCATAAAAGGTTGAGGATTGTCAAGCACAAATCGAGCGAGGTCAAGCGAACGAACCTTGGATTGCGAACAAAGTAAGGTGAGAAGTTGTATTAAATTAAGCAAAAATAAACCTCGCCGCCGCGAGCTTCAAGCTCGCGGCCACGAGGCGCAACCAGCTTCACCTACGGCACAAAGCTCGCGGCCACGAGGTTTTGGCAGCCAAGCTACGGCATGAAGCTCGCGGCCGTGAGGTTGAGGCCCGCGGTCGCGAGATGTGCCCAAAAATAAAATAAAAAAATTGAATAAATATAACGGCTTCCCAATTCAAACACTCTTCAAACTCAAAACCATCCATCTCTCTCGAAACCTGATGCAGGATTTATAAACGCAAGTATACACAATCGCAACAAGTAATATAATGATAAGTAGAGTATCGTCTCCACAGGGAATTAATGAGCTAAACTAACTAATTACTAAGGATCACTCTTTTTCTTATCCAAATTAACGAATCTTTGATTTCTGATTATTATAACTAAGCAACAATGAATGTAAAACTAAATTTTAAACTGACAAGATTAACTATGATGATTAAAGCCTAGGATTACGACTTCCTTCAATGTCAAACTAATTGCTTTTATTTTCCCAATAATTCTATTTCAATTAAGGTTTATTGCTAGTCTACGGCATTTAAGTTTTTACAATTTCTTTCTAGAATATTGTAAACCTAATCTAACCTAATCAAAGAGCTATATTCCTATGCCAATTAAGTTAGGCCAAATTGAATAAAGAACAAGCCCTAATTGTGACTACCTAAGGCAATTAAGTATATTCCTATCTTAATTGCTAAACAAATTACCCAATTCGATGTGGGTGCAATTCGTACAAAGGTTACCCAATCTTTAACCTAAAACCTAATTTCCTCTCCCGATTCAATTAGATTTGTAAAACAATAGTTGAACAGGCTATTGAAATTTAAGCACGAGAATGGGTAAACAATAAATCTCAATAAAATAGAATAAGGAAAAATAAACAACAATCAATTCAAGCAAAAAATTCAATTGCAATCCTAGAAAAGTAAATTTAGTTCATAGCTAAAACGGAAATAAACTCAAGAATAATCAAAGTCATGAGTACAAGAACACAAAAGAGAAAAGAAAATTGCAAAGGATGAGAAAAGAGAAGTAGATCTGTTTCTTAATCTTCAAGAAGTCTGTTCTCCGATGTTTTTGACGCTCTTGAATGATCTTTTCTTGTTCTTGGTCTCTCTCTTGTCAAAAAGTGTTCCAAGATCCCTTTTCTCTCTCTTCCTCCACTTAGATATATGTTTCCAAGTCAAATTAGGGCACCAAAAGTAGAATTCGCGGAAATCTTGTGCCCCAGCGAAAAATTAGTTTCGCCCCAGCGGATGTTTGCTTTGTGATTTCGCTCCAGCGGAGAGATTTTCCGCTCCAGCGAAGAGGCTTCTGTTTGCACTTCCAATAAAACCAAAAGAAAATCTGAAATATTCACAAGAAAATACCAAAATGAGTATGTGACTCACCAACGAAATAAACCAAGCTAAACCGAATGAAAACGATCTAAGAACTCAAGAAACTAATACCATTCCCCCAAAAATACATAGAAATTAACTCTATTTTGTAGAGTTAACAAAACCTCTCACGAAAACATCCCTCCCATCTCTCACTCACTCTAATCTTCCCAAACCCACACAAATTCATCCCTCCTTCACTCTCGATCAACCAAAACCGAATTCAACATTCAAGGGTTTAAAAATCGAAATTCTTCGATTTCAATTGCCAATGCGCATCAAAAGGTAAGTATGGCTAAACTCCTTGATGGTATTGCTCTGTTGGTATTGGTTTATTGGTGTTGAAATTTTTGGGTGGAAGTTCTAGTAAACATTATAGAAAAATATTTGGAAAAAGGGTGCACACAAAATGTTTGATAAATTGCGTGTGATAAATTTTTGCCCTCTTTGCTAGTTTTCGATTGGGGAGTTGCTTTATGCTTTTCTATTGATTCCTTAACCAACCCTAACCTAATACTCCACACGGCTTAAAGTGATGCATCATTCAGTATTTAGGCTTTCTATCATAAACACTTCAGTCCATATTTCGACCTTTTTTTGCCATTCATGATGCCTAGCCACACATCACCTAGTAACGATTTTAATTAATAAACTCAGTAAGAATCTTCTTGAAATTGACCTTAATGAAATGCTAGAAGAAAACATGTTACGATATCATGTGTTGGAAGTGGATGACTTCGAGCTAACCCTACAAAGGTTGCTAAACAAATTTTTTGCGTTCATCTTGGACCAAGGTATAGAGAGATTGATTCGTCGGAGTAAAGAACTGGCAAATCTTAGAAAGAATAATATAATGTGGAAATCAAACAGGTTGACTGAAAAACCTGAAATTATTTCAAAATTTTGATTATCAGGTATATTTGCTGGAAAAGTTGATAAACTAATTTGCACTTCAATTTTCCAAGTTGGTTTTATATTTGTTGTTTATTTATTCAATTTCAATTAATGATAAAAATTTTATAATAGGGAATTTCACCATTTATTAGTTTCCAAATTTGAACAATATATCGTTTGACACCAATTGACTCGTTTACACCACTAATTTTACATTATAATGCCATAAATTAAACAATGGTTTGATGTGGTTGTTTATTATAGAGAGGGTTATTGGGGTGGAGTTGGTGGTATGAGATGAGATTGGACACTGTCTTGCTTGGCGTCTCTTACGTGTTTCGCAAAAACTTGGGCCAGAGATTGCTGAGGCTTAGGCTGCGAAATTTGCGGTAGAATTGGCTAGGGAGAAATAGTTGGATATAATCATTTTGGAAGGAGACTGTCAATTTGTTGTAAAGAAGATCAACTCAACAACTGACGATTTGTCGTCTACTGGCCACATTATTGCTGATATTAAGAGGATTCTTCATATTTTTCGTTGGTTATCTCCGGAGGAATGGTAATAAGGTGGCTCATTTGTTAGCTAAATTGGCGTCTTTAGATGAGTTAGTCGTTTTACCTGATCATATTAGACAAATGTAATTATAGATATTCTTTGAGTAATATATCTATCACTTTCTCTAAAAATAAAAAATAATTCATGAAATTACAATATTAAATTATTATATATATTTAGTTTTTAAATAAATATAAAATATTAGTTTTATGAAAATACAAAAAAGTGTGATGAGTTTTTCTTTATCCATATAATTTAAATAATTTCATATTAATCTAATCTCATTTAGTTATGCTTGAATATTCTAGTAATATTTACTGATAAATATGATATTTTTTTCTTTCATTTTAAATTAGTAAAATAGACATAATTACAAAACATAAAACGAGCCGACTCGTTTATGACCCGACTAATCATATATCTGACCCATTTATAACACATACAAAAAGATCCGTTTTCAATCCAACTCGACTCACATGTTTGCCACCCTTAGCTGAAACTATGATATTCGACATGAGGTTATTCAGCAAAGTTCGTTTGAGCTAGTTAGTTTTATGAACATATATAGCGAAACTCGACCCAATCTGACCCATTTTTTTATTTTTGTTTTACGCCCTTTCTCTTTTTCCTAATAGCAAGAAATAAATGAATGCGTTCCCAAAAATGACCTTTTAAAAATAATAATATCAAAATGACCCCTAAAAGATGCGGTATTTATAAATAGTGCAACTTCCTCCATTGATTGGGTGCAGGGCATATACTTTCACATCTTCAAATTGTTCCCAAATCCTTCTTCCGGAAAAGAATATCCATTGGGAGAGTCATTCCCCATGGTCCCTCCCATATCTTCCTCACATCACTTATTATTGCATTAATCAAATTCATATACCCACCTCCAAACAATCAGGAAAAACCAAACCCTCTCCAAAATTCTTTACTTTCCTTGATTCTAATATATCACCAAATTTATCGCGCATATTAGTAGTATCATTATTTAGCATCATCAAACCAAAACATCATCATGGCCTCTTCATCTCTCTCCCCTCCATTTTCAGCCTCTACTTCTTACTCTTCTTCTTGCTTTTATAGATACGCTCCTCCAATTTTTGGTTCCAAAGGTTCTTGCTCTTCTAAATCAAGAATAATAATAAAACCCATTAGTCTAATTATTGTAAAGACTCAATCTTTGCATTGTAAGAGGTCCAAAGGGAGTAAGGGGTTGAAAATTAGAGACTTTAGGGAAAGACCCTTTATTGCAGCCAGCGCCAGCAGTAGCAATGAAATGAGTAATATAACAGAAGAGGAACAGGTGGAAAGCCCTCCTCTTTTGGTTGAATCTGAGATGAACTCTAAGCCTAGGCGTATTGCTCTCTTTGTTGAGCCATCCCCATTTTCGTGAGTATTTTTTGAATGTATTACAATATTTTATGATGTTTCTTGCATGAACTAATGGTCTTTTAGACTGAGATTCTCATAGCTAATGCTTCTTTCTAGTGAACTATGGGTTTATTGTCTATTAAGCCTTTGTGAACTGAAATTCTTGTTTAGTGTACTAGTAATCGGATGCAAAAGACACTATAGCTAGCATAATTTATGGGGTACACAAGTTTCTTTATTGAGGTATATTTGCTATGACTAATGATGATTTGGTCTTGATAATGTCCACTTTAATGGCATCAGCTGCGTATTTACTTCAATTTCCTTACTTTGTATCCAGCAGCATTTTGTTCTCCTGTGTCTAAGCTAGATTTTTAACTCCATTATTGATCAAGAGTATCTAGTTTGATGTCATTTCATTTGATTGTTAAGTAATGAGCTGCTTGTAGATGTATTTGCAAGAAGATTATGTTTGTGTTTCTGTTCAAGCAGTCCATAAGCTTAGGATATCAGTCGCATTCACTAGTTGAATAAATTTTTTCAATTTTGTTTGCAATTAAATACGCTTAATTACATCTTGATCAGGTTTTCGACTCTGCTGGATAATTGATATTTATACTGCTAAGTAATAGTTATTCTTAGTTGTCTCTTCTCATTGTCGATCTTTAGCCCTCAAATTAGTTGCTTCAGAACAACATATTGCCGCCTTTTATTATTTTGTGTTTTGTTAGCTTTCATTTTAACTACACTTGCTGACCAAATCAAACAGGTTTATCAAAGATTTGAATCATTTTACTTGTTGCACGCTTTCAATGTTGTTTAGTATTATAATGCGAATGTGTCCTGTATTTGTCTTTACTAACATGCATTCTCTTGATTTTGTGTCTTTAATAACATGCATTTTCTTATTTATAATTTTTATTTTTCCCTAACCATGTGTTTTCAAATTGTATGCAGTTATGTCTCTGGATATAAGAACAGGTTCCAAAATTTCATTAGATATCTACGTGAAATGGGTGATGAGGTATGTTTCCATTGTTTATACTCGTTATGAGAGACATTAGCACACTTTTATCTCCAGTTCTGTGCAACTAAATATCATAAAAAATTTATTCAACTTTTCATTTTTGTGTTAAACAAAGGCGGTTCGGGTGACCTCGTAGACCTTGACTGTTCTTCACATTCTCTCTCTGTTGGTGTGTGTGTGTGTGTGTGTGTGTTTTGTTAATGGCTAAATGAAATAAATGACAGGCAATAATGTTAGACATAAATCAATACATGACTGCTAAGAGTTTACTACAGTTTCTGAAGTGGCATTTTTGGTGTCAAGTGCAGGTCATGGTTGTGACAACACATGAAGGAGTGCCACAAGAATTTTATGGAGCTCAATTGATTGGCTCGAGAAGGTTTATATTCTTTTCTAATGAAGGATAACATTACATCGTCGTTTCCTTTTTTTTTTAATAACGTGATATGAAATTATGCAATTTCTATTTGGGGGTTATCTACTTGTCAATAACCATTGAACTAGTAATTTATTTGAAATCCTCTTGGCAGTTTCCCTTTTCCTTGGTACCAAAAGGTACCCCTATCACTTGCACTCAGCCCACGAATAATCTCAGCCGTCGCAAAATTCAAGCCTGATATTATACACGCTTCATCACCTGGCATTATGGTATATTTTCACATTCTCATTCTTTCGTTTTTCTTCTCAGAATATCTCAAGAAAAAATATTTGGCATATTTGTCAATTGATTGTTTCTACATGTTTTGTAGGTATTTGGCGCTCTAATCATTGCAAAACTATTATCTGTGCCTATAGTGATGTCATATCACACCCATGTTCCTGTGTATGTTCGTTGCTCTTTTTTCTTTCATATATTTTACTCATCACTGCAGGTTCATTTTGTTCCACTTTATCGTTAAATTCGTCGAACTGGGATTTTGTGTTGATTATAAAAATTTATTTTACAGATATATTCCGAGGTATACTTTCAGTTGGCTGGTTAAACCAATGTGGTTAGTTTTAAGTATGTGAGATTTTTTCCTGCCATAATTCTGGATATTAAGTCGGCAATTTGTGAATAGTTCCTTTACCTTATTATGAATTACATAATCTTTTTCCAGAATTTCTTCATAGAGCTGCAGATCTTACGCTGGTGCCTTCGGCTGCCATTGCAAAAGATCTAGAGGTAGCTAGAGTGACAGCAGGTGAAATTTTGCACCATGATCAAATCTTTTATAACCCCTAAATCTCGAGTTATTTCTATTACATTTTCAACGATTATATATCAGGCTTTTCATGTTGGTGGAGTAGTATTGAATTGAACCTAACTTTTTTGTCTTTTCCATTGCTAATTTACAGCTAACAGGATACGCCTATGGAATAAGGGTGTTGATTCCGATAGTTTCAATCCGCGGTTTCGGTCCCGTGAAATGAGAGTAAGATTAAGGTAGGAACTTAACTCTGATATTGCTTGATTATGATAAACTTGAAATATCACACTATAATTTTTTCTAACGGATTTTCTTCTTAAATTAGCAATGGTGAACCCGACAGACCATTAATAGTTCATGTAGGGCGCCTTGGAGTTGAGAAGAGTTTGGATTTCCTCAAAGGGTATTCTTCGTCTATTTTGATAGGAGTTTTTTTTTTTTCTTCTTTTTTTCTTTTTGCAATATTTTTTTGTTAAATGCACTTTTGATTTATATTCGGAGATTGTTTTACTTTGGCATTCAATATTGAAATAGCATAATTGAAACAGGGTCATGGAAAGGCTTCCAGAAGCTCGAATAGCTTTCATCGGGGATGGGCCATACAGGTGAGATGAAATGCCATTTATATTTGCTTTTCTTTTTCCATGTATAATCAGTTTCTTGAACTATGGTTAAAGGAGAAATATTTATGGAGAGAGTGATAGCTAAACTACAACAAAAACCATTTTTAGTGGCAGCAATCTTGATGGCATTTTGAATAAAATGTCACAAAAAATAAGTATAGTCATAATTTTAAAAAATATCACCGATTATAAATGTTAACTATATTGCTCAGTGACATTTATCTGCTGTTGTGACATTCTATAATGTTAACCATTTAGTTATGCCTGTATGGATTGTATGATCGCGGGTCTTCCTAACACAATATTTTCCAACTAAAATAGCAACTAGGGCTGTAATCTAGCCGAGTAGTCTCGAACGATACACTGTTCAAGCTTGGTTTATTTTTATCGAGCTTGAAATTTTGTGTTTGAACTTGGTTTTATTTTCAATCGAGCCGAGCTCAAATGAGCTTTTATCGAACGAGCTCGATTCGAGTATCGAGTAGCTTGATATTTTACATGTATTTTTTCAATTTTTAGCTTATCGAGTCGAGCACGAGCCGAGCTTCAAAAGTTATTGAACGAAAAAAGATGTTCAAGCTTGTTTGATTAGTGTGACGAACCGAACTCAAACGAGCTTTTATCGAACGAGCTCGAGTCGAGTATCGAGTAGCTTGATTTGATTTTCAGCCCTAATAGCAACCCAAGTGTTACGTTCCCATTGTGCGGGCCCACACTCGGGCCTATAGGGGGGTGGGGGGATTCTTTCCTAGACCTGGTCTATGAGAATTTCATAAACCTCATGTGTTTGTAAATGCACCACATCATTCACTTTGTGATTTTTTTGTTGTTTCTGGTAGGGTGGACCTGGAGCAGATATTTTCAGACATGCCTGCAGTGTTTACCGGGACGTTACACGGAGACGAGCTTTCACAAGCATATGCGAGTGGAGATGTATTTGTCATGCCTTCAGAATCCGAAACATTAGGTCTCGTCGTTTTAGAGGCTATGTCATCTGGACTCCCTGTAGTCGCTGCTCGTGCTGGAGGAATCCCCGATATCATTCCCGAAAATCATCAGGGCAAAACTGGCTATTTGTTTAATCCTGGTGATATTGATGACTGCTTGAGTAAACTGAAACCACTTTTGTTTGATCGAGAACTAAGAGAAACTATAGGTAAAGCCGCACGTGTAGAAATGGAGAAGTACGATTGGAGAGCAGCCACTCGGAAGATTAGAAACGAACAATACAATGCTGCCATTTGGTTCTGGAGGAAGAAGAGAGCACAGTTCTTCGGACCGGTTCAATGGCTATTCCGACGTGTGTTGCGGGCCCCAGCTGCTATCTAAATATAATGTTACAATTGTTTGTTCTATGTATATGTTTTGCGTCCCACATAACACTTTGTCATCAATCAATATGATCTTAGAACCATTTTTAGAAAACACAAGATAATGTTTCATTTCATTGAATTTCTTTACACGAATTGTTTGGGAAATTTGTGGCTACCATGTGAATAACCACCAACATCCCCAGTTCGTGTCTGTGAGCTTACACGCAAGGCACGTGCATGTGTGTGTACAAGGCACTATTGGGAGGAGATGGTGGCTACCCCACACGGTAGCCACAAATTTGGTTGTTTCACTACTGGTTGGCCGTGGACCCACTTGTTGAGTTCTTTGCTAATAAATAGTAAATTAGTCGCTCCTGATAAAATTGCAAGTTTTTAGGAGTTAACATATTAGGATTTTGTAATTTCCAAATGACTTGCTTAATTGGGTTTTTGGCATTTTGTACTTTGAAAATATATGGTTTTGGCGCTTTGTACAGCACTGACTTAAAAGTTTGACACTTCGAACTCTGAAAATACAAATATTTGACACTTTGCACCCTAGTGTGATTTAATAAAAAAAAATTGTTAGTGGAATGGTATGATAGTCATTTTTTAAAATTTTTGATACTTAATATAGATTTTGGTACTTTGCACCCTATAAATATAAACTTTTGTTACTTTGCACCTTGCAAATATAATAAATTTGGCACATTCCACCCCAATTGAAAAAACGGCACTTTGAACCTTAGAAATATGATTTTTGGCATATTGCACCCTAATATTTTCCTTTGAAAAAAGCTCATGAATGTCGTCGGTGGAGAGATAAAATTGCCATGTTCAATGTACAACAATTAAACATAGGAAACAAATAATTTTATTTCGATTACAATCACAAATTTTTTTTGTTTATGCAAATTATATGTATATCTTGTCCTTAAATAGACACTGATTTGTATAAGTTGTGATATTCAATACTACAAAATTATACAATAGATATAATATTTTATTTTCTCCCAAAAAAATTCTACTCTACAAATCTATTATTATTATCTACTAACATGTCAAATTTAAGAATTACAAAAAAGAAAAGAATTTTTACCTAATTAAGAATAGCTTTAATTAGAATAGCTTAGTAGTTTGGTTGAAATAACAAATATGTCAAAATTTTGAGTCCTAGGGTGTAAACAAAGTACCAAAACCTCATATCTTTAGGGTGCAAAATCCCAAAAACCCTTGCTTAATCTATTAAACTTTATTAAAATTCTACATGATCTAATTGCATTCAAAACACTAATATGAAAAAGTGTTATCCCTCATTCAATATGTACAAAAATGACCCTCAAACCGTGATCTATTCAAATCGACTTAGCAATCATCAAAATGAAAAAAAACTGACTTATGGTCTGACGTCCCCCGGGGGGAGTGCGAATATCAAGCCTAAGGAACCTGATCATTGCCTAGAAAATGGCCCGAGCGTTGCCCAAGCAATTAAGGCCCTGTTGGTCGACTTGGACACTACAACCCATCAGGGGGAAGGTGGAGAAGGGACCCAAACGCTAACCGACACTCATTCCTTCCCCAACAGGAGCGCGAGTGTCAAATCTAAGGAAAAAATAACTCGCACTGAGAGAAAAAGTCGCATTTTTTTTTAATTTTACTGCCGCCACCGCCACCGCCACCGTCATCGCATAGTATAACAATTGAGCAATTGTGAAAGTGGAATCTTAATAGTCAATATATTTAAATTTATTATCACGTGGGAAATGATAATTGTAAATACAATGCACAATCCAAGTGGGCAGAATGGTCACAAAAGTCACTATCAACGTACTTATCCTATACCAGTCCTAATCACAAGACTATGCAAGGAGCCACATATAGTGCAGTGGATTATGACCCCATTACAGAACAAAAGTGTTGGATACACTGGATTTTGCTCCATTCTTGTATTTGGACATTTAACTGCCATCTTGTGTTTTGTCGATGCGACTAAAATTTAGAATATTGTTAGTTATATGTAATACCTACCTCTATCAATATTGATAAGGGTGTATTTTATTTAGACCAGAGACGTACATGTTGATTGTTCAAATTTAGGATCACAAATCCCTTTCGAGTTGGGGGCCTCCTTATATTTTGAAAGATTTAAATAAGATTGTAACGTCCCTCTAATTAGAAAATAATTACGGAATAAGTTGAGATATGTCTTCATCGTGGCAAAAAATCATGGAAGCTTACAACCGAACCTACGATCATTCAAGAAAAATAGATTTTTATTGACAAAATATTAAGGGACATTGTTATAATTGTCACTTTTTTGTATATATTTAGTGACAAAAATATTAGTTTTGTTACAATAACAATAGTGACAAGGGCAATGGTGACAAAAAAATATTTTTAAGTTGTCACTAATGACTATTAATGACAAGTGTATGGCACAACTGACAAATAGTGACACCCTTTCAGTGACAATAAATATTGTCATTATAATTTAGTGACAACTTGTTAGTACTCACTTTTGGGGTATCACTAAATAGTAAGCGACAATTTTTTCACATTATCTGTCACTAGTGTGTCTATATGCAAAATTTTAGTAACAATACTTATAAAAATGGTAGAAATATGGTAGAAATAATGGTAGAAATATGAAATACTTCATATATGTGGTCCCATATAATCTTGCATCGTCGTGAATTGGTTAAAGGCTCATTAACATACATATTGCATGAACTCTAAATAATTTTCTAGACCCGCCATGGTTTCCGGATCTAATGCAACCTCAAGATCAATCTTTCTTTTCCTCGGGCTCCCCAAAACGCCGAAATCTTACCTTAAAATTTATTAGCCCTGCCACTTCTCACTTAGTGGAAGTTATAATTCCGACCGAGTTTAAGATTGAATTTGGTGATTGTAGACAGAAGCCTACGAACTGACCAATTTGTCCAGGTGATGTTTTCAACTACTTGCGTTTTTGCTTAAAAGTAGTAAAGAATTAGAAGTAGTCTATATAGTTTGCAAACCAGTTACATTCATCCTACACGATGAATTATATTCATAGGATTGGATGATAAAAACATGTGCATAAGAGGACAAAAAGTTATTGTCAGACACACTTGTCGCTCATCCAGCATCTCAGTGGATTAAATTCAAGTAGGCACATAATTTCCTTGCAAATCATGTAAAAAAGTGAGTAAAAGTGATATTGTGAGTGTTTGCCAAAAATCTGCAAAATTTGCTTTTTTACTAAATTTTTCATGTACTACCAAAATTAGCCAAAAAATGTGTATGCAACTTTTTCTTTCTAATGTGAGTGAAACTTTTTTGTGGGATTTTGTTCATTAATAGAAGATCAAATTCATATCAAAAGATCGATCTCCAATAACTACTTTCGTTGGCTTTAACTATACCCATTAAAAACATGATATATCAAAATTGAAAACCCACAAATTACTTACAAAGTTACTTCGTATAAGCTACACATTTTTGTTGATGTGTTTATAAAAAGAACATACTTTATTAGCAAAGAGAAAATGCAAAACTTGAAGAAAATTTCTACTAAACTTTTCAATCTCACCTACTATTCGATTTATGCTTCATGGATATAGGTTTATTTGAGAAAAAGATTTTGATTGGATCTTTAATCTTGCTAAGGTTGAAGAGGAAGAAAGGAGAAAAAAATTGGGATATTATGTATACTGAAATAGGTACGTAAATATGGACTAGAACAAAAATAATTGAGGGTAAATATGTTCAAAACCAACTTTCCCATGATTACAAAATGGCATGAGAAGCCAAAAGCAGATCCCTACCTGCTTCGAGATTGTGACTTATTTTGACTTTTTTTAAGAGAAGTAGAAAATTTTGTGTTGTAAATACGTTATAAGTTCTTATTTTTTCCAAAAGCTGAAAAGTACTTTTTTAAATGGTTGCAAAAGCCACCCAAATATATTTATTGAACACTAATAACTAATGAATTTAGTCAATTCTCGTGATATAGAATAAAATTGTAAGGGATTTTTGCACATCACCTCTCAAAACAGTTTCATTTTCACACTTTCCCCTCATAATTGAAAAAACATGACAGTGCCCCCTAAAAGTTGACAAATGAGTGCACTTTGCCCCCTGATCATTTTTAAGTAATTTTAAAAGGGTAAAAACGTCAATCAAGGGGTTTTATGCAATAACAAAAAACTTTTAGAGGAATAAATGCACAAAATTTTGAAATATCCAAATGTGACTTGTAATTTGAAAAAAAGAATATATATTTAGTCATATTTTTGTACGAAAATTCAAATTTAGAAGTCTTTTTAACAAAATTTTCATTAGTACTAAAAATTTATTTATTTATTTACAAATAAATCATCTCTATATTAAAAATATTTTAATCAAATCAAAGAAATTTGAAAGTAAAACAATTAATATAAAAAAAAATATGTTATAAGACTAAAATTAAATTACGATTATCAAGGTAAGGAATTCTATGAAAATGTTATTTGAAATGTTATTATTCTAATAACTTGAATTAATAATATTTTGTGCACTTAGCCCCCCCCAAAAGACTAAAATTATTGCATTAAACCCCAAATTTACATTTCTATCCTATGAAATCCAACAAATTATTGTCCAGGGGGCAAAGTGCACTCACTTATCAACTTCAAGGGGATATTGTCATGTTTTTTCAATCATAGGGGGGAAAGTGCAAAAATAAAACTATTCTGGGTAGTGACAGTGCAAAAATCCCAAATTGTAATATACATATTCACATTAAGAAACTTGGTACAATACACAATTTCCGAATTAAATCATTACATAGATAATTCCATAAAGCCCTTCTGAGATTTAAATAAGTTGCTCACACTTCATAAATCATTAATTGAAAATGGTAGAACTATGCCACAATGGAAATTTTGTGACTCAGAATTTTTGGTCTCAAATTATCATCTTAAATTGTACATTGATTGATTGAAGCCTCTTTTAACTTACATATTGCATGAACTCTAAATCATTTTCTAGACCCGCCATGGTTTCCGGGTCCAACACCACTTCAAGATCAATGCTCCCATTTCCTAGGGCCCCCGGAAATGCCGAAATCTTACCGTCAAATTTATTGGCCCTACCACTTCTAACTACCAACGGTCGGCCCCACCCGAAATCATTATCGTACATCGGAAACCTAGGAGAACTTCCCATGGTGATCATCGCACCGTCAAAATTCCCGAGAGGAAACAATCTTGGGTTATTCTCCCAATCCTTCACACCCCGGCGCACGGTAGCATCATCATGCGCCACCACATTTTGGTGTAGCCGATTAGCCGCCCAACTCAAGCCGTTGGATAAAAGCTCGCCAACTGTGGTAGCCGTTGGAATGCTTTGTATTGCGTTCCCAAAGTAAAGCGGCTCCATTCGCGGCTCGAGCCGATGTCTGCAGTTCACAGCCATCCTAAACGTTGTCGTTTTGTTATTGGGTAAATTTCGGACACGTGTTACGGATCTCCAAAGTTGGGCGCATAGCGACTGAAATGATGAGATCTCGGACCTTGGATCTTTTTTACAAACGGGTCGGGTTATCTTTTCATTATTCGTTTTAAGGTTGAGAGTCCAAGTATCGTTACTCTGTTTTCCCAGTATCTCTTGGTCGGGTACTTCGGTGTTTCGGGTCGGGTTGTTTGCTTTGAATTTTAATTTCAGGATAGTTTCTCTGCTGAAATGAAAGATTTTCTCGCGTAGAGGCTCGTCGCCGGAAAATGTCGCCGACGGTCCTCCTGGAGGAAACTTTAGCACCGCCGGCGTATCGAAAATAGTGTTCCGGCAGAAATCAGGCGATCTCGAAATTTTCTGCTCGCCACGCGCCACCTCCGCGAATGTATTGAAAAAATTCCAAAACGAGGTTCCATCTACTACGGCGTGGTTCACGGTGCACCCGACGAAAACGGCGTCGTTCAGCTCCGTAACCTGAACCGCGACGAGAGGCTTATCGTGTCCGGCGTAGCTGAGCGTATTGTCGAATTGGAAAAACCGGCGGTACACGGCGGGGATATCGTGATCTGGCGGCGGGAGCAGGGAGGCGGTGGAGATGTGCTGCGCCTTGGCGTGGAAGAAATCGACGCCGTAATCATTGCAGAGAATGTGGACGTGGCCGGCGGCGTCGGTGTGGAGTCGGCCGGCGAGGGCGGGGAAGTGAGAGAGGGTTTTAGAAAGAGAAAGTTTGATGAGAGCGAGCAGATCGGGGGAGGAGAGCGGCGGTGGCGGGAGGAGTACGCCTTTTTGGATGTACTGGCAAGAGAGCATGGGGAGATCAGATACGGAGAGCTTCAGGGATTTTATGGTGGAGTTGAGATCTGGTTGTACTGTGCATTTCGATACAATTACTACTGAAGATGAAGGCATCGTGTTTTTCAAAAATGGTTTATTTAGTGGGTACTGATAAAGTGCGAGTTTAATTTGTGTTTTTTTTTGAGACAATGTAGAGGTGAAGGGCCTAGTATATATAGAGGCATGTGGTCATGGGGTTCATGCACTTTATTAGTTAAACGAAGGTTGTGTCATGTCGTTATTGATTGGTTTGTTGGATTGTTTTGGGAAATTGTTCGCTACATCACACTCATAGGATATAAAAGGATATGGACACGTGTCGACTACCCATGGTAAGTTCATCAATAAGATTATTTTTTTCTTTTGACAATTCAAACTCAATTTATTTACAAGATATGGATGGATCAAAATGTTTATCTTTTCCTTTGAAAATATCGAAAAGTTTCCGTTTTTGAATCAAGTGAAACGAAAATAAGATGTAATTCCGAAACTATTTGTTTGCCTTAAACTCTGTTATTTATCAAAATTTAGTAACTTTTATTACAATTTTTTCTTAGTGTTTTCGAAACATTTCCGAAAAGTCTCGAAAAGTTTTCAATATTTGGCTGACAGAAACATACACTCGAAATGAAATTTTGATCCATGAAGATATGTGTACGATGTATGATAACTTTTGACAATAATCTGCATTCATCTTCTTCATTTGTTAGCAAAACAATGAAAAACTTCAAAAGAACTGAATTAAGTTTTAAATTGTACATGAACTTTTGAATTGATGAGTTTGAACCCATCGAATACGAAACTTATTTTGTTGTTGTTGTCTTTCATAATACGACTTTATGTTATTTTTGATATGGAAGAGAAGATTGGTGTTCAGTTGTACCTTTGAGTACTACAGTCTTATCCTTTTCAAATCGCGCTTTTAATAATTGTTATATTCTTACATCAACATTTTCTATGTGACTATAAAAAATTGTTTAGCAATTGTTTAGCTTCACACTAGTTCTTAATTATTTACTTATTGTAATTTATTTTATTCATTGTTTATAATCGATATATACTCTGATATAATATCCTCTCAATAAAAGAATGTGTAAAATTTGTGAGGATGAGATATTTAATTAGCTTATAGCCTGATATCGAACTTTGGTTACAAGTTTCCTACGTAATTAGTCCTATCGATCATGGATCATGGATCAAAATTTCCTTCGAAAATATCGAAAAGTTTCCGTTTTTTAATCAAGCGAAACGAAAATAAGATGTAATTTCGAAACTATTTATTTGCCTTAAACTCTGTTATTTATCTAAATTTAGTAACTTTTATTACAATTTTTCCTTAGTGTTTCCGACACATTTTCGAAACGTCTCGAAAATTTTCAATATTTGACTGACCGAAACATACACTCGAAACAAAATTTTGATCCATACTATGGATAAGTAAAATTTCAATCCATCGATTTCTTATTGAATTATTTTTTTACTTTACTTTACGAGTTTAGGATAAGATTTATATGCAATTTTCTACTTTGATATGTGACTATAAACTGATCAAGCCAAGTTTTGATTACTACTTGGAATCTTAGTACTCTTTGATCACACTTCATTTTCCAATATGAAGTTGACTTGAGTTGATTAGACATAATCTTGTTGTACGTGTATGAAATTTAAAAATACATAGTGATATTATTATTATTATTATTATTTTTGGGGGGAGAAAAAGAGACATAGTGGCCTGAGTGGAAGACATACGTAGTGGAATGAATAACTATTGTTTTTCTTTTTCAAGTCAAAAAATATTTACTTTCCCAGTACGTAGATCAATATTATGAATTTCCCGAGGGACACATAAAAAATGTCTCTAAAACTTCCTTAATAGGGCGGATAATGGCTACATCAGAGGCTAGCCACGTAATTTCCGAGTAGTTTCCCTCTACTCTTCCTAATTATCAGATAATTTTTTGTGTTATTTTTGTTAGGAAAAATTTCATCGTTTATTATTTTATTAGCAAAACGACTCTCTATGTTAATATTTTATTAGTTTACTACATTCGTTTAAAAATTAGAAGCTATATTTTTAATGTAAAAGGAATTATTGATAATTTTAAAGTTAATAGAGAAGTTATTGTCTATATATTTGAGTGAAAAATAGTATTTTTGCGCATCATTTCAAAGAAAAAATAAGATTATAATTTTCATTTCGCTAAGCATAAAGAATACAATACTTACAACAAGTGATAAATTCCTTTCACTTGTTAATACAAGGGGCAGATTTTTTGCAAATAAAAAAAAAATATGAAGGTTATCTTCTTTTTAACATTATGAATGTATTAACCGTACTATGTAGCACCCCTTAAATGATTATTAAAGGTAGTCACTTAATAACTATGAAAAGACCATGTGATAAATGAGTGATTAGCGTTTCTGACAAACCCAATTTGACACTGACAATTCTCTATTAAAAAGTATTTGGCCACTTCAACAAAAAGTCAAAATTAATGATGCCAATCTCTTATGACATTAAAAACTACTCATATTTTCGAAAAGTAATATAGTGGTAATACTAAAAATTATTACAAATTACAAATGTTAATCATAGTGTGTTTATGACAATTTTCAATTTTTGTGACATTTTTTAATTTATATGATGATCTAGATATTATAGTAACTATTTACATTTAGCCTATACCGTTATAAGTGACATGGCAACAATTATCATTATACATAAAAGTATCACACTTAAACGTCACTCATCGTCCAAATCCAGACACCGACGATGCAAAGATCCTAGGTTGCAACATTGAATTTCGCACACTACCTAGACCACGGTCTCATCCTGGATATCACACAACTCAATCCATTGGACGATTGAGGTTAAGGTGGCGGCCCGGGCACAATCAGACACCCATGTAAACCAAAATTTTGTTCCCTAGCGATCCAGACCAGGTCTGCATGGGGGATAGGGTTAATAATGAGATGTTTATATCACTCTATTTTTCCTTTTTTTTTTTTTTTTTTATAAACTAATAAATTAGGGTTAATTTGATCATTTCAATATGACATTTATACATTAATTATTCTTACCGAACGTGCAAATTTTACAAACTCATTAAACCAACAAATGATTAGTCTAGTGACTCCACAAAATGGTGAATACAAGTTTAAATTCTCGCTGAGGGATAATTTCATACAAAATGTTTGCGTCTTAAAAAGAACTACGTTGATCTAAAACTGTAAAAAATTTATAAAATTTGACGAAAGAGAAAATATTTAACAACAAAAAAGAAAATTCTATATATACAATAAATATAATGAATGAGAATTTCATGCATGTTTCACATTAACGATTTATGCACTTAACCCCAACTACTCAAAAGTCTGAATATCATCTCATTGCATCCATTCATGGTGGGTCGTATTTGTATTTGTTTCGAACACCAATTTAGAAAATTCCTTGGTAGTGGCATGCTGTCTACTGTAAAAGAAAGTGGCGTAGCTAAGTTGTCAAAATCCAATTAGCCTAAAAGGTTAAAACAGTGATTATTATTTAATTATCTGACAATCATAAATTAGTGTCCAATTTAGTCATAATCCGAATTCATCCAACCAAGCAATCATTGTCTGACATAAAAAAATATGAGTAGCCAATGAGCAAAGGAATTATTTGTGTGCTGGATATTTAGTGGCAATTAAAACAAAATAAATGTGTCTTGGTTCATGCACCTTTTGGAAGAGGTTAATCTTTGACGACTATTAAATATTTTCTTATTTTTTATGGGCCTACTATAATGTAATAATCGATTTTGCCACCATGATCACAAACTGGTTCATACAAACAAAATAGTATAAAATACTACTAGTTTCATAAAAATCTACATTTGTAAAAAGAAAAAGAAAAACTACATTTATTATTATATCAACTGAATTTCTATTTAATATGTGATCAGTATTATTTGTAAAATACAATATTAAATAATCAAACTAATTATTTAGTTAATATTAATAACAACTTAGTACTCCAACTTGAATTTTTTAAGAAATATAATTGTGAATATATTTAATAATTACAATCATTACATTATGTCTATTATACAACTATACATTCCATTCCAGCATAAACCTTATTTTAATGTTCATTATTATTCTTTCTTCAATTGTTATTGAAGTTGGCATATGGACCACATTCTATTGGTCCAGTTCCATTCTAACCCTTGTGTTTTTTATTTGACTGAGTTGAACAAATTAAGGCCATCTCATATGAGGCAAGGGGAAGGAATGCAAGATTTAGGGGTGAAAAAGATAAACTAAAATGAAGGAAGGGGTGATCATGATTCATCAAACCGATCGCTTGACTCACACATCGAATGTTTGCACTCACTGGGCAGGCACGCCCAGCACTTGTCGGCCACCTGTTGTTCCTTTTTTTTCATTTATTTTTTATTCAATAAAATCCTTTTATTTTGAAAAAAAAAAATCCTTTAAAATTCCTTATTAAGTGAATGTAATTAATTGTTTTATTATTGTGTACTTTTAAAAATATAATTGGTTGTCAACTATTTAATTGTTGTATTGTTGTGTATTTTAAAAAAAATTATTGGTTGTCAACTATTTAATTGTTGTATTATTGTGTACCAATTTTATTTCTTATTAAAATTAAAATAGTTGTGTATTATTGTGTAAATTTTGGGAAATTTGAATTAATAAAAATGTAACTTAAAAAAATCTTTAATTTAATTTATTATTGTGTGAGATTTAATAAAGGGTTACGTTTTTGTTTTAATTTAACATTTTTTTAATTTAATTTTATAAAACATAAACTTGATTTAATTAATAAAAATAAGTTTAATATCATTTTTAAAATGGAACTTTATTTAAAAGTAAGGAAATTTAATTAATAAAACTGTAACTTAAAAAAAATCTATAATTTAATTTATTATTGTGTGAAATTTAAGAACATTTTTTTAAATACGATTTCTATGTCATTAAATATGATTAATTTTTCAATTATATATTGAAACACTTGAGTTCAAATTTTAGGCATCTAAAAAATACGATTACATAAGGGCAAACACTGTTTACATATGATCACCATTTGGATTGTGTGTTGCCCACGCATATTTGACTAAGTCAGCTTGAAGTTGGCGATTGATATCTACTGATCGTATTTGATGATGACGCAACATATAATCCTCTAGGGATAGGGGACTTGTTACTGGATTCAAATCCAGCGTAGCGCCATCTTGATCATAAATGGTGGCACAGACTCTACAAGGCACGATTTGATTAGTATCATCGTCGTATTCATCTCATTCGTCATTCACAACATTCGTCCTCCACAATCATATTGTGGATAGGACTATACATGTCAACATAATGTTTCCTATGTCCTTAGTATCCCATCCCCCTTTCGGGCTGCTTTATGATGGCAAAACGAGCTTGAGAATTCCGAACGCTCGTTCAATGTCCTTCCAATATGACTCTTGTAGTTTAGAGAATAATAACCTTATTTTCGGTGGGATCGGTTTCGAATGGCCTCTAACGTCGTTGATTTAGGATATATACCTTCTGCAAGATAGCAAGTCATAAAATAGTCGGTACAGTTTACCGTATATTTAATCTTTGGGGAAGATGCAGAAGTTAGGTTGTCGAATAAGGGTGAACGAACAAGGATGATGATAACATTTTGGGCATCGGGTACGCCAAAGAAGGCATGTTATATCCATGTGTCGGATGAAACCACTGCTTCAAGAACAATCGTGAGTTTATGATCTCAAAAAGTTGTCACTCCATGTGGTTGGACAATTTTTCCAGTTCCAATGCATACAGGCTAATGATCCGATCATTTCGGGAAACCCACGTTTATTCGTCTTTTTAGGAACATCTTAAAAATCATCGCCATTCGGGGCATGAATGTATTGCATCTTGTACATTCTCAAAATTGTAGCACAAAATTGGTGCATGATCAAGGCTTGATTGATCGTCATCGTCAATTTGTCCTGGTATTGTGGTTCTTGATGACACTATTGTGAACTCAAGGACGAGTTATTTCCAACCTTGAGCGACTAATGTAGGAGCATCCAAGATAATCTATATTTTTTAATAGTTTTTCGTGGTAATTAGGTTTCTTATTTTTAGTTATTTAGTTTCCTTTATTTTTGTGATTTAGTTTCTATAGTAGTCTAAGAATTATTCAGTTTTCTTAAGAGTCATTTTTCATTTCAGTTACTAGGATTAGAGTCCAATGAAAGAAGTTGTAATCTTCACTATTATCAGATATTAATTATTATAACTTTTTTGAAGGGAAAAAAAAAAAGAGATTTGTTCTCTCAAGAGTTCATGGGTGTCTATTTCTCGTGTTCTTATGCAAATTTATCTGATGGAACTTGTCTGCAGAATAATCGCTATTTTGCCCAACTTCAAAAAAAGAAGAGATCCACTGTTTGATGTCCCAAGAAATAAAAGGATGCTTTCGAAAATCCCATTTTCACTTAAAAGAAAATTTCTTCGATGTGAGGGAACCTAATGAATAAGTGGTCAATGTTTTCAAAAGGATGATTACAAAGCAAACAAGATTTATCCTCAAAGAAAAAGATCGATGGAGAAGAGTCTTCCCCGAGTGGGGATCATATCATTAAGTACTTTTCAAATTCAAAATTTAACTAGTATGAATCAGATCCATTTATGACCTGTACAAAATACCCCGTTTTTAATCCAACCCATTTTGGACCAGCCCGGACCCAGCCTAGCTTGCCCGTTTACCACTCTTAGTTTGGAGTGCGGGCTAATATAGAGTAGGGAGGGTTAGGGTTCGAGTCATGTTAGGTTCAAAATCATGGTAACAAGAGCCTTTGCGGATAAGGGAGTTAACAATGATGATATATTTCCAATTCCAAGATGCATTGTATTTGAGAGATTCTTACATAGACCTGGTCTATGAGATATTTCCTAGACCTTGTGGTTAAAAATACATCACATCATATATTATAATAATGGGGTATATTTTCAACCATCATGTCCATGAAAATTTCCTAGATCAGGTCTAAGTAAGAATGTTCATTATATTTACAAATAGTTGTGGAGAGCAGATTGATGAATTCGAGATCGAGATGAAAAAAGGGACCCACATTTTATCAGAGTTTTGCAGTGAGGGCTATATTCATGTCAAAAGATCTACTAGACCAATACGTCCAATCCACGAATTATGTATTTGAATGTTGGAATATAAAAAAAGAAACACGCGAAAATTCAAAACTGTAAATTCTTCTGTATAGTCTACTTTGGCGATTTATCATTAATGAAAATTTGCATGAATGAATTATGTTAGTGCTAGAATTAAAGTTGAAATTACATAACAATAGTTCTATTTGTGCATCATGATTTTGGCCCATTTAATTTCTTTAAAGGAAGCCACTAGCCTTATCAGACATTAATAGCCATCATACTGTTTCTAACTTTGTATGGTTACAACAACAGGCAAAGCTGGTCTACTGCTTTTGTCCGAAATGCAAAATCCAAAACTAAACAAAAAATAAAAAATGAAAAAGAACAGGTCATCAACTTGCACTTTTTGACAATTCCAGGTGGTTAGACATAAGTACATCATTTATCCTTTGTATTGGCCGGTGAAGGACAAGAAGTAGACCTTTTTTTTTTTTTTTTTTTTAAGTTCATTCTACTTTCTATTTTTCATAAACTTAAATTTATATAAACTTGATCTCATCCAATTCGAAGTCATGAATAAAGCTCAACAATCTTATGAAAAGAGCATGAACTACAAATTTGTTGTTCAGAAAGACAGAGAGCCATTCATTTGATATCTTCAAAGATATGACCAATACAATCAAGGAATGGTTGAGGATCAATAATGCCCTCAATGACCTACTTTTCAATCACTTTCAGAAATAATATTTCTTTATTACTTATTTATTATTTCATCCATCAAATGACATTATGTCTTAATTTTTTTATTTATTTTGTTTCCTTTCTTTTTTCAATGTTTTTTTTCTTTATTTCGGTTTCAATTTGGTTTCTTTATTTTTTCTTTCAATTTTTTTAATCTATTTCTATCTTGATTTTTTCTTTCTAATTTTTTTCAGTTTTTATTTGATGATAATTATCTCGTTTATTTTCGTTGTAGATAATTATTTCATATGGCGAGTAATTCTCCTTCAAATTCTTACTTGTAAAATTCAAGCTTACTCAACGGCTGCTTTTCGTGCTATTAAATTCGGAGTGGCCTCAGGTTGGAGTCATGTGATCTGGAAGGAGATTGTTCCACCGTTATTAAGGATTTCAGACCCATCATTGTCGTTCGGCCCTCTTGGTCATATTTATGATGATATCAATCGTTTATCTTCTAATTTGGAGTCCACGTTGTTCGTGATTTCAACATGGCTGTCCATGTTTTAGCTAAGTTAGCAGCTTCTGATTTTACTTTCCCATCTACTTTACCTATTTGTGTTGAGAATATTGTAATTTCGGAATATCCGTTTTGAATGCTATTTTTAGTTGTTTCTCAAAAAAAAAAAAATCAAGCTTACTTATGATGGGTAACTTTTTTTATATGGGTAATGGATGTATAAAGAAGTTAGGGTAATTATAGATTGAGAAATTGACGATATGAGTATGTGTCATGTTCGAATTTTTCGAGTAAGAATTTTAGAACTGGATTAATAATTTGTAAGGAAAATAAAAGAGATGATTATCACTAAATAAAAACTAAGACAAACTGTAAAAAAAAAATTGAAATAGAAATAAAGAAAAAAAATTGAAACAAAAATAGAAAAAACAAATTGAACTGAAATAAAGAAAAAAATTGAGAAAAAAAATGGAAGGAAGCAAAAGAAGTGAAAAAAATTGAAACAAATTGGAAAAAGCTAGACAAACACCAAATCTACTTTCTGAAATATAAAGTTATCATCTCTCAATTTTCACAAACTTTTCTCTAAAAATTCAAACAAACAACAATTTTCTTATCTCTATAAGAACCTATACGCACTCAACTTTGATTTGATATAAAATAATCCTCTCTTGCACAAAGTATCTCACATAACAAATATAATTTGACGTAAAGTTTTATACATCTTACACCTACAGCCTAAACTTTTCCAAAAAAAAGACTATATCCACCTTATTTCTCGAACTATTCTCCCAAAAGACAAACAAACAATATTACGAAAATCGAAATTATTCACAAATTCTCACCAACTTTTTACATAAACCTTCTAACATGGACGGTGGCTAAGGTAGCCACGAAATTTCCATGTTTAGCTGCAAGGACATGACTAAGTAGATTGTCTGGGTTAGGAAGAATCGTCCAGGATTAATAAGGAGAGTGACCCCAACTGTTCCTCTTGCTAAATCAAATAACTCAAACTTTCTATTAAAAAAAAGAAATAAATACGGAAAAAGGAGTCTTCTTGTCGGATTCTCTTTTCCGTCTTGACAAACACTAAGTCCAAATATTAAGTAGGTAGGAGTCGATAAGTAAAAAAAGGAAACTAGTTAAGCTCAATTTGATTTTTCGAGAAATAAATAAAAACGACATGATTTAGATTTATCAGATGAGATCTTGGAATTGTTAATCATGACCAAAATTTAAATGTGGTCTAATTATGTTTTTTTTTCTTTTTTTTTCTAAGATATGGTATTATATCATTATATTAGTCATTTTATTATATTTCCTCTGTTTCATTTATTTTGTTCTTTTAATACGGTCAACTGATCAACTTGATTAAATTTATAAAACTTATAATAAATAATTTAATTAATATATTTCACTAATAAGTTGATAATATTATATGACACCATATATATTAATATTTAAAATATATAATGCACGACAAATATAAATAATTTAATATGATAAATCACTTAAAATATTGAAAAATTTGACTGAATACTATAGCAAATTGAGAAAATATGTGGACGGAGGAAGTAAATCTATTAAATCGCTATCAAATAGACTATCAAAGTAAATATACTATTACTCCTATTACTTATTCTCCGGAAGATAATTAATTACCACATCCGTATATAGATATTCGTTAACCTTATTTGAAATGTTATAATCATACATTGCATGAGAAGCAAGAGACGGAACTAATAAAGGATGAGTTATTTTTTTATACTATATTATTTAGTTATAAGGAGACTAAAACAACCAAAAAACAATGGATACTGCACTTGATTGACTTCTCAATCATGAAATTTATCCATTCATTTCAATTGGGGTTCTTAACGAGTCAAATTCGGATTAGGCATGACTTATAAGTCAATAAAAATGATCTTTGGTGACAATCAATTGGGTTCTATGCACATATTTTCATTCACTTAGTTCAAGTATTGGGTTCGAACTAGCATTCGCCCCATTAACGATCCTACCTTCAATTATTTAAGGTTCCTTAACTCTAGATTTATGAGAATCTGAAACAAATTTTAAGTTTATTGATTATTATAATTAGTTATATATGTTGGCTTAATATTTAGGTTATGTCTAGTTCTTGAGGGGACAAAGATAAAATTGGTCCGATAACTTATTAGAGCTAGCAAATTTATCCTATAAGTATTTAGCTCGAAAATTTTACCCACTAATTAAGTTAATTTTTTTTTTAGATGGTAAATACATCTTTACATCAATCATTATATCAAATCAATTTCATCGGTAATAAAGAATATAGATAAACTAATTATAAAGGCTAGTAGTGAACTAAAGAAAATTGTAGTACTCCCTCCCTTTCTCTCTCAAAGAATAACAAAAGTTTACTTTTCTAACAAATTGTCTAAAACTCCCTGCCAAACCTAAAAGGAGGAAAAAATATGGGACGGAGGGAGTATTAAACTAGAGAAAATCAACATTTGTGGGGATTGAACCCATGACCAAGAGATCATGAAGCCCCATCCTTAACCAGTTGATTAAGGTCTTATCGCCACTAATTAAGTCACTAAATTGAAGAAAATTTGAGAATTCTTTTGGACCAACTGGATAATGAGTTTCAAGTGTAGGTTGTTGAGTTTTAATTGAAGAATTTTCATCGTGGTAAGAATGGGAAAAAGAATTAATTTTTTTTTTACAAAATCGCAATTAGGAAGATCATAATTTTATTTTTTTGTCCCAAATATCGATTAGGAGCCCTCTAAAAAGAAAAAAAAAATTAGATTTTCTTAACTCGTGGAAAAAAAATTTAGTTCAAAATTTTATTATCTTGCAAGTGAAGTTCACTCTCATAATTGAGCTGAAAAAGTCCTAATTTTGCTTCAATTTAGTGACTAACGAGGTAAAAATTATAGCCCGAATACATAAAAATTGCTTTAAATTTTATGTAAATGTAACACAAGTCTCAAAAAATTATATTTTGAAAAATGGAACATAAAAATTGCTTTAAATTTTTATGTAAATGTAACACAAGTCTCAAGAAATTATATTTTGAAAAATGGAACATATCATTGCTTGGATTTTGAAAGAAGTTACGGGTTGAATTTTTAATAACTGCTAGCCAAACTATTTCCAATTGTCCATAGTCCATATCTTTGGAATGGGCTTAAGAAGTTGGACGCGATTTCCTAATTTTTTTCCTTAGTTGATCTTTACTAGCTAGGGTTGTCAATGGGGCGGATTTCAATCCGGATTCGTCCGAATCCGGTCCGATTTATGAGGATAATTATCCGATTAGAGATTCGATGGACCTGATCCGATTATAAAGATTCGTAGTCCGAAACTTATGGAGCGAATATGGATTTAGGTCGATCTGATCCGTTAAAGATCCGTATCCGACAATAAATAAAAAGAAAAATATATAAATATTTTTTTATAAAAGTAAGTATCATTAATAATATTTCACCGTCAATTTAAGAAGATAGTAATTTATAACTCATTTATAAATTTATTTAAGACAATATTTTAATTCTACAAATATGAATATAGTAAAGAAACTTTGAACATGTGAGCTAAAACTAAATAAAATTGAAAAGTTAATAAACTCGTTTTAGGAAAAAATATTAATTTAACTTTTTAAATGAAAATTTATTGGATTCGAAAAAGATTCGATATCCGACTAAATCCGATCAAGATCCGTTGAATTCAAAAAATCTCGACCCGAGCACAATCCGAGCAAGATCCAAATCCGACAGGATTCGATCCGATATAAATGGAGCCGAATCTGGATGAGGCTGATCCGACCAGAATCCGGCCCATTGACAGCTGTAATCTTTACTATGCTTATTGGTTATTTATACATTGCATATAGATTTGATGATTATTGTATACCCTTGTATATATAATTTGGAAAATTAAAGAATAAAAGAAGATCAACATCATTAATGAATCATGCTAGCTAGGTTGGAAACTTCATATGTTTGCTGAATTGTTCAATTTAATTCCAGCCTTGAATTTGTTCTGAAAACCATGATGAAAAGAATATTAGTTCTATTCTTTCTTTAACTTGGAGAAAGGTTTTCTTGCGAAAAATCAAGTTGATAAACGATTTATTCTTCACGAGGAGAAAGGCATTTGTTTCAAATAAACTGTCAAATTTAGTTTTTACAAATTGTACGAAGTAGCTAAGTTTAGTTTTGAGCATGTAATTTCCACTTAATGTAGACACTAAAAGGCGAACATTATACCTCGGATAGTTTGTTAAAGTCGATTCAAGAGAACAAACAATGGCTCAATGTCATGTTTTTTTACCATGTACGTAGCTAGTCATGTCTATCGTTCTCATGCCTTTTTCTAATTAACGAGAAATGAACCGCAGATGCACTATATATTATTCATCATCAACTATTTTTTCACCATTTTGAACCATTTAAAGTAAAAGGAAGTTATTGCCATAATTACGCAGAAGAGTCGCTCATTTTCGCCCATTTTTTGTTTCGTTATGACAAGATGTCCTACTTTATTACATGGCATAAAGTGCTTATTTTTGTAGCATTGCTTTCCCATATGTAAGGATGCTCCATTACAAGAAAGTCGATAAGAAGGAACAAACGAAAAGTACACATCACTTCTGGTTTAAGGTCAGTAAGCAATTTTTCGAGGGATCACCAAACATATGAATCTTCGATTTATCTTCAAAATCTTTAAATGCTGATGATAATATACAATAAGTGCTCACTTTGATTTTCTTTAACATTTCTTTAGACTATGTATTAAAAGCTTCCACCAACTTTTGTTCTTGTGCATCTTTGAATTGGACACATAAAGAAGCATCATAGGAAACTATACTCATTGCAATAAGGATCTATCAGCTGTGCTTTAACTCTGTTATCCAGAATTAGTAAGATCATTATGATCCAAATCATCAGAATCTAATCAGAACAAGATTAACGATCACAAATATTCGTTCTTTTACATTGTGAGATTTGGTATATATATAATCTGTCGACTAAAATTCTTAAATTTTTCAGTGGTGCAACTAGCCAAAAGGTTGCTCCTTTGGAAAAAGAGAGAGTGGGGTTAGTTAGTCATTTACCGAAAAAGCTTGTGGCCATGGTGCTATGTTGGGTTGAAATTCTTTGGTTAGTGGGTAGGACCTAAAAAAATTTGCAGAAATGATGCTGGTTGAAAATACCATTTTCAAGATTCTGTCTGGAACAACATTAATGGAAATTATAGTGGCCTTGCTGCCATGATCCGCTGAGATTCGGTCATTTGTCGTTCCGATTCGTTATGAAAAAAATGAAATTATGGGTGAAATCGAGTGGTGTACTAACTTATGATTGCTATGAAAAATGGCTTTGCACTAAGAACTTGTGGATTTGCTTGACCATAACACTTATTTTCAACTAAAGTAGTTGAAAATAATACACTTTAGATTCATGTTCTAATGTCGAATTTAGTGTTAGCATTATGAAGTGATCTCATTATTATTATTGGATTAAAGTTCTTTACTCTACTTGATTAGGGGGAGGACATTAGTTTTACATCAACTTTTAGGAAAATCTAATGTCACAATAATTCGAAAACCCCTATTAAACTTCTTTTTAACAACTTTAAGGTGCATTTTAGGTTAGACATTAACAAGAATCAAACTTCTAAGTTGCAATTCAACAGCTTGGGAATTCGTAAATCGAAATGCCTACATAACAAGTTGACAATGAATGATGCCAAAATTAGAAAAAATACAGCAGAGAACTAATATATAGGTACCACAATGATGTTTCCAAATAAATAGTAATTCAATTATTAGCAATTTGTCATGAACAATAATGGTATTGACAGCAGACTAACTTCATCTGCTTCATCGAGAATCCCGAACAAGCATTTGGCAGTTGACCAAGTATGCGTTCGGGTTCAAGGTTTAAGACATCTATATATGTACCTAGTACAAGTTTCTGAATCTAATGATGTCGGGTGGGATGCATCTCAAAAATCGAGTCATGATGTTGTAACCGGAGTCCGTACGAATTAATCCTCTCCATACGATTTTCATGCAGATTTGGGCCAAATGAAGGACTCTCTTGAAAATCACCAACCATTAAACTACTATTTGGTGCATTGAACCCCATCATCTCTCCTCGATTTATCATGTTAGGATCGTATGTTGTCTCAATTACACCCTGCTGAGAATGCACGATCAAGCTCGATTTATCTGGCGATTGACGTCTATCTTTCTCTGGCGAACTAGACTTGTTTTCGTTAAGATCAACAGTTGTGATATCATGAATACTTGATCTTCTCTTATCTTTCCCTCCGGATAATTGTCTAATAAAGTACTTTTGAGCATGACTAGCTACTTGAGTCGGAGTCCTCGTCGTTACAAAATTCCGAGAAATATTCCTCCAATCCCCTTTTCCATACTTCTTTAGCCCCAAAAGAAATTGCCTGAATGAAGGAAAGAAAGCATAAACTCTAAGAAACCTCGACTTTTTCATATCGCTCGTTTAATGATTTTTATGGAAAAAGAATAGGGTTAACGCTCATTAACCCCTTGTGATATGCATAATGTTCAGGTCATATTTTTTTTCTAGGAATGTTAGGGAGGCACTGCAAGTCTTTATAAGAATATAGGGAGGTAAAATTCATTTTTTTTAAAATTCAAGGGGTAAATTGAACATTATGAATATTGCAGGGGTAAATTATCATATTTAACTCCAAAAAATATAATGTAAATTTTGTTACCTATGCTCTTCTTCAGTCCAAGGCACACCTTTCTTCCTTTCGTGATCCGAAATCCGGGTCGAGGAGTTCCGTTTGCCATCGGGACCGTACAATTGTTTCAAGCAGTCGTAGCTTTGATTATTCGACCACTCCAATTTGAATGAATTATTTGTGTACCCTGGTATAGGTACTAGTCCAGCTTCTATATCAGTAACATCTTCTACTAGTTCCATGTACTGTTTAATCACATCGCTTATCGTCTTTCCCGGGATCATAGCTGCCACATTGTGCCACCGATCGGGAGTATCTTTATCGAATAACGCAAGAGCATTTTCAAATCTTTTGTTCTCTTCAGCTGTCCAGTTTGTTGTTGTTGTAACCTTATTCTCCTCAAACAACCAGTTTGATGATGTCCTCAGATATGATGTTGATGATTCAAGTCCCAATTCTCTGTTCATTGCCTCAAGTTCATGAAAAATGATGTCAAATTGATGTAGAAAAAGAAGGGAATTTTATTTATGAAGAGATGAGTATTAAGCCAAGCATTTAAGTGGAATCTGAATACTGTTTGACAACATGGTAAGGAGGAATCTTGAAAAAGGCTGTCTGAAAATTCAAGAAACTGTTGTAAAAAAAAAAAGTAGATCTTGTTTAATTCTTTTTAACTTTGGAACAAAGGGTAGACTACAGAATTGATCAAAATGAATAACAAAATGAAGGAAATTAAAAGGATGAAAAAAATTAAGTAAAATTGGCACAGTAATAAGAGATAAAGATGGTGGCTTTTGAGATTAAAGATGTAAATCTATGTATTTTTTCAGTTATTTGTACTTGTTTATTTAAGAGGGAAGGATTTGGATTGCAAAAACAGAGTAAAATAAAATGTAATGAAAGGTTGTTTGTGAATGATTGGTTGGGAAGGTGTTGTGTGTGGGGTTGAAGCTGACTAAAGGCTTTTATTATGTAAGAGAGAGAGAGAGAGAAAGGGAGTTTGTCTGAACAAATACTGAAAAAGACAATCTGTCATTGCTGTTGTATTCATATGGGCACAAATGTAATTGCCTTAAAAAGATGAGGTAGCTTTTTTTTTTTTCTTAACTTAGGAGTTAATGATAATTTCCACGGCCTGTGATATTCGTTCAATTTATTTTCATGTGATTTGAAAAAAGACATACGAGTATTATCTTCTTGTAATTTTATTTAAGTTTCACATTATCTCCCTGATATTTTTATATGTGACACTTTACCTCCCTATTTTGTGATCATGTGCAATTTACCCCTTGTGTTATGATAAGTGTGATAATTTACCCCATATGTTATAATAATTTTTTTCATGTCCACTCTTAATTTCGATAATTAAGTTACACTCTTCGACTGAAGGAGGTAAATTGATTCTTTAAAATTTTCACAAGGAATAAAGTGCTATTTTTCTAAATAACATGAAAAGGAGTAAAGGGTAAATTACCATTAGCCCTCAATTAGGTAGTAGTAGCTTTGTTAATAATTATATTTACATTGAATATGACTTAAGAAATTTCAGTACATAATAAATCATTTTGGCTTCAATGGTTTAGTTTACCCTTTTCTCAAAAAATAAAAAAAAAAATGGTTCAGTTTACCCTAAGCTATACCTAATCCTAGGATCGTGTTTAACTAATAGTCTAATAGTGTTAGAGAGATTTTTGCATTTGTTTTTGCTCTTGGTGTATGTATAAAGGTTGTAATTTTGAGAATGATCGAACTGACTTTTCATTTCAGTGTCCAATTTTGGTTTAACGCGGAATGTTAAATTATATGCAAGAAACTAAAATTTGTTTGTATGGCTGTTAATATGTCGAATTTGTGTGGGATAAATCTTGGTTCCAATTCAAATCCATTTATATCGCGTCAGATAAAAATCTTGTTCAGATCTGAAATCTATAACTCAATTAGGTCATACTCGTTGTACGTCAAATTTCAAATCTTTTTTTGATATAATAAACTAGGGTTGAACACGTTCGGGAAACCGCCCGAACCGAATAGGACCGATTATCGAACCGAAAATACGAATTTTCAGGACCGAGCTGACTAGGAATCGAAAATTCGATCCGGTTCGGTTCGAACCATTTAGGACCGAATGCTCACCGGATTAAGATCGAACCGTGAAAATTTTGATTGTTTGTTAATTTTTTTGGACTGAATTGAATTGAACCGGACCAAATCGTTACATTTCTTGGTAAAAAAGGAAAAAAATTTTGAAATTGAAAAACCGTGGACCGGACCGTTCGATTTTTTTATCGAACCATAGATTTCCAGGACCGAATTGACCAGGAACCAAACTTCGATCCGGTTCGGTCCTGATGTGTCCAAATTTTGTATCCGAGGGCAATTAAGAGATTACACTAAGTTGCATAAATAAGAGATTTGTAACGTCTTTATCATAAACTCTTGTAACGTCTGTAACGTCTTTGTATTTATTACTTGTAACGTCTTTCCTGAAAAGGCTATTATACCCCTGTATGTACCTATAAATAGGTCGCCCTATTTTCGAACGGAACTTGAATTCACTATTACAATTACAATACAATTTTTCTCTCGATATAAGTGTGCAAACCTTATTTTATTATTGTGATGTTGTTATAGATCGAAGGGCTTATTCCATCTTTGCCCCGAACATTTTTATACAACATCATAATTGGCGCCGTCTGTGAGAAACGACTGGTCTGCATCAGTAGAGGAAAAAAAACTATTTTTGGAAGAAATTTGCTACGAGCATACCGAGCCCAAAACCCATGCCAACTATTTTACAGGTCAATTCTGATTGATGAAGATTTTTCCAAGAAAAATCACACGACAAAAATAAATATTCATCCTCCAAACATTTTTGTACATGTGCCACCAAAAATATTTGAGGAAATCATTGCAATAAAAAAATCCTTCAATCACAAAATAATTTATGAAAATTCCTTCCACCCTCTTTGTATCAACACAGTAATTGCACTAATCCAATTTTGAGAAATGAAAGCCGAAATCTTAATTTATGCAAGCCTATAACAAATTAATTTCTCCAACCAGCCTTTGCGATATCTACCACCAGAACAATGGGCCATCGATTCACCTGCCGACCAATTTCCCAGAAAATTGGTGCAAAGTTGACCCTGAAGTATCTCAACATTGCAAAACTACACAAAGGACTTGGTAAAATTTACATTTTATGTCTTTCAGTTAAAAGTTTAGTATATTATTTACTTATGGACGCATGAAACCAATAATAAATGAATCTCTAAAACTACAAATGGTAAACCAATGGTCTCTTCGCGATCAAGAAGGGTAAATTGATCATCCCTAAAAAAGTAAAGGGTAAATCGATCATTGTTCAACGATAAAAAAAGGGTAAATCGGTCATCCCTAAACGATCGAGGGTAAATCGGTCATCTCTAGAGATCAAAGGGTGAATCGATCATCCCTCCGCAAAATGCTAGGGGGTAAATTGGTCATCCTTTAGCGATCAAAAGGGGTAGTCCGGTTGTCTCTCGGCACCAAACAAAAATAAATAAATAAAGAAAGAAGGAGACAATAACGACAACGTCGATAGAATACTATCAAAGTCAAAACATAGAACAGCGTGAATCAAGTTACATTTGTGGCTGAAATTTAAATTTATTTTTACTACGTTTACTTTCAAGTGATAATATTTGACCACACAAATTTGTGTTTTACATGCAATTATGGCTTTGGGAGGCAACTTTTGACAAACACATATCTCAAAGAAGAATATTTACTCCATATAAGAAAGAGCAGCCAAAGAAAAGGAACATCACTACTCTTCACCAAACTTACAAGGGGAGCGTGTCTAAGCACTGTACTCTTTTTCCTTCCTACAAGTTTTTGTCTCAATGGGTTTTTCTTGGCAAGGTTTTAACGAGGCAGTGTCACATGCTTATTTATCACATATGGAGGTATGGAGTAGGTAGCTACAATGCTCAGATACTTGAATCAAGTTTCGACAATAAACGTTCGCGTAATTATTCCCGAAACTGGGGGGCAATATGATGTGTCCAAATTTTGAGAGATTACACTAAGTTGCATAAATAAGAGATTTGTAACGTCATTATCATAAACTCTTGTAACGTCTGTAACGTCTTTGTATTTATTACTTGTAACGTCTTTCCTGAAAAGGCTATTATACCCCTGTATGTACCTATAAATAGGTCGCCCTATTTTTCCGAACGGAACTCGAATTCACTATTATAAAATTGCTTTTGCTCAATCGTGATTTTCATGGTGTTTGGCCCCAAAGATCATAATCGCTTTTGAGATCTCGAGAAGCAAAAAATCAACTTATTTTAGAAGCTGCTAAAGTGTTACTTTTGCAAAAGCTATTATACAAAAGCAATTATTCTATAATTAATTTTTATTATAATCAATTATTATTAAAATCAATTTTAGTAAAATTAATTCTCCTATAATTGCTTTTCGAATCGCTAGACCAAACTCACCCTTAATCATTAACTAGTTCAGGTGTTCAAACATTATTCATAATTAATTGAACTCCATATAAAAAAGACGAAATCTCAATGAAATTAATTCCTACTTGTAAGTATCTTTATGTCATGCTGTTAAATTTTGGTAAAATAGTTTTGAGGATAAAAAAAGTATATTTGAAAATGAAGTCTTTTTTTGTGTAGTTTTATGTCATGCTGTTAAATTTTGGTAAAATAGTTTTGAGGATAAACAAAGTATATTTGAAAATGAAGTCTTTTTTTGTGTAGTTTTATGAATAAAACTTTTGATAAGGCACTACAAGAAAACTGGGCTTCACCTACGACAGATTTCGTTGGTGAAGCCTTGATTTCCGTTGGTATTCATGCGTAGCGACGCTTTTTTTCCGTTAGTTGATCCGTAGGTGAAGGCCCCGTAGGTAAATGAAGCAACGGTTTTTTTTCCGTTGGTAAATGTTGCAACGGTTTGTTTTTGTTGGTATTTTTGTTGGAAAAAGCGTCGGATGAACGATCGGGCCCGATTATTTTTTGCGACAATTTTGTTGTTGGAAATGCGTAGGAAAGTTACTAACTGATTTCCAACGGCATAAATATGTCGGTATTTTGTCGCCAATCGGTTGGAATCATTCTGACGGATTTAGCATTGAAATGTTTCCGTTAGTTTATTTGTCACTAATTTGAAGGAAATCAGTTGGAACCTAGTGCACGTGTCACAATGGAATTAGGCTTCATTTATTTTTGCCTTGTTCAATAGAAAAGTACAATATAAATTATTAATGGCATTATGATTAGAAGAATAAGAAACAAAGTCATCTTATGATTGAAAAGGAGGTCTTGCTTATTGTTTATGATTAAATTAGCGAAGGATTAGTGTATTAATTAACGATGCTTAAAACACTAATCTCGGACTAACAAACAATAAAAAAATAGCATTCCAACACCCTCTCACGATCAATTTTACTCGCACACGGTCCAAACAATAATTAAAAATTCCTATTTTTCCATAGTTTTCTTCGTTTTACTAAAATTTATGTGGGGATGAGTGTTGACCTCAGCTATATAAATTTTGTGGATTAGATGAAAGAAAAAATGCATATCAAATATTATGAAAATTGAAAGGTTCAATGTACTTATTGTACGATGCAGAATTCAGCAGAGTACCAATAATTTATAGGATTTAAATAGTGTATATTTCCTGTCACATGCTCCTTTAGTTGATCTTTATTTTTTTTGAGTATGTATATGTGGGAATTATTGGCCAATGAAAGGTTAGTTTTCAATTATTGGATCTAAGTATTAAAAAAATGATGTAAGTGGTGGCATATTTAAATATTTGTTTTTTTTGCAGCTGTTACAACTTGGAGCCATAGCTTTTCCTTCCAAATAAATCATATTTGAATATAATTTTCATTCCCCATATATTCCTTTTGAATTATTATATTGATGGGCAAGAAATTCATAGTAACATGGCATATTAGGCAAATTTGATCTATTGGTTTCTTCCCCTTTTTTTTTCTTTTTTCTATGAAAGAGGAAACTAACTTTATATATTGCATATTAATGAAATTTAAAACTAACTCGAACTTTTCATGTGTATTTTCATTTTATCATGATTGGATATTTTGCCTTGTTATTTGAATCTTGCATATGATAAAATGTAAAATATGAAGTATTATATTTCAACTAAAATAAATTTCGTGAAAAATGCAATAGAAAAAGGCTTTGCCCATTCCTATAAGATGGAGAACTTATTGGGTTTTGAAGTTACTTCATTAATATGTGGTGGGTGCTCATTGGAAATGAAAGTCATTGGAATAATAATAGTAAGAAAAAGTTAAGTTAGACTTACTATAAGTGGAAAGATTCTTGTTTACCAAATTTCATTACCAAAAAGTGCAATGTAGTTGAGTTGGTGTGGTGTGCTCATGTGGGCTCTTTTACTGGTTGGAATACATAGGAAAAAAGAAAAATGATCTAGTCTAACGTATTTAGCTCAATTGCAAAGCAAACAAATATTATTTGGGCATGAGTTTGGGTAGATTTCGACCCAAATTTCAGGTTTCAGTTAAGGTCGAGACATGTCGAAATTTACTTTAGGCTTCTAAAATTATTGATTTGACATCTATAACTAGATTTATTTGTTTGTTTTTCAAGGGTTTAATCTCTTTCGAAGCGCGTCAGACACAATAAGTGATAATCTCTACCAATAGGGATTCGAACATGAGTTCGCTATTTTGTAGTGACTAATCTCTTTCACTAGACCAATCAATTGTTGGTATCTATCACTAACTTTTAACTCCAATGAGATTGTTGATTTGACGCATACGACATACTTGTCTCCTCCACGTTAACAACTAAACCCCAATCTATATCATATCTTAAATTTTCGAATCTACTAACTATTACTCTGATTTTATTAATATTTATGATCTCAATATTTTATTAAAATCATTGTGCGAAACTCTTAAATCAATTTTGAAAACAAATCGGAACCGAATAAATAAAACTTTTCCAGAATAGCAACCCAAAGTGACTTTCCAATAAGTTTCTTTTCTCTTCTTCTTATTTTTTTCTATGATTATTTTTCGAAACTTGGCAGATTTAGGTGGTGTATTCAAATGATTGAACTTTTACTTAAATTAGAGATTTTCGAAAAATCACTTAAAAGTAGTCGAGAATAGAAAGTAGGAGGTGCATGCATTTTAAGAGGAAAAGTTATTTATTAGATAGTGTTTGCAGATTAAGAGAAAAAAAAGCCACCAAAAACTAGAAGCAACCCCTCTATGCTTCTTCTTTTTATCTTTTTTAGCTTTTTTTAAAGAATCTAATGGAGAAATTAAAATAAAAAATACACCATTAAATATTTTGATGAGAAAAAAAAAACGAAAAAGTGATTTTAGCTTTTAAAAACGCCACCTCAGTCCAATGAGAAAAACACAAGCCCTTGCCAAGAACTGCAGGCTATCATTTCCAAAAGCCCAAATTAATGCCCATTGGCTATTTCCTACTTGTTGAACTTTGGGTTTCAATGAGCAGGGCCCAATATAAAATCCCCATTATTTCATAAATCTTTCAATCTTTTCCAAACGAAGTAACATGTAAAATTGAAAAATGACTATTTCTGTGAATAAAATATTCCAAGAACTTTTATATAAAATCACAAAAAATAACACATAAAAGATATAATTATTGACTTCTAACTTGAGCAAAATTCCTTCACTCAAGAAACAAATAGAGGCTCTCTCCTTTTTAGTTCCTTGTTTGCTTCTTCAACTTGAACATTACTCTCAATTCGAAAAATTATAATCTCGTTCAAATTCAACATTTGGGTAGATCTTTAGGTGGTGGCAAAACAGACTGATTCGGGCCCTTTCCATCGTCCACCAAGAACGCCATTTTTAGACCCCATGTCGTGTGCACTTCTAAATGACAATGCATAAACCAAACTCCTACAAATTCAAATTTATATTAATCATAAATGATTTAATTCGGGTACGCATTCAAATGGAGTTAGTAACAATTTATTTTTTCGTTTTCGAGATAGATAATTTATCTCGTAGTAAAAGAAGAAATTAGACCACATCCAGGTCTCTCATAAAAAAAATCACTATCCTGTTTAGTCTTTCAAACACTTTTTTTTATCATATCTCAAGCAGGTAAATTACTAAAGAATATTGAATATATCAGTGTTAAAATTACCTTTTCAACATAAAAATAGAGTTCGGGTTACATTTTACCCATGTGAATATTGTTGTCCTTTAAGGCCACGAAGGAATAACATGCATATATTTTATAAATAGAAAAGTAAATTGTCAATTACTAATTTACCTAATTAGCTAAAAGTCAATTTTTTTTATAATTTAAAAAAAAACAAAAAAAGAAAACCATTGATTGTATAGAAAGGAAACATAGTAGTAATATTTTACCTGGATTATCAGCAAGGAATCTAATGGCCACCCATCCGCCAGATGGCACACCCACGGTATTCCTCTCCACCGGATCCACTAGATTAAACTTCTTCGGATCCGTACTCGAATTAAAATTCCCTAATCCCCGACCGACTACAAAGAAATTAAACCCATGTAAATGAACAGGGTGATTTTCCGGTGCAATTACCCCTGTATCCTGCAAAACCACCTGCACCGTAGAATTATACGGCAACCTATAAACCTTGGTCCCACTCGTCGTCGCCAAATTACTCGGCGGGCTGCCCGTATAATTAAACGGGACCTTCGGGTTACCCGGAAAATCAGTACTAAAAACGCCCTTAACATTAAAAACATGTGCCTGTAACAGAGCAATTGTGGGCATCACAAATGTCACATTATTTACCGACGCAACCACCCGACTCCCATTACCCGCTTTGCAACTCGGGCACGGGTTAATCCCCAACCCGATCGCGAAAAACAGAGACCGGTCGATTTTCTGTGGGACTTTTGCTGGGTATTTTTTGGAATTTAAACTTTTGAGTGAGTTTGTGAAATTGTTCGCGATTGAGGTCGCGTTTCGGGGAGGTGGGATCGTGAGTGTTGTTGGGGAATTCGTGAGTGTGCCGGAGTAGTGTAATGTTGCGGTGGCGGTTTTGTTGTCTACGGCTACTATTGCTGTGTCCATGAAAGGAGATGCGGTGACGATGTATTTTCCGACGCGTTTGTCGGCGGTGATTAGGACGTTGGTGGTTTGTCCGGGGGCGATTATGACTGTGTCGATTTTGAAGGGCTTTACATATGTGGCGTCGACTTCGACGACTGTGAGTTTGTGGTTTGCGATTTTGAAGAAGAGTTCTTCGTTGAGTGCAGCGTTGATTAAACGGAGCATGTAGGTTTTTCCGGGGGACACTTTTAAGTTGAAGGCATCTGCAGAAATTTAATTCGCTATTAATTGATTGATAATGAATTAATGATGATTAAAATGAATTCTCTTTCTATATTTGGAAACTTTTGGGATGGTAATAATTTTAATAGGATAGTCTAAATAAAATTATTTTTTTTTTAAGATTTCGAGGGTTATTTAAGTCTTGTAATTCTAAAATGCGGATATTTTAACTTTGATTGTTACTTTAAACTTACTAGTTTTTTTTATGTGTTTTGAGAAAATATAGATATTAGTATTTTTTTTTGTTAAATTCGTTTTGTGTCAATAATGTTGGATTGTATACACATGTTGATTAATATAGGGGATCATTGAGTTGAACGTGTTCGAGTTTGACCTGTGGAAGAACAATTGGAGACAGAGCCAGGGTGGCCATTGATTGTGTGAGCATCAGATACATTTGGAGCCAGTCCGGATTTTAGAGCCTCATTGATGACGGCTTCAGTGTCTGATTTCCACCATTCAGCTATAAATCGGAAAAAAAAATTAACAATTAGACTAATGTAAATGAAGGCACTCAAGACTACAAAATATAGAAACTTCAGTTTCATTGTCTCACCTAAGACAACAACTGCCTCGTGATCGGGTTTTGGGAAAGGATATGGGACACCAAGCTTGGGTAAGATGACAAGGGCTCCATGGATGGTCGACCGCAACCATAGAATATGTGCGTGCCACAAGAGTGTACCTCTTTGGCCTGTGATTGTAAAGTTGTACACATAGTTTTGCCCTGGTTGTATAGGACACTGCGTAATATAGGCAGGACCATCTGCCCATCCGGTTCGGAGCTGTCTAATTCCATGCCTATAATCATCGCCATTAATAAGAATGTGAACTTCAATTTTACCCATATAGGGATCGTACTTACTTAAGTCAATTTTATATTATCTTACCAATGGATCGAAACATTGTACTTGACATGATTGACGACCTTGATGAGCACTGTATCATCCTCCCTTGCGTAGATAGTGGGACCCGGGAACTTTCCATTGATGGTAGCGATTGATTTTGTTGAACACAGACGAGTGGTGTTTTTCATAACCACCTACACATATAATAGATATTCTCAAAGTTATTTTAAACTTATTTACGTTATAAACATTCTAGGAAATTGATCGTGAAAATGTTCATTCTGTTAGTTAATTAAAATGTATCTAGGTGCAAAAATATAATTTTTACCCAATCCAATGAGTCATATCTTCAAAATTATTAATATAATTAGTGGTAATTAGAAAATCTTGGAATAGACATATGGTTGTACCTTCCTCGTGTTTATAATTATTTTTGCTTGCAGGCCAACAAACACAACTAATCGAAATTAATTTATGTCTAGCTCGTCAACCCATTGGTTTTGAAATCACTTTCTGAATTAGCATTTGCCAGCCAATGCATTGAAAAATCATGCATACATAGTAATATATTCTTTTTTCATTATCACTATACGTGAAGATTAAAAATTAAATGATAAAAAAAATGATCGAAAAAGAACTATAACAAAAAGTTAACTCACCTCAACCCAATGGAATAAAACATGAAATACAAATTCAAGAACTTGAAACATAAGAAATTAAGGGTCCTTGCAAACTCACATTAAACTTGTAATGACGAACTCTGCATTCGACAAAAACCGGATACAAACATGCTACGATGATTAACGTCCGAACCCAATTAGAATCCATAATTGTACGTACTTTTCCTTAATTAATTGTGTGATTAAGGAAAATGGAGATGGGTTTTGTTGTTTCCCAAAGTTGATATATATTTCAAGATTGTTGTACTGAAAGCAAGAGTGGCTAACGCACCATTATATAGGTGACATATATTTAGTTGCTAGCTGCCATAACGTCGTTATACATTCGTTAGGTGAAGCAATAGATCCTTGAAACATAAGCACCCCATATTAGGAAAAAATAAAGCATTAATTAATCCAATGTCATGTCTTATTCGTTAGATAAGTATACATAAGATAAACGTAATTTTAATTTAATGGGTTAAATACAATTTACTCCCTTAAAGTATTGGGGTGGTACCAATTACCCCCCTAAAGTATCAATTGTAACATCTACCCGCCTCTGTTATAATATTGAACATTTTATCCCAAAATTACCCCCGCCGCTTTTATAACAATAATTTTTTTCTTTATCAATTTAACAAAAAAGAAAAAGAAAAATATTTATGAATTAATCAATTCAACAAACAATGTTATGTTTCATTTCTTTCATGTCTTTCGTTTCATTCGGTTTCCTGGTCTCAATTATTTTCTTAATTTTCATCTAATTTTTTCCTTTATTTCCATTTCAATTTGTTTCTTTATTTATATCTCAATTTTTTTCTTTACAATTTGCAATTTGTCTCGAATTTTATTTGGTGATAATTATCTCATTTATTTTCGTTACAAATTATAATTCAAAATTTTGAGTAATTTTCCTTCTAAATTTTACTTGAAAAATTCGAACTTGACTCAGACTTGTATCGTTAATGCATCAATCTAAAATTACGCTATTTTCTTTATATATCTATTACTAATCAGAAGTAAATTTAATACCAATATAATAATTACCAGTAGTATGAGTCTGTGTCAAACTTAAATTTTGCGAGAAAGAAAATAAAGAAGATTAATCAACAATTTGAATAATATTCGTACCAAAAGGAAAAAATAAATAAATGAAGAAATTGAAACATTATGTTGTTTGGTTGGTGGATGGATGAATTCATATTTAATAAAGAGACAATTTTTTTTTTGATAAGTTAATAAAGAGTTTTGTTATTATGAAAGGGGCGAGGGTATTTTTGGAATAAAAACTCAAAACTATAATAGAGGGGTGTAAGTGGTAGAAATGATACTTTAGGAGGTAACTGATACCACCCCTATACTTTAAGGGGGGAAAGTGTATTTCACTCTAATTTAATTAATTAGGTAATAAATATGTGTGACATATTCAATCTATTAATCATTACTTTACAATTGACTAAACATTCTATTGTTTAATTACCTTGGGTGCAATTATAAGAAAATAAATAAGGAGAATGCATGGATTAGGGGTAATGCAAAGCTTAATATCGGAATCTTTATTAATTAATGCTATTCAATATATGACTATTAATTTTAAAAATATTTATCAAGTAATTTCCGAAAAAAGAATATTTATCGGGTAAGAGATGTGAACAAGAAAGAGTACTATTCAAGATTAACTAGCTAGGCTGTATTGAAATCGAAATAGCAGTTGTAAGAGCCCTTTCACGTATATATCAATCGCTAATGAAATTGTTTGAAAGCTAAGATATATAGAAGCAGTAAATTAGCCAACCATGCGTAACAAATTAATTAATAATTAAAAAAAAAATCATTAGATCAATAGAAGTCAACTGATACTTTTAAATTAATCTTGATAATCATGATGTGTATACAATTACAATTCATTTTTCATGTGGCTGGAGATAAAAGACCCGTTAGTTAGAAAATAAATAATTTTTAAAAATATTGGTCCAACTCTAATGATTTACCACGTACTATTGGAGTTGTTAAAAATATTCTTATAGTTTTTAAAAATGAGTGTTAAAATTATCCTTTTGGCCCATGAAATGTAAGAGATGTGTGTACATGACATTTCTTCAATAGTTCACACGACGAATTTGTTAAGTTTGAAAAGGAGTTTGGCTCGATCACAAACATGTTAGCTATATTAAGGGCATTCGGGTCAAATTTTTGGACGATCAAGTCAGTATGGATGTTGTAAGAACTCGAGGAAATGAATACTTGAAAATATAACAAAATATATACATTTTCTGATTGAATGAACGATGTATTTGTATTGTTTTAAAATGGAGTTAATTAACAATCTTTTGGACTCACAAAATATTAGAGATAATACAACATTTTACAGCAAAATATATTATAAGTAATTTGAAGAAGAAAACGAGATATCTTTTCTTATTGAACAATGTCTACAATTTCACATATATAAGGAGTTCAAAGCCTCTTGGTCTTCCAATATGAGATTTTTTTTTTTTTTTTGGTTTTTCAAGGGCTTAATCCCTTTTAGGCGCGTCGGACACATAAAGTGGGAACCTCTCTCAACAGGGATTCGAACCTGACTCCGCTACTTTATAGTGACTAGTCCCTTCCACTAGACCAATCACTTGTTGGTTCCCAATATGAGATATATATGTTCCCACAAAGATCCACTTATAATTTTGAAATTTTTCCAACAACTAATGCATGTATGTTATTTTTAAAATTTCATTGATTACAATTTACAACACATACATATATATACAAATAACTAATTAAAAGTAGTATTCATATAAACTAGTCCAGGATAAGTGAATTTTAAGCACTTAATTTGACATGCGGTTGGAGCTATCAAAATATTTTTAAGGGCACATTTGACCCCCTCATTGGTAATCACTTATGGTATTATTTTTTTTGTATGTTTGACTCTTATTATCATAATCACCTTTTGAGAATTTCAATTTTAGAAAATCATTTTGTCCAAAAACACAAAAAATTAGCTTTTGCAAAAGTAATAATACAAAAAAAATTATAGAAATTCATTATATAAAATCAATTAATGTAAAAAAAAATTAATTGTAGGCCAAATTCAACTCCTAATTTCCTACCTTGAGATTTCAGAAAGTAACTTCTATAGCTTTCTGTATTGGACGGGAACTTACTAGGGTTGGTGGATTAAGTTAAGATAAGTTCCAATTTCATGATGGGTACAACAAATAGACTTTATAGTTGAAATAAAGGCCATAAGATTGGTACAACAAAAAAAACTTTATAGCTCAAATAGAATCATAATGAAGCATGCAAAAATAATAAAATCCATTGTCAAATGTTTTCCAAACATAGACCGGACACGGTAAAAAGTCATGAAACGACACGTACAGTTATTTCTTTTATTCTATATATCTAATATATATAGATTTATTTTAGATTTATTTTTATTATTATTATACATATAAAAATATAAAAAATACCAATGTACTGTTGTTTACTGAGAAATTTGCTCTTAAATCGTGGCATTATACATATACAAATAAAAAAAGTAAACGTTCATAACACACACACAAAAAAAAAAAAACTTAAATTTTTTGTTTAAAACTTCAATGTCTTGCTCGAAGCTTCAATTTCAAACTTTCAATTCTCAAAAAGAACTTGTACTTAAGAAACAAATTCTTTTGACAAACTAAAATACTATGTAACTTCTTTATATTCCAAAAGATAATTAAACTCTTTTAGAATCAAAATCTTATTGCACCATATATACCTGTTTGTTAAAAAGTTCCAATAGTCTTGATATGTTAGATACTAGTAATTATTTTCATAACGTGTCAGTTTAATATTGGCGAATGCATTGGGCTAAAAGACTTGACAATTTGATTTACCACTCGATCTGGAGCTAGACGGCTGAAGCCTTTGCAACTAAGGAAGCTATGATTTTCGGGGTGGAGAGGGATTGGAACAACGTAATTCGCAAAAGTGATCGACTGGAAGACGGTGGCCAGTGGACGGCCGGCATCGCAAAATCGTCAAATTCTCTGAATTCAATACACCTTATTGTGGAAGATGTTGGTTCCATGGCTTCCCATCTACTGAGTTCCATTTTATCACATATAGGGAGGCTAATGATGGGTTACAACTTGGTTAGTGAAAAGAGAATCTAATTGTTTTTTTTAGAAAAGAACATGTATAGGTAGGGGAGGGCGCGAGTCGGGTACTTCAGGTATTTTGGGTCTGGTACCCGATTCGGTGGGTGTTGATTTTTCACACCCAAAACCCGTCCCCTTCAGGTGAGTACCCGACAATTCGGGTACCCAAAAAGCCTTTTTGGGTTAGGGTAACCCAAAATTTACATTTTTTTTAAATATATATATTGTACAATATAATTTAAATTATTATATTAACACATTTTATAATGAGAAGGGAGAATAAATTTGAGCCAAACCACTCATATGTCATGTCATTTTAATTTGATATTAAGCAAAAAAAAAATTATGCAATACCCGTTCGGGTGTAAATCAATACCCAAAACCAAACCCAATAAATGTTTTGGGTATCGAGTAGTGGACCCTAGTAGTCAAAAGATTCATTTTAATCCCAAACGAGAAATATATACCCGATCGGGTCAGGACAAGTCCCAAAATACCCGACCCAAACGTCCACTTCTATGTATAGGGTTTCAAGATGGTTAATGAAAAAGACTAACATCTTCTAATGGAGGTTCCTACATAATGTGTTTGACGCGCCACGAAAAAGATCAAGTCCGATATAAGACATGAATAACTTGAGGAAAAGAAAACAGAAAAGAATTACAAGATGGTGAATTGTGATTAGCTCTATAGTTATTTTTTTATCAAATCTCAACACTAGTACTCTAAGAAAGTGTGCCCGAAAGCAATTAATAAATTAAGAGTAGGGTGGTCAAGTATAAACTAATACTACTAAATCATAGAGATATTTCAAGCACTTGCTGCTTCTGAGTCATCGACATTCAATGTCCGAATTTATGATTCCTTAACCTCAACACCATTTTCACAATCAATGCAATTAAAGTTGGCTAGAATTGTGTGCCCAATTAAACTTATGAGTATGTTATTTGCATGCATATATTTGAAACTCAAATAGAGAGAAGAGAAGGAAGCTAAGTGGGAAAAAGTAATTAATACTTGTGCTTTTTTTTTTGTGCTATCTTGAAAAAATAATGACGGGAGAAGAAGATAAATATACAAAAGATGGAACGACTGATTATCACAAGAATCCAGCAATTAAACATGAAACAGGAACATGGAAAGCCTGTCCTTACATTCTTGGTATGTTAATTCTTACATTATGACTATTATAGGGGGTGTTTTGGCACATTACTCCATTCTACTACTTCTTTCTTTTTAGAGCTAAATGCAAAAACTTCTCTTTTTGTTTAACTAACAAAAAAATTCTGTGTTATTTTAATTAATAAATAAAACCCCTATGTTCATTTTTTATTAATAAAAAGTCCCATTTGATTTTTTTTATAAATCATAGGGATGTTTTTGATAATTTTTTAAATGAAAGGGGGGTTATTGTCGACTTTTACAGTTAATAGGGAAATTATTCAAATTTTTAGGTTAAGAGGAGTGTTTTTGTCCTTTGATGGGGTCTAATTATCATTTTAATTTGGGAGGATTTTTTTTCTAGTAAAAAATAACACAAGGGCTTTTTTTGTTAATTAGACAAAGCATGTAACTCAATATGGGCTTAAACATTTTGGGCTAGTAGTCTAGAGCCCAACAATATTGACAATGCAAGAAGTGGATCAAGGTCTTTACAAATGGTATCCATGAGGGAGGTCTTGGGCTATTGATCTGGACTCGAGGAGGACCTCGAGTATTTGAGTTGGAGAGATTGTAACACCCCAATCCCACATTGATTGTGGATGAATTGTTTGAATGGTTAATATAGACTTGATCTACTTCTTCTTGTCAATTTGAGTTTAAGCATTTTGGACTAATGGACTAGAGCCCAACAATATTGACAAGACAAGAAGTGGATCAAAGTCTTTACGAAGCACATAGGGATCGTTTTTTCATTTCACTCTTCTTTTTATATATGTATATTTATATAGCTAATAATAATGGACAAAAATGTTGAAAATCATAACTTGTGTCAAATTTTTTATTTTTTTTAATTGAACAGGAAATGAATGTTGTGAAAGACTTGCATATTATGGGATCAACACAAATTTGGTAAATTATCTGAAATTTCAAATGAATGAGAGCAGTGTTGTGGCAGTTAACAATGTCACGAATTGGTCGGGGACGTGCTACGTTACACCATTGCTAGGTGCATTTTTGGCTGATGCATACTTGGGAAGATATTGGACCATTGCTACATTTTCAACCATCTATGTCTTAGTAAGTCTGATTATCCACAATTTTGTCAATTTTAATTTCGTTATTACTTATATGAATTGAGTTGTTCTTTCGAATATTAAAATAACATATCTTATGGGAAAATTGAAATTTGGTATCATATGATAGAACACTTTGTAAGATTTATGCAACCGGATATATAAATGTATGTTTAGTACCATAATTAAACATTGGTATCAATGTTCATACCAACGTCAAATAACTGGACTAAAATGAATGAAATTCGCCTCGTGCACCGCACGTGACTGTTATCTCGTCTTTTGGAGTGAAATCTTCACGTGATAACATAATATAAACGTTATATTTTTCCTCCAAAAGATGAAATAATATTATAATTTTCCCTCTAAAATTGAGGAAATGTGATTATTGTTTCTTCAAAAGACGAGATAATAGCCAAATGCTGTGTACGAGGCCAATTCCTTCCATTTCGTCTAATTATTTTACGATGGTATGAACATTGCAACCAAACTTTAACTTATAGTATCAAATATGCGTTTACGTATTCATTAATACCAAAATTGCAAAATACTCTATTCTATACAATAATACCAAATATACAATTTTTCCCATATCTGTTAAGGCTTAGTTCGGTGCCCTTGATTAGGTCCAAATTGTCTCAATTGGACTTTGTAATCGGGGGCTATTTCCTGTTCGGTGCTAGAGATTATTTTCACGGGCAGCCCGTGTTAATTGGGGATTTGGTGGGCCAGCCCGTTTAATTGACCCGATTATAATTTAGTCTCAACCCAAATATTATATAATCTGGCCCAAATTAATAATTTTTGTACCACTTATGCCCTTATACTTGACAAGAATTACCCCCCAACCCACAATAATTTTATTGACTCCATTATTTAATCACCCCAATTGACAATTGGGCCTAATTTTAATTGGGAACACCGAATTGAGCCTAAGTGTAATTTATCTACTTGACCCATTCTTTGACACGATCAAACTATTTTTGGCGATCTAACTCCCGTTCTGGACTACCTATAAGAAAACGAATTGGGCTGACTTGGATTGCATTGGGCCAAATCCGAGCAAACCAACCCAAGGATTAAGTCCCACATACCACCCAATTACTCTGTTCCATCAGTTCTTCTTCCAATGTGACCTCTAAATCTTATGACTACATAAAATTCATTTCATTACACTAAAATTAATCTCAAATTCTTGCATGTTAAACTCAAATTGTCAAATTTTATCTAGGGAATGACATTGTTAACATTATCGGCATCGGTCCACGGCCTAAAACCACTCTGCACCCAAAAGGACGCATGCCACCCGACGGAACTCCAGACCGGTTTTTTCTTCGCGGGGCTATACTTAATCGCACTCGGCACAGGAGGAATCAAACCATGCGTCTCCTCGTTCGGTGCAGACCAATTTGACGATTCTGATGAGGTCGAAAAAAAGCACAAGAGTTCTTTCTTCAATTGGTTTTATTTCTCAATCAACATAGGTGCACTTGTTGCGTCCACGGTTCTTGTGTGGATACAAACGAATGTCGGTTGGGGTTGGGGGTTCGGTATCCCTGCCGTGGCTATGGCTTTTGCGGTTGTGAGTTTCTTTTCGGGTACGAGGTTGTATAGGAACCAAACGCCCGGTGGGAGTCCCTTGACGCGTATTTGTCAAGTGTTTGTTGCGTCGTTTAGGAAATCGGGGGTCGAGGTTCCGAAGGATAAGTGTGAGCTTTATGAGACTGTGGAGGAAGAGTCTGCTGTTAAAGGGAGTAGGAAGCTTGATCATACAAAGCAGTTGAGGTAATTTCTAATCAAAATTCTTGAATTTTTATTTTTTATTTTGTTTTTATCTGATTCAGATCTTGTTAGAATTTCAAAATATATAACCACATATTGGTCTATAAGATAATTGGATTTTGGATATAAATTCAAGTCCGATTGGATCTTCTTCATAATTAAAATCTTAATTTTGTATACGTTAATTTATGCTTCCATAATCATTCATTTCAGCTAAATAAGCTGAAACTTTCTTATGGTCCACTGAGTTTCACGTAGAAAATGTAAATTTCTAACATATTTAACCATTTTTTTCAAATATATCTTAAAGTCTCATTTGGACCTTTCAAATCATAAATATTTTCGGGAGACTAAATTATTTATCGCTTAATTTGAAAGAAGTAAAAAAAAAAAAAGTTCCACCATCAAATCAAGCTCACCTTCAACCCACAAACAAAGGACGGGGTTGTTTATATAATTTAACTGTATTTTAGAAGAAAAAAATTAATGTAAATTTTGAGAATGATATTATAGTCTTTTTATATCTCAAAATTTAAGTTTTAGATGAACTTTTGCGCATTTGAACAATTCTACAATCCTTAAAATAAATGTTTTTCCCCTAAGAGGTTAATCAACCTTCAATGGTAATTTACCAATGTGATATCATAAGGTTCAATTTACTTTAATGTGATTTAAAAACGAGTAATTTATCCTGTGTAAAAATTTTAAATAAGCAATTTATCCCCTTGAGCCGGAAAGTGTAACTTACTTTTCGAAATTGAAAGTGAGCATGAAAAGTGTTTGTAACATAGGGGTGGGGTGGAGGTAAATTGTCACATTTATCATAACATATAGGGTAAAATGTCACATCTATCATAATACAAGGGGGTAAATTATCACATTATCATAACACATAGACTTAGGGAGGTACAATGTCACGTATAAAAATGTCAGGGAGGCAATGTGAAACTATTATAAAAATGTCAGGGAGGCAATGTGAAACTATTATAAAATTACAAGGAGGTAAACAAATCTTAGAAAAGTAAATTGAACATTATAATTTATAAATATCAAGGAGTAAATTGCCAATAACTCTATTTTTATATGACTGAGAATTATTTTTCTCACTACGTCCTTTTTAAGAAATGATGACTAGACTATAATTAACTAAAAATGTCATGTACATTAAAATTCATTTATTGACTGTCAACTTCTAATATATATATATTTTTTGATATTGTCAACTTCTAATATTTAACTAATTAAATTAACATAAATTCATATTTGCTTTACATATTTCGGGTCTTCTCATTGACTTTTTTTGTTTAGACACCATATTCATTTGAAGTAAATTTAGATTAAAATTCTCTAATTAATTAAATTAACTAACCATCCTTGTTAATTAATCTATTCCTCTCAGTTTCTTTGACAAGGCTGCAGTTGAGACCCAATCCGACCGAACCAAAGACTCACCCGACCCGTGGAGACTATGCACCGTAACACAAGTCGAAGAACTCAAATCAATTATCCGCCTACTCCCAATATGGGCAACCGGTATAATATTCAGCACAGTCTATAGCCAAATGGGCACATTATTTGTTCTTCAAGGCAACACAATGAACCTCAAAGTAGTAAAATCATTCGAAATCCCATCAGCCTCATTATCCTTATTCGACACCATAAGCGTCATCTTCTGGGTCCCGGTCTACGACATAATAATTGTACCATTCGCTCGTAAATACACCAAAAACAAAAACGGGTTCACTCAACTCCAAAGAATCGCAATCGGGCTAGTCATATCGATTGTTGCCATGTTAGTAGCCGGTACACTTGAAATGGTGAGGTTAAACATGGTTAAGGAACATAATTACTACGAGCTTAAACATGTGCCTATGTCGATATTTTGGCAAGTGCCGCAATATTTCATTATAGGGTGTGCGGAGGTGTTTACGTTTATTGGGCAATTGGAGTTTTTTTACGAGCAAGCTCCGGATGCGATGAGGAGTTTGTGCTCGGCGTTGTCGCTTACTACGGCGGCGTTTGGGAATTATTTGAGCACTTTGTTGGTTAATGTTGTGATGGATTATAGTACTAGGGATGGTGGGCCCGGGTGGATTCCGGATAATTTGAATTATGGTAAGTTGGATTGTTTTTTCTGGCTTTTGGCTATTTTGAGTGTGGTGAATTTGGGGGCTTATTTGCTTGTGGCGAAATGGTATACTTATAAGAAGGCTTTGTGTCCATCTAATGATGCGATACCTTGATTGATTTGTACTAACATCGATTTGGAGAGATTATTTAGTATAATCGTTATATGGATGATCTGATGAAGTAAACGGTTGAGATTTGGTCAAACTAGTATCTGCATATTAATATATGGTGAGGATGAGATCATGAAGTCAACTTTTCATTGAATTTAAGAACTTAATTTAATCTTCTCCTTGTATTGTACCACGTCATCCATACAATAAATGCACTAAATAATTTTTCGTCCATGTGGGACAATTATTAATTTCAGGATTTTGCGAATACTTTCTTTAGGTGAATTGGGAAAATGATCAATTTATATAAATGTAACCATTTACATATATATTTATGTTTAAGTAATCTCTATTTAGTATTTACATTAATTTAAACAAATTACATTAGTGTTGTGCTTCCAAATTTGAATAATATTTCTAGTATGCATTTTGGAGTACCTGTGGATGAAAGAACAATTATTTTTGTTTTTCTTTTTCCCTTTTTTGCTTAAAATGAACTGAAGAAATGAATTTTGGACTTTTGTAATTGTGTAATGATCATGATTCATGAGGTAAAAAATATGCTAAAGATAAAAATCAGTTAACTACATCTTTTTTTTTCTTTTTTTTTAATCTATTGATCTTGATATTTACAACTCGATTGTGCAAGGGTATGTATTGTGTTTCCAATATATCATTTAACCATATCTAACTAACTAAATGTAGGGTTGTTAAAAATTCAAAATGTGTAAGAGCCTATGGGCCAATCCATGACCGTAATGAGTTAACCTTTGTCTTTTTCATTCTTCACTGGATTGGGCTGAATTACGGATGACAATTTAGGGCTGTCAATGGGGTGGATTTCAATCCGGATCCGTCCAAATTCGGTCCGATTTATTAGGATAATTGTCCGATTAGAGATTTGATGGACCTGATCCGATTATAAAGATTCGAAATCCGAAACTCATGGAGCAAATATGAATTTAGGTCGATCCGATCCATTAAAGATCCGTATCCGACAACAAATAAAAAGAAATATATATATATATATATATATATATATATATATATATATATATATATATATATATATATATATATAATGATTTATAAAAATAAGTATCATTAATAATATGTCAACGTCAATTTAAGAAGATAGTAATTCATAATTCGTTTATAAATTTATTTAAACCAATATATTCATTCTACAAATATGAATATAGTAAATAAACTTTGAAAATGTGAGCTAAAATTAAATAAAATTGAAAAGATAATAAACTTGTTTTAGGAAAAAAAATATTAATTTTACTTTTTAAATACAAATTTATTGGATCCGAAAAATATCTGATATCCGGTCAAATCCGACCAAGATCCGTTGGATTCAAAAAATCTAAATCCAAACACAATCCGAGCAAGATCCGAATTCGATAAAATTCGATCCGATATAAATGGAGCCGGATCTGAACGAGCCTGATCCGATCAGAATTCGACCAGAATCCGACCTATTGACAGCCCTAGATGACATGAGCTAAAAATGAATTAAAATTTGAATTTTTTTTTTTTTGCATCTTCAAAATATTAGAAATAGACACTTTGTACGTATTATGAGAATATTTTTAAGTTCTATCAAATTCGGTTGATGATTGAAAATATCCCGTCATTTCACTATGATCATATATTATCCTTGATGGGGCCAAATCCAGTAGGCAACAAAAATCGAAAAAGAATTTCTAAAAAAAATGAAAAAGAAAAAAGACCGATGAGCTTGATGACATCAATCCTTGAAATTCCTACATCATTATATTATATTATTATATTATACGTATGTGGATTCTCTTTGACTTTCTCAAATGATGGCGTTCCCAACTAATTTTCTAAGTCAAAGTTATGGATGAGAGAAAAAAGGAAAGTAACATATTTGATTTGTTTACATCCGAAATGCTAATCAACGAAATTCCACTCATATTTGATTTCGAGTGAAATGCTAAACAACGAAATTCTTTTTCATCCGAAAGCAACAAATTTGATATTTTTTACATATTTGACTTGTTTTAAATTCCATTCATCTAAATATGTATGTTTTCGATTATCAATTAATCAAATACTTATATAGATCGTAAAAACACAAATGACCTAATAATTCATTAAAAAGGAAAAATGCTAAACACCTAGATCAAGTCTTTGCATGCTCAAAATGGTAAGGAAAAATTATAATCTTTGACTAAATTGGTGATAAATAATTTTTTAGCAAGATTTGAGAAAATGATTTTGCGCGTCTACTACGTGAAGTCGTGTTATAGGAAAATGTAGCAAGTGTATTGCACTTATTATATAGTTACTTTGAGTTTGGTCTAATCGATTTGAATATGAATTTTCCATGTTGTGATACATGATTAGTTAAGTTTAGTCCCTATATTTAAGAGGATATATATAATTTTCACTGAATATTGGAATGTAAAAAATTAATTAAATAAATTCCATTTGTATAAACGTGATTCATGTAGCGATATAATCTCTTCAAGATTTGCCCGAGTCTTTTCCATTTTAAGGAGTAAACAATGAAACCGCAAGAAAAAGAAAAAACAGTTAATATTCATTAAATCAAATTCAGAATTAAAATCCCCTAATTTTACTCAATAAGACTAAAAGTATCAACACGTGATTGATTTAGTAGAATGAACTAATCACTATAAAGTAGTGCACCAAAATTTGAATTCTTGTTGAAAGAGGTACCTATTTAATTTGTTCAACACGTCTCAAAAAGAAATCAGGTTTAAGACCCGAATACCCTTAATTAAAAAAAAATCATTAATAAACGCCCATTTAATAATTATTAATTGTAGTTGTAATAAAACTCTTTCAATTGTAAAATTATTTATTTCTTTTTTCTTTTAGAACTAAAATTTAGTTCTAAAACACAGGGGTCATTAATTATTTTCAAATCAAAAACATAAAAAATCTTTAACCACACAAATCACTCTCCTAATCCTACTCCATCAAGAATAATATCTAGTGTCCAGGTTGAACGGCAAAATTTCTGCAAATAAATCACATAAGCGTCCACATACATCTATACATACATATACAGAGGTGAGGTGAGTGAGATCCCATTCTTCATTCATATCTCTCTCTGTGTATTTGCACACAGTACACCATATTTCCTTCTCCAGGTTTGTTTTTTCTATTTCTATTTTCTTTTTCTTTTTTGATTGAATATGTTAGGTGGTGGGTCTCAGCAATTTAATATATTGTCATATTTTGCATGATTTCATATTTTATTATAGTGGTTTTTGTCGTCATCCACATGTATTCTCTTTTGTATGTTTCTTGGATATTCAATTTTGCTTTTCTGTTATGCTCTGTTTCTTTAATGAGTATGTGTATTTTTTTATTGGGTTTGTTTAAATCAGTGTAAAAGTCTAAATCAAGGCATGGGATTTTCAGATTTCATATTTGGGCAGAAGTAAATCATATTTTTGTTCTTAGTTGTGTATAAAGTTTGCAACTTTTTTTTGTTTTTAATGAATTGTAGTATGATTGATTGGGTGGTTAATTATGAGAACCCTTGATTAATTTAATGGATCTGGACCCTTTGAAGAATGTTTTGGAGTTTGAATTTGAGGTTCACAGTATTATCTTGCAGACTTTTTAAATGGCCGTATTCATTATTTTTTAATATTATATAGTAGTATTAAACAAGGATTGGAATGAAATTCAGTGAGCTTGTTAGGTTTCGGGTCAAAATCGTATCACTTTGGCGGTTACGTTGTATAATTTACTATAGAATATACTAGCCAACGAAGTTGTCATGCTCAATTGCTTTCCCAGTATTTTATTTAGACTTGTATTCTGTTTTCTTAGAAAATCCACTTGATATATTATCAATAAAAGTTGTTGTTTCGATGTATGTACGTCTATATATCCGATAAAGAGTTGATTTTAATGGAACCAATGGTTTTGTGTGCAAAAATTTCTATTTGCTTCATGTATTGACTTGGCTAGACCTTTGTTTTTCGTTTAGACAAGTTGCTCGAAAATTTTATATATTAGAGTTAGACCTTCATTTTCTTAGCATGTCTATTCTACTGTAGGCCGCACCTTTGAGAAAGAATAGTAAGAAAAGCTTGTAAAGTAGAAGTCGATAATTGCAGCAATGGGAGAAGAGGATATCTATACGAACGATGGAACAGTGGATATCCACAATAAGCCTGCTAATAAGGAGAAAACCGGGAGTTGGAAAGCATGTCGCTTCATTCTTGGTGAGGATATTTCCGTCTTTTGTCTGCATCAGCTGTAAGTCTTTTTCCTTTTTTTATTACGTCAATGACACATCTGAACTTTTTTCAACAGTAACCGAGTGCTGCGAGAGATTGGCCTATTATGGCATGAGCACTAATTTGGTAAACTATCTCAAGATTCGTCTTAATATGGGGAATGTTGCTGCATCAAACACTGTTACAAATTGGTCGGGTACTTGCTATATTACGCCATTGATTGGTGCTTTCTTGGCTGATTCATACCTCGGAAGATATTGGACTATTGCCACTTTCTCTACAATCTATGTCATTGTAAGTATTTTAACTTCAGTGTACCATTCTACTCTTTTGAGTCTCCAAGAAATTTTTTAAATCGGGGCTATATGTCATAGAAAGTTGTATATATTATGTAAAATTATTGATCAAATATGCATATTCTAGTTTTCTTGAAATATATTTTTCAATAAATAACATAGCATCACTTATTGACATAGTCGACATTTATAATTTTTAACTTTGAATATTTTCTTTCAGCGGAAGTAGCTGTCACAAATATTGAAAACAGAATTTATTAAGATAAAAATATTAAAATACCCTAACATTTGAGGCCCTTCTAATATAGGTCTTATGCAAGTATCTAAGTCGCTTAGTCATAGGACTAACCCTGCTTCGTAGCTAATTTGATGTGTTGTATATTTTTTCTCGGACTAACTTGTTCAAATAGCATACATGTATCGTGATTTCTTCTCCTATATAGAGTTTTAATTTTAGAGTATGCTAATTGCATGAGATGTCTTTTGTTGCAGGGAATGACACTCTTGACGTTATCTGCTGCCGTCCACGGGCTAAAGCCAGAATGCGACAACAACGGTTGTCATCCAACTACATCACAAACCGCAATTTGCTTTGTAGCATTATACTTGATCGCACTTGGAACTGGTGGAATCAAACCATGTGTCTCCTCCTTTGGGGCAGATCAATTCGATGATACTGATGAAAAGGAGAAGAAAAGGAAAAGTTCCTTTTTCAATTGGTTTTATCTCTCAATTAACATTGGTGCTCTTATTGCTTCATCTGTTCTTGTGTGGATACAAATGAACGTGGGCTGGAGTTGGGGGTTCGGGATTCCAGCAGTTGCTATGGCAATTGCGGTTGTGTTCTTTTTCATAGGAAGCCGCATTTATCGGCTGCAAAAACCAGGAGGAAGTCCCCTCACGCGAATTGCTCAGGTGTTGGTAGCCTCGATTAGAAAATTTAGTGTAAAAGTACCAGCTGATAAGTCTCTTCTTTATGGGACTTCTGATGAAATGGAATCTAACATCCAAGGAAGCCGCAAGCTTGAGCACACCGAGAAATTGAGGTAATTATATTATTAGTTTTTTCAATTTTGAAACGAATTGCACTTTTAGTTTCATGCTTTGGAAATAGCTCTTTTCTTTCTAACATGTAATATTATTTTTGGAAGTCCTCCTCCACCCTTATCGTCCAATTTTTGCGCTATGGTCCCATAAAACTGTATGTTTTGCACATTTGAACCCAAATTGGATAAAAAGGAAAGGACCAGATGTGCCGAAAAGATAAAGTTGGGACTATAAGGGCTATTCAGAAAGCGCTGGACTAGTTTTGCACTAATGGTGTTTTCTTCATCATTGTAAAACTTTCAAATGCTTAACTAATTGCGACACATTGAATTATAGGTTCCTTGACAAGGCTGCAGTAGAGACGGAAGCCGACAATGTGAAAGAGACTGTGAAACCATGGAGGCTTTGCTCGGTGACACAAGTTGAAGAATTCAAATCCGTAATCCGATTACTCCCTATTTGGGCTTCCGGGATAGTTTTCTCTGCCGTATACAGTCAGATGAACACAATGTTTGTTCTACAAGGCAACACCATGGATCAACATATGGGCCCACATTTTCAAATCCCGTCGGCATCCCTATCACTCTTTGATACTCTCAGTGTCATCTTTTGGACACCGGTATACGACCTAGTAATAATCCCCCTTGCAAGGAAGTACACCGGACACGAGAGGGGATTCACGCAACTCCAAAGAATGGGCATTGGGCTCGTCATTTCAATCTTTGCCATGATTGTAGCCGGTTCACTCGAGGTTATTAGGCTCGACTATGTGCGGAGGAATAACTACTACGATCTCGAGACCATTCCAATGTCCATCTTTTGGCAAGTTCCTCAGTACTTTTTGGTTGGGTGCGCGGAAGTTTTTACGTTTATCGGACAATTGGAGTTCTTTTACGATCAAGCCCCTGACGCCATGAGAAGCTTGTGCTCGGCTCTTTCGCTCACGACTAATGCTTTGGGTAATTACTTGAGTACGTTGCTTGTTACGATAGTGACTAGAGCGACAACCAGCAATGGACGGTTGGGATGGATCCCGGATAATCTGAACAGGGGTCATCTCGATTATTTCTATTGGCTACTGGCGATTCTTAGTTTGGTTAATTTCATTGTATATCTTTTGATTGCAAAGTGGTATACCTACAAGAAAGTGGCTGGAAAACCTTGATGGTTTTAGAGGTAGAAGACTATGTTTTTGTGTTTTGCATTTTTTTTATGTTTTAGTGTCAAGTGGATATAGGTTTTTGTATATAGTTTGTCACTCTTTTTTTTTATCTTTTTCTTTTTTCATGCAAGTTTTTATGATATGATATTTCCACTCAAGTTTTTCCATCGTGTTTTTGTTCTGAGCTTGCTTTCATCTTGGATTTTGTTTTACTTTTTTTTCCTCTCTCAAGAAAATCAAGGATTTGATGGGAAAATAATAAAAAAACATCACTTCTGTAATTTTGGAACACTTTAATGCTCTACATTTTAGAAAAATAAAAGGGTAGTTGGACAAAATTATCCTTGAGAAACATGAGTAAATATTTTGAAAATTGGGAGATATTAAATATATTTAGGATTTTCTATTTTTAATGAAGAAGGGTAAAAATGTTAAATTTGTATTTAAGTCTATTTTAAAATTATAAAATGACGTGTATTGAGGAATTTTTTTTCTTTTCTCTGAAGTTACATGTAAAAAGGAATGGAGGGAGTACAATGGATTGCCAAAAAAATTCTGTAACTTTTACAGGGTCCCAATTTTCGAATGCTTTATACTTCGACTTGTCAAAAGTGTCCCTTAACTTTTTCAGGCCAACAAATTTGAGCACTTTATACCCCAACAAACGAAAAATGTCCTTTAACTATTACATGTCACAATTTTGATACATTTTATACTCTGATTAGAAAAATACATCAATAACTTTTTACTATTCCGTAATTTTGAAACACTTTATACTTCGTCAACCAAAGTTCGTTATTTGTTTGTTGTAACCCTTATAGATGGGATCATAAATAAATAAATAATGTTTCTTTCTTCTATAAACAAAATTTTATCTCCGTACAATGAGATGTGGATCAATATCGTGAAGTTAAAACTCATAAGAAGTTCAAAGTGACTTTTTTTAATGGTAAATATAGTGTATTTAGTGGGAGAATAGCTTATGACAGAAAGACCTGTATATATTTATGGTGAATTTTGTTAGTTGTATCCATTACAAATGGGATCATAAAATAAATAAAAAATGTTTCTTTTTTTCGTATTGACGAAATATTTATATTCTGCACAAAGAGATGTGGATCAATAATGTCAAAATATTTCTCTTTCGTTAAGTATAAACTCAAGAGAAGTTCAAAGTGAGACCTTTTTTTATGGTGATTATTTACCCGCATGTTTGTCTTACATTTACAAAAATATTTTATTTTTGCAAAAGCGAGACAAAAAAGAGTTCAACTTTCTGAAATAAATATCCTCTCTCAATTTCTCTAGCTACTCCTAAAAAATTTAAACTAACAATAATTTTTTTTATCTCTAAATAAAATTTATAATAACTTTACATTGATTTGACATAAAATAATACGTCTTTTACACATCATATTCACACAACAAACGTGATTTTACATAAAGTCTTAGGACATGTTTGCTTGGCATTTTCGGAAAAAAATTTGTGTTTGAGAAATGTCAAACAAACATGTTTTTTATTTTTTGAAATAAACTTTTCATCTCTCAATTTTATCAAACTATTCTCTCAAAACCCAAACAAACAACAATTTTTTTTATCTCTAAACAAAACATATACAAACTCTACTCTAATTTGACATAAAATAACTTATCTCTTACACAATTCCTCTCACAACAAACATGATTTGACATAAAGTCTTACACATCGTACACTTACAACCTAACTCTTCCGAAAAGACCGACACCTATTTTATTTCTCAAGCCACTATCTCAAAACCCAAACAAACAACATTAAGCAAATCGAGATTATTTCACAAACCTCCACTACTCTCCTAAACATCAAACAAACAAACCCTTATATATTTTACACCTATAATCCAAACCCATCCAAAATAATTTATACCTGCCTTATTTTTCAAACCACTCTCTCAAAACTCAAATAAACAATATTACATAAATTGATATTATTTAATAAACATCCACTACTTTCTCAAATTTCTCTTCCAAATACGAAACAAACATGCCCGAAGAGTTTAAGAGAGAAAACATGTAAATTTTCCCTCTAAAAATGGATGGGGCGGATGGTGATGTGATCAATGATGAGATGTAGTGTTAAATTTCCCTACTTTTTAATGATATGGCGGACTAATTTTCTTTTTTAATTATTATTGTTAATTACCAAAACATAAAGAACGTTTTTGCTTGATGGACTATAAAATAGCCTATAATTGCTTCTTGTCAAGAGATAATTGAAGTATTTTGCTTGTAGAGTATGAAAGTTCCAAAATTACGGACTATTAAAGTGAAGGGATGTATTTTGCTCCTTGGAGTATAAAGTGTCTTGAATTACGAATTTGTAAAAGTTAATGGACATTTTTTGCTTGCCGGAGCATAAAGTGTCTCAAAATTGTTGTCCCAGATCGGATTTAACTGAATCAAAAGTAACTATATTGCAATTGCAATTGCAATATATTTGTTTTGAGATTTTATGTAACTTTAAAGTAATCAATTACGAAACAAGTATAATACACTTGCCTTGTGGTTAAATAAGTTTGATCCAGCTAAACCTATGGTTAGATTTCAATTATTTGATAGTAGTTTATACTTATAGTATACTTGAAGATTTGTTGAAGAATTCAAGGCAAAAGGGTGAGCATAACTCAATTCCTTTGAAGTGATCAAGGAATCAAGGGGAAGGAGACTTGTAACCTCTTTTCTCCATTGATCACTACACATGGGTGAAAACTTCTCAAAATCATATATGTCTGATGTTGATTTTTTGATTGATTTTCTTATTTTATATTGATTGACATTGGTTAGAGGCTAGATCATCTGTATATATGATATTTGAGTCTTTGTGAATTGTGATGTATTGTTGTTTTGAATATTGTTGAATTATGTATGGATGATTGTGTTTAATTCATGTCCATGGCCGATACGTGATTGATCGTTGTTTAAGTACTTTGATTTGTCATGGTTATACTTTATTGAGTTTGATTCTACATTTGAATGCATCTCAAAACTTTAAAGGTTAGGTGAATATACGTGGATTTGTAGGTTGCATATAGGATAGGGATATACTGATGTGGCCTATGTTCGTGTGAGTAAGTTCGGGATTGAATGTGCCTCATAACCACTGAGTCACCTTAATGTTGTTATACTTGGATAGATTTTAAGAGAGTAAGGATATCCAAGAACCTCGAGAGTGCTAAATTGACTGAGGGTTCAAGAGTAGCCCTAAGTCTTCTCATTTTAGGCATTTAGATCTATTCTAGGAATTGGAGTGAGAGCTAAATCCACGAGGAATAAATTGCTAGGTTGTTGGTTTGGATAGATTAGTAGGGTTAAGTGAAACCGAAAGCAACACTAATCACTAGTTTAAGGATTCATAATTAATTCAATTGCTCGAGGAATAAATGACTTAGTGGATACTTATCTTATTTACTCCCTGTATTATTTGGTTGCTTCGCCCCTTGACTACCTATTAGTTTGGTCATTTAGATTGTAGGTTTGTCGTTTAATTTTCTTATCATCAAAGACTAGCTTAAAACCCGTGCTATGCACGGAATTATAGTAGTTCTTTAGTATATGATTTTAATACTATATTAAAAATTGATATTTTGTCTATTTCATAATATAATATTAACACTAAAAATGATAAATTTAATAGATTAATATATAAATAACATATATACTTGAAAATGAACAAAAAACTGTGACTATATGAACTAACTCATAAGAAATGCAAAAGTTTGAATATTTATTTTACTAATAAAATAGTCAATAATATAATGTAAAGTCAAAATCTCAATGTATTTTATTAGGAAATACAATTTTGTTGGGATATCTCAGTTTTGACAGATCAACAGAAGTGCGGAATTTTAAAATTTTCTGAGATACCCATCAGCCCCATAAATCATAGATCCATCTTATATATGCGTAAAAGGTTGAATCAAAACAATAACAGTACAAAATATGCGATTTTTACCTCACCACAGGCAAGGTGGTGGCAACCTCCGGTTTTGTTTCTGATTCACAGGCAGTGATCCAATTGTCTTACCTCCAGAGTTGATCCACACCAGTTGGATTGTAGTGACACCTTCAAGTCTTAGGCTACGAACTGGATCTTGAAGGCTGTCAGTAAAAGGATGTCTAGATCAACTTGCAGAGCAAGATCTAACACAAGAAGAACAAGAGAGGGGCGGCGGCACAAGGGTAGCTCACGGCCAAAGGGGCGGCGGCGGCTAGGGTTTGGCGCGCAGGACTAGGGGCGACTAGGGTTTGTGCAAGAGGTGTTGTTATCTTGTGTTGTTCTCTGAGTTCAAGTTGAACTCTATTTATAAGCCTCCCTCAAAATCTAGCCTTGCAAGACTTCTTATGGGCTTTTAATTAAAGGCCCATGTCTTGCAAGCCTCTTTTAATTAACTCCTTTAATTAATTTAGTCCATATTAACTAATAAATTAATATCTCTATTAATTAATTAATTAATTAATTAATTAACACTTTAATTAATTATTTAATTAATTAGATCAACTAATTAATTAGTCTCCCACTTGAATTAATACTTTAATTCATTAATTGATTTAATTACCTTTAAATCAATTATTTTCTTTTATAATTGTCATTGTCCAACTATATTGTGTGTGACCCTCTAGGTTCACCATCAATTGGTAGCAGGCCCACGAATTCCTCGTGATTTAATTTATGAGCAATTAAATGTTCCGATCAATTAAACTCTTTTAATTGACCACTCCTAGAATCAATCTCCCTTATCAACTCAGGAGTACCCATACTTCATGGTCGATGTCTAGCCACAAGCCCACGAAGCCCAACTTCAGCTGGATTGATATTTGTGAACCTCACCTCTTATAAATGCCATTTACATACGGTCTTTCTATCGACTTAATTTCCTGATCAAGACTTAGGGTGTGTGAATTGATCGGCACCTCTAAATTTGTCTCGATAACTATACTTTCTAATTCGGGATAATATTCCAGTGTGACTGCTAAATTTGGAAACTCCTTTCATCGACTGCGGCCGCAGATTCCTCGGATATATTATCTAAGAATCGTATAGGAAATTCCCTCATCCATTACGATGAGTCGGTAGATTCCATATTGGTACTAATCACTCGCGTACATAACTATACACACTCAACCTAGGCATGTTATGATCAGGCTACGTGAACTATACCTAGATCTAAGTACGCACACTCAGGCACCGAATTCGCCCTAGCACCTCAAGTATAAGGACTAAATTGTACACTATTATAAGTCTTGAGAAACATCCCATCATCGATATACGTCATGCGCTTCCACAATGGGTTTCTCTGTTCAGGTCATTCGATGCATTCGATCCTCTATCGAACCACCTAATCATATGCACTGGCCTCAAATGCCTTGTTCATGAAACGCTACAAATTCACTTCATGTGAATCATGCATACTTGTACAAGTCTTGACGATTCCTACGATACCCTGTCTCGTTTTGGAATCTAGTACTTGGAATGTGTTTTAAGATCAAGACCTTAGAGACTATTTCATGATTGGACTCAGTACCGAAGTGAATCATCCCATAGTCAAATGTAATCTAAGGATTTCATCCAATCGCTTAAATATATTCACGAAAGATGAAGTTGGCCATTGTTATGGTGTTTTTCGTAGCAGTCCAAGGGGTTGGTTTACTTTTGGGCATGCTTCGTTTGCTTTGCTCTTGTGCGTATTAATTATAGAATCAAAGATTGTTATTTACAGAATAGACCTATAACAAGCTAAATGAATTGGCTTGTTGGGCACTATCCTATCAATCTCCCATTTGCCCTAAAGCTATTCATAGATGTTTCTAAGACCCATCTTATCTAGATGTCCCTCGAACGCCTTTTGTGAGAGTGGCTTAGTTAGTGGGTCAGCTATGTTATCTTCTGATTTGACATATTCCATGTGTATGTCTCCTCTACCAATGATCTCTCTGATCACGTGGTATTTTATCATTACGTGCTTGGATAGATGGTGTGATCTCGGCTTCTTCGCTTGAGCTATCGCCCCGTTGTTGTCACAGAAGACCACTACAAGTTAGGCAATGCTAGGAACAACATCCGGTTCTTGGATGAAGTTTCTCATCCATACACTCTCCTTTGCTGCATCTGATGATGCGATATATTCTGTTTCAGTGATTGAGTCGGCAGTGGTTGACTGTTTACAGCTTTTCCAACTGACCGCTGCCCCATTGAGGTGGAATATGTATCCAGAATTGGATTTGTAGTCATCCAGGTCAGACTGGAAACTCGAATCAGTGAATCCTTCAAGTTTCAGTTCCCCATTACCACCGTAGACCAAAAACATGTCCTTAGTCCTTAGCAGGTACTTTAGGATTGCTTTTACGGCGGTCCAGTGCTCTTCGCCTGTATTTGACTGATAGCAGCTCCTTACACTTAGAGCATGTGCTATGTCTGGTCTAGTACACAACATTGCATACATTATGCTCCCTATAGCAGAGGCATAAGGTATGAGAGACATTCTCGTCTTTTCTTTGTCAGTTGTAAGGCACATTAACTTAGAAAGAGAGATTCCATGTCTCATTGGAAGCAATCATCTCTTGGATTCTTCCATTTTGAATCTCTTCAAAATTGTGTTGGATGTACTGTGATTGGGAGAGTCCTATCATCTTCTTCGATCTATCCCTATAGATACGTATCCCCAATACGTAAGATACGGCTCCCATATCTTTCATGGAGAACTGCACGGATAACCACGCTTTCGTCTGCGTCAACATCTTGATATCGTCTCCGATTAACAAAATATCATCGACGTATAAAACTATGAAATGTACCGAACTCCCACTATTCTTCTTGTAAACACAGGTTCATACACATTTTTTATAAAGCCAAAAGCTTTGACTGTCTCATCAAATCGTATGTTCCAAGTTCGGTACGCCTGTTTGAGGCCATAAATTGACCTTTGAAGTTTACACAATTTGTGCTCACTTCCTTTGGACGCAAACCCTTCGGGTTGTTGCATAAAGATCTCCTTGTCAATGTCTCCATTGAGAAAGGCGGTCTTTACGTCCATTTGCCATATTTCGTAGTCATGCCATGCGGCTATGGCAAGGAGTATCCGAATGGATTTCGACATCGCTACGGGAGAGAAAGTTTCCTCATAGTCTATTCCAGGCCTTTGAGAATACCCTTTCGCCACTAAGCGAGCTTTATGAGTTAATACCCATCCATTCATTCCAAGCTTATGCTTGAAGATCCATTTGCATCCTACAGGAATAGTTCCCTCAGGTGGATCAACCAAGGTCCAAACCTTGCTGGAATGCATGAAATCCATTTTGGATTGCATGGCTTCGAGCCACGCACCCGAATCTATGTCTAACATAGCTTCTTCATAGGTCCTTGAATCACTGTCCAACTTCTCGTTTTCGTGAATGAAACCAAATCTCTCTGGTTCCTTATGAATTTGATCAGACCTTCAAAGAATAGGTGTACTAGTATGTTAAGCGAATTTAGGTTCAGCTCCCACTGTTTTCGGGGATGGGTCCGATTCTTAAACTTCATCAAGTTCTACGATTGTCCCATTTCTGTTGGTGAGGAAATCCTCCTCTAAGAAGTGCGTGTTCATAGATACAAACGTATTACGTTATTTAGGATCGTAGAACAGGTATCCAATGGATTCCTTTGGATACCCCACAAATTTGCAGAAACTAGATCTATTATCTAGCTTCTCTCCTTTCTTGTTCTTCACATAGGCAGGAGATCCCCATATTCGTATGTACGAATACACAGGTGCTTTACCATACCATACTTGGTGCAGTGTTGTTGGCACTGACTTTGAAGGTACTATGTTTAGTATATTCGAGGCAGTTAATAGGGCTAAGCCCCAAAACGAAAAGGGAAGGTCAGCAAAGCTCATCATGGAAAGAACTATGTCTAACAAAGTTTGGTTCCTCCTTTCAGACACTCCATTGAGTTGGGACATCCTGGGGGAAGTTCGTTGCGCGAGAATTCCATTCTCTTTTAGATAATCGAGGAATTCTTGGCTTAAGTACTCACCACCTTTGTCAGATCGAAGTGCTTTAATACTATGCCCTAGTTGGTTCTCTACTTCCATTCGAAACTCTTTGAATTTCTCAAAAGTTTCGGATTTGTGTTTCATAAGATACACATATCCATAACGACTAAAGTCATCAGTGAATGTTACGAAGTACGAGAATCCTCCTCTCTCACTGACACTCAGTGTTCCACAAACGTCAGTATGGATTAAATCCAGTTTCTGTTTGGTTCGCTCGGGATTCCCTGTGAAGGGTGATTTGGTCATCTTTCCTTTGAGACAAGATTCGCAAGTCGGGAGTTCATCCAAATTCTGTATTTCAAGAGCCTTAGAGGAAACCAACTTTTGAATCCTACTCTTGGAAATATGTCCAAGTCTAGCATGCCAAAGTTGTGGAATTTGATTATCATATTTTCTTTTTCTAGACTGAATGTGCATGACGTTGGAATTTATAGGTTCAAGGGAATATAGATCATCCATCAAAGTACCACGAACATAAGTTAAACCACCTTTAATTATGCAAAGAGATCCATTCTCAATAGAAAAATTAAAACCATCATTGTCTAATAAAGGAATAGAAATAATGTTCTTAATTATAGTCGGTACGTACAAACAGTCTCTTAAAATCAAAGTAAAATTCCCTAAAACTAATTCCACGTCTCCTATAGCCTCAGTAGCAATCCTTGCTCCGTTACCAAAGCGTAGGATTCTATCCCCTGGCTTCAGCTTTCTTACTGCTCCCATCACCTGCAAATCATTGCAGATATGAGAACCTGCTGCGGTGTCTAACACCCATGATGCACAGTTAATTGAAATATTAACTTCAACCAAGAAAATACCTTTGGCGACCAGTTTCAGGTAGTCTGGGCAGTTCCTTTTCCAGTGCCCTGCTTTCTTGCAGTGTAAGCATTCGTCGCCTGGGCTTTTGCGCTTCTTTTCGACCACCTTGGTGACTGCTTTGGAAGAGAACACTTTCTTATTCCTTTTACCTCTCTTGGGATTTGCAGCCTTCGATTGGTGTGCAATCATCATGGGTTTCTCTTTCTTGAGAGTTGATTATGCCGTGACCAACAGATTGGTTAGTTTGTGAAGAGCGAGGTTTCTATCCTCCATGTTGAAGTTCAATACGAACTGGTCAAAGGAACGAGGCAGCGTATGGAGAAGGAGGTCAGTGCTAAGATCAACGTGCAATTCCACGTCCAATCGCCCCAGTTTTTCAACCAGGTTGATAAAACGCAGACAGTGATCCTTGACACTGCTTCCTTCAGCCATCTTGAGACTAAACAACTCCTTAGTGGCCGCGAACCTTTCAGTACGAGACCTTTCCCCAAACATCTGATGGAGGTGGAGAAGTATATCTCTAGCAAGCGGTATTGCAGCATGTTTATTTTGCAGTTCATTCGACATCGAGGCTAGCATGAGGCAGCGAACCTGAAGATCATCATCAACCCTTTTGGCATGGGAGGTTCGTTGTTCCTCAGTAGCTCGTGTTGCGGGTGCAGCAGACATAGATGTATCGAGCACATAGCTTCGTCGCTCGGAGTCGAGGACTATTCTAAGATTTCTTAGCCAGTCGACAAAGTTTGAGCAATTCAGTTTATTGGCGTCGAGGATTGCATTTAATGGATTCTTAGACATTGTACTTAAATATCTACAAATGGAAATAAGACAACATTTGGTTAATTGATCTATGCTTAATACTTATAATTAACGAATTTGGTCTTGTTTTCGAAAAAGTTCTCCCACTATTTTGTCAAAACAATCATCCCATTGATTGCTCGGGAAATCTAATTCCTAGTAGGTCTTGACATCTCAGCAGCCATTAATTGCACCCACGACTCATGGCCATGCATTAATTCTCCACGTAGGTATACTTTTACCAATTGTGTTACTGCACAACCTTCAAGCTATTTTGCCTCATTTTTCGCACTTATCTAGCACTGTTACATCATAAATGTTACTAATCGTTAAGTATAACCCATCAATCATGATGAGCAACGAGCCCGGTCGTGAATTCTCCATAATTAGTTATCGGTCGATATTCACATCCCGACCAGTCCTCACCTTTGTCGAGTTTAGTTAAAAACAGGAGTAAAGGAATTTCGCGTATTGTCCCTTTCTTTGACTCGGGTGCCAGACTCTGGATCACCTCTGTCAATAAGTAGACAACTTACGCTAGTTCCTATTGATGGAAGGCTTGGACCTTTAAAACTTCATTTTAAATGTACCCAATATTACTTAATATTAAATTCGAGAGGGAATTTCGGGTTTGAAAGTTATACTAACTCTCCTCGAGATCTCACCATGTAAATTATGCTTTATCTTTTATGGTATAGACGCTTATGACCTCCCCCTCTATGCCTTGCGCAAAATTCTCAATAAACGAGAGAAAGGGGACCGCCTATTCGACAGCTTTATATTACGATCTAGATTCTAACGCGCAACACTCAAGCAATCATAAATCGATAAATAAATAAAAGCCATACAAGCCTAGCATGCACACTACCACAATATGTTTCGATCGGGAGCCTCCTATGTGGGCCATCATCGAGCCATGATGTTGGCCCAATTGGTCAATCTAAAGGGTTTTCAAACAGGCATATTCTATTACATAAACTACCATGCATACATGGACTTTATATCTTCTTGGGCTCCCACCTTGCTTGCAACGGGCCTTCATCCTAGACTAGTAAAGCAGTAAATCCTATTCTATTACAAAGGCTCAAAGTGGCCCAAAAAATATAACAGGCTCGCAGGCCCAATAAAAATCATACATTAAATTAAACCAATCACATCTAACCTAAGGTCAAGGCTCGGCACGATCGAAAACACGTAAGCAGTTCACGTAGAGCAAGAAACATGCAAACATCTTTTACGTATTTCTTTCTTAATTAACATTTTAAAACTATTCTTATGATTCTTACTTTTTAGTCACTACTAATTATGACAAAATCAATTTTCGGGTAAACAAAAATAAATTTTCTCTTGAAAACAGATTTTGCTTTTCAACTTTTGAAAATTGCAGTTTTGCCCCTCAACTTTTGAAAATTGCATTTGACCCCAAAGTTTTGAAAATTTACAAAAGCACCCCCAAAACCTAATCGGCCAGAGACCAGAAAATAAAAAATTTGAATGCAGAAAACTTTTGATTTGCAAACAGACCCCTGAAATTTTGGAAATTTCAAAACATCCCTTTAACTTTCGAAAATTGCAAAATTTAACCCAAAAACTTACACCGAACAGAATTGCAAAAACAGTCCAGATTTATCAAAAATTTTCAGAAACAGAAAATGAAATTTCCAGCCCTAATTTCATGATTTTCGAATCTTGCATAAAGAGTCCTGAAGTTTTCAAAAACTATAAATTCGCCACAGATAAAAAATAAAGTTTTACCCAATCATAGATCTAGTCATAACAAGCAAGAATCAATTCACAGAACATAAAAATCATACGTTTCCATAGATTTATTCATGTTCAGGCCTTTTCGCATACCATTGTTGGCTCTGATACCACTGTTGGGATATCTTAGTTTTGACAGATCAACAAAAGTGCGGAATTTTAAAATTTTCTGAGATACCCATCAGACCCATAAATCATAGAACCATCTTATATATGCGTAAAAGGTTGAATCAAAACAATAACAGTACAAAATAAGGGGGTATGCGATTTTTACCTCACCACAGGCAAGGTGGTGGCAACCCCCGGTTTTGTTTCTGATTCACAAGCAATGATCCAATTGTCTCACCTCCAGAGTTGATCCACACCAGTTGGATTGTAGTGACACCTTCAAGTCTTAGACTACGAACTGGATCTTGAAGGCTGTCAGTAAAAGGATGTCTAGATCTACTTGCACAGCAAGATCTAGCACAAGAAAACAGGAGAGGGGCAGCGACACAAGGGTAGCTCACGGCCAAAGGGGGGGCGGCGGCGGCTAGGGTTTGGCGCGCAGGACTAGGGGCGGCTAGAGTTCGTGCAAGAGGTGTTGTTATCTTGTGTTGTTATCTGAGTTCAAGTTGAACTCTATTTATAAGCCTACCTCAAAACCTAGCCTTGCAAGACTTCTTATGGGCTCTAAATTAAAGGCACATGTCTTGCAAGCCTCTTTTAATTAACTCCTTTAATTAATTTAGTCCATATTAACTAATAAATTAATATCTTTCTTAATTAATTAATTAGATCAACTAATTAATTAGTCTCACACTTGAATTAATACTTTAATTCACTAATTGATTTAAATACCTTTTAATCAATTATTTCCTTTTATAACTGTCACTATCCAATTGTATTGTGTGTGACCCTCTAGGTTCATCATCAATTGGCAGCAGGCTCACGAATTCCTCGTGATTTAATTTATGAGCAATTAAATATTCCGATCAATTAAACTCTTTTAATTGACAACTCCTAGAATCAATCTCCCTTATTAAATCAGGAGTACCCACACTTCATGGTCGATGTCTAGCCACAAGCCCATGAAGCCCAACTTCAGGTGAATTGATATTTGTGAACCTCACATCTTATAAATGTCATGTACATACGGTCCTTCTATCGACTTAATTTCCCGATCAAGACTTAGGGTGTGTGAATCGATCGACACCTCTAAATTTGTCTCGATAACTATACTTTCTAATTCGGGATAATATTCCAGTGTGACTGCTAAATTTGGAAACCCCTTTCCAAATCCATCACCGACTGCGGCGGCAGATTACTCGGATATATTATTTAAGAATCGTATAGGAAATTCCCTCATCCATTACAATGAGTCGGTAGATTCCATATTGGTACTAACCACTCGCGTACACAACTATACGCACCCAACCTAGGCATGTTATGATTAGGCTACGTGATCTATACCTAGATCTAAGTTCGCACTCATGCACCGAATTCGCCCTAGCACCTCAGGTATAAGGACTAAATCGTACACTATTATAAGTCTTGAGAAACGTCCCATCACCGATATGCGTCATGCGCTTCCACAATGGGTTTCTCTGTTCGGGTTGTTCGATGCATTCGATCCTCTATCGAACCACCTACTCATATGCACTGGCCTCAAATGCATTGTTCATGAAACGCTACAAATTCTCTCCATGTGAATCATGCATACTTGTACAAGTCTTGACGATTCCTATGATACCCTGTCTCGTTTTGGAATCTATGACTTGGAATGTGTTTTAAGATCACGACCTTAGAGACTGTTTCATGATTGCACTAAATACCGAAGTGAATCGTCCTATAGTCAAATGTAATCTAAGGATTTCATGCAATTGCATAAATTTATTCACGAGAGATGAAGTTGGCCATTGTTTATTCTATACAGATATAAATAAACGTGCGTATTAATTATAGAATCAAAGATTGTTATTTACAGAATAGACCTATTACAAGCTAAATGAAATTGCTTCCTGGGCACTATCCTATCAATTTTACATTCGTTTTGGAAAATATATGAAAATGCACCAATAAATAAATTAAGATTTTCAAATTTTTAAAAGTTGTGATCTATTGGGAAGATGAGAACATTCTTCCGACCAATCAACAGATAAAACAGTATTAATTGTACAATGAACATTAGGCCTTGCAAACTTTGGTGGTTCTTAGCGATGTGCCTTGTTAATAATAGTTGGTATTCTCGATTCAAAGATACTAGTCTCCCATCAGATGAATGATCCAATAAATGTATGTGACGTTTGACATATAACTCTATCATTCGTTTCAACCTAGCAAGCTTGCTTTTTACTTGATTTTCATCCATAATATCACCGTAAAATGTTTAGAAAAAAAAGTATACAAAAGATAAATATTTTGTTCAAGAAATAATTAACTCACGCAAAACCAATATTTTCATAATCATGTAATGATTACATTGTGGGTATGTACATCCTCGTCAATATGCCATAACTGCATTTTTCTTAATCTTCATTGTGTATGATTATGACTAACCTCTGATGTATTAGATTACAAAAATATTAATTACGTATTGGATATCACAAAAATTTTCACCAGGATGGGGTTGTGATGGTTTTACTCAGAAAAAAATTAAGATAAAAGAAATTTTATTAATTTTATATGGTTAAATATGCTAATTTAGTGGGTTAAATATACAAATTTCACCAGGATGAGGAACTAACTTGTCATTTTTTTAGTGAATCATTCCCCCCCTTTTTTTTATGGTTTTGACTGGTTGCTTGATTTGTCATAAGATGTTTTTGACTTGATTTTTAGATGAGTAGGGTGCTTAGTTTAAGATCATCAATTTTTATTTTTCTTATTTTTTAAAAGGGTAAAATACGACTACCACCTTTAGTTAAGACTAAATTACAAGAATGCACTATCATGTATTGGATATTAAAAAATCCCATCAAAATGGTGGTGGGATTTTTTCCTTAAAAGTATTAAGAAAACTAAAATTATGATCATTTTAATGGGTCAAATATGCAATTTTCAGTTTTATTTAAGTTTATAAAGAAAAGATGCATTATATGGGTACAACAGAAAATTCATATATTCTTTTATGGTCTTTCCTATATGTTAAATCGAGGAATTTTTTTTTGGGGTTTTATGATTAAGCCTTACCTTCAACGGAATATTCGTAATTTAACATTAAGTCACTTTAATGATGTATTATGGATTAAATTCCTGTTTTTCTACTATAAACTAAAATGTACTCAAAACTTTTAAATGAAAAATAAAATTTTATTAATTTTATGGGGTTATATATGCAAATTTAGTGGGTTACATAAACAATTTATCAAAACGTTCATATCGCCCATTACGTTCATCTTTGAGTTTATTTGGGATAATGATTATTACTAATTTGTCTATTTTTTAGTGTGTCATCCCCCCCCCCCCCCAGTTTTATGGTTTTAACTGGTTGCTTGATTTGTCATAAGATGTTTTTGACTTGATTTTTAGATGAATTGGGTGCTTAGTTTAACGTCGTCCAAATTTTTAAAAGATTATAATTTTTCTTGAAAATATACTCAAAAATTTTAAAATAAAAATTTACTAATTAAAATCATACTAAGTGATTAACGTGCATAATATAAATATAGCGGTATATTTATATGTTCATTCCTAGAATTATAATAAACTCCCACAAAAAGAAATAATATTTTATTAAAAATATTTAAAATAAACTCTTAAAAAATTTGATAATTTTAACATTTTGAGTAATCTAGAAATAACAAAAATATATGTAAATGAACAAAAATAATATTTAAATACATATAAACTACTACGAAAAGCAAGAGATCCTATGAAAAGTAAATATTTATTTCATTGAGACTAATTAAAATCATACTAAGTTATTTACGTGCATAAAAATAATTTGTAAATACATATAAACTACCACGAAAAGCAAGAAATCCTATGAAAAGTAAATATTTATATTGAGTTTGTGATACATAATATAAATATGGAGGTGTATTTTCATTAAGTTCATTCCTAGAATTATAATTAACCCAAAAAAAAAAAAGAAATAAAATTTTATTTAAAAAAAAACTCTCACAAAATTTGATAATTTAAACCTTTTAAGTAATCTAGAAATAACAAAAATATATGTAAATGAACAAAAATATGTTTAAATACAAATAAACTACCACGAAAAGCAAGAATATCCTCCAAAAAGTAAATATTTATTCTAATAAAGTATATTTTTATTAAATTTTTTACTGCTATTTTTAATTTTCGATCCAATCGATCCAAAATATAATACAAATGATCCCAGTTAAACATGCTATTATAAAATCACACTCGGCTTCAATGAACTTTATGGTTATAATTAATTAACCAAAAAAGAAATTATATGATTCAAAACTATAAATGCAGCCCAATCAAGGAACAAAGAAATGAATTTGTTAACAAAAATCAATCAACAACTATAAAAGAGGTGAGTGCATTAGTTGAAGATAAAAAAATGATTACCCTCCTCGGATCGCTTTAATAGGACCAAATTACTTAGCAAAGAAAATATATTGTTAATAAAAATCAATGAAGAAATCTATGAAATAGAGGAACTTGTTTACTCCATTAGAAGTGTCTTTAGTTGAAGACAAATAATGATTACCCTCCTCAAGTCGCGATAATGCCTGGAAAAAAATAGTTAATGATTAGTGTATAAAAATATAAAAAGTGGTGACAATATAAAATGCAAATGAGAAAACAATAGGAAGAAATTTTCAATTTTCATCGTAGAAGTAAAAAATTCTCCAAGAAATTAATGTGCATAATTAGTTTACCTACAATCCAATTGTACAATTAAATAAAAAGAGAAAATATTTGATCAAACTATGGGTCTATTTGGATGGGTTTTGGCTCGGTTTCGCGGGTTTCAGTTTAAAAAAATTGGTTTGGGTGGTTTCGATGAAACCTTTGAGACTTCATTTGGATGGGTTTTGACTAGTGGATTTTGTGGTTTGAATAAATTGAAACCCCACTTGGATTGGGTTTGGATGTTGGGGTTTAGGGAAACAAGTAGGTGATAAGTGTCAAATCAATGTCTTTTTTAGTGAGATTTGGGGAAAAAAGTAGGTGGTATGTGTCAAATCAATGTTTTATAGGTTTGAAGAGTTTGAGTGTGAGTTTCTGAATAGGTTTTTGATGGTTTTATGGGTTTGACGAAAACTCATTTGAAAGGGTTTTGGTGCGGTCTCGCGAGACCCGCGAGACCGGGCCAAAACCCATCCACACACACCCTATATTACCTATTGTCAGCGTGCACACTTAAATAAGATAGAAAACAAGAATGGTGATGAGAAATTCAGAATGGAAGATCATTACATATTAAAAGAAATACTAATTGTTAATGATATATATAGTGAATTTAGGAATGGAAGATCATTCTGTAACTAAAGCTTAAGCTAATTAGTGTAAAGTTAATTTCCATGATTATAGCTAATGTATCTAATTTGCAGCCTAATCATCATATAATTAATCAATCATAATAATATAAGTACATGATTAGGCAATTATTTTGGAATTAGTTTCATATTTTTGAAAGAAAGTAACGTCTGCATTAGGCAATTATTTTGCAAGCCGGCCAATCAGTTTTTTTTTTTTCAAAATTTCCCTTGTGAAGATTAATTAAAGATATTAAACATGGTGTATATATATTTGGTTATATGATCAATCATATTTTTTAGAAATAAAAATAATTCAAAACTCTAGAAAATTAGGATTTTAGTCAAAACACTCAATTGGAGTCAACACTCACCATTCAAATATATATATATATGTATTATATTAGATTAGATTAGATTAGATGTTGTATCTTGGGTTTGTATTTAAATTGAAACTCTTTTTTTTTTTTGGATATTAATTAGTTTGTATTGATGACTTCATTACTACCTTCAACTTATCTCGTTGGTAGGAGTGTCCGCGGTATGGGTTAATGCGATTTATACTCGCCCAAATCTGATTCAGTATTTACGAAACTTTAATATAATTCCCCAAACTCAACCCAACAAATCTTGATATTGCACTTTGCGTTCTATTAAATATGTTTGGACGTTTTTTGTAGACGGGAATATAAAGTCTTTGGCGAACTTGTATAAATTAAGGGACATATTTTGTGATTTTTGCAATGATTTGATATCACTACTTCTAAATAAAAATTTTTAACACGATAAATTTGAAAATCGTCAAAAATATATTTTTATAGTAATTTCTACTTAAAATTTCGTGTCAAAACTAAATAAGTCAAGAATATTGAAAGAGGAAAGTAAACTTTTTATAATTGGATTAGATCCATTTCCTTAAAAGATTAAAAGTCATAATAATCAATTAAATCTGGACCAGATCCATCGCACTAAAATCCGCTTCATTGATACTTTACAATTCTCTCTATAAAAAACGCAATTTATGCTTAGAGAATTCAGTTAATTATGTGATTTTATTTTCTATTTAATTATAACTTTCATCGAATTAGTATAAAAAACTAGAAACGTAAGATTTAGGGATCTATTCACCGCTGCGCGGACGGTTGAAATTGAAGCTCACTCCAAACTGTGCCCTCAATATTCAGAGAATTTGAGGAGTTAAAGGTAAATATATTCTATTTTATTACTGATTGATATATATATTCTATGTACAATTGACTGCATATGTGATTTTGCGTATCTATAAAGTGACTGTAACATATTAATTATTTCTTTTGTTCAAGGATTCTGTACCTTTTGTAATCTGATATGGAATGCTGCAATTAAGTGCTTGTAATGTTGTAATCTGTTTGATTTTTGGATAATTATTAATGATTACCCTTACATATGTTGTTTTCCTATAGTTTGAAATTGTTCTTTTCATTAGGTAATTTTTGGCCAATTTTTTAGCTCCCTTTGCTGATTGCTCGTCTTTTTTTCGAAATTGAGGTTTCTCTCTTTGTTTGCTTCCATAACAGAAACTGACATTGCTGAAAATGTAACTTCGCGTATTTCAAAATTCTTTGTGGAAACTTTTTATTTGAGAATTTTAGATTCATCAACTCTTTAGGCTCCTTCATCGCCAGGTTCTTTTTGGTTATTCATTGGCTAACCAAATGGTAAAACAAGAGGAAATGTTTTGTTTTCAGCCATCCTTCCTGGTTTGATTGTCTTCATCTTTCCGGTCTTGACTTCCTCGGTTGTCTTGTTCTTTTTAGTTGAATGAATTCACTTTATGTCCCCGTTAGCTTGTTGCGGAAAATGATGTTTCCACTTCATGTGTTGCCATTTCTAATTATTCTTTGTTCATGTGCTTAAAAGAGAATTCTAATCACGCATAATCAATTTCGAAAAGTCTATCGACTCTTCAATTGCAGCTATTTGCAGCGACACAGTGATCAATCTTAGGAGTTTAACGGTCTACGAATTCTTTCAGTTTCCTTGTTGCGTTGAATATTATCTCCATACAATAGTTCCAACTCTAGAGAAAAAATCTCCAACATTTTCTGTTATTTCTTTTACAAGTTATTAAAGTCTCTCCACAAAGATTGCAACTTTATAGGGACAACCTTTTCATTTCCTCTGAATTCTTTTTGTAAAACTTTCCAAGCATCTCTTTGCTCTTCTCCTATTAAAATTTTAGGATAGATTGATTTACTTACTTCTTGATTGAGATAACGAATTGCACGTAGCTTCAAATAACTTTCTTTTAACTGTTCCAATATTTGTAGTCTTCCTTTTAAAATAGGTACTTCAGTAGGAAAATATTTGAACTTGGTAGTGATTGAATAGAGCGAAAACATTTCTCCCATCTTTAGGATCGAATGGAATCGTATTCATGGCTCTAATGCCAAATTTGTTGGCGCAACAGAAGATTAAAGAGGATTTGTCCTTGAGGATTTTTAAAAGTATTTGTATACATACATATATTGGATATTCTTTGTTTTAAGAAAAAAGATATTGCTCAAATATATATTTTGAATAATTAGAGGATATTCTCAGCCTTTATTTGTGGCTTCCCCTCTCCTTACATCACATAAGAGACTTCTATTTATACTATGATTAGAGAACTCTAGAAACATATTTAATAAGTTCTATGAACAACCAGCTAGTAACTCCAACTAGAGATTGCCTAGTCCCAAGGTTCATTTTGAAGACTTTCATTAGGAATTTCAAACTTATTTTCTAGGAAAATGATTATTACATGAAATATGTTTATTGGTGCAATGGTAGATGTAAACTGAACCATTTTTTTATTTGATTAGTTGGATATCATTTTGTTCTTGATTCAATTGCAGATTTATGAAACACATATAAAGGCTAATTTACACTTGCTAGCTCTAAGATAAATCCTATTTACAAAATCCCTTATTTTTTGCGAAATAAAAAAAAAACATCCCCTTGACCTTACCCCAACAAAACTAGTTAAATGTCTTAAATGCCCTCCATAGTATTCAATGTTTACACAAATCAAAACATCGCCACGACCTCACCCAATCCACCCCACCTCTCCCCTACCCCTCACTTCACCCCCTCCCCCCGCTCCGGCGCGATTTCGTCGAGGTGCGCAATGATGGCGCCTCGCAGGGGTGGGGGGCAGTGATGGTTGATGTGAAGGTGAGAGGAGGGAGTTGGGTAGCTTGTGTGATTTAATTTATTTTCAAAAGATTTTAAGTATTATGTTTTTTGAAACATAAAATAAGTAAATTTAGGGAGAAAAATAATTCTTTTTTTAATTTTATTGAAAATTTTAATTAGGTATATTTATTTAAGTAAGTATAAATTTATTAATTACTTTCTTTTTTATACAAAATCTTAAATGTGTGTTTTTTTATTTTTGTAAGAAAATTTGTTAATTTATGTTGTTATTTATGAATTTACGTGAATGAAATTTATTTCATTGAAAATCTTAAGTACATGTTTTTATTTCTGTAAAAAAAAATGTTAGTGTAACTTAAAATGATATACTATCTATTATTTTAACTAAAGAAAATAAATTGAATGGAAAAAAAAAAAATTGAGACCATAAAACTGAAGGACTGAATAAACGGAGACATAATGTTGTTTGGTGGACGAAATAATATTGTTTGGTGGATGAGAAAATACATATTAATAAAAAAACAGTTTGTTGGTTATAAAAGGGCAGAGGTGATTTTGGAATAAAAAGTTTAAAACTATGACAAAAGGGAGTAAGTGTTACAAGTGATACTTTATGGGAGTAACTGGTACCACCGACATACTTTAAGGCGGGAAACCATATTTTACCCGAACTTAAAAAATATCTATGTTGAAGGCTATCTATATTAGGTAATGCAATTATAGATTTGTTAAAGGTCTAGAATTATGGGATGCAATTTCCATATATCTGGTATAAAATCACTATGATATTTTTCCTTACACGAAACTTGATCATTGAGATATTATTTCCTTGTATAGAATCCCGCGTGTTTAACATAAACATGTGGTCAATCTTTTTTTGAGATTGACAGAACATTTTTCTTGTTTTACCTTTTAAAAATCCCAAAGTTGATGAAGTTGCTCTTTTTTCATTAGTCAGAAAATGATTGTAAATATTGTACCTATTCATACACCTTTTACATATTTTTGGTTTCAGGGCTGATAAGTTGATAAGTTTCATCCTCTTGAATAGTTTTGAATTTAAATTTCAAAACTGAGCATTGATATTATCGTGTTTGGTTTGTTGAAAGATGAGACAACACGGATGGAAGCGGAAGACTATTAAAGCTTCTATGACAACAGAGGATGTGCAACTAAATTCAGTTTTCGGTAAATATTCTGACACAGAAATGATATATAAGCTAAAAGAACTTGCTTCGAATCCTTGTAAGCCCCAGTTTGCACGGGATAATATTCAACCATTGTGGAATCAAATTCTATGTCTCAGAAAACTTATGGTCCTTCAAGATTCTCAAATTATATGGGTAAGGTCTTTAACATTATGATGTTTCCATATGTTGTTGAATGATTAATATTGACTTTAGGTTGATCATTCTGTATGATTTAATTAAAGCCGATCATTTGTGATGTATTTACTGGAAGAATTAAGATGCAAAATTGGGACTGACTTATAAGCTACATACTTCCTCCGTTCCTTTTTTCCCGCTCCTACTTTTTGCACGGAGTTTTATGTAAGAGTTGAAAAAGTTAAACTTTTCGGCATTTTTACTTTTATACCCTTAAAAGTAGTGTTTGAGAATCATTTCTTTATTTGAGAGGGTATTTTTGAGAAAAAAAATTTTATTTAATGAAAAGAAGTGTTAATTTGGGACATTCCAAAAGTAAATAAAAGGATAAATACCACTTTTGGTCCCTCTTATCATTAACTTTTTACAGAGTGGTCCCTCTTATGTTTTTTTTCCCACTTTAGTCCTTACTATAAATTATTTGTTTCACTTTAGTCTCTACTATGAATTATGTGTTTCACTTTAGTCCTTATCAGGTGGTTCCGATAACACGTGACATGCATATGAATATTTGTTAGGACATTTTCTTCCGTTCACTATTGAGATTATTTAAGATATTGTTTAATTGGTGAGCAATTTTGGTGTTTGAAAAATATTTTAGGAAAAAACTTTAGTTTGGAACGAAATGTACGATTAAGTTGGATTGGAATGAAAGCCTAGTTTGGAAGAGATTATATATTTTGTTTTTTTTAAATAATTAGAAAGACGAAAATATCCCTGTTAGTTTACTTGAAATGATAAAATTTCCCTCATGAGCATATCACATGTTATCAGAATCGCCTTGGACCACTTGAAAATGACTAAAGTGAAACAAATAATTCATAGTAGGGACTAAAGTGTAAAAAAAAACATAAGAGGGATCTGTAAAAAGTTAATGATAAGAGGGACAAAAAATGGTGTTTACCCTAAATAAAAAATAGAAGTACAAATTTAGGGACGGGGGGGGGGGGGGGAGTATAGCTTTTGTTTGAAATCTTAATGTTTTCCAAATTTAATTTTTTGTTAGTACCATACATCAATGAGAATGAAGATTGCTCTTGTTCTTTTACATTGAAAGAATTGCGTTTGCGTGTTCGACTTTAAATAAGTTTGTAGTTTGGCTTTCTTTAGTTGAGTTGGATTGAGTTACTTATCATAACTATTATTTGGAAGTGGAGGATAAATACTAATATGAACTTAAATTATTAATTATATTGTTGTAAAATTGTCTTTTTTTTTTTTTTTAATTTTTTTTATCTAATTTATTGTAGGATAACGTTGTTCGTTTAAATTGCAATAGATATTAGAACTTTTGATTATTATATAGAAAATAGTCGTCGAACTTCTCACGTGACAGAAGTATTGTTGTGCCTACCAAAGGAAATTTCATGTGAAGAAAACATTATCCCAGTGTGGCTTTTAAATACCTTTGATAAATGCTAAGCTTAACCTGTAGGACAAGAATTTCGTCATATTATTCCTTTCGTTGTGCTTTATGCTCCTAAGTCCTAACTCAGACCGATTTTCAAAGTCCTAATTGATTTTTTTAAAATACTAGTATTTAAAGTGACATTTTGCTTTCTTACAGAGAAAGCGGAAACTTGAGCAGTTTGTGAAAGATAAGTTGAGAGGTTCTTCTAGATTTGTTGTGACTGACCAACAAAATACCACAAAAATGAGTAGGAATCAATCATCCCATGCTTCATCACTTTCATGCTTGCTCAATTCAGTTGACTCTACTAAAGGTCATGATGACTCTCGTAGGTCAAGCAGTTTCGATGATAGTTTTCTAGAGAAACTGATTTCCGCAGAAGATTCCTTTATGGTAAACTCTGATACACCCAACAAAAGTATTTCTCCAATAGTATACTCTGATCAATCTATGGATGGTTCAATGTTACGAAGTCTTAATGAGGCTCCATCTGGGAAGATAAATCACACAAATGACTATTTAAAATCACCGGCTTTAGATGGACCACACATAAGACATTGTCAATCACCTCACCGATCAATCAGATTATTGAATATCATTGGCGATCATCTTCAAAGAAATGTTGTTCCAGTAGGACCTCAATTTCAGGTTGAAGTTCCTGAGTGGAGTGGGCCAGTGAAGAGAAGTATTCTTATCGTTCAATATAAACATTATTCTAATAATTCCAAGTGGTTGGGCACCCGAGTTTGGCCAATTGAAATTGGGCATGTGAAAGTTTCTGGAAGAACAATTGGAAAAGGGAGGCCAAATTCTTGTTGTTGTGTATCCCCGGGATCTGTTGATTGCATTGGACGCCACATTGTTGAGGAAAGGTTAGTTCTGCAATGTGATCTTGGTCCTGCTTTCTTTAGTTGGAAGTTTGATGATATGGGCAATCAAGTTTTGAAGTTGTGGACATTGAAGGAGCAACAAATTTTTGAGTCGCTAGTGAAAAGGAAGAACTTTTTGATGCATGCCTTGAAGTGTTTTCCCAACAAATCGAGGAAAGACATCGCCAATTATTACTTTAATGTTTATATTCCTCAACTTATGAGCTTGCAGAAAAGATCATCATCCAGAAAAATAGTTGATACTGAAGGTGAGGACGAGGCAAAGGGTTTTAATTACATGGGTTTTAAGGAAAGACCTATGGGAAGACTCATATCATCAACATTTCGAAAGAAGTGAAGGCTCGTAATTTACGTATACTTCTTAGCAATCAAGTTTTCCACAACTTACAACATTGGTCACATAAGGAGGTTAGTCTATTAACCAGAATTGCTCATTGCATTTACTGGCATATCTCGCAAATGTTTTTGAAGCACTTCTTTTACTTGCGTACCTTGTGAAAGTTTCACAATTTCCTTCTAAAGTAATCAACATTTTAATCCCTTAATTTTGGTCACATACATAGCATTGCCTATGGTATCGTCGATTGGGTTCCTATTTTGTTTAATGTTTCACCGAACCATACCTTAATATATGTTATCTGCAAAAAGTCCATCCAAAATATTTTTGTTTGTTAGTCTTGAAATAGGTGATGGAAGAGCATTAGTTACCTTGGTCTCACCAAAGTTGCTACACTATTTTTGTTCTCTATAAAATTACATGTTCAAGTTGTTTTCTTCTTCCCTACACTATTATTGAACATCAAGATGATCTAAAGATTTTTTTCTTACCTTTTGTGTGTAAAAAGATCGTGGAGATTAAGGCGTAGAACTCGTTTTGATGTTTCCATGTATATTGTGAAACTTCGTTCGTGCATGATTACACATTTTAGGCTAAATCTATATAGAAAATTCTTTAAAACATAACTGTAAAATTTTGCCATTCCATTTTTCTACATGGAATCTAGAACCTAGGTTCATAGTAGTTAATGGTGCATATCGTAGTGAAGCATAAAGGCTTCCGGGGATATACCGCATATCGCGGGCTTTTCAATGTGAAACACATTTTATATAGTTATCTAGTTGATGAAGCTAGTTTGCCCACCTCATGTCAATGAATGGAAACATTGCCTATACTTTTCCATTTTTTTTAAGAGTGAATAGCATTTTTGGTTCTCCTTATGGGTCAAATTTTGCATTTTAGTTCCTCTTAAATTCTTTTAGCATATTGATTTCTCTTATCAATGTAATGTATCACATTCGTTCCTCTTATAACACATTCTTCCCTCTTAAATTTTTTGTAGCAAATTCATCCCTTTTATCAATGTAGTGTAACACATTAGTCTTTCTTAAATACAAAATACATCAACTTTCACCCACTTTAGAATATATTTTGAATCTAATTGATGTATTTTGTATTTAAGAGGAACTAATGTGTTACACTACATTGATAAGATGACGGATTTGTTACAAAAAAATTAAGAGGGATTAATGTGTTATAAGAGGGACGAATGTGATATACTACATTGATTAAATGGACCAATCTGCTACAAAAAATTTATTAAAGGGACCAATCTGCTACAAAAAATTTAAGAGGAATGAAAGTGCAAAAATTAATCCATAAGTTGGATCAAAAGCGTTATTTACTCTTTTTAAAGAGCTTTAGCAACATCCTTTGTTGCACCTTCCATCAAAACATAATATAGCTTGGTATATGCCTCATTTCTCCATCTACAAGCTGAAGCATCTTCACCAATGGACCACCTAATTTTGTAGCATAACTTATACCTTTCTAAAAGCAAGTATTCAACACAATGCCTGCTACTTGCCCACCGGTTCTTTCCTATGCATACTTGCTTTTGTTTCACAAAGATGAGATGAACATCCTTTTCAGATGGGATTTATTCTTATCAAACCTACCCAAATTTAAGAAATCCGTTGTGAAAGAATCTTGGATCTCCTAGCAATACATTTTTGGTCGGTAAAGTCCCACGTCATTTTCAACACTGGCTTGTGATGTTAAATGTATTTATTGACACTTTTCACGTTCAAGTGTTCATTCAAGATTGACAATTTGAAAATAATTTTAAAAATCAAGTCTCAGTGTGCAACACATGGTGTCCAATATAGGTGCATGTACTTTTTCATCAACATTTTTTAAATGATTAATAATTTGAAACCATTGATCAAAATTTTGTTTCTTACTCATCCATGAGATCAGAAGACTGTCGAGGAATTAACAAGTTCCAGTAGTACCTCTTCTATCAATCTTGTAGGCAGCAATGTCAGAATCTGAATATTCAATAAGTTCAAATCCTGATTCCCTTGGATACCACAATCCCAATTCTTGAGTGCATTTGAGATTCCTTAATATTCTTTTGGCAGCTAAGAGATCAGATTCTTTTGGATTTGATTGAAATCTTGTACAAACCCCAACATAGTACATAATATCAGATCTGCTACCAGTAAGGTACATCAGATACCTAATTATGCCTCTATATTTGGTGATGTCATATGATTTTCTATCTTCATCCTTATCAAGACGAAGTCCAGTAAACATTGGAATCACAACAGATGAGTTAGTTTTCATATCAAATACTTTGAACAAATATATTTTGTAATTTGCCTGATTAATGAATATGTCATCAGACAGCTGTTTAACTTGTAATCTAAGAAAGTAGTTGAGTTCTTCCATTATGCCCATTTCAAACTTATTCTGCATCAGCTTGGAAAACTTTTCACATATATGTTTGTTAGTTGAACCAAAGGTGATATCGTCTACATATATTTGAACCAACAATATATAATTATTTCATTCAATGGTGAATAAAGTCTTGTCTACTTTACCTTTGCGAAATCCTTTAATTAAAAGAAAGTCAGATAAGGTATAATACCAACCATGCTATTGGTGCTTGCTTTAAGTCATATAAAGTTTTCTTCATACGAAATGATTTGTCTCCTTGATATCCTTCAAATTTACGAGGTTGTTCAACATATACTTTTTCTTGCAATTCTCTATTGAGAAAAACAGAGTTCACATCAATATGATTGACAATGAAGTTTTTGTGAGCAGCGTAGGTAAGAACTAAGAAATAGTCTGATTGCTTTGAGCTTAGCCACTGGTGCAAATGTCTTATCGAAGTTTATACATTATTTTTGGCAGTAACTCTTGACAACTAGTCTTGCTTTATTTCTAATTACAATACCATCTTCATCCATCTTATTTCTGAATACTCACTTAGTGTCAATGACTCTTTGATGAGTAGTTCTGGGTCCTAAGTATCAAACCTCATTTCTTTCAAATTGATTTAACACTTCTTGCATTGCTTCAATCAAATGCGAAGCATTCATTAGCACCTTGAGAAGAATTAAGAATTAAATAGAGTTCGTCATTTCACTTCAAATTTTAGGTGTTCTCTTTGTCTTGTGTCCTTCACATTTTCTTTTTAAGTTCTCTTAATTCCAAGATTGGAGGATTGGTGATGGAAAGTCGGTAAATAGATAGATGTCGAGAGAGCGAATTTTCCTGGTCTACTCACTTGAGATTTTCCATCAGATAGTAAGGTAAGTTAGCTTATCGGTGTGGATACATGGCAATGGAACAAAGAACGTTTAGAAGAAGTTTTTTTGGAAGGGGACCAACACTGCATACCATCAATTTCTTTAGGCAATGTAAGAAATGAGGATAAGAGAATCTAGAATTACACCAGGACGGGCTTTGTTTTTGTTTGAAGTGCGTAACATTCATACATGGCTTTTGGCGAGCAAGAATGCAGCCAATCTGGGAGCTAGTTACTGGCACGAGAAGTTGGAGGTGGATTTGGAAGATTAAGTATTTTTGTACGAGTGCGTAAAAATATCATTCCCTCTCGGTCGAACCTAGCTAAACGTAAGTAATAAATAATATCTCTTGTTCAGTTTCCTATAGGGATGGGGAGGATTTACATCACTACTTAGTCTCGTGCCATTTTGCTCGACAAGTTTGGCCACTTTGAGGAATCCCTAGACTGTGTATAACTAGACTACTATCGATGTGGTTGAATGGTTGTGGGTGGTAAAGGAAAGAACGGACATGTAGATACTCGAACGTTGCATGATACTGTGTTGGGCTATTTTGGTTGCCCAAAACAAGAAGTGCTTTGAATGTGTGGAGAATCATTTGGACCCGACTCAGAGTGCAACAAGGTTCCATGATCAAGTTAAGGTAAAAAAAATGATGGTATTACATGCTCAGGAGGCGATAACGTAGGTTACATTCGATAGTCACCACCAAAATTTACCTTGATATAACTCAACTTCGATGTTGTTCTTCGCTCAGTCAACGGACGCTGTGATTTGGGTATCGTTGCAAGATCAACTTTCAGGGTATGTATTGGTTCATTGGACGGGCTTGTGCAGCAAGCTCTTTCTGCTTCAACAGCAGAAGCTTTGACGGGGAAGCTTGTTGTGAAATTATCGTGGGAGTGGCTAACATGGTTTGGATTGGGATTGCAGGGGATCGTTGAGGGAATTATGGAGGTTAATTCATGATATCAAGTCCATAGTGAAGAGCTTTTGAACTTCTAGCACTAAACATGTTCATAGAACTTGGGCCCGAGATTTGAAATCTTAGCAAAACACTGACTTTGTCTATTTTTCGTGGAAAGGGTGGGTAGATTTACGACTCACGCTTTAGCTAATTTCGTTGGAAGATACTATTAACCTTGATTACCGTCATTGGTTATGAATAAGGTAAACATGGAGATCAATGCAGACTTTCATATTAATTGTTTATGTATAATTTGTTATATATTATCTAACATGAGTACCTTCTACAATCTATATCTATTGGGCTTTACAAGGGCATCTTCAATCCATCGGGTTTTTCACAGTCCAGGGGTGTCAATCTCCAATCGGGTGAATCTGCACCCTCTGAGCACCGTTACCAACCGTCAGGGCTAACAAAACCAATTAATTAAAGAAAAAAAACTTTCCCACTTTCACCTATAATATCTATAATAATAATAATAATAATAATAATAGTAATAATTTTGAAAATTAATAATAATAAGAATATTAAATTTTGAAAATTAATATTAATAATAATATATATGAAAATGAATAATAATAATAATAATTAATATGAAAATGTATAATAAAAAACTATAGAACAATAATTATAAAATTAAGCATAATAATATTACATCGGGGACAAGAAAAATAACAAATATTACACGAAAACAACAATGTTAAGGGTTTAAATGTGGTTAAATAAATTTTACATTTGTAGACAAATATATAAATTCAAAATTAATAATGGATAAGGGTTTTATTACACTATAATATTGTTAAATTTTACTTTTATAGACAAATTTATAAATTCAAAATTAAACTAATAATGTTATATCTTAAATTTAAAGTAAATTGTTATTAAACCTTACACAATTTTTATACTTAAATGTATCTTCCATTTCTAGTTAATTAAATTAAACAAGGTGTTGTTAAATTCGTAATAGATATTTCCAATAATTTTTTTTTATTAATAATCATTTTTAATTTTAAAAAATAAATATAAAGGTACTAGGTGGCGCCAAGTGGCATCACCTGGTGCCATGTTTGTAAGGGACGCACTGTGTTAGCGCGTCCCATAGACAGGGTTGTGCCTAAGGCCTCCGACAGCATTCGGCGATGCAATTTACAGTCCAAGGCCCTAGGGCCTCCACTGAGATGACCTAAATAGCACTAATTGTTGACTAAGTCTAAAGATAACTTTTCCTTCCATAACATTTATTACATTTATGCTTATATACAAAGCTAAGGGTCTATTTTGGTTAGTTTTTGACTTGGTTTCAGATGATTTTGGTTTCGAAAAATTAGTTTGGGTTGTTCTGGAGAAACTTTCAAAACCCATTTGGATTGAGTCCGATTGTTGAGTTTTAGGTTTTGTAAAAGTTGAGATCCCATTTGGAGAATATTGGGGTTTGCAGAAAAAATGTAGGTGATTTGTGTCAAATCATTGTCTTTCATATGTTTGCGGTTTAATATGTTTGGAAATGTAAGTTGAAACTTGAGTTTCGCGAAACTTGTACTAATACTTCATTTGTTTAAGTTTTGTTTCTGTTTCGCAAAACCGTTAGACTGAATCAAAACCTAAACAAACACGACCTAGATCTTTTGAAAAACTTTCGAAGTGTTGGTTTATTGGCTATCAACCTGCTATTTGTAGGATTTTACCATTTCTTCTTAGAATAATGTATTCTTATTATTATATATGGGCCTCAATTTGGAATTTTGCCTAGGCTCTAAAAAACCTTGGGACCTTAGAGCATCTCCAATGCTTTAAGGGAAAGGGGAATGGGTGAGAAAGGGGAGAAATTGAGTGATCTTCATTGATGAAGGAGAAGGGCAAGAGGTGGGTGGGGAGGTCTTCTCCCATCGTGGTCGGTGGGCAGGTGGCGTTCTTTTCTTTTTTGATTTTTTTCTTTCTTTTGTTATATAATTAAGAGTAAATAGCATTTCTGGTTCTCCTTATGGATTAACTTTTGCACTTTCATCTCTTAAATTTTTTGTAGCAGATTTGTCCCTCTTATTAATGTAGTGTAACATATTCGTCCATCTTATCAATATAATGTAAAATGTTCATCCCTCTTAAATTTTTCATAGCGGATTCGTCCCTCTTATCAATATAGTGTGGCACATTAGTCCCTTTTAAATACAAAATATATCACCTAAATCCAAAATATATTCTAAAATGGACGAAAGTTGATGAGAAGGACGAATCTGCTACAAAAAAATTAAGAAGAACGAATGTGTTATAAGAGGGACGAATGTGATACACTACATTGATAAGAATGTGATACACTGATAAGAGAGACGAATCTGCTACAATTTTTTTAGAAGGACGAAAATGTAAAATTTGGCCCATAAGGAGGACCAAAAATGCTATTCACTCTATAGTTAATTTATTTTATAATAAAAATTATTAAATCTTATCATTAATTTAATTTTATTACTTTTTTTTAATAAACTTACATTAATTTAATAAATTAATGTTTGAAACTTAATAACAATGTAAGAGAATTTAATTTGTCTATTATTTTAAGTTTAGCGAATTTAACTTTAATTTATGTTAAATACATTAAATTTAATACGATTTGTGAATTAAAAAAAATAACCCTAACAATTATATATTAAAACAATCATAAATAAATTCAATTACGTACGACTAGAGATCGTTTAAATTTCTTAGTGTAAATTTTTTGATTATTAATGTCAATGTTAATTATTATTATTATTAAAATCTGAGAATTGAAATTAATATAAATGGAGAGATTGAATCATTGAAAATGACTATGAAAAGAGGACTGGAAGGGAAAATGGGGCTATGAGGGGAAAGAGAGTATGATGGAAAGGGATTGAAGGGGTCCTCTATGGAGATGGTCTTATAGGCCCAAGGCTATGTGTAGATTGTGCTTTGTATTGCTCACAAAGTGCATGTAGGATTCATTGGAGTTAAGGTTGTCAATGGATTGGATTTTAATCTGAGTTCGTTCAGATTTATTATAATTTTAATTTGGTTAGAGATTCGATTGATCTGATTCGATTATAAAAATTCGTTATTCGAAATACATTCATCGAATATGTATCTAGGTTTAATGAATTAGTTCGCACAAGACTATTAAGATGTATGTAACTTTTATTATACTAGAAAAGTGCACGTACGTTGTACGTGTCTAGTTTTAATTTCATGGGTATTTTTCGTAAATTAGATTAAAATTTTATGTCATATATCATATATTTATGACTGGTCAATTTATTTTTATGAAATTTATTTTTATTAATTATGATTGGTTTATAAAAAAATGATGGCTTTGAATAGTTGTATAAGGGAATTCTTACCAAGACCTGGTTTGGCCGAACCCAAAGTAATTACATGGCAAGTGTAATACACTTGCTTTGGGATTGGATGTAACTTCCTGGAAAGTAACCAATCACAAAGCAAGTGCAATACATTTGCTTGGTGGTTGGATAGGTTTAGCCAAGCTAGGCTTGGACAAGAATTTTCCGTTGTATGAAATATAAAATGATGATTGATTTAGTTTTACATCTTATAAAATTGGTTTTAAAATAAGATCATAAGAACACGGAAAATTTACATAGACACCCCTTGACTATAACCCTAATTACAAGAAATTATCCTTCTGTTTCAAATATTACAAAGACACCCCTAGACTTAACGGACGTTAGTCAACTTTAACGAAACACTTAAAATGTCCAAAATGCCCTTAGTTGTTTTTAATATTTACAAAAAAAATAAAAAAAAACCTTCAACGGTCGTCGCTTCAATCTCCATCACCTCCGTTTTTTTCACTTTTTCGGCGACTACGGACACGGTTTGAGCTCTCTTTGATGGCTATAGACTCGTCTTCACGTCCTCTACAAATCCCAAGCATTAATTATCAGTTTAGAGTCCATCCCGTCACTCTATTTTCAGATATACGAATTTTACATTTTTTCGATTTTACACCGCCGTCGGCGGTGGAGCTTGACCCACCGCCTCCCCTTTCAGCCGTAGACTCCCCCTCGGTGTGGCAGTAATTTTGGTACCAACCTTGTCCAATTTGGTGCTGAATTGAAGGTTCCCCATTTCAAAGCTCACCTCAATGGCGGCTTTCCATCTTCGCAAAATTAGCCCCTCTATCCCAATTCGCAAAATGACCCTTGTACTTTTTCACCTTTATAATATGTCCCTAGATTTGTAGAAAAACTTAAACTTCCGCTTTGATTTGGTCAAAATCCACAATTTACATGTCACATGGCCCGCACATAGGTGATTTCTGGCTAATTTTGAAATTAGACCTCAGTATGAACCAAAATTGCCACTGAAGTTGAAGGTGTGATACCAAATATGGCAGCTCAAAAAGATATGGGGTAAAAATGCTAGTGAGATTAAGTTGTGGCACCAAAAATAAAATTATCCTGTAACAAAATCCCCAAGCCCTAGATCCCCAAAAATTCTCTGGATTTCAAGTATTCGAATTGTGTTATTGTAGAAAAAAATTAAAATTTTAAATTTGTTTGTTTTATTTTTGTAAGAAAAATATTTGTTATTAAAGTGAAACTTTATTTACCAAGTGTGTTATTGTAAATAAATTATTAAATTTTAAAAGGGTTTTTTTCAAGAAAATAAATGTTATTAAATAATTGTGTTATTGTAAATAAATTTATAAAATTTTAATTTGATTTGTTTGGTTTTTGAATGAAAATATACGTTATTAAAACTTTATTTACCAAATTGAGTTATTGTAAATAAATTTATTAAATTTTAAATTGGTTTATTTTATTTTTTAAGGAAATATATGTTATTGAAATTTTATTTATCGACTTGTGTTATTATAAAGTTATTAAAGCTTTATTTATCGAATTGTATTGTTATAAATAAATTTATTAAATTTTTTTATAATATATTACATGATTACAAAGACATCCCCTGTAACACAAAATATATTACAATCCCTTGGGGTAAAATTGGAAAAACATTAAATATTTTTGATGACATCACCATCTACCGTAAAAAATTGACGACGTAAGGGTCTTCTTGTAATATTGTTTTGGTCGAGGGGGTGTCTTTGTAATATTTCAAACAGGAGGGTAATTTCTTGTAATTAGTCTTATAGTCAGGGGGTGTCTATGTAAATTTCCCTAAGAACATTATTTAGTTAATTCTATCATAGTAGTTTTCATGGTTCTTCATAAATTTCACCCGAATTTTCATCGATTTCACGAGCATTTATTCTTATTGGTTTCACCAGTTTTTTCACCAACTTGATAAGTGTTTACCAATTTCACCTGAAGTTTCATCGAATCATATGTTTTACTGTTTATTTTTTTTATCGATGATACATTTTTCATTATTTTCCCGTTTTTCGTCGATCTTTTTTCCAATTGAAACTATTTTCTTCCAATTTCACCTTGTTTTTGTCAGTAAAAGTTTAATCGTTTTCACTAATGTCGCATGTTATTCACCTAAAGTTTTCATTGATTAAACAAGTTTTCACCGACTTCAAGCTTTTTTGATTGATTATATCCGTTTCTTCACAAATTTTACCCAAACTTTCATCTATTCATATATTCTCACTGTTCAAATTTTTTTACGCGATTCATCCCTTTTTATAACACTTTTCATTGTTTTCTCATTTTTGGTCGATTTATTTGTTCTTTTCTTCAGTTTAAACCATTTTCTATCGATTTCACCAGTTAAACTCTTTTTTTAACTGATTTCACTCGTTTTTACCATTTTAACCCTGTTTTTACCTATTTTTCATGTTTTTTTCACTAATTACACATTTTATTCACCTGAATTTTCACTGATTAAATGTGTTTTTACGAACTATACGTTTTTTACCGATTTTACCCTTTTTTCACTGGCTTTACCCAATTTTACTGGATTTCACTGGTTTTATCATTTTTCTTAGAAATTTCATTCGAATTAATTTTCATCGATTTCACATATTTTTACCAACTTTACCTTTATTTTAATTGATTTTACCTGTTTTCATCCATTTTTCACAAATTTTATCCGATTTTTTTTTATCGATTTCAAATGTATTTACAATTTCACATGCATTTTTTTACCGGTTTGAAGTGCACATACGTTGTACGTGTTTATTTAATTTCAGTGGTATTTTGTTGTAAATCCGAGTGAAATTAACTTCATTATGTCATAAAATAGCACATATTAATGACTGTTATTCAATTTATTAACTTCATCATGGGTATTTTCATCGATTTCTTTAGTTTTTTTTCGGTTTGAACCATTTTTCTAATGGTTCGACTTTGTTTTTGTTGTTTGAAATTTTTTCATTTTATTGATTTAACTCATTTTTACCACTTTAATCAATTTTCATATATGTTCACCGACTCTATCATTTTTCACCAATTTTACGCGTTTTTCATATGTTTCATCATTTTTTTATGTAATTTCATCGTTTCACCAATGTCATCCATTTTTTCGCGAATTTCACTTGAATTTTCATCGATTTCACATGTATTTACCGAATTTTCAACTCAAATAATTATACATTATTCATCTTCAATTACTTATAAGTATATCTCAAATTATTTCACCTGCCTTATCATTTGAAATATATTTCTCTATCGATCTAAGCCTTTTCACTTATTATTTTGATTAGTATAATTTAATTTTCATTGATTTTATATTTTTTAACCGCTTTACTCGTTCTTGATCAGTTATAACCTATTGTTCATTGTTTTTCCTATTTTTCATCGATTTCTTTTGTTATCTCATATTAAAAAAAAAATTCTACTAGTTTAGTTGACATTGATTTTGCTAGTTAAACTTTTTTTTCTTTTTCAGATTTTACTTATTTTTATCAATTTAACTTATATTTTACCGTTTTCACATGTTTTTTTAAAATAAATTTCACTTGAATTTTCATTGATTTCACATTATTTCACAGACTTTAACCTTTTTCAACTTGTTTCACCAATTTGTTTCCCATGTTTCACAAATGTCACCCAAATTTTCATCGATTCCACATGTATTTATTGATTTTACAGACACTATTTATTACTGATTTCACTCATTTTTCATCTACTTCACCAGTGTTCATAGATTTCACCCAGATCGATTTCATATGTTTTCATCAATTACATAAAATTTATTTGATCTGTTTCACCAACTTTCATGGATTTTCATCCGTTTGCTCCCTGATTTCACGTTTTTCTCGAAAAGATTTCCATGAAAATTTGAGGTAATGTTTCTCATGTCAAATAAAGATTACTTAGTTCACTAAGTCATAAGCATTTTTGTTCATAGGTAAGATGCGGTTCTACTTTAATAGATTTTATGATATTTAAGATAATTTGATTTTTTAAGGAGTGAAATATTGTACTTAATCATTTAAATGAAACAAATAATATTTTTTACTATAACAACATATTGATAATACATTATAAAAATTTTACATGTATATTTTAGTAACTATTCAAAATAATAGTGTTTTTTATTTTTATTTTTATATGTGTTATAGGAGAACAATAATGAAATTGTAAAAGTGATGTAAGAGTTAGTTTCTTAATTATTGGAATTGTTGTAGTAAATAACTATAATAAAACTTTGTCTATTTTGAATATACTTTTATTTTTCTTCCATATTCGTGGTGCTTGGTTAGGAGGGAAGAAAGTTACAAATTTTCTTAAAATATTTTCCTACCAAATTTTTGATGAGAAAATTTAAGGAAAATCTTGTCTAATTATATTTTATTAATATACTTTACAATTTGAATAAGGGCATTTTTGTCTTCACAAAAAAGAAAAAAACTTAAATTATTCACACTTTTAGGAGTACTAGAAAAGTGCACGTACGTTGTACGTGTCTAGTTTTAATTAAATGGGTATTTTTTTGTAAGTTAGAACGAAATTAGTCATTTTTATGTCATAATATAGCATATATTTATGACTGATCAATTTATTTTTATTAATTATTATTTGTTTATAAAAAAAATGATGACTTTGAATATGTGTAATAAAATAGAAAATGATAACTGATTTATTTATTACATCTTATAAAATTGGTTTTAAAATAAGATCATAAGAACATTATTTAGTTTATTCCATCATAGTAGTTTTCATGTCAAGTTTATCCGTTATTCATCGATGACACATGTTTTATCCTTTTCTTTATAAAATTCACCCAAACTTTCATCGATTTCACGAGCATTTTTTCTTACTGGTTTCACCAATTTTTCACAAACTTCAGCACTATTTATCAATTTCACCTGAAGTTTCATCGATTCATATGTTTTCATTGTTTTATTTTTTTTAGATATTTTTATTGCTTTTTTATCGAGTATAACATTTTTCATTGTTTTTCCATTTTTCGTCGATCTTTTTTCCAATTTAAATCATTTTCTTCCAATTTCACCTTATTTTTGTCGGTAAAGTTTAACTCGTTTTCACTTATTTCACTGATTTTAGATGTTATTCACCTAAAGTTTTCATTGATTAAACATGTTTTCGCCGACTTCAAGCTTTTTTGACTGATTTTATCCGTTTGTTTACAAATTTCACCCAAACTTTCATCGATTCATATGTTCTCAATGTTTAAATTTTTTTATGGGTTTATTTTTTTAGCAATTTATCCCTTTTTTTCGATTATAATATTTTTCACTGTTTTCTCATTTTTTTGTTGATTTCTTTTATTTATTTTTTTCAGTTTAAACCATTTTTTTACCGATTTCGCTAATTAAACTCTTTTTTTAACTGATTTCACTCGTTTTTACCATTTTAACCCATTTTTACAAATTTTTCATGTTTTTGAACTAATTTCACATGTCATTCACCTAAATTTTTCATTGATTAAATATGTTCTTACCAACTTTACGTTTTTTGATCGATTTTACCCTTTTTTCACCGACTTTACCCAATTTTACTGGATTTCACTGGTTCCATCATTTTTCTTAGAAATTCCATTCGAATTAAATTTCATCAATTTCACATATTGTCACCAACTTTACCTTTATTTTAATCGATTTTACCCATTTTCATACATTTTTCACAAATTTTACCTGATTTTTTTTTATCGATTTCACATGCATTTTTTACCTGTTTTAAATGCACATACGTTGTACGTGTCTATTTAATTTCAGTTGTATTTTGTTGTAAATCAGAGTAAAATTAACTTAATTATGTCATAAAATAGCACATATTAATGACTAATATTCAATTTATTAACTTCATCATGGGTATTTTCCATCGATTTCTTTAGTTTTTTAAGGTTTAAACCATTTTTCTATTTGTTTGACTTTGTTTTCTTGGTTGAAATTTTATCATTTTATTGGTTTCACTCATTTTTACCAGTTTGACCAATGATCACATGTTTTCATTGATTTTAGCCTTTTTCACCGAATTTCCCCGATTTTCACATATTTGATCATTTTTTATGTAATTTCATTGTATCACCGATGTCATCAATTTTTTTTGCGAATTTACTTGAATTTCCATCGATTTCACATGTATTTACCGAATTTTCAACTCAAATAATTATAGATCTTCCATTATTTTTAAATATATCTCAAATTATTTCACTTACCATAACATTTGAAAGATATTTCTTTTCCGGTCTTAGCCATTTCACTTATTATATTAATTAGTTTAATTCAGTTTTCATTAATTTTATATTTTTTTTTTACTGATTTACTCGTTCTTGATCAATTATAACCTATTGTCCATATTTTTCCTATTTTTCATCGATTTCTTGTATTTTCTCCTATTCAAACAAAAAAAAAATTCTAGTTAAACTTTTTTTTTCTTAATTTACTTATTTTTATCAGTTTAACTTATATTTCACATGTTTATTTTTAATAAATTTCACTTGAATTTTCATTGATTTCACATTATTTCACAGACTTTCATATTTTTTCAATGATTTAACAAAATCTTCATATATTTCACCCGTTTTTCACTGATTTCACAAATTTGTTTCACATGTTTTCACAAATGTCACCCGAATTTTCATCAATTTCACTTGAATTTATCGATTATACTGGCGTTTTTTATTACCAATTTCACCATATTTTCACATACTTCACCAGTGTTCATAAATTTTATCCAGATCGATTTCACATGTTTCATCAATTACATTAAATTTATTTGATCGATTTCATCAATTTTCTAGATTTTGGAGGTAATGTTCTCATGTCAAATAAAGATTACTTAGTTCACTAAGTCAAATGCATTTATGTTCATTCATAGTTAAGATGCGATTTTACTTTAACAAATTTTATGATATTTAAGAGAATTTGAATTTTTTAAGGAGTGACATATTGTACTAAATCTTTGAATGAAACAAATAATATTTTTTTTACATAACAACATATTGATAATGTAATTTTAAATATATATTTTAGCAACTATTAAAAATAATAGTGTTTTTTTATTTTTTATGTGTTATAGGAGAACAATAATGAAATTGTAAAAGTGATGTAAGAGTTAATTTCTTAATTATTGGAGTTAATGCAGGAAATAACTATAATAAGACTTCATGTCTAATTTGAATATACTTTTATTTTTCTTCCATATTCATGGTGCTTGGTTAGGAGGAAGAGAAGTTACAAATTTTCTTAAAATATTTTCCTACCAAATTTTTTTTGAGAAAATTTAAGGAAAATTCATGTCTAACTATATTTTATTAATATACTTAACAACTTGAAGAAATACATTTTTGTCTTAAAAAAAAAAAAAAACTTAAATTATTCACAATTTTAGAGTTAGTATAGACGAATAATAGTATAGATTGTTCTCTGTTTCCTGAAGCGCCTTAAACGTTTAACATAAGGATGACATTCTCTTTTATTTGCAAGTGAATTTTTGTTTGGTTCTTGTTTTTACAACTTGGAAACATGCTTGATTACCACGTGAAGATTTAGTCTTCAAAAGATATATCGAAGTAGTGAACTCATGCTCAATAAAATGAGATTACTCTAAAAGTATTGTCGATGACTTGTATAACATTGAACCCTTATAAAAACATATGGAGTTTTTACCAACTAGAAATAACTAAGACGGGGGCATTTTTGCATTCTACTCTATTTGGTCACATATGCTTTTTGAGGGGAAAAAATTTTGATGTCAAATTTTAGTCTAAAAAACACATTTGGACCAAGTTTTTTGAAGAAACACATTTTATACCATGATTCACACTCTCTTGACACATTTAGTTTTGCCGTTAATTTTCGGATGGAATTTAGCACGTGTCGCTCACGTGTCCGTTAAGTTTACAATGGGAGGGAAAACATGGATGAGTTTCAAAGACCCACCATTGTTAGCTTAAGGTTTCTGAATTCCATCCGAAAATTGATCAAGAAAACTAAATATGTCAAGAGGATGTGAATCATGGTATGAAATTAAATGTGTTTTTTCAAAAAATTTGATATCAAATGTGTTTTCTGGACTAAAATTTAATATCAAAAATGTCTTTTCCTAATTCTTTTTTTGACTACTCTTGAAAATTTGATATTTACTTAGTTTTTGCTAACAAAAATAACACACGGAGTTTTTACCATGGTTGCTTCATTTGTAGAGAATTTCTTTGTAAAATTAACCCTTTGCTTCTCTTAGCAATGTAACAAAATTCCTGAACACTGTTTCATATTCCTTGGACTGCACCCCTCTACTTTCACCCTCGATTTTTCATTCAGCCGCTATTTGAACCCCACGTAGAATTCATTCTCCGTAAATGTCTCAAATTCAAGATTAAGGAGCTGAATCTGATACTCACAAATGGAAACTTGATCGAGTATTTCTTGGATTTGGATATCTATGTTGGAAATACAATTTAGTATACTGCAATTAAAGTAATTAAATTAATCGGAACAATGTTATCGAAATCGGGTTGAGTCGCGGACCACGCTCTCTTTAGGCAAATTTTGCGGCTCTGCCCGGATTTGTGTGCTAGCAGTGTATAGCCTCAATTGCCCCAGGATAAAACAAGCCCAGATTCCGTTTCTGTCTCAAATTTCTTTGCACAATGAAATTTGGATACTATCACCTTTAATCAGTTTAATTGCTCGGAAATCACCAAAAGTAAATTAAAGAACAAAAGTTCTTTCGGATGTTAAGTATAAAAGTAATAAAGTTGGTTTAAAAGTGTTGAAAGGAAAAGGCTTTACTGCCTATTGTACTTACAAAAGTAATTAAATATTGGAGACAAGGCTATGTATAGTGACTTTTGTAGGCAGACTTATGTAGGCAGGTTACGTGTTTTTATCTGATGGACAAATTGGTTGTGTTTTATAAAATGAACAAGCTTTTCCTTTTATAGGCCCACGTGAACAGAATTTCAGGAAAAGGTGCACCCACTTTGAGTCAATCGTGGGTGGATATGACTGAATCAGTTGCAGAAAATAGAGGGATAGTATTTTGACTGTGTAAAGATAATTCAAAATTACTTAAACGTGTGAAATATCTTTTGACAGTTGCTATTATGACTCATTCAATTGTTTTATCTAGTAAATATTTTTAAATATTCATCACATGTTCCAACAATCCCCCACTTGAATTTTTAAAAATAGGTTTTCATCGAGCAGTCTAGATTATATAAGATTGCGCTTAAACAAAGGTGTCGTCCGACTTGAACCCTTGCGTAGTGATAATGCTTTAGATTATACTAGAGTAACTCGTAGTTTTGAACTCTATCTCTAACAACATTACACGCCCAACCTTACCAAGGTGAAGTTCAAAGCCCGTGCGTTACGGCCCTGCACGTGTATCACGTGTAGTGAACGCTTTAGAAATTTTGCCAACAAATTTCATAGGAAGCGGCCAAACTTCCACATTCACTTAGGTGAGTCTATCAAGAGTACTCCTGTAGCTAGGTACTCCACCCCAAATAGAGTATAGATCTCATTAAGAGTTTAACTCATCCTTCAATCGCTTCAGGATATCATGCTTCAACATAGGAATGGAACTCAGAATAATATAATAGCATGATTCACTTCATATCATCACGACTTGTTATTACCCATTGAACCCATTTCTTGGGATCTCTAGTCTATGGGTCGGGTTACCATCATGATGACTCGTCAAGATAGAGGCAATAGTCCCATTCCTTACGAGGTTTTATAAACCATCTCTCTAGCTAACCCTTTCGTCAAAGGATCGGCTAAGTTATCATCAGAACGTACATGATCCACTCTCACAGCTCCAGTAGAGAGAAATTCTCTCACAGTACTGTGTTTACGACGTATTTGTCGTCTCTTGCCGTTATAGTAACGGTTCTGGATTTTTGAGATAGCCGCGGTACTATCACAATGGATCAAGACAGCTGGAATCGATTTTTCCCATAAGGGAATATCAGCTAGCAGGCTTCTTAGCCATCCTGCTTCTTCACTAGCCGTAGCCAGTGCTATCAACTCAGACTCCATCGTAGATTGAGCCAAAATAGTCTGTTTCTTTGATTTCCATGAAACAGCGCCACCAGCTATGCTAAATATATAGCCGCTAGTTGCTTTGGAGTCATCTGAAAGGGTGTTCCAATCGGCATCGTTGTATCCTTCAAGGACAGCGGGAAACTTCTGATAGTGTAATCCAAGGTTAATGGTCCTCTTAAGGTACCTCATAACCCTTTCAATAGCATGCCAATGCTCAATACTAGGTCTACTCGTAAATCTGCATAGTAGTCCAACAACATAAGCAATGTCAGGTCTAGTGCAATCAGTAGCCTAACGAAGGCTACCAATGATGCTCGCATACTCAGTTTGTCTAACACCGTCACCAGTGTTCTTGAACAACTTTACACTAGGATCATAAGGAGTACATGCAGGTTTACAGTCAAAGTAATTGTATTTCTTTAAGATCTTCTCGATATAATGAGATTGATCCAAAGAAATTCCCTTTTCAGACCTAGTAATTTTAATACCAAGGATTACGTTTGCTTCTCCTAAATCTTTCATATCAAAGTTAGCACTTAACATAGATTTCACTTCATTCACAACATGAATATTTGAGCCAAAGATAAGCAAGTCATCCACATAAAGACATATAATAGTACAAATGTCGTTTTCAGATTTATAGTAAATGCATTTGTCACTTTCGTTCACTTTAAAACCATGTGAGATAACAAGGTTGTCAAATTTTTTCATGCCATTGTTTAGGTGCTTGTTTTAAACCATAAAGTGATTTATCGAGTTTGCAAACTTTGTTTTCTTGACCAGGTATAACAAAACCTTCAGGTTGGTCCATATAAATCTCTTCTTGTAATTCGCCATTTAGAAATGCGTTTTTACATCCATTTGGTGCACTACTAAATCATGAATAAGCACTCGAATAGATGTAATTCTAGTTACAGGTGAAAATGTATCAAAGAAATCTACGTTTTCTCTTTGTTTAAAACCTTTGGCTACTAGTCGAGCCTTGTATTTTTCAACAGTGCCATCGGGTTTCAGTTTCTTTTTAAGTACCCATTTACAGCCTATTGTCTTGCAGCCCGGAGGCAAGTCGACTAGATGCCAGGTTCAATTAGATTCTAGAGAGTCCATTTCATCCTCAATTGCTTCTTGCCATAAGTTAGCATCTAGAGAAGATAAAGCTTCTTGGAGGTTATGGGGATCCTCCTCTAAGGTAAATGCTACAAAGTCCGGCCCAAAGGTTTTAGTAGTTCGAGCTCGTTTACTTCTTCTAGGTTCGGGATCTAATTCCTCATCACTCTCGTCTATTCTATTCATAGGCACGTTGCTAGAAGACGCACCCCCACTATTCCTCGAAATAAAAGGAAACTTATGTTCATAGAAATCAGCGTCATTAGATTCAATAACAACACGAGCATTCAAATCATAGAACCTATAAGCCTTGCTATTAATTGCGTAACCAACAAAAACACATTCATATGCTCTACTAGCAAGCTTTTTTCTTTTAGGATCAGGAATTCTTACATAAGCCAAGCAACCCCAAGTTCTAAAATAAGTCAAATTGGGTTGTCTTTTTTTCAAGATTTCATGAGGAGAAACTTTACTTTTCGATTTAGGAATTCTGTTAAGTACATAGCATACAGTTAGCAAAATTTTCCCCCACCAATGTGATGCAGCACCAGAATTCAGTAAAATAGCAACTACTAATTCAGTAAAGGTTCTATTTTTTCTTTCAGCTTTACCATTCATTTCAGGTGAACAAGGTGAAGTCGTTTCGTGAATAATTCCTTGAGAGGTATAAAAATCAATGAAGGCATTAGAGTCATATTCAGAACCTCTATCACTACGAAGTTTCTTAATTTTTCTACCAAATTGATTTTCAACTTCTGTTAGGAATATTTTGAAAAATTCAAAAGCATCACTTTTATTTTTCATTAGATAAACAAACGTATAATCTGAACAGTCATCAATAAATGTTATAAAGTAGCGTTTTCCATTTCTAGTTAATACTCCATCAAGTTCACATATATCAGAATGAATTAAATCTAGAGGCTCAGATTCTCGAACAACTGATTTATGTGGTGTTTTAGTTATTTTAGCTTGGCTACAATAATCACATTTTTCAAAATCGTTCAATGATAGTTTATGAATAAGTCCTAAGTTGCTCATATTCTTAATTATGCGTTTGTTAACATGACAGAGTCTAGCATGCCAAGTATTAAAAGAACACAACATGTAAGCAGAAGGAGAAATTTTATTAATTTCAACATTTAATTTAAACATCCCATCAGTAGCATACCCTTTCCCCACGAATACATCATTCTTAGTAATGGTAAACAAATCAGCTCCTACAATCTGAGTAAAACCAGCTTTGTTAAGAAGATAGTCCGAAACTAAGTTTTTTCTTATCTCAGGAGTATGCAAAACATCCTTAAGGATGATAGTCTTTCCAGAGGTGAATTTCAATTCCACTTCACCAATTCCAGCAACAATAGTGGTGTGGGAATCACCCAACAACACTTTCTTGTCCTCAGTTTCAGAGTAGGACTTGAACATGGCTCGATCATAGCAGACATGGCGAGAAGCGCCAGTGTCTACCCACCACCCATCGGTTCCACCGACGATATTGATCTCAGAGATCATAGCAATAAGTTGCTCTTCAGTTAGGTTTGCCTGTGGAGCAGGACGAGGCCTATTCCGGCAATTCTTGGCCATGTGGCCTGGCTTGTTACAGTTGTAGCAGATAAACTGTACCGAATCATTTCTTGAAGGGGGTTTCTGTCCATTCTGATTTCGTGGAGGGTTTCGGTTTTGCTGGTTTTGGTTGTTTCGGTTTTGTTGGTTGTGGTTGTTTCTATTTGTGTTTCGATTATGGTTTCGTTTTTTCATGGGCTTTCCAGTGGGCTTCAGAACAACGGAAGTGGGTTTTTTGTTGTTTGAAACAACGAGTATCTCATCTCGTTGATCTTGTTTTCGAGCTTCCTCCTCAATCCGGAGGCGAGTTATGAGACTTTCAAGAGAAAACTCTTTGGTTTTGTGTCTAAGGACATTTTTGAAATCTTTCCAAGAAGGGGGCAGTTTGTCAATAATGACAGCTACTTGGAATTGTTCGTCTAAGGTCATGCCTTCAGACTTGATTTCGTGGGCTATTTTTTGGAGTTCATGGGATTGGGCCTCCACAGACTTGTCATCAGTCATTTGAAATTTCAAATAACGACTCACAGCATATTTTTTTGTGCCAGCCTCTTCAGTGTCATATTTCTTTTGAAGGGCTTCCCAAACAGCTTTAGCACTTTCTTCATTACAATAGTAATCATACAGGTCATCAGACAGACCATTTAAAATGAAATTTTTACACAAAAAATCATTTTCATTCCAATGTTCCAGTTCTTTAGTTTCGTCTTCAGTAGGTACAGTAGGTTCAGAGGGTAAGGTAGGTTTTTCACTAGTAATTGTGAAAGCAACTTTTTTCATAGTAAGGAAAAAAAGCATTTTTTGTTTCCAGCGTTTAAAGTGAAGACCCTCAAAACGGAAAGGCTTATTCAAATCAGTTGCAGTATCAGACATAGCAGAAAACCAAAAATAATTTGCCTAAAATTGTTGGAAATACAATTTAGTATACTGCAATTAAAGTAATTAAATTAATCGGAACAATGTTACCGAAATCGGGTTGAGTCGCGGACCACGCTCTCTTTAGGCAAATTTTGCGGCTCTGCCCGGATTTGTGTCCTAGCAGTGTATAGCCTCAATTGCCCCAGGATAAAACAAGCCCAGATTCCGTTTCTGTCTCAAATTTCTTTGCACAATGAAATTTGGATACTATCATTGTTTGGACAAATGGCTACTGCACCCCTCTACTTTCACCCTCGATTTTTCATTCAGCCGCTATTTGAACCCCACGTAGAATTCATTCTCCGTAAATGTCTCAAATTCAAGATTAAGGAGCTGAATCTGATACTCACAAATGGAAACTTGATCGAGTATTTCTTGGATTTGGATATCTATGTTGGAAATACAATTTAGTATACTGCAATTAAAGTAATTAAATTAATCGGAACAATGTTATCGAAATCGGGTTGAGTCGCGGACCACGCTCTCTTTAGGCAAATTTTGCGGCTCTGCCCGGATTTGTGTGCTAGCAGTGTATAGCCTCAATTGCCCCAGGATAAAACAAGCCCAGATTCCGTTTCTGTCTCAAATTTCTTTGCACAATGAAATTTGGATACTATCACCTTTAATCAGTTTAATTGCTCGGAAATCACCAAAAGTAAATTAAAGAACAAAAGTTCTTTCGGATGTTAAGTATAAAAGTAATAAAGTTGGTTTAAAAGTGTTGAAAGGAAAAGGCTTTACTGCCTATTGTACTTACAAAAGTAATTAAATATTGGAGACAAGGCTATGTATAGTGACTTTTGTAGGCAGACTTATGTAGGCAGGTTACGTGTTTTTATCTGATGGACAAATTGGTTGTGTTTTATAAAATGAACAAGCTTTTCCTTTTATAGGCCCACGTGAACAGAATTTCAGGAAAAGGTGCACCCACTTTGAGTCAATCGTGGGTGGATATGACTGAATCAGTTGCAGAAAATAGAGGGATAGTATTTTGACTGTGTAAAGATAATTCAAAATTACTTAAACGTGTGAAATATCTTTTGACAGTTGCTATTATGACTCATTCAATTGTTTTATCTAGTAAATATTTTTAAATATTCATCACATGTTCCAACAATCCCCCACTTGAATTTTTAAAAATAGGTTTTCATCGAGCAGTCTAGATTATATAAGATTGCGCTTAAACAAAGGTGTCGTCCGACTTGAACCCTTGCGTAGTGATAATGCTTTAGATTATACTAGAGTAACTCGTAGTTTTGAACTCTATCTCTAACAACATTACACGCCCAACCTTACCAAGGTGAAGTTCAAAGCCCGTGCGTTACGGCCCTGCACGTGTATCCCGTGTAGTGAACGCTTTAGAAATTTTGCCAACAAATTTCATAGGAAGCGGCCAAACTTCCACATTCACTTAGGTGAGTCTATCAAGAGTACTCATGTAGCTAGGTACTCCACCCCAAATAGAGTATAGATCTCATTAAGAGTTTAACTCATCCTTCAATCGCTTCAGGATATCATGCTTCAACATAGGAATGGAACTCAGAATAATATAATAGCATGATTCACTTCATATCATCACGACTTGTTATTACCCATTGAACCCATTTCTTGGGATCTCTAGTCTATGGGTCGGGTTACCATCATGATGACTCGTCAAGATAGAGGCAATAGTCCCATTCCTTTCGAGGTTTTATAAACCTTCTCTCTAGCTAACCCTTTCGTCAAAGGATCGGCTAAGTTATCATCAGAACGTACATGATCCACTCTCACAGCTCCAGTAGAGAGAAATTCTCTCACAGTACTGTGTTTACGACGTATTTGTCGTCTCTTGCCGTTATAGTAACGGTTCTGGATTTTTGAGATAGCCGCGGTACTATCACAATGGATCAAGACAGCTGGAATCGATTTTTCCCATAAGGGAATATCAGCTAGCAGGCTTCTTAGCCATCCTGCTTCTTCACTAGCCGTAGCCAGTGCTATCAACTCAGACTCCATCGTAGATTGAGCCAAAATAGTCTGTTTCTTTGATTTCCATGAAACAGCGCCACCAGCTATGCTAAATATATAGCCGCTAGTTGCTTTGGAGTCATCTGAAAGGGTGTTCCAATCGGCATCGTTGTATCCTTCAAGGACAGCGGGAAACTTCTGATAGTGTAATCCAAGGTTAATGGTCCTCTTAAGGTACCTCATAACCCTTTCAATAGCATGCCAATGCTCAATACTAGGTCTACTCGTAAATCTGCATAGTAGTCCAACAACATAAGCAATGTCAGGTCTAGTGCAATCAGTAGCCTAACGAAGGCTACCAATGATGCTCGCATACTCAGTTTGTCTAACACCGTCACCAGTGTTCTTGAACAACTTTACACTAGGATCATAAGGAGTACATGCAGGTTTACAGTCAAAGTAATTGTATTTCTTTAAGATCTTCTCGATATAATGAGATTGATCCAAAGAAATTCCCTTTTCAGACCTAGTAATTTTAATACCAAGGATTACGTTTGCTTCTCCTAAATCTTTCATATCAAAGTTAGCACTTAACATAGATTTCACTTCATTCACAACATGAATATTTGAGCCAAAGATAAGCAAGTCATCCACATAAAGACATATAATAGTACAAATGTCGTTTTCAGATTTATAGTAAATGCATTTGTCACTTTCGTTCACTTTAAAACCATGTGAGATAACAAGGTTGTCAAATTTTTTCATGCCATTGTTTAGGTGCTTGTTTTAAACCATAAAGTGATTTATCGAGTTTGCAAACTTTGTTTTCTTGACCAGGTATAACAAAACCTTCAGGTTGGTCCATATAAATCTCTTCTTGTAATTCGCCATTTAGAAATGCGGTTTTTACATCCATTTGGTGCACTACTAAATCATGAATAGCAGCTAAAGAAATTAGCACTCGAATAGATGTAATTCTAGTTACAGGTGAAAATGTATCAAAGAAATCTACGTTTTCTCTTTGTTTAAAACCTTTGGCTACTAGTCGAGCCTTGTATTTTTCAACAGTGCCATCGGGTTTCAGTTTCTTTTTAAGTACCCATTTACAGCCTATTGTCTTGCAGCCCGGAGGCAAGTCGACTAGATGCCAGGTTCTATTAGATTCTAGAGAGTCCATTTCATCCTCAATTGCTTCTTGCCATAAGTTAGCATCTAGAGAAGATAAAGCTTCTTGGAGGTTATGGGGATCCTCCTCTAAGGTAAATGCTACAAAGTCCGGCCCAAAGGTTTTAGTAGTTCGAGCTCGTTTACTTCTTCTAGGTTCGGGATCTAATTCCTCATCACTCTCGTCTATTCTATTCATAGGCACGTTGCTAGAAGACGCACCCCCACTATTCCTCAAAATAAAAGGAAACTTATGTTCATAGAAATCAGCGTCATTAGATTCAATAACAACACGAGCATTCAAATCATAGAACCTATAAGCCTTGCTATTAATTGCGTAACCAACAAAAACACATTCATATGCTCTACTAGCAAGCTTTTTTCTTTTAGGATCAGGAATTCTTACATAAGCCAAGCAACCCCAAGTTCTAAAATAAGTCAAATTGGGTTGTCTTTTTTTCAAGATTTCATGAGGAGAAACTTTACTTTTCGATTTAGGAATTCTGTTAAGTACATAGCATACAGTTAGCAAAATTTCCCCCCACCAATGTGATGCAGCACCAGAATTCAGTAAAATAGCAACTACTAATTCAGTAAAGGCTCTATTTTTTCTTTCAGCTTTACCATTCATTTCTGGTGAATAAGGTGAAGTCGTTTCGTGAATAATTCCTTGAGAGGTATAAAAATCAATGAAGGCATTAGAGTCATATTCAGAACCTCTATCACTACGAAGTTTCTTAATTTTTCTACCAAATTGATTTTCAACTTCTGTTAGGAATATTTTGAAAAATTCAAAAGCATCACTTTTATTTTTCATTAGATAAACAAACGTATAATCTGAACAGTCATCAATAAATGTTATAAAGTAGCGTTTTCCATTTCTAGTTAATACTCCATCAAGTTCACATATATCAGAATGAATTAAATCTAGAGGCTCAGATTCTCGAACAACTGATTTATGTGGTGTTTTAGTTATTTTAGCTTGGCTACAATAATCACATTTTTCAAAATCGTTCAATGATAGTTTATGAATAAGTCCTAAGTTGCTCATATTCTTAATTATGCGTTTGTTAACATGACAGAGTCTAGCATGCCAAGTATTAAAAGAACACAACATGTAAGCAGAAGGAGAAATTTTATTAATTTCAACATTTAATTTAAACATCCCATCAGTAGCATACCCTTTCCCCACGAATACATCATTCTTAGTAATGGTAAACAAATCAGCTCCTATAATCTGAGTAAAACCAGCTTTGTTAAGAAGATAGTCCGAAACTAAGTTTTTTCTTATCTCAGGAGTATGCAAAACATCCTTAAGGATGATAGTCTTTCCAGAGGTGAATTTCAATTCCACTTCACCAATTCCAGCAACAATAGTGGTGTGGGAATCACCCAACAACACTTTCTTGTCCTCAGTTTCAGAGTAGGACTTGAACATGGCTCGATCATAGCAGACATGGCGAGAAGCGCCAGTGTCTACCCACCACCCATCGGTTCCACCGACGATATTGATCTCAGAGATCATAGCAATAAGTTGCTCTTCAGTTAGGTTTGCCTGTGGAGCAGGACGAGGCCTATTCCGGCAATTCTTGGCCATGTGGCCTGGCTTGTTACAGTTGTAGCAGATAAACTGTACCGAATCATTTCTTGAAGGGGGTTTCTGTCCATTCTGATTTCGTGGAGGGTTTCGGTTTTGCTGGTTTTGGTTGTTTCGGTTTTGTTGGTTGTGGTTGTTTCTATTTGTGTTTCGATTATGGTTTCGTTTTTTCATGGGCTTTCCAGTGGGCTTCAGAACAACGGAAGTGGGTTTTTTGTTGTTTGAAACAACGAGTATCTCATCTCGTTGATCTTGTTTTCGAGCTTCCTCCTCAATCCGGAGGCGAGTTATGAGACTTTCAAGAGAAAACTCTTTGGTTTTGTGTCTAAGGACATTTTTGAAATCTTTCCAAGAAGGGGGCAGTTTGTCAATAATGACAGCTACTTGGAATTGTTCGTCTAAGGTCATGCCTTCAGACTTGATTTCGTGGGCTATTTTTTGGAGTTCATGGGATTGGGCCTCCACAGACTTGTCATCAGTCATTTGAAATTTCAAATAACGACTCACAGCATATTTTTTTGTGCCAGCCTCTTCAGTGTCATATTTCTTTTGAAGGGCTTCCCAAACAGCTTTAGCACTTTCTTCATTACAATAGTAATCATACAGGTCATCAGACAGACCATTTAAAATGAAATTTTTACACAAAAAATCATTTTCATTCCAATGTTCCAGTTCTTTAGTTTCGTCTTCAGTAGGTACAGTAGGTTCAGAGGGTAAGGTAGGTTTTTCACTAGTAATTGTGAAAGCAACTTTTTTCATAGTAAGGAAAAAAAGCATTTTTTGTTTCCAGCGTTTAAAGTGAAGACCCTCAAAACGGAAAGGCTTATTCAAATCAGTTGCAGTATCAGACATAGCAGAAAACCAAAAATAATTTGCCTAAAATTGTTGGAAATACAATTTAGTATACTGCAATTAAAGTAATTAAATTAATCGGAACAATGTTACCGAAATCGGGTTGAGTCGCGGACCACGCTCTCTTTAGGCAAATTTTGCGGCTCTGCCCGGATTTGTGTCCTAGCAGTGTATAGCCTCAATTGCCCCAGGATAAAACAAGCCCAGATTCCGTTTCTGTCTCAAATTTCTTTGCACAATGAAATTTGGATACTATCATTGTTTGGACAAATGGCTACTGCACCCCTCTACTTTCACCCTCGATTTTTCATTCAGCCGCTATTTGAACCCCACGTAGAATTCATTCTCCGTAAATGTCTCAAATTCAAGATTAAGGAGCTGAATCTGATACTCACAAATGGAAACTTGATCGAGTATTTCTTGGATTTGGATATCTATGTTGGAAATACAATTTAGTATACTGCAATTAAAGTAATTAAATTAATCGGAACAATGTTATCGAAATCGGGTTGAGTCGCGGACCACGCTCTCTTTAGGCAAATTTTGCGGCTCTGCCCGGATTTGTGTGCTAGCAGTGTATAGCCTCAATTGCCCCAGGATAAAACAAGCCCAGATTCCGTTTCTGTCTCAAATTTCTTTGCACAATGAAATTTGGATACTATCACCTTTAATCAGTTTAATTGCTCGGAAATCACCAAAAGTAAATTAAAGAACAAAAGTTCTTTCGGATGTTAAGTATAAAAGTAATAAAGTTGGTTTAAAAGTGTTGAAAGGAAAAGGCTTTACTGCCTATTGTACTTACAAAAGTAATTAAATATTGGAGACAAGGCTATGTATAGTGACTTTTGTAGGCAGACTTATGTAGGCAGGTTACGTGTTTTTATCTGATGGACAAATTGGTTGTGTTTTATAAAATGAACAAGCTTTTCCTTTTATAGGCCCACGTGAACAGAATTTCAGGAAAAGGTGCACCCACTTTGAGTCAATCGTGGGTGGATATGACTGAATCAGTTGCAGAAAATAGAGGGATAGTATTTTGACTGTGTAAAGATAATTCAAAATTACTTAAACGTGTGAAATATCTTTTGACAGTTGCTATTATGACTCATTCAATTGTTTTATCTAGTAAATATTTTTAAATATTCATCACATGTTCCAACAATCCCCCACTTGAATTTTTAAAAATAGGTTTTCATCGAGCAGTCTAGATTATATAAGATTGCGCTTAAACAAAGGTGTCGTCCGACTTGAACCCTTGCGTAGTGATAATGCTTTAGATTATACTAGAGTAACTCGTAGTTTTGAACTCTATCTCTAACAACATTACACGCCCAACCTTACCAAGGTGAAGTTCAAAGCCCGTGCGTTACGGCCCTGCACGTGTATCCCGTGTAGTGAACGCTTTAGAAATTTTGCCAACAAATTTCATAGGAAGCGGCCAAACTTCCACATTCACTTAGGTGAGTCTATCAAGAGTACTCATGTAGCTAGGTACTCCACCCCAAATAGAGTATAGATCTCATTAAGAGTTTAACTCATCCTTCAATCGCTTCAGGATATCATGCTTCAACATAGGAATGGAACTCAGAATAATATAATAGCATGATTCACTTCATATCATCACGACTTGTTATTACCCATTGAACCCATTTCTTGGGATCTCTAGTCTATGGGTCGGGTTACCATCATGATGACTCGTCAAGATAGAGGCAATAGTCCCATTCCTTTCGAGGTTTTATAAACCTTCTCTCTAGCTAACCCTTTCGTCAAAGGATCGGCTAAGTTATCATCAGAACGTACATGATCCACTCTCACAGCTCCAGTAGAGAGAAATTCTCTCACAGTACTGTGTTTACGACGTATTTGTCGTCTCTTGCCGTTATAGTAACGGTTCTGGATTTTTGAGATAGCCGCGGTACTATCACAATGGATCAAGACAGCTGGAATCGATTTTTCCCATAAGGGAATATCAGCTAGCAGGCTTCTTAGCCATCCTGCTTCTTCACTAGCCGTAGCCAGTGCTATCAACTCAGACTCCATCGTAGATTGAGCCAAAATAGTCTGTTTCTTTGATTTCCATGAAACAGCGCCACCAGCTATGCTAAATATATAGCCGCTAGTTGCTTTGGAGTCATCTGAAAGGGTGTTCCAATCGGCATCGTTGTATCCTTCAAGGACAGCGGGAAACTTCTGATAGTGTAATCCAAGGTTAATGGTCCTCTTAAGGTACCTCATAACCCTTTCAATAGCATGCCAATGCTCAATACTAGGTCTACTCGTAAATCTGCATAGTAGTCCAACAACATAAGCAATGTCAGGTCTAGTGCAATCAGTAGCCTAACGAAGGCTACCAATGATGCTCGCATACTCAGTTTGTCTAACACCGTCACCAGTGTTCTTGAACAACTTTACACTAGGATCATAAGGAGTACATGCAGGTTTACAGTCAAAGTAATTGTATTTCTTTAAGATCTTCTCGATATAATGAGATTGATCCAAAGAAATTCCCTTTTCAGACCTAGTAATTTTAATACCAAGGATTACGTTTGCTTCTCCTAAATCTTTCATATCAAAGTTAGCACTTAACATAGATTTCACTTCATTCACAACATGAATATTTGAGCCAAAGATAAGCAAGTCATCCACATAAAGACATATAATAGTACAAATGTCGTTTTCAGATTTATAGTAAATGCATTTGTCACTTTCGTTCACTTTAAAACCATGTGAGATAACAAGGTTGTCAAATTTTTTCATGCCATTGTTTAGGTGCTTGTTTTAAACCATAAAGTGATTTATCGAGTTTGCAAACTTTGTTTTCTTGACCAGGTATAACAAAACCTTCAGGTTGGTCCATATAAATCTCTTCTTGTAATTCGCCATTTAGAAATGCGGTTTTTACATCCATTTGGTGCACTACTAAATCATGAATAGCAGCTAAAGAAATTAGCACTCGAATAGATGTAATTCTAGTTACAGGTGAAAATGTATCAAAGAAATCTACGTTTTCTCTTTGTTTAAAACCTTTGGCTACTAGTCGAGCCTTGTATTTTTCAACAGTGCCATCGGGTTTCAGTTTCTTTTTAAGTACCCATTTACAGCCTATTGTCTTGCAGCCCGGAGGCAAGTCGACTAGATGCCAGGTTCTATTAGATTCTAGAGAGTCCATTTCATCCTCAATTGCTTCTTGCCATAAGTTAGCATCTAGAGAAGATAAAGCTTCTTGGAGGTTATGGGGATCCTCCTCTAAGGTAAATGCTACAAAGTCCGGCCCAAAGGTTTTAGTAGTTCGAGCTCGTTTACTTCTTCTAGGTTCGGGATCTAATTCCTCATCACTCTCGTCTATTCTATTCATAGGCACGTTGCTAGAAGACGCACCCCCACTATTCCTCAAAATAAAAGGAAACTTATGTTCATAGAAATCAGCGTCATTAGATTCAATAACAACACGAGCATTCAAATCATAGAACCTATAAGCCTTGCTATTAATTGCGTAACCAACAAAAACACATTCATATGCTCTACTAGCAAGCTTTTTTCTTTTAGGATCAGGAATTCTTACATAAGCCAAGCAACCCCAAGTTCTAAAATAAGTCAAATTGGGTTGTCTTTTTTTCAAGATTTCATGAGGAGAAACTTTACTTTTCGATTTAGGAATTCTGTTAAGTACATAGCATACAGTTAGCAAAATTTCCCCCCACCAATGTGATGCAGCACCAGAATTCAGTAAAATAGCAACTACTAATTCAGTAAAGGCTCTATTTTTTCTTTCAGCTTTACCATTCATTTCTGGTGAATAAGGTGAAGTCGTTTCGTGAATAATTCCTTGAGAGGTATAAAAATCAATGAAGGCATTAGAGTCATATTCAGAACCTCTATCACTACGAAGTTTCTTAATTTTTCTACCAAATTGATTTTCAACTTCTGTTAGGAATATTTTGAAAAATTCAAAAGCATCACTTTTATTTTTCATTAGATAAACAAACGTATAATCTGAACAGTCATCAATAAATGTTATAAAGTAGCGTTTTCCATTTCTAGTTAATACTCCATCAAGTTCACATATATCAGAATGAATTAAATCTAGAGGCTCAGATTCTCGAACAACTGATTTATGTGGTGTTTTAGTTATTTTAGCTTGGCTACAATAATCACATTTTTCAAAATCGTTCAATGATAGTTTATGAATAAGTCCTAAGTTGCTCATATTCTTAATTATGCGTTTGTTAACATGACAGAGTCTAGCATGCCAAGTATTAAAAGAACACAACATGTAAGCAGAAGGAGAAATTTTATTAATTTCAACATTTAATTTAAACATCCCATCAGTAGCATACCCTTTCCCCACGAATACATCATTCTTAGTAATGGTAAACAAATCAGCTCCTATAATCTGAGTAAAACCAGCTTTGTTAAGAAGATAGTCCGAAACTAAGTTTTTTCTTATCTCAGGAGTATGCAAAACATCCTTAAGGATGATAGTCTTTCCAGAGGTGAATTTCAATTCCACTTCACCAATTCCAGCAACAATAGTGGTGTGGGAATCACCCAACAACACTTTCTTGTCCTCAGTTTCAGAGTAGGACTTGAACATGGCTCGATCATAGCAGACATGGCGAGAAGCGCCAGTGTCTACCCACCACCCATCGGTTCCACCGACGATATTGATCTCAGAGATCATAGCAATAAGTTGCTCTTCAGTTAGGTTTGCCTGTGGAGCAGGACGAGGCCTATTCCGGCAATTCTTGGCCATGTGGCCTGGCTTGTTACAGTTGTAGCAGATAAACTGTACCGAATCATTTCTTGAAGGGGGTTTCTGTCCATTCTGATTTCGTGGAGGGTTTCGGTTTTGCTGGTTTTGGTTGTTTCGGTTTTGTTGGTTGTGGTTGTTTCTATTTGTGTTTCGATTATGGTTTCGTTTTTTCATGGGCTTTCCAGTGGGCTTCAGAACAACGGAAGTGGGTTTTTTGTTGTTTGAAACAACGAGTATCTCATCTCGTTGATCTTGTTTTCGAGCTTCCTCCTCAATCCGGAGGCGAGTTATGAGACTTTCAAGAGAAAACTCTTTGGTTTTGTGTCTAAGGACATTTTTGAAATCTTTCCAAGAAGGGGGCAGTTTGTCAATAATGAAAGCTACTTGGAATTGTTCGTCTAAGGTCATGCCTTCAGACTTGATTTCGTGGGCTATTTTTTGGAGTTAATGGGATTGGGCCTCCACAGACTTGTCATCAGTCATTTGAAATTTCAAATAACGACTCACAGCATATTTTTTTGTGCCAGCCTCTTCAGTGTCATATTTCTTTTGAAGGGCTTCCCAAACAGCTTTAGCACTTTCTTCATTACAATAGTAATCATACAGGTCATCAGACAGACCATTTAAAATGAAATTTTTACACAAAAAATCATTTTCATTCCAATGTTCCAGTTCTTTAGTTTCGTCTTCAGTAGGTACAGTAGGTTCAGAGGGTAAGGTAGGTTTTTCACTAGTAATTGTGAAAGCAACTTTTTTCATAGTAAGGAAAAAAAGCATTTTTTGTTTCCAGCGTTTAAAGTGAAGACCCTCAAAACGGAAAGGCTAATTCAAATCAGTTGCAGTATCAGACATAGCAGAAAACCAAAAATAATTTGCCTAAAATTGTTGGAAATACAATTTAGTATACTGCAATTAAAGTAATTAAATTAATCGGAACAATGTTACCGAAATCGGGTTGAGTCGCGGACCACGCTCTCTTTAGGCAAATTTTGCGGCTCTGCCCGGATTTGTGTGCTAGCAGTGTATAGCCTCAATTGCCCCAGGATAAAACAAGCCCAGATTCCGTTTCTGTCTCAAATTTCTTTGCACAATGAAATTTGGATACTATCATTGTTTGGACAAATGGCTACTGCACCCCTCTACTTTCACCCTCGATTTTTCATTCAGCCGCTATTTGAACCCCACGTAGAATTCATTCTCCGTAAATGTCTCAAATTCAAGATTAAGGAGCTGAATCTGATACTCACAAATGGAAACTTGATCGAGTATTTCTTGGATTTGGATATCTATAAGTTTATAGTTCTTTCGAGCAAATCCCATTACCAAGATGGCAAGATCCTTGAACGAGAACATGTTCTTGACAAGAATATTGAATCTTTGGATGTGTAGCTTTCGTGAGTTTCAAAAAACAATCAGATGGGATTGATTAAAAGAGTTGAGTTTATGTAACAATAATTTTTTTTTTATCTACTAGACTGTATATGTACAGCTCGGATCAAAGAATACAAAGGGTAGACCCAGTGTGGTGCCTCCAATTTATGTAACAATAATTTTTTTTTATCTACTAGACTGTATATGTACAGCTCGGATCAAAGAATACAAGGGGTATAGTCTTTCCCAGTGTGGTGCCTCCAGTAGGATTCGAAGTTGAGTCTCGCAAGTCACTACCACTTGACCCAACCACCTTGAATCTTATGTAACACTAATGGTTGTAAAGAACTTATTGAAAATATTGTGGTGGGATGTCCTGTTTTGGAAGTCTTGGAATTGATCAAATGTTGGGGGAATAGTGAATTGAATTATTTCGACAATTGTAACATGTTGAAAAAATTGGTATTGAATGGGTTTTGGCTTTTATACTGATGCATGCCGAAGCCCGCAACGTTAAGGAAATTAAAAGAGACTGAGAATCACTCAACCGGCGATAGCGGACTCACTCGACGCTAGTAATTAAGGAATCACTCGACGCGACCAAATCATTTGTATAGAAGAGAAATCACTCACTCTTAATACAATAATACTTGCAAACAAATATGTTCTTTAACTTAAACACTCTCTTTTATTTATTCATTTGGAGGGGGTTTATATAGGAGTTTTGGAACATCCCTCCAAAACATAGGAATTAACAATTTGAATGATCTTACATTTTTTCAATATAAATGTTTGTACCCAAAAAATCACCCTCGATTTGTCGAGGAGTATTAGCTCGACGATGGGACGATGAACAACAATGGGGCGAAAGCAATATGGCCGAATGGACTGAATCTGGCCGGACCCACTCTGGTCCAAAAACTGATCCGACCGAAACTAATACGGGTCAAAGGACCAATTCGATATCAGGCCCAATTTGATATTAAGAATTAATTATGGCCAATTATAAATTAATTAATAAATCAATTAATTAATTTATGGGCCAAAGTTGATTAATTAATAAAGCCAAACGATGGTTAAAAATGGACAAGCCCAATGAGCCAAATGGATTAATTTGGCCATTATAAGTTAATTAGTAATAATTGGCCCGTATAATAATTAAGGCCAATAAGTAATTAATTGAATAATTAATTACAATTAAGAAATAAGGTTAATGGCCCGACTACTAGGCCAACCGATCCGAATGTCAAGGCCCAGCCAATAAAATCGGCCCAGTGGTTTAATTAAATTAATTACTAAGGTAATTAATTAGAGATAGCCATGTTAATTGAATAATGGCTAATTAAATAAATAAGGCCAATTAGTTGGAAGTGGCCACATAAATCTCTCTAACCAAAAGAGATAGATTAGAATTCAACCACTTCCTAATTTATCTCAAGTTGGTTACACAATTCAAATTGGCTACACACGTTTCTTCCTCACAATTCAAATCTGAAAATTAAAGAAGAGAGAAGAAATAACCACCATTAACACTAATTTTCAGCAAAAAGAAGGAGAAAACCACCACCAAAGTAGTGGAGGTAGTGGAGAAATTCAAGGTAGTGGAAGTAGTGGGAGAGTGGCCATCAAGGGAGCAGTTTTTTCCAGCCATCAGCTCTATTTTCAGCACCTATAAATATTGCAGGACAGCCATTCGCGCAGGACACACACAATCAATCAACAAATCTCAGCCTAACACTGATCGGCTCAACGCCTCTCCGGAAGTCCAGCGCTCCGCTGCTTCTTTTTCAGCAAACACCCTGTAGAACCCCTGATATCAACCGTCCCTCCTCAGCCACCAGCAACCCTCGACAGCCTGAAGTCTTGCCGCCGCCGCCGCCCAAAATCCGCCGCCGCCGCCGCCCAAGGTCCGCCGCCGCCGCCGCTGACATTAAGTCGCCGCCGCCGCCGCTGCTTCCGCTGTCCAGACGCTGTCTCGAGCGAAACCCCTTGATAGCAGGCAGTTAACAAGCTGTTTTCTGTCAAGTTATCAGTCTGTCAACTCGTTGATATCAGTCTGTCCCTCCTCAGCCACCAGTGATCCCTGACCGCCTGAAGTCTTGCCGCCGCCGCCGCCGCTCTCTTCCGCCGTCAGCTGACACTGACTCGAGCGAAACCACTCGTATCAACCAAGTAGCACGCTGGTAACTGTCATGTAAGTGCCCACGTATTTATGTGACAAACTCATCGAGTAGCCATCTGCTTGATGAGCTCGTCGTCAAGTAGCCATCTGCTTGACGGCTATCGGCTAAGTAGCCATCTGCTTCGTCGATGCCTTGGTCAGTGGCCACCCGCTGATCAGGAGCCCGATTGGTGGTTATCCATCAAGGTTGGGCGAACCATTGACAGTGGTCCCCCGTCGTCAATGTTACTTTCTGTCAACTTAATGTATTGTCATGTTTCATCAGCTCATCGGCGGGTTCCCTGCCGATCAAGGAGTCATTTTTCAGAACTTAATAGACTTATCAACTCGTTGGCAGACCTTGCCAAAAAAGGAGAACTTTACCGTTTTGCATATTTTTGTAATGTTTGTACATCGGGAAACGTGCTAATTTTCTTTTATTATTAATGGAAGTAATTTAGTTCGTGTATGTCGTCTCGTTTACTTAAATATGCTTTACGTCGATTAATTTCCATTGATATGCTGTTTTCTGTCAAGATTATGTCTTCTGTCAAGGTATATGATTAAACTGATTGATTATCAAGGCATTCGCTGATTTTCAAACCCGCTGATATGTTAAACAGGCCATCGATTGGTCATAGGTTTTTGGCACTTAAGAGAGATTTTCATAAATTGTTTAAGTCCTGCGGCCAGGCAGGCATAGAAAAGAACTAGGGGTAGTGTTTGCCTACTCTGTCGCAATCGTTTAGAAGTCATCCTTATCAGGACAACCCATTATGATATCAATATGTCTTCATCAGGAGACTCACATTACTAATTTACAGATATCAACATGTCTAATTTTGAATCGTTATGTTTGCACGCACAAACATTGGCACGCCCGCATCTATTTTATATCATATCGAGGTATTTCTCGTCGAGCTATTGGCTCGTCGAGGGATTCACTGACAGGTTTACTGCAAACAATATTTTGGCACACCTTGATGCCAAGCATACCTCGATGTCGATCCCTCGACGCCAAGCACCCCTTGATGTCAGTTTTATCGCAAACAATATTTTTGGCACTTCTTGATGCCAAGGGTTGCTCGATGTCGTCGAGGCGTTCCTCGATGTTAAATTTATATGCAAACAGTTCCTTGATGCCATGTATTGTCCGATGCAAAATTTATAGCAAACAATAAACTTGACTCTTGACTTATAGAAAACATAGGACATTATTATCTCATAACATTAATAAAAACTCAAAAACAAACTAATAAACCAAGTAAAACTCTTAGAAATACAAAAAGACACAAGGAGTATTGTTTCCCGAAAGCAGTCTGGCAGCCTCTAGTAAAATGGACATAACTCTCTCTATAGACAAAACTCGAAAATAAACTAATAAACCAAGTAAAACTCTTAGAAATACAAAAAGACACAAGGAGTATTGTTTCACGAGTGCAGTCTGGCAGCCTCTAGTAAAATGGACATAACTCTCTCTATAGATCTTCATTTCATAAACCGCCGTTGTTTTGGAAACTAGACTTTCGTAGCTTTCTAACCATATATATCACACCTTATACTTCATTGTGAATAAGAAAATATTAACAATCAAAGTGATCCTATGTGCTGGAACAGATTCTGTCTCTTGCATCATAAGAAGAGTTTGATTCTGCTAATATTTCAGCACCAACTGTAAAAGTTTTGGAGATAGTTGGAAATCTTGATTTGAGGAACGTTGTTCTAAAGAATATGTGCAGTTGTTTCCATGCAAAAAATGACTATTATTGGACTACAAGGGAGCAAGGTGAAAAACCTAAATTTGGGGGGTTTAGAATTAATTTCTTGCGAAATGTTCTTAATAGCTTGAAGCATGAAAAAAGTTAAAACTCTCACTTGTGGAACTTGGTTTATTGAGGTTTGTAATTTTGAATTCTTGTTTCATCATATATGATTTGCTTCTTTGTGTTAATTTGTTTTTCTCTATGATCATGTTATATCAAGAAAATATGAGCGAGTTTTCGGTATCGATTGACAGAACGCAAAATTTTAACAATGCATACTCCCGTATAATATAGATACCAACGTGGGATTTTGCATATCTTAGAATCATGTTGTGCAAACGTTGAAACATTGAACATCCGAGCGGCCCGTTCACACCCGAGGTGCATTGTTTGTGTTCTCATTGGAAACACTTTCATCTGCATCATATTAGTAAGTTACTCTATTGTAGATTATCAAAAAATAAAAAATAAAAATTGTTTTTGTATATATACTATTAGCTAGTTAGTTAAGGTTAGCTCATATAATCTATCATTTTCATCGCATAACTTTTCTATATAATAGTATTATTTAGTTATTTTGATTAAGTTCTCGTTTTCATGTAGATGTTACATCAATGTTTAAAATTTCACTATATGTCATTAGCTTGTTCATTAATTGTACATCAAACGGTGCCAAAAAAAAAAAAAAAAAAAAATTGCATATGCATAGATGAATTTATTCATGAAATTAGCAACAACGCAGATGAGACGCATCGAACATCTCCTAATTCTGAACAACGGCGCTTTCGGTTTAAGGGCATCTCCTATGTATCCCTCAGTCCAAGTCCAGTTTCTCCTCACTCAATCCAGCTTCCCCTCAGAATCCAAGTCCAGCTTCCCCTTTCGTTTTCATAAGTCATCTTCAATGTATCAATCTATCAATTTCATTTAATTAAAATTCTCAATTCCCTCACTCTCACTTAATAATAAGAATAATAATAATAGCAATACTAATAATAATAAAAATTAACTCGTATGTGAAATAAATAAATAATTAATAACAATAAGATATAATTTAAGTTTGACAATAATAATAACAATAATAATAATAATAACAATAAATTCGCAATCTCATTAAGTTCTTTTAAGGTTTATTATAAAAAAGAAAAAGTTCGTTTAAGGTTTCAATTTTATTAATTAAATTAAATTTGAGTTTCTAATAATTAATTTTTAAAGGGATTTTCAAATTGGTGCACAATAATACAACAATTAAATACTTGATTAACATGATTTGAAAATTTTAAAAATAATTTAATATTGACATTAAATTTTCCAACATAATAGTTACATTAAATTTGATTTTATTAAATAAAAGTTACATTTTATAATAAAATTAACTTTTTAAAAATAATACACAAATTAAATAAAACTAAGATTAAATAAGAGTTTAGTTTTATTAATAAAAACAAATTATTTTAGTTGTATGATTTAATACACAAATTAAATAAAAACTAAGATTTAATACACAAATTATTTAGATAAAATGTATATTAAATAAAAGCAAAAAAAACAAAAAAAAAAAGGAAAGGGGATAGCAGGTGGCCGACACTTCTGGCTGGGCGGGCGAGTGCAACGCACTCGCCCGCCTGGCGAGTGACCGATCGAGAGGTGTGAGGCAAGTGAAGGTTCACTTGCCTCACGCCTTGAAGCGGTCATAGATGGATTGAGGGGAATTTTGCATTTTTTCCCCTTTATACATTTTACTTGATAAATTTTCCCCCCTAGTCCAACAACCCTCAAAATCCACTTTCCCCTTCATACATAGGAGATGGCCTAAGGTTATGCATATTTTTAACTTGGATGAAGAAATGGACTTTGACAACTTACCTCCTTTTCTGAAAGATATTTGCAAGAGGTGGTTATAGCCAGGGGCGGATGGAGAGAGGGACAAGGGGGTCTATAGCCCCCCTCAAATTTTTTTTTTTCCTGTTTTAGTATAGTTCTAGTTTTAAAAAAAATAGTCCCAAAAAATTAGCACAATAAGCAATTCTTTAGCTCAAGTAAAAAATAATCCAAATAAGAAATTAGTCCAATTAATTCAACTCAAGATTAATCCACCCTAATATTATCTAACTCTATCCAAGCCTCAATTAAAGCTCAAATTTTTCCTAACTTCCAACATCTTCAATCCAAACAATTTCTCTTTTTTCGAGCACTTGGCCTATTCCAATCAACTTGAAATATTAGGAATATTCGATCAAGTGATGAAATTTCTAGGTTGAAATAGACCGGTGATCATGCTAAGGAGATGATTACAAGTAAAATGCATGTTGCATTCTCGTTTTTTTACAAACTTGTGACATTAACGTTTATTCTACCTGTTGCAACTGCATAAGTAAATAGAGTTTTTCGGCTGTGAAGATAGTAAAGAATCAACTTAGTAACCGGATGGCCATATTTAGTTGTATTTCAAATGATGCTATCATGTACCGATTTAAAAAAAATGAGAAATCGTCATGGTCAATTATTAATGATAACACGTAGATTGTTGGGTTCTTTTAGGACTATAACGGGATAGCATGTGTATTTAAAGTATCTCGTAGGGGTTATTTTTGTCAAACTCCATTTCCCTATTTTTGTAACGCGTCCATATTTTCTGGTGCATAATATATGGTTTATGTTTGATTGATTTTTTTATACTATTTAGCCCCCGACCGAAAATCCTGGATCCGCCCCTGGTTATAGCATAAGACTGTGTGATTTTTTGATAGTTTTATGATTCTATATACATCAATCAACTTAATCTCGATCGGAATGTATATTGTTCTCATTTTTATCAAAAAATAAATTTCCATGATAAATACTTAATTTATCGTTTTATTTGTGCTTCCTCTTACAATGTGCCTTAGTTTATTTATGATTATGTACAAGCTATTCTGTTCTATAGTTTGCGAATGTTACAATTGATTCTGTTCTAGGGGCTTATTTGCAGAACACTCTATTGCTTTTTCTAATTAGTATAAACACCCTATATTTGCTATATTTATTAACAAAAAGAGAGAATTTCACTTTTGATACCATAATTCACTTACTTTAGAGATTTGATACCACAACTTTTTATATTGACACATTTGATATCATAACTCAAATCAATTTTGCACATTTAATACTTCCGTCAAATTAATGACGGAACTACCACGAGAATGTCACGTGGCTGTTAAAACTTTACACAATTGATACCATAACTTATGTTGACTGATAATTTACCCCATAACATTTCAGGTTACCAAAAAAGCCCCACATCTCCAAATTTAGTGACGATTTTAGTCCACATTGTTGCCAAATTTCCAAATTGACTCGAATAAGACCACGTGCTGACCAATTTAGAAAATTTTACTTATTTTATTTAAATAACTAATTTAATTTATAAATAATATTAATAAATTAAATAATACATTAACATAAATATCACCAAAATTAAGAAAACATATTCTTTTTAAATATAAAATTTATATAATAGAATTAATATATTTAATATTTATTAAAATAATAAATTATATAATTTAAAACTATTTAATATTTATTAAAATATTAAATAATAGATAATTTTAATTTTTTAAAAAAATCCCACTCCACCCACCACCTTCCCACCCCTACCCCCTACCCCCGATTCCCAGGCCGCCGGTGACCTGGGTCTTCTGTCCCAGGCCACCGCGAGTGGCCTGGGATCGGAGAACCCAGGCCGTCGGCCTGGGTTTTTCGATCCAAGCCACCGCGGCCAAGGACCGAAGATCCCAGGTCGGCGGTGGCCTGGGACTGAAGACCCAGTCCGCGGGCTGGCGGCCTGGTAATCGGGGTAGGGAGGGGGGTGGGTGGGGAATTTTTTTTAATTATAATTATTTATTATTTATTATTTTAATAAATATTAAATCATTTTAAATTATATAATTTATTATTTTAATAAATATTAAATATATTAATTCTATTATATAAATTTTATATTTAAAAAGAATATGTTTTCTTAATTTTGGTGATATTTATGTTAATGTATTATTTAATTTATTAATATTTTTTATAAATTAAATTAGTTATTTAAATAAAATAAGTAAAATTTTCTAAATTGGTCAGCACGTGGTCTTATTCGAGTCAATTTAGAAATTTGGCAACAATGTGGACTAAAATCGTCACTAAATTTGGAGATGTGGGGCTTTTTTGGTAACCTGAAATGTTATGTGATAAAATTATCAGCCAACCAAAATTGCTATTCTCCCCCCAAATTCAGATTTAAAATTTTCTAAATTGGTCAGCACGTGGTCTTATTCGAGTCAATTTGGAAATTTGGCAACAATGTGGACTAAAATCGTCACTAAATTTGGAGATGTGGGGCTTTTTTGGTAACCTGAAATATTATGGGGTAAAATTATCAGTCAACATAAGTTATGGTATCAAGGTGTAAAGTTTTAACGGCCATGACAATTCCGTCATTAATTTGACGAAAGTATTAAATGTGCAAAGTTGATTTGAGTTATGGTATCAAATTTGTCGATATGAAAAATTGTGGTATCAAATTCCTAAAATAGATAGAATTATGGTATCAAAAGTGAAATTCTCTTTTAACAAAAACCTCGATATATTAAAAGTCAAAAATATTTATCCCCTTCTATATTCGGAGTGCTTCAGTCGTTGTTAGTGCAAGTATTGTCACAATTTTTCACATTTTATAGATAAAATGAAAATTATATATGAACATTACACTATGTATGTTATATATAAATAAAATAACAATAACCCTCAAATTATTTCTATCAATTGAGGAACAACCTACTTCACATTAATACCCTTCACTCAAAAGTTAGCAAATTTGCAAATTACACCCTTGTATTAGTTTGTAATTTGGCAAATACACCCTAGTCCATGTTAGTGAAATGTTAATTCAAAAGTAAAAGTGTATTATGCTCGCGGTGAATCAAAAATGGTAATTTATATTTTCTATCCTTCATAATGATTTAATGTATACATTAAAGAACTGTTTATTAATTAGTTACTCCTGAAATGACAAATATTATAAATCGTAATAAGACCTAATTAACTATATCAAATTGCATCTTTTGAAAATATAATTATACGAAATAATAAACCGAGTTAATAAGTTTAAAACTTACAAAAGGATATATTTGTCATGTACATTTTTCGTTCAATGTTAAAGCAGAATTACCAAATACTTAGATAATGCATGTTCAACTGCATGAAAGTCTCACTCAAAAAAACACAAAAATGAAAATCTCAGTAAAATATTTAACTATATATTAAGAAAACTAGTGGAGTAGTACCTTACTTAAAATATAGTTATGGAGTTTCTTTTTTTCATTTTTTTTAAAACACTAGTTATAGCTATTTACTCTTGACTTGTTTCATAATAAAATTGGTTGATTTTGAATTTTTTGGACAAATATTACGGAAATTTGGAGGATTTATTATATAGTTAAGTTTTAAGGTATTATAGGTAAATTATCATATTTAAGAGTAAAATGCAAAAATTGCCCCCTATGTTATTTTTAATTGGCACAAGAAATTATAAATGTTATTATTTTACCAGCGAAAAATTACTCTTGTGTTAACAAGTCAAAGACATTTACCTCTCCAAGCCTTTGGGCCATCTCCAATGGTTTGGGGCATGTTACCCCTCCCCCTACCCCCCTAACCCCCTCCTCCTTCCATGCCTTGTATTCAATGGTTAGGGGTATGATCAATTTGTTTTTTTTCCACTACCACTTTCACCATAATAATAATAATTATTATTATATCATATTTGTATTAAATTATATTCTAATTTAAGCAAAATAATCGTATTAAATATATATTAAACTATACTCGAGTATGAATCATATTAAAGCTCAATATTAGATTAAATTAAAATTAAAATTCGATTAATTTGTGCGTTTTGTCTAAATTATTAGACAAATTTAAAATTTTAAAATTATAATTAATTATATAAAAGATTTAATTTATAATATAATTTTATTAAATCATACACAAAATTTGAAATTAAAAAAAAAACAAAAACATTTTTATCTGATTTTAAAAATAAGAATTAAAAAAATAATTAACAAATATTTAAAAACAAAAAAGGGTGCTACCTTCTTGGCGCGCTGCATGCACCCGTGCAACAAGTGAACTCGGCCGGGGGAAGCCAATGGCTTGCTTTCCCCCTCCCAACCTCACAATAGAAGATGGCTTTACTCTTTAGTGTGCATTAATCGCTCTAATTGCATATATTTATTATTCGTGATTGTAGAGAAAGTAACAAACATACCCCTAGATGTTAATTTTTCTTTGGGATAAAATATGAAAACACCATTAATTGTTCACTAAAAAAATTCACATTAAAACTTAAAGTTTTGCCAATTACTTTACCTTATACTCTTAAATTATTAGCAATAACCTCTTGTGAAAAACTCTTGATTTTCAAATAGGAACATGAACTAATAAAATGAACATAGAACTATCTTTACTCATTCGGTCCAAAATATTTGTCGTTTTAGAGTTTTGCACAGGTATTAATGAACGTAATAAATAGCATGAATTTTAGGAGAAAAGCAAAAGGTATATCTTAACTACCCTTAATTTATATTGCAATGGAATAAATAATATCGAGTTTTTAGGTGTAATAATTAAGGGTTAAATTGGAAAATGGGTAATCAATATTACATTAGAATCCTAAAGTGACGGATATTTCTATACAAAAAAAAATTATCTAAAACGACAGATATTGTGGAACGGAAGAGTTCAAAATAGAATATTAACACGTGAGAGTTTTTGCTAATTAGTAAAAATAACACATAAAGTTTGAGTGTGCAAAATATCCCCTATGTTTTGCCAATTAGCAAGAAAACCCTTGTGTTATTTTTTATTTTGAAAAAATCCCTCCCATACCTGAGTAGGAAAATGATAATTATACCCCATAAAAACACGAAAATACCCCTCTTAACATAAGAAATTATCAATATTTCTTATGTTAACTTTAAATATTGGCAACACTAAAAAAGCTTAACAATAACCTCCCTATTAACTTACGAAGAAATTTCAAAGATGATGTTCTAGTGTTATAAAAGCACGGGGTTTTTCCAATTAAGAAAAGGACAAAGGGTATTTTTAAATTTAGCTCCATATAGTTTCCTACCAATTAATTACAACATATTGGGGTAGTTTTGCATTTTGCACTATTTTTCTATATATTAATAGTTCGGAAAACATATAAATAAGTAAATAAGTAAAATTTGTGGGTTTCATTTGGAATTGGAAACAAAATACACATAAAACAGAACTTCCCACGCATTCAACAAACAGACTACCTAACCAACTATAAAAAAGTTGGAAAGCTCTGTTTGGCACTCAATTCAAAAAAACCATGGCGGCAATCAAAAAGAAAATTCTTGGAGAAATCGATAACCCTTCTTCATCAAACATCTCCCCAATGGAACTCGATTCACCGGATTTCAAATTTCGCAACCCCTCTGCTTCTCTTCAGGACTCTAAAGAATTCTTGGACTCTGTTTTCAAAAGCTTGAAGCGTTTACAAGAATTAAATTTCTCCAGAGTATCCACATTTACCCTCGATTTCCCATTCCGCGAACAATTAGGAACGTCCAGCATCGCTTCTCTAATCCATCAAGCCCTTCAATTAAAAATCAAGAAACTTGAATTGATACTCACGAATGGAGACTTAAACGAGTATCTCTCCGATTCAAATGTCAATAGATCTTTCGACCTGTTTCGATTACCGGGTTTCTTGAATAATAATAAATTCTTGACAATAATGGATCTTGGAATGTGTAGTTTCAATGAAATTCGCGAACCTATGAAATGGGATTCTTTGATACAGTTGAAGCTTGCTCATACTTGTCTTGATCGAATCAATACGATCGTCGAGGGTTGCCCTGTTTTGGAAGTGTTGGAATTGATCGAGTGTTGGGGGTTTAAGACATTGAATTTTGAGAATCATAAAATGTTGACCTTATTTGTGTTGGACGGGGTTTGGCCTAAAAAAGAAGAACAATTTGATTCGATTACTATTTTGGTACCTAGTGCCCAATATTTAGTGATAAGGGGAAACCTTGATTTGAGGTATGTTGATTTGAAGAATATTTCTAGGTGTCTAGATGCAATTATTGACTTTTATTGGACTAGAGGAGATCATGGTGAAATTCTTCAAAATGGTGGGTTTAGTGCTCTTAATTTACAACAAATTCTTAATAGTTTGAAGCATGTTTCGAGTCTCACTTTTGGAACTTGGTTTATTGAGGTAATTAATTTGTTGTTTCAAAAAATTACAAAAGATTGATATAGTGTATCAGTTTTGAAATGATTTGCTGCTAATTAATTAGTTAATTTTGTGTAATTGCTTTCTTTGTTTTTCAGACTTTATCCAAAAAACCATATGTTGGATTTGAATTGAAAGAATGCACAAATTTGACACTACGAGCTCCAGTAAACGATCGATACCAAGGTGGGATGTTGCATATCATAGAGAGTTGCCGTATGCTCGAAGCAGTGATCATTCGAGCAATCCGAACGTACCCGTTTTGCAAGGTTCGACCGTGCTATATATTTTATAGACATGTACAAAATTTCACTATTCAAATTACTTTTTGTCATTTATTTGCTTGTTCTTTGAACCAGAACAATATATTTAACAGATTATATTATCTGCAGTTATGCACAAAATGTCTTCATGATATTCGCAATAGCACGAACGAGACATCTCCATCAAGTTCTAGAATTCAAGGGAGCTTCGGGTTTAAGATTTTGGAGTTTTATAACGATGAAAAAGTCGCGAAAAGAAACATTGGTGATGAAGCTGGGACAAGTTATAACAATGTTGGTGGTCTACCGGTCTTTGTAGAATTTCTCATTAAGAATTCAAGAAACCTGCAAAAGGTGGTTCTTGTGTAGGATACTTACATACATATGAATCAACTTCAAGAATGTATATTGTTCTAATTTCTTACATTGGTTTGAAATTTTGTTTTCCATATGGATTGGATATATTTCAATGTTGTTTTGTTTGTGTTACAGACTTATAGTTAATAATATGTGAATTTTTACAATTTATGATAAATAAATTGTTTTCTCATTTAGCTGAAGCTATGGTATGTTATCTAATCTGCTGATTGATGAAACATCTTTCTTTTCTGAGATACAAATCTGCATTACAAGTGATTTATATTACATGAAATGATATTTAACTCTGTTGAATCACAAAAAAATTTAATTACATTTTTTACCTTGTGCTAATCTCAACAAGTGCCATTCCTATTATTTCGAAGGGCAAAATGTGATGACGTATCGTGTAGTCCGGCACTTGTTAGGCTCGAAGAATCATCAAAATTTAGCTTTACACCCTCGGACAAACCCCTTAAACAAATGAGCGAAAAGTGTAGGCTTACAAGTTTTCGGGCTTGAAACTTTCCTGTACAACAATACCTAGCCTATTGCATAGCTAAACACGCACTTTTACAACCCACCACCCTCCGTCTTTCGGGGTTTGATGCCCGGCGGCGCCTAGGATTCCTGCCCATATGCTTTCCTAGCAGTTGTTTACTACTATGAGTTGATGTCCAATGCCATTTGCAAAATTTGGATAAAACAGAAGATTCAATCAAGAAAATGCAAGAAATATGTAGTAGAAAATTAATAGAGTTAAATGCAAAAAAAAACCTATGCTTTGCGTAATTTGCAAAAGAACCACTGTGTAACTTCTATTAGCAAAAACCCCTCTATGTTTTTTTTTGTTGGCAAAAACCCCATTAAGAATTTCTTCATAGATTAATAGGGAGTTATATATGGTCGATTTTTTAAGCGAAGAGGGGCTGGAATTATTGCGAAATTTCAAAGTTAACAGGGGATTAATGTCAATTTAGGTGAATATATATATACTCCGGCTTGGGAGGATTTTTTTCTAATAAAGAATTAGCACAGGGGGTTTTTGCTACTTAGGCAAAGTATAGGGGATATTTTTTCATTTTACTTAAAATTAATACTATACCTGTACTTGATTTTCTTTATTATATTTCACTTTTTCCTCTCTTTTTCTTTTATACAAAAAAGGAGGAAAATGCAAGATACTCCCCTGTGTTATGCTAAACTTGCAAGAAACTACCTTGTAAAATTTTTATTGCGCCAATTTATAAATGTGTTATTGCGCCGCCAAACTTCCTTGTGTTTTCAAAAACCCTGCAAAAAACATCCAATTTATAAAAAATAGGTCGTTTTGGATCAACATATTTCAAGAAATTTCCGATAATATAATAGTAATTTTCCGATAATATAATAGCTGAATGATAATATTTAATGTACCTTTATAGTGTTTTACTTCAAGGTTCTGTGGAACTCATTTTGTATTATAATCTTTTCAATTTGGCTATAAAATCTAGGGAAATACGGTAAACTAGCATGTTTATACAATACCACATAATAATTCAACTAAGTTTCCGGGTTCAAATTTTATCCATTGCTCGAAACTAACAGAAAATGATCCGCAAAACATAGATGTATTTGTTTAGAAGTACTCGTCGGATCTTGTGAAACTGATATTAATAAGATACTATAGTAATTGTGTTGGTAAATGAAAGTTTCAAGTACGGAAATTAAATGAAAGTTACAAGTACGGAAAGTAAATAATTAAGATCAACATCATAAGGTATACTAATGTCTAATACATAGTTATAAATAGAATATTACATAATCGGCAAAATAGCAATTTACGTCCCCTAACTTGCACTAGTCCGCAGAATTAGGACACTTAATTTTTCAGCAAGCAATTTACGTCCCTTAACTTTCACTGTTATGCAAAATCAGGACACTTAATTTTTCAGCAAACAATTTACGTCCCTTAACTTCCAGTGGTAGAATCAGGACACTTAATTTTTCAGCAAGCATTTTAGGTCCCTTAACTTTCACTGGGACGCAGAATCAGGACACTTAATTTTTCAGCAAGCATTTTACATCCCTTAACTTTCATTGGTCCGAAAAATCAAGATACTTATTTTTTTCAGCAAGCATTTTACGTCCCTTAACTTTCACTGGTCTGCGAAATCTATAACTTTTTTATACCTATAACTTTAGTCCACTTGACCGCAATTTTAGTCCACAACTCGCTGAAAATTTCATTATTGCCAACTGGACGATTAATTTGCGGATTTGAATTAATATTGATGTTGTTAAATAGTTGTACACGGTTTGTTAAGTGATTGTAAGTGGGTGTTTGTTTTGTCAAGTGGAGTAAAATTGCGAGTATAGAAAAGTTAGGATATATTTTGCTTGTCGAAAAATTAAGTGTCCTGATCATGCGGACCAGTGAAAGTTGAGGGACCTACAATGCTTGCTGAAAAATTAAGTGTCCTGATTCTACGGACCACTGAAAGTTAAGGGACGTAAATTGCTTGCTGAAAAATTAAGTGTCATGATTCTGCATACCAGTGAAAGTTAAGGGACGTAAATTGCTTGCTGAAAAATTAAGTGTCCTAATTCTGCAGACTAGTGAAAGTTAAGGGACGTAAATTGCTTGCTGGAAAATTAAGTGTCCTAATTCTGCGGACTAGTGAAAGATAGGGGATGTAAATTGCTATTTTGCCTTATATAATCTATTCGGATTCAAAATTCCTAGGGTATGTTTGGATATTTTTGGCCCGTTTAGCTTACTGGTTTTTTTTAGTGTGATCCGTTGGACTCGAGAAATTTAAATTCGAACGAGATATGGATTCAACCCGAATATGATTCGACATAAATGAAGTTGGATCTGGGTCGAGCTTGATTCGATCCGAATCCAACTCATTGACAAACCTAATTGGATTCATTGAATTGCAGAATACTAGAGTGAATATTTTTTAATTTTTGATCACGCAGACAAGGAAGTAGTCTAGCTAAGGTCTTCCACCAAAATAAAAGAAGCTTCTGCATGAGCCTCGTCCCACTGGATCTTGGTGCCCATCACGGGATCATGGCCCATCTTGGCGAGAACGTCTGTCACATAGTTCGTCGTGTGTTAAATATACCTGAAAGTGACCTTTCTTGGCTTCCCAATCAATGACCGACCATCTTCCAAATATGAGTTAAAGGGTGATCATTGTTCTGAAAACAATTTTTGAAACCAACTTCAACTTCCAACAACTTAAATCTACATTCCCAACCCAAAATCTGGCCCTCCCGGAGACTATAGTAATAAATGAATATAATGAGTGTATAAAATGAATATACATATGTGTATATAGTAAGGAAGTAAAGACTAAAGAGGTATGTTCATATTAGCAAAAATACAAATACGGAAAGAGACATAGTTTATTGGGTTAAATACAGTTTGTACCTCCCTAAAGTACGAGGGGTGCAAGTAAAAGAGTGTTAAAAATAAAAGAGTGTACAAAATGCAAGTAAAAATTCAATAGGCAAATACATTGAATTATCTATTTTGCCCTTGAATTTTTGCTAAAAATAAAAGAGTGTACAAAATGCTGCATTTTTCATATTTCAAGAATGCAAAGTTCTAAATTTAAGTTTTCAGGATGCAAAGTGCCTATTTCCCATGTTTCGGGGATGCAAAGTGCAAAAAAATCCATCAATTACCTCTAAAGCATTATAACATTCTCCGATATTAATTTTGCTGATGTGGTAATACCGTAATAGTCTTTACTTATTGTATTCAAACTTACATTTTTATGCTACCCTTCTCCTTCATATATGTAATATATTGGTATCATATTTTGCTTCATTGTATTATTCTTTGCGATTTTTTTTTTCATATTCTTGCAAAATTAAAAAGCTCCCATGATTATAACAATTTCTATGTTATTTCACCAGTTATAATATTTATATTACTCATTATTCAATTAGTTATAATATTTTTTCCTCAATAATTATCTAAACAATTGTTATCTGTCTCTATTGTTATTTAAAATTTCTAACGTAGCTCTTCGAATTATTAATCGACATGAGATTCAAATCGTCATTCTTACCAATACACATCTAATTTTTTAATTTTTATTATAATTGTTCAAAAATTGCGTCATCTCGTCCATGACATACAAACATTTCATTTAACTTATCATTTTAACCATTACACATCTAAGATATTACTTCCATTCTTATTTCACAACCAATAGATTTACGGGAAAAAAAATTATCTTCCATGCTATACAAACTGGTCCAGGTTTCAAACAGTTCCAATATAACCCCGAAAAATAAGATGTGTAATATTCATAATGACCACCTAAATCTCTTGTTAATTAGGAATTCAAAGAGCTACTAGAAATTTTAAATAATAATGAAAAAATATCGCAATTGTTCTAATAATAATGGAGGTAAAAATCAAATAATCGATTGATATTGACAACTACAAATATAAGATCAGGTGAAATAGTAAAGGATATAACTAGTATATAATAATTGGTTAAATAGTACTCGAAAACATTTTTTTGCAAGATGTACGAAAAAAAAATCACCAAGAAGATATATATAACTGAATATAAAGTTATGCTTAAAACAAATTTGGAATGAGGATAAAACTAACAATCATTACTCATTAGCAAATATAAAGGAGAATGATAATTTCGACAGAAAAATATAACTTTGACTAATCAACAAGTAATACATAAGGGATAATTGATACAACCAGCATACTTTAAGGGCCAAAATGTATTTAACCCTAATTTAGACAAGCCTAGGTAGGTGACATTCCCATGGCAAAATGTCACATTATAAAAGTAGTAAAGACAAATATGTACATTTTCGGTTTTTCTTCGACCACATTATTGTTTCCCTTTTTTTGGTGGATGTTCCACTTAGATTTGTTTCAATGAATAAAAACGAACATCAACATGACCTCTCCAAGCACAAACAAAGTAACAATCAATCAATCATTGCTGACAAGCATATAAATTCATGAAAATCACTTCCCAAAAGTCGATTACAACCTAAGTTAAATAATGAGGAGATAAAAAACAAAAGATAATTTTCTATTTTCAACAATAATAATGATATACAAATGAAAAAAGTATGTACATAAGATTCTTTCTGATGATGTGTGTTACATTTTGTCCCGAAAATTTCGCCTTTCTAAGAATCAAATAAGAAAAGCAAATACATGTTTACAGTAGACCACCTAAAATATAATGGCGACCATTCTCGAAGATTATTATGAAAAAGATTATTAAATCCCATTGGACTAATTAGAATTCTTTATATCAATGTTTCAAATTGAAGTCATTTGACTGATGATCAATATAAAACATAAGCTAAACGGAACGTAAGAAATCGAACATATGCACGAATGTTCAATTACCAGAATTCAATGTTCTGATATGAAGTTAACTAAAACACAAATATGGTAAGAGAAAAAGAAAGATTAGAACTTTTCTCATTATTATAATTCTCAAGAACCCATTTATCTTATGTGGTTTAAACAACAAATGCAGCAAATTAAACATTAAATCAAAGGAACAACAAGAGGACCTTCAATCTACAGTCGGAGTACACTTCTTGCAATCGACCGTGAGTTATTAGGCCTCGTTTTACCCAGTCCCCCTCCTTTCCTGCTGCTCCTTAAAGGCGTCAAGTAGAATCGTAAAAGCCCATTATCAACATGATTTGGTGAACACCTTACACTCCGATTCCTATCCAACACAATTTCATCTTTCTTCTTCGCATTAGTTTCCACACTCGATTTTCTAACACTACCTAATGATCCCCCAATATGATTGCCATTTCTCCAACTTACGCTACTATTGCTTCGTAACATATTTCTATTAAATCCACCTCTCACATCTCTATTCACTTCGGATAGTGACCTTTCTACCCCATTTACTCTACTATATTTATCTTCCTCGTCCTCGTCTTTATTATGCCGGTGTATAAAACCCCATATTCTCCAACTCCACCTCCTAGACTTTTTCGACTCCTTTACATCCCCATTCCCTATCACAGAATTGCTACTATCTCTAAACCCGTTACCCAACTCAAAAGTCTCGGAACAATCATCTCTCAAAAAGTTTGAATTTGAACCCCTCTCAAACACTTTAGCCCCTTGAAAGCAATCCGCGGTAGTAGGTGAAACCTTAGCATTAGAGATCATCTTAAATTCATCGATCTCAGCCACAACAGATGTTGCAGTCTTTCTAATCGAGCTAGTCCTATCGAGACTCTTCCTCCTCCGAGAAGAAGAAGAATCTAAGTAATAATCCCTGGTTTGTGCTGACCCTCCAGGTGCACACTCATCTCCATTACTACGGTTCACTTTCGGTTCTTCCACTGGAATTTGCATATCAGAACGACGTACATCCTCCATGACAGAAACCATAGGTGCCACCATTCTTGGCAAACTCCAAGAAGCTCGAGGCTCATCGAGAGAATATCTTGGATCGTCAAAGCTGACTCTACCGGCATCGAGAGAGAATCTAGGACCGGTATCGCAAGACCTTCTTCCAAAACCGTAATCAGCAATCTCGGATTGAGTTTCCCTGTACTGTCTAGAAATGGGCTTCTCAACAGGCAATGTGGCTGAGATTTTGCCAATGTTCTGGTTCTTTGTCTTCTGTTTTTGCCTCCATTTTTGCCATTTCTTGCCGAAAACCGAAGCAGCAGCCCAAAACCCCCCTCCTACGGAACTCTTCTTCTCTCGAGCATCCAGATCTATGTGGTCCTTCATAGGCTTCAATTTGGTTACATTCACCTCCTCTTCTTCCACAATCTCATTATTATTCAGCTCTAATTCAACAAAATTCTCCACCAAATTAGAATCTGGGACAGGCCTAATTTCATCCCCATTATCATCATCATCATCAATAAAACCTATAACACCATTCTCTACATTCCCAGGGTCTCTATAATCCTCCCCATTTTCAATCTTCTCAAAAATAGGCTTATCAGACTCGATTTTTATGCTAATCTGGGGCTTATTATTATTATTAGTAGAAGTATTAGCAGTAGTACCAGTTTTATTGTCGTCGTCGAGTGTGAAGAGTGACAAAAGAGTACTACTTCTAACCCTAACGTCACAGGATTTTCTCTGGGGCTCAAAAGAAAGCCCTAAAGCTTCGTTCTTAGAAGCAGAAAAAGACTTGGTACGACGTAGTTCTGAGAAAAATGAGGTGGGTTTTGAGGGTTTCGGAGGCGGTGGTGGAGGGGGGAAGTTGTTGGGTTTTGCTGAGGAGGAGAAGAGGGCTTTAATGGCGGCGGAGGCGGAGGAAGGGCGGCGGGAGGTGGAAGGGGTGTTAGAGGAGGAGTGATCTAGTGTGGTGAGGCGCTCGCACAAGCAGGAAGGGCAGAAACCGGAAAATTGTTCCGTCGGGTGGCGGTCACAACTGAAGGAAGACCGCGGCGGCTGCGGAGGAGGAGGAGGCGGCGCTGTTGGGTCAACTGCTGCAGTAATGGGATTCATAACCGTTGGAAGCAAGTGTAGACAGTACACCCCCTGCTCATGTTAGTAAAACGAAAAACAAAAACGAGAAAAAAAAAATTATTCCACAATCACAAATGTGCGTGTTTTGGAGAATGTGTGTGAGAGAGAAAGAGAGGATTTTTTCTTAGCTTTGAGTTCTTTTTCGACCGGCGAGTGTGTGTGTATGTGCGTGTGTTGAGAAGAAGAAGAAAATTGGAAGGGGAAAAAAAGGAAAATTAATATGGTATTCACTTTCTTATAAATTCTCTTTCTACTTTTCCGTTGGATGCTTTTTCTTTTCTTTTTATTTTTTACCCCCGAATATGGAAAATACCGTTTTACCCTAAAGGTGAGGATGAATTTCAACGTGTGGGTTTTTTTCATTTTTTTTTTTCCTTCTTGTAGAGTTAACGTGTGGATTTTGGGTTCTTTCATTTTGGTGCCCAAACATGGCAATTTGACAATTGGCAATATGCACATTAATTGTATTTAAGATAAGATACTATGTGACATTATTTTTTTTCTTTTTTCATAAATGATATGTGGTGTAGTCATTGTACATGTGATGTAATATAATTCATCTAGATGCTTTATTAATTATAATACAATGAATCAAAAATTTCATTATTTTCGTTTAAAATATAGAAAGTTTTCATTTTTGAATTAAATGAAATGAAAATAAGATATAATTTTAAAACTATTTATTTGATTGGAACTCTATTATTTATCTTAATTTAATAAAAAAATTACAATTTTTCCTTAGTGTTTTCGAAATATTTTTAAAAAATCTTGAAATTTTTTCAATATTTGACTGACCAAAACATAAACTGGAAACGAAATTTTAATCCATGTCATCGATATTATATAACATCAATATTCTTAAATTAGATTTTAGAAGTATTATATTTTTTTTCATGTGTTGGAGCATCAACAAAAACTGAATCCTAATTAGATTTTTTTTTTCCGTGAGAAACGATCATTAAATCAATTTTAATATTACGCATCATCAATATTACTAAATTAGAAAATATATCGAAGCACAATCAAATTACGAGAAAAATCAATCACTGAAAGCTAGTATTAAACTAGATAAAAATTCACAATAATGGGAATTGAACCCAAGACTTCTTAATTTTGGAACCTCGTCTTACCAATGAGGTCGTCTCACCTTACCAATGAGCTACGACCTCATTGGCGTAATTAGATTCTCAAAATTTCAATTATGATTCATCATTTATCATTACATAGAATTACAATATAATAGACAACTACCAAATATCAGTAATAAACTAGAATAAAATCCATGTTAATAGTAGCAAATACTCATATAGTAAGAATTGGACTCAAAACATCTTGATCTTCGGACCTCAATTTTAAGAGTGATTATCACAAGACTACGACCTCATTGTCTCAAAAAAAAAATTTACTTTAATATTTAAGATATGTTGGAAAAATGTAGCCACAATTCGAAAATTGTACTTGGGTAATGATGTAATCATATAAAATCATTCAAAAAACATATGAAGCAACTAAATTAATACATTAATGATGAATACCTAAGTTTTGCTTTGAAAGTTTTTGCATTTCATAACCTTTTTCAGAATAAATTTTTATCAGTACATAATAATTTTATAATTTATATAAATTGCCTAATAATTTTATAGTAATTTTAACCATATTATTCAATGTTGTGTCTATAAAATAGTTAAGTTGACTAGAAATCTTTGTGACACAATGAGTACTGCATTAGATTGAGTGGTACGTACGGTATGACACCCTTTCGTTTCTCTGTTCCCCTTTTGCCTTAACAATATTCATACTTTCTTTTCTTATTTGAAATTGTGATACTCGAATAAATATCTGACGTAGCATCCTAGAAAATATAAACAATTACTATGTTCATGGGTAAAATCGACAAATAACAGAACCTTTTAATGTTATTTAAAAAATAAGAATATTTTCTCTCTTTCAAAAAATAGTAAAAAACTACTTAGCCGCAACATTCATGAAAGTGGCCCATAATTGTCTTTTACAATTTTGGGTGGCTCAAATCAAAATTTAAAAGAATAACTTTTTCCCTATTTTTTCTCCTTAAATTTGCTTACATCACTCGTCTATATTTTTGTTTTCCTTTGGTTTGGGAGAGGGACTTCGGATTTTCAAAGATTCTTGTCGGAGGTAAAAAAGCAAAAGCAAATCACACCATCAAAACTTCTCTGTGTGTCTGAAATCTGATAGTGTTGCATCAAAATTTTCATTTTTTTCTTTCGAAATCATGGAAAAGTATTTATTTCTAAATTAGTGAAAACAAATAGAATGAAACTCTATATTTGCCCTAAAAACTTTTTATTTTTTTAAATTTAATAATTTCTTCATAATTTTTCTTACTCTTTTTAAAACCTTTCGAGAAACTTATAAAAAAAATTAATATTCAATTAATTGAACATAGTTAAAAATGAAACTTTACCCAAATAAAGTGCCAACAAGGGGAACACAATTGCCAAATTTGATTTTGGCCCAGCCGCAAAGTTAGTTCACACTGTATTAAGGGGTGAATTGCATCCGCCTACCTTAGACTTTCATCATTTGGCATCTAGAACCCATATATTTGGTTTTTTGGGGCATTCACCTCCCCTCTATCTATTTCAAGAAGACCTAAAATACCCTTCTTTTCTCTTTTCACTCTTTTTTAATTTTCTCTCTCCCTTCCACTTTATATATAACTCGAAACAGTTCAAATATTTTAGTTAGTCTATTTGTTTCTAAGATACATATACAATTAGTGTCTTTTTTAAGATCCATTCGTAAATTTATTTGATTGAATGAAGTGGGGAAATTTTTACCCACATCGGGTTTGGCCGAGCCCAAAGTAACTACAAGGCAAGTGTAATACACTTGCTTTGGGATTAGATGTAATTCCCAGGAGAGTAACCAATCACAAATCAAGTGCAATAGCCGAAGCTTTTATCATCTTGGAGGTTTAATTGCAAGTGCAAATTAGGAAGATAAAAAAAAGATGGAATTTGTTATTTTTTAAAGTGATTTTTTTCAAGGAACTCCGATTGTGCAGGGAAGCCCATGATTTTGTCCATTGAGTGTTCCTGTCATAATGGTTATTTATGAAAGCTTATTTATCCGAAAAAAATAAAAATTGGGAATAATTAGTTCAATTACTTATCGCACCCAAATGGAAATTGAAAAAATTATAATTATGTGTCCACATTGAAAAAATGTAATAATAATTAAAATATTGATGGGTCGTGATAAATCTAACTAGACCCCCGCCGCTAAAGTCACGAGCAATTTGAGCCCACCGACCCGAATTCGTCAAATATCGGGCCATCACGGACCCATCACCCAATAGCTTCCATTTATTGATATGTCGGTAAAAGCAATAAAACGTACACACACTGGAATTAATGTAGATGATATATTGATATATACTATCAAAATAAAATTTGTAGATGATACATGTAGGGGCCGTTTGGTAGGGTGTATGGGATTAAGGTGGATTAGATTAGAGCCGGATTGAAGGCCATATTAAAAATATGTTTGGTAGACTTGATTGAATGCTTCCATGTTAATTGTGAATTGATATAAATTTTAATTTGTGATTTATTTATGTATAATGTGTTTCCATTTTAGAGATTTGAGAATAATTTATGATATGTTAAAAAGAAAATATGCAAATTTTAGATTATTAGTGATATTTTACCTTATACATATTCACCCGGATTAACTAATCCACCCATGAGTGGGTGGATTATAATCTAGTCTTAATACCGGGTCGTAAGGATTTAATCCATTTGACCCGGTATTAGAGCAATGCCACCAAACGATGTATTAGCCCATATTAACTCATATAATATGACCTAATACCCCCTATTAGGTCCTACCAAACGGCCCCGTATAAGACCCGGCATTCGATTCGAATTCTATCAGATTCATTAGAATATTTATTCGATCAAATATTCATTGGATTTGATATGATCTGTAATTCGAATTGAAGTACGTGTTGAATAAGAATTTATACCTGACTCTGGATTAGATAATAAATAAATAAATAAATTAATAAAATCTATATATACAACATATCTAGTTAATATTTCACACATAATCTCATTTTCTTGCATGTTTTTATTATTTTTTATTTTTTTATTACGGCCTAAGGCACGTACCCTAATACTTATTCGGTCATCTGACAAAGTTGCATCGAAGTTTATCTTGATAAAAGTGTCCACCTCACAGACTTCCACTGCAAATTTGAACCCCCTTTGTTTTTTATTGTTGTCATGAATCGATCGAAAAAATCCCTAGGAAAATCAATCACCTCATGTGGTTGTTGAAATAATTGAAATACTCCAACAAATAATCGAAAAGAGAGTGAAATGCCTACTATCCAAACGTTGTCTCGCCATTAAGAACCAATCCCTCGTAGGCAAATTTGTTGAAATAAATAAACTAGATTCATTAATCTAGATAAGTTTTTTCACAATAAAAAATAGTTTGAGAAAGTTCTATGCATGAATAAGAAAGAGTACATGTGGTTGTCTTTGTCTTGTGGGATTGTTCATGCATGCATTTGGCTAGGTGAGAAGAATGAAATTCAAATGTGGTTGCATGTATTAAATTAGAATTTTATCAGGAAAACCTATATATACCTATGTAATCTCGCATTTGTAACAAGTTAACAAGTAAGTCAAATCAAGATAAGTTGACACGTAAGATTGACATAAAATACATTTCCTTTGCTACTTGTGTAAGTTTGAGTGTTGAGTGATCAATATTATGCTCTCTATCAAAATGGGTTAAAGAGTCATGTGGTGTTTGGAGACGAATGAGGTCGAAGAATAGATGTCGAATGGAACTCCATTTCGTGTTCCACATCTTATGATAATTTGTGTATCTGAACGAAAGTGTTGCCTGGGGCTAGCTTATGTTGTTTGGGGATTCGTGGAGCATGGAGATAATGTTGAATCATAAGGCCCTCGCTATCATCCATCGGGGTTTGGATGATATGATGAAGGTTGCAGGGGCGCGCAACCACCTCCAATCAAGCATGAAAAATTCTTCAAATTTCATTTAAAGGAGTTCATAAATTGAACAGGTTCGTCTCCAAACATTAAGAGATCGAAGAGTTCAAGTAGTTACAATTAAAAGAATCTAAATCGATTTCAGATTTTTTAATGAAATAAAGATTAACAGATAAAACCTAGGATGATTAATATTGGATCGTTGAAAAACTTCTACTATTCCTAGATTTATAATTCAACTATGTGATCGTCTCTATTTAAGAGTCGGGGATATGGACACTATGACCATTGAAAACCTTGTTGGGTTATCGCAATCTCATGATGAAGGGTTGAAACCAAAAGAAGCATCGATACAAGAAGCTTTGCAAGCTAAGTTTTTATTGAAAGATGAAGAAGAAAGTTGTGTCACGCTCCAAAGTGTAAGAGGGCGTGAAGGAGATAGTAATCTTGGAAGAGGCGATGTTCAACATCCGGATGAAGAGGAGAAAAGTTAAAACTTCAACCAAGAAAGGTATGAAGAAAATAAAGAGAAGTCGTGAATGGGGTTGACGAAAAACCGTGTATGTTGTCAAAACTTGCAAGGTATGATAAGTTTAAACTGAACATGGTCATTTTTCGTTGGAGTGCACGAATTATTTGGAGGAAAGCAACCTAGAATATTGTAAATACGTATGCATATTGAAGTCTATTCTACCCCCAAGACCTCTATCACAAAATTCTCTAGTTGGTTAAGCGATTTCAAGCGAAGAACTTTGGACAGTTACAAATCTAAAAGACTTACACTACAAGAATCAGGACTTTTAGCCATGGCTCATAGCCGTGGCCAATAGTAGTGTTGGGGTGGCCAATAGCTATTGGCCTCGACAAAGCTACAGCCTTTTTCCGATTTATTAGAGAGGGTAGCCAATACATTGGCCACGGCTAATGGTCATGGCCATCCAAAGAACCGTGGCTTATACTGCCGTGGCATTAAGTAAGGATGTTAGTTTATGAACTTTGGACACAACTTTTTTGCTGTGGCTTATAGAATTTTTTTTTATTTATTATTTTTCAAGAAATTAATTATATTTATTTGGATCATATCCACCATAATATGCAAACTGAAATAATAAATAATTGTATTTTATAACCCTATTCCAATTCTCTAAATATTTAAACAATATCCCAATTACTAAATGTCCAATTTTCTTCATTTTCCTTCTCAATAACCAAAATATTTTGTGCACAACAAAAATTTTCATCAAGTTTAGGATTACCATCATTGCTCAAAATCCAGCAAGTACAAGAGACATAAGTCGTAAAGAAAAAGGAAAACCAAAATTTTCATCAGATTCAAAATAACCCGCAAAGCTCCTCTTTGCATTGAATTAAGGTCTCATTCCTCTGGCAAATTCCTTACACCCAAGAACTCCAACAAGACCTAAAAATATAAAATTTGAGTGAATTTTGTGGATTGTGACCTTCTAGGTTTGTGACTCGTCATAAAAAAGTTAAATTTTGTTAACACCGCCAAAAGAGAAAATTATTATAGAAGTCAAATGGATATACAAGAAAAAGAATAAATCAAAAGGCAAAGTTAAAACTTAGAATGTACATGTCCAATAGAGTGATTATGTGTCTTGTTCCAAATTCCACCTCTGAGACCAGTTGAGCTGTCCATGCGGGCGAGTGATTATGTGTCTTACCATATATAACGCAATACACAAATTAGGTCATAGACTTCATATTCTCAATATATAATGCGTATAAAATCAATTTGGCTAGTTCAAAGAGACTTTTCAAGATATTGAAATCCGAACTTTAATTTCCACAGACCAAGATTAGTAATTTTCAGACTAGATTTCAATGCAGTGAAACTCTATTTCAGATCGATCGTGAGCTTTTTAGCCTTTTAAGATAATATTAATTCGATTTACCTTTTTTAGCCTTTTAAGATAATATTATTTCGATTTACCTTAACATACTAATACTTTTCATAATCTTTATAATAAACAAAATTATAAAGAGAAGTAAAGGAATCCCAAGAAAGATGGCATGTTACTAAAAAGCCACCAGACAATTAGACAAAGACATAGAAGCATACAACAAGGTGATTTCTAGGGACTTGGGGATTGAAAAATATGCCAAACAGATCATTATGAATACTCCTATTAAGTTACTAAATTGCATGAACCTCTGACAAGATTTTAATTCATCAAGAAAAAAGGCTTTAATTTCCTGCAGATCTTTTATTGCCAAGTTGCATGAAAATCAACATTATTAGTAATGGTAAAGGTTAGTTCTAAAAAACTACTCCTCCGTTTTTTTTCATTTGTCACTTTTGGAAAAAAAATGTTTTCCTTTATTTATTGTTTTGGGATTTTAATATAAAATTAATGACAAGTTACATGAAAATGAACATTATTAGTAATGGTAAAGGTTAATTCTAAAAAGCTACTCCTCTGTTTTTATTATTTGTCGCTTTTGCAAAAAAAAAATTGTTTACTTTTATTTGCCGTCTTAGGATTTCAATGTAAAGTTTATTTTCTTTTACCAATTTTATCCTTCTTACTAATACTTGTCGTTAATACTAATTAATGCTAAGATTATTTGATTAAAATGATATTTTAGAATTTTTGCTTTAAAAAATGGCTATTTGACATTCCTTAATTCGTGTGCAACTGTATTAAACGACAAATAAAAAACAAACGGAGGAAGTATATAATCTATGAAAATAGATTCCAATGGAAATAGAATAGCTAAAAGAAGGAAATAATTAAATGAAAAAACGAGGAAAAATAATAAGATCATAATCTTGTCAAATGTTCAAGTGAAACTTTAAAATCTACCATCTACTTTAAAAAAAAAAAAACATTGATTCGACGCTTAATTATTATCCACTTTTTTCATCTCAAACTCTATAATCAGTCATTGATTTAACACGTACTATTTCAAATACCTCAATACTCAAATTTTGATTTTATGTATTAAATTATTAATTTTTTTAAAATTATATATTAAATTATTAATTATAAATATACAGTCTAATAGATAAAAAAAAATATACACCCAACCAAGAAAAGCATTATTGGTTGAGTATTTCCCTGCTTTAGAATAGCTTTAAGCCCACCGCGAAAACCCAAGTTTGGGTAGTGTAATGCACATAAGTTCACATATTACTTTCAGTGCCCAAAACCAGGCCCATAGAAGTTGGGATCTAGCCTTTAAGTTTCCGGAGCTCCCCATAATTCAGTTGCATACAATACACACTAATTAAACAAATTTGTTGAAAATTAATCCTTTCTCATGTATATGATTATTTCATATTAGATATGTAAGAATAATATTTAAATTAATATATTTTATAAATACTATATTATTTAATTTTAGTTTATGAATAGTATATACGTCAATTAAATATTCTATTTTAATAAATATGTAAATAAGGTTAAGTAATGAGAATAAAATGACAAGTAATTTCATACCGGTGTTAGTGATACTAATAAAAGAGGGAATTCCGTGCAAAGTTTTTGAAACACAAGGAAATTTTAAGGGGAAGAGGTGTTCCTTGTATTAATTGTTGAAGAATTGTTGAAGTTGTATGGGATGTTTTGGTACATAGTTTAAATCAAAAAAAGTCTCTTTGTAATTTCTGAAATGTCAGAGAATTTTTTGTAAAATGGCTAACCTCAGGGTCCGGTTAAAAAAATTATAGTGTATGACAATTTGTCGATTTTATACTAGAGTGTTAATTGTCAATACATAGTCCGATATCTAATGTATATTTCTCATGCATTAAACAATTAATGTTCATGTAATATTATTATTATTATTATTACTATTACTGTTAGCCGAATGATTAATGATTAACAAACAACTTGATATTTGAGCTTGGTTCTTGAGTTTGGTCTTAACAGGAATTATTGAGAATGATCTTCTTTGAAGAAAGGCTCGTGGACAAACAATGCTTAATTGAGAAGAAAAAGGCCAATAAAGATATCTAAAGTAAAACAATGAAGAAATGACCAATTTGGAGGAAATGGCGTTGTACGAAATTGGAAGATAGCTAATGAGAAGGCCAATTTTAGCTAAAGGCTCGTTATGAATGAAGATCAAGATCGAAGCCCCTAGCACCCCTGAAGGGCCCAATTTTCGATTCAAGAAAATTGTGGTCTACTTAGTAAGTACTTTTCAATTGATTAAAAGAGCAAGAAAATTCCTAGCCCAAACTTTTTAAATACTTTTAATCCATCCTTTTTGGCCCAAAATTTGTTTCTTATCAAAAAGGCCCAACTATCTTTTTTAAAACAATGAGCCGTGAGCTAGTTTACTTAATTATGACTGAAAATTGTTTTTTAATCTAAGCCTTTTAAAAGTAAATCTTGATTTTAAGTAATTCATGAATTAAAATATTATTTTGCTTACATGCCTTATTTTCGGCAGCTTAGATTTTAAAGTGTGACAAAATATTTTTTAAAGAAAGATTTTATTACAAAATCTTACCTCTTTGAACTTAATCTTGTAAATCATTTTTAAAGGTAAGATTTATGCAAATCTTGGATTCTCTTTAATGCTTTTTAAATACAAAATTGTCCAAGTTCATTTTGCTTGTTAAGCACACAAAATCGGATCATATTTTCTAAATTGTGACAAAATCATTTTTGAATTTTTAAAATCTTTCCCTATTGAACCAACTTTACTCCACTATAAATAGTGGTTCATTTCTCAAAGCTCTACACAACTTAATTCTCTACATTTCTCACTTGCAAAATCATTCCTCCTAGTTAAAGTCTTTGAGTGCTCTTAATTTTGTCAAAATCATTTTTCTCAAAAGGGCTTTTTAAAAATATCTTTTCTTCTTGCTCTTGAAATCTTGAATATACTCTAAGTTATAGAAGAAAAAGATCAGTGTTTACTACTTTGCAAAATCAGCTCATTTTGGAGCATATATTTGTAATCAAAATTTTACTACCGTTTTTGAGCGAAAGTTTTGTACTTGCAAGCTCGTAGTGCGATAGGACTGAGTGTTCTAGCAAGCACTGTTTTTGTGCGATAGGTAGGAACCTAGCAAGCACGGTTTTTGTTGAGCGATAGGTTAGGCCTAGCAAGCTCGTTTCGAGAGAAAGAGTTGATCTTCTAATCTCGAGTGGCGAAGGTTCGTCCTGCAAGCCACAATATATTAGTGAATTTTACCCAGGGGTGCTGGAAGAGAGGAAGTAGGCCGTTGGGGCGCGAACCTCTATAAATTGTGTTTGCCTTCTCTCCTTTTATTTTTTTGCACTTTACTTCCTTCGTAACTTTAATCTTAAAATCATTGGAACGATCAACTTTTATTTAAAGTTACTGGAACTATTTACTAATTAACTTTTGCGAAATAAACTCTTTGAAAAAATTATATACCTAATTCACCCCCCCTCTTAGGTATCAATTGGTACCAGAGCAGGTGCTCTATTATTTATTTAACTGTGCGGGTTAACCCCCGAGAGCTAACGATCTTATGTCTACTTTTAGCAATGATGTTTTCGCAGAAGGACAATCACATAACAGGCCTCCACTATTCGATGGAACTGCATACTCAATATGGAAGAACAGAATGGAAGACTTTATGATTTCCATCGATTGCGATCTATGGAATGTGATTCTTGAGGGACCATCCATACCTATGAAAACCGAAGGTAAAAATCAAATCCCTAAGGCGTGGAAAGAACTCACCGACGTAGATAAAAGAATGGTGTCAATAAACTCGAAGGCCAAAAATCTGTTGGCATGTGCCCTCACAAAATCTGAGTACAATCGGGTATGTTCATGCCCTACCGCAAAAGATATGTGGGAGATGCTTCAAGTCACTCACGAAGGTACCAACCAAGTAAAGGAGCAACGCATCACTATTCTCGTACACCAATACGAGATGTTCACCATGGAAACCGATGAAACTATCAGTGACATGTATGCTCGGTTCATGGAGATTATCAACCCTATGTCCGCACTTGGAAAAGTCTACCCTCAAAGTGAACAAGTAAAGAAAATACTAAGATCTCTTCCTAGAGAATGGACACCAAAGGTTACTGCAATACAAGAGGCGAAAGATCTCAATAACATGTCGATGGCTGAACTAATTGGATCTCTCATTTCTCATGAGCTCACTATCCTTTCTAAGGATGAGGTAAAACAAGTTAAAGATAAAAATATTGCTTTTAAAACTAACAATGTGCAGGAAGACGATAGTGACATTGAAATGATGGACGAAAAAGAAAGAAACGAGGAAATGGCAACAACAATCAGAAGATTAAATCAGTTGGCCAATCGAAGGTTTCACAAAAGGTTCTCAAAAGATCCCAAGAGAACTTTCAAGATCAAATGCTATGAGTGTAATGAAGATGGACACTTGAGGTCCGAATGTCCCCTACTCAAGAAATCCGAGAAATATTTCAAAAAGGGAAAAAGCAAGGGGATGATAGCATCATGGGATGATCCAGAATCCGAAGAAGAACAATCGGGAGACGAATCCAGAAACCTATGTTTCATGACTAACGAAGAGGTACACGCTTTTTACGATTTTGAAAGTTGTGATGATTTAGATGATGAGTTCGATTGTGAAGATGAGTGGAATAAAATGTTAATCGAATTTAAAAAGGATCTCGAAAATCTTGCTTCTAAAAATGAAAAACTTAAAAAGAAGATTTTCTCATTGAATAAAGAAAAAGAAGAGTTTGATATGCATTTACAAGAAAGTCTTGAAAAACTTGAAAATTTGAAAAAGGAAAATTCTTCTCTTTCGAAAGAAAATTTGAGTCTCAAAGCAAAGGTGATTGATTTAACTAGATGCTTAGAAAAATTTACAAAAGGCAAAGAGAACCTTGATAAACTCCTTGGCATGCAAAACGTTTCTCTAAACAGAGCCGGAATTGGATATGGACATTCATATGATAAACTAAGCAAACTTGCTAAAAACTCTTCATTGTCATATCATACTTGCAATTTTTGTGGAAAAATCGGTCACAAATCTTTTAACTGCATTTACAAAAGGAATACCGTGAATAAACTTATATGGATGCCTAAAGATGTTTTGACTAACCCGCAAGGACCCAAGAAAATTTGGGTACCAAAAATGCGAAAGTGATTTTTTTCTTAACAGGTACAAAAGGCTCCTCATTGTTGCAAAGCTATGGTGGCTTTGATTAAGAATCAAAATCAGAAGAAGAAAGTTTCGAAAAACTTCCGGAACATTGTATTGAAACAAAAAAAACAGAAGAAGGAAGTTCCAAGAAAATTTTCGAAAAATGTCTAGCAGAACTATCCCAGAAAGATCTCAATTCTGAAATGGTTAAATCTATCCTAGGGGGATTTCAAGCATCAAGCGAGCAAAGAGATACCATAAGAATGAAAGGTAAAAATACTCCACGTTGAGGTAATCAAGGAAATAGTACGGTAAGTAAATACCGATATATCCCTTGCATTTTCTTAAATATCCGCACATGCTAAAATTTAACCTCATGACTTATATTGCACTTGTTAAACATTTCATGTCCGTATATGATTCACATGCACTTCGCTTACATAATGATAAATATTTTTGTGCAATTATTTGTGAAGAAAATTCCACACATGCTAATACTTGACATATTATATTGTGGATTTGATAATTATTATGAGATTAATTGGCTAAATTGAAATTATATTGATGATTATCATTCTTGTATGAAGACATCCAATTGAGGGGGAGCATTATATGCTTATCTGATCTATCTTTGAACTTTATTATCATGAGATTGTTATATGTGCTACATGTGATATTTGAGCTTCGGAACTTGAGATTAAAAATCCTTCAAAACATGTTGTTCCAATATACTGTTGCTTTGAATAATCAAATGTTTGAATTGTTCATCTTGGAAAATGTTCTTAAACTATGCTCAACTGAATTCCGCTGAAGATATATTGTTACTCTGATTGAAGAACTTTTCTAAGTGGGGAATAAGAAGAATATGTTTGATTGACAAAAAAGGGGGAGGAGTTATTTGATGCATTTACTTGATATAATTGTCTCATTATATTTGCTTCATGAATGCATAAATTGAGGGGGAGTTCATCCTAATAATTTATTTTATTGCATCAAAGTTGTTTGTCAATCAAGGGGGAGATTGTTAGCCGAATGATTAATGATTAACAAACAACTTGATATTTGAGCTTGGTTCTTGAGTTTGGTCTTAACAGGAATTATTGAGAATGATCTTCTTTGAAGAAAGGCTCGTGGACAAACAATGCTTAATTGAGAAGAAAAAGGCCAATAAAGATATCTAAAGTAAAACAATGAAGAAATGACCAATTTGGAGGAAATGGCGTTGTACGAAATTGGAAGATAGCTAATGAGAAGGCCAATTTTAGCTAAAGGCTCGTTATGAATGAAGATCAAGATCGAAGCCCCTAGCACCCCTGAAGGGCCCAATTTTCGATTCAAGAAAATTGTGGTCTACTTAGTAAGTACTTTTCAATTGATTAAAAGAGCAAGAAAATTCCTAGCCCAAACTTTTTAAATACTTTTAATCCATCCTTTTTGGCCCAAAATTTGTTTCTTATCAAAAAGGCCCAACTATCTTTTTTAAAACAATGAGCCGTGAGCTAGTTTACTTAATTATGACTGAAAATTGTTTTTTAATCTAAGCCTTTTAAAAGTAAATCTTGATTTTAAGTAATTCATGAATTAAAATATTATTTTGCTTACATGCCTTATTTTCGGCAGCTTAGATTTTAAAGTGTGACAAAATATTTTTTAAAGAAAGATTTTATTACAAAATCTTACCTCTTTGAACTTAATCTTGTAAATCATTTTTAAAGGTAAGATTTATGCAAATCTTGGATTCTCTTTAATGCTTTTTAAATACAAAATTGTCCAAGTTCATTTTGCTTGTTAAGCACACAAAATCGGATCATATTTTCTAAATTGTGACAAAATCATTTTTGAATTTTTAAAATCTTTCCCTATTGAACCAACTTTACTCCACTATAAATAGTGGTTCATTTCTCAAAGCTCTACACAACTTAATTCTCTACATTTCTCACTTGCAAAATCATTCCTCCTAGTTAAAGTCTTTGAGTGCTCTTAATTTTGTCAAAATCATTTTTCTCAAAAGGGCTTTTTAAAAATATCTTTTCTTCTTGCTCTTGAAATCTTGAATATACTCTAAGTTATAGAAGAAAAAGATCAGTGTTTACTACTTTGCAAAATCAGCTCATTTTGGAGCATATATTTGTAATCAAAATTTTACTACCGTTTTTGAGCGAAAGTTTTGTACTTGCAAGCTCGTAGTGCGATAGGACTGAGTGTTCTAGCAAGCACTGTTTTTGTGCGATAGGTAGGAACCTAGCAAGCACGGTTTTTGTTGAGCGATAGGTTAGGCCTAGCAAGCTCGTTTCGAGAGAAAGAGTTGATCTTCTAATCTCGAGTGGCGAAGGTTCGTCCTGCAAGCCACAATATATTAGTGAATTTTACCCAGGGGTGCTGGAAGAGAGGAAGTAGGCCGTTGGGGCGCGAACCTCTATAAATTGTGTTTGCCTTCTCTCCTTTTATTTTTTTGCACTTTACTTCCTTCGTAACTTTAATCTTAAAATCATTGGAACGATCAACTTTTATTTAAAGTTACTGGAACTATTTACTAATTAACTTTTGCGAAATAAACTCTTTGAAAAAATTATATACCTAATTCACCCCCCCTCTTAGGTATCAATTACTATTACTATATTGAAGGAAAATTTTCCTTGCAGGAAAAGTGAAGGAATGTTGATATACCTTTCTTCATATCCAAACATTATGTGAGAAAATAATAACTAATTATTCTTTCATTTTCTTGACAATTAAACAAACATATCATAGCAATATCTTGTTATTACCTCTTCTCAGTTCTATACTTAATAGCACTCTTTTAATTTCATTTATTGCCCTTGATATATATATTTATCAATTAAAGTTTCTGCTTTTTTCTCTCATAAAAATAAGAACTTCCTGCAAATTCTGAAAGAAAATTTAGTTATCTATCATTCGAGATTAAAAAAAATGAAAAATGGAAGGAGAGAACATCACATATTTTCAAAATCTAATTTGCAACTTTTATGTGAAACCTTTAAGATATGTACAAATATCAAAAATAAAATTTGAGATTGGTGGAGGTTTGTGAAATAATCTCAATTTGCATAATATTTTTTGCTTGAATTTTAGGATGGTGGTTTGAAAAGTAAAGTGAATAAAGTTTTTTTATAAGAGTTTAGGTTGTAGGCACTGGAGTACCCATTGAGGGACTAACGGTTTATATAGACTCCGTCCAATTTCTTTTTTTTAATATAATAGTAGTTTTTTTCTTTTTTAAAAGCCAAATAAGTTGGTCCAATTCAAAATTCTCAATCCAAATAAAATAGAGGTCCAATTTATAACACAACTCACTCTACTCTAATAACACAACTCTCAAGCCCCAATAAAGTTCCTTCAATGAGTAATGTTCATGTTCCATATGGGAGGTCAAGGCGTAGAATTGAACAAGTGACTATCAAACATCATTACAAAGTTGAGAAATTCAATTCGGTGATAGATAGGCGATTGCAATAGTTGAACAACTGTTTCAATGAAGTAAACACGAAGTTGCTTCTCTGTGTTGCATGTTTATTAAACACATCCAATCATTTTGGTGCTTTTGACAAAGAAAAACTTCTTCGTCTTGCCGAATATTATCCAAAATGACTTCTCGTTTCTTGAGGTCTCGACCCTTCCCAATCAACTTGAAAATTATATTAGAGATGTTTGATCAAGTGATGATTTTTCTAGCTTGAAAGGGATTGGTGATCTTGCTAAGAAGATAATTGCAACTAAATGGCTTGTCAATTCTCGATGGTATACAAACTCGTGGCATTGGCGCTTATTTTACCCGTTGTAACTGCATTAGTGGAGAAAAATTTTTAGGTTATGAAGATAGTAAAAAATCAACTTTGTAACCTAATGGCGGTCAATGGCTAAATGATAGCATAGTTGTCTTTATAGAGAGAGACATAATTAATAGTATTTCAAACTATACTATCATGGACCGATCTCAAAAGATGAAAAATCGTCATAGTCAATTATTAAAGTAAATACGTAGATATTTTCGGTTCTTTTGCGACTATAATGGAAAATCATATATAATTAAAGTATCTCATGGGATTTATTTCTTGTATAAATTTAGCCTATTGTAGGTGTAAGATGTGTAAGACTTTATGTCAAATTATTTTTGTTATATGAGATAAGTTGTATAAGAGATTTATTTTATGTCAAATCAGAGTAGAGTTTGTGTAAATTTTTTAAGAGATAAGAAAATTATTTTTTGTTTGGCATTTGAGAATGTAGTTTGAAAAAAATGAAAGAAAATAAATTTATTTCAAAAAATAAAAATGTTGTTTGTCTCATTTTTTTCGAACACGAATTTTTTTTTAGAAATATCAAACAAACATGCTCTTAATGAATGCGCAAGAGTCTAAGGCCATATTTAATGACCAAAATAGAAGTTAGATTCCCCTTGGGGTGGTGATGGCCATCACAATACAACCTCAAACGGGAGGAGTCCATGCATCCATCGGCCCAGGAGATGGGTAAGCCAGCCTCGAACTTACTCGATCTTCCTTATTCCTTATTCCTTTTTAATTTTATTTTTTATTTTAGTTAATAAAATTCCTTTAATTTTTTATTTTTTTAATTTGTGTGTTATCTAAAAAAATTAATTTAATAAAAATGAAATTTTATTTAAGAAACTTGAATTTAATTTAATTAATAGAATTTTTGTTTTGATAATTCAATTTAATTAATAGAAATAAACTTTAAAAGTATTGAACTTTAATTTAAGAAAGTTAACATTAATTATTATTATTATTATTATTATTATTATTATTAATAAGTGAGAATGGAAAAGGATGAGAATTTAAATTAAATGGAATGAGAAAATTGAATCATTGGAGATGACTATGAAAAAGGGAAGCAAAGGGCAACGGGAAGCCAGAGTGAAGGGAAAATTAATACTATAACAAACGCTAATGATATTATCGGAGCAGTAATTGTTATTGTCAAAACATTTTTTTTAAATTTCTAGTATACCCTTCATAGTCAAACTAATTAATTGTCCTTAGTAAACTCATAACTTTCTTTGAGCTCCATTAATTCCAATTTCATTCGTTTCCCTGTTTTTCATATTATTCCTTAACACGAGATTTACACAACTAAGACCATCTCCAGCCGAAGGGGAGGCAAGTAATAGCCCCCCCGTCGGTTGGAGAAGAGCTCCCCTCGGAACTGGCAGGCATACATCCGAGGGAGATGCCTGCTAGCTGCCTGTCAGCTCCACTCGCCCTCCCACTCCTTTTTTTTTTTTTTTTTTTTTTTTTTTTTTTTTTTGCTGTTTTCCGTGCCTTTCCTTCTTTCTTTCTTTCTTTCTTTCTTTCTTTTTTTTTTTTTTTTTTTTCCTGTCAGCTACACAAGCGCCTTTCCTTCTTTTCCTTTTTTTTTAGGTTAAGTAATTTAAATGTATAAAAAATATAAAAGCTAATCATGATTACATGTTTTCTTTAAGAAAAAATCTTTAACCATAATTTTAATAGATACAATATTTTCTCCTTTCATATTTATACTACTAGAAGACCACTCAAATATTATTTTTAAATTAATGTGGGATAAAAACTTAACTCTCCTTATCTCATATTGGTTTGAAGATAGTGTTTTAGTGACCTTATTATTATTATTATTATTATTATTATTATTATTATTATTATTATTGTCGTTGTTGTTGTTATAGTTAAGTTAGAGTGGGAATAGTTTGAGATTGAAATAAATATTTTAAATTGTTGGTTCGGTTGGAGATGACTAACTTGGCAAGGCATGCAGACAAGCAGACATGCAGGCAGACAGGCAGACAAGCAGGCATGAGGAGGCTATTGTCTGCTTCGGCTGGAGATGGCCTAAGGAAATAAATCCTAATTGAGACCTGTATTACTAAAAGAAATAACTTTGTAGTATTTCAAATTCAAATCTTCATAATTTATGAAAGGTGCAAAGTCAATTAAAATAAAATAAATTTGTTTGCTTGCCCTGAACTCCATTATCATTTCTAATTCAAAATTCCTTTATTTAGGCAAGTAAATATTTTGACTGCCTTGATTTGCAGAAGCTTGGCGGAAATTATGGAAAAATAATGGAGTTGTTTCCTTTCTCAAAATAATTAAAACATGAAGTTAAACTGCTCCTAAATATGTTGACTTTAAAGGGTAAATTAGGTAGTTCAATTTATTTGCTCTAAAAACAATAATTGCCCAATAATATAGTTAGTCCATAAAGAAGTACGAACATAAACGTGACGTGTATCACGTGTTCACGAATTGTGGACATAATTTGAATTAATATGAGAACTTTAGAAGGTTAGGTGTAATATATATAATGGTATTCATGTACCCACGGCCCACGACTGAGTTTGGTGTAATTCTAAGTGGAATTTATGTATATATTTGGGTTGATTGTGTGTGATGTATTTTGTATATAGAATTCTTAAATTTTAAAAACATATGTAATTTAAAATGATCCTTTATTCTTTTTTCTATATTTGCACTATATAATTTATTTTAGAAACATTTGTTTGTATAATTTTATTTGCAGTTGTACCATGATTCAATGAAAAAGTTCCAACTTTTTAGTCAATGAGAATGATAAATACGGTGTAATTTCGAAACACTTTAACATGTTTTGAAAGGTTCTGACCCAATCTAACAGGTCTCAAGAAATTAAATCAGAATTTTTTCAAGTTGAGTTTGCCAAAACCCATAAAATTCATCACAAACTTATTCAATAATATACAATCAAACTCTTGAAACATATAAAACATTAATTTAATATCTACCACCTATTTATTCTTCCCTAAACCCTTTAAAAAATATATTAATTATACATATACTATATTTGGAAAAAAATAATAGCAAAAGACTAATATACCCTTGAAGACTCTAATACTATAAGATGAAGCTCCCCAAGCTCACCAACTCCCAAAATATAGAGAAGACACCCCTTCCTTTCAAATTCCCAACTTTTTTCCTTTCTTTTCTTATATTTTCTTTGTTTTCAGTGCCTAATTTCTCGGAAATTCAAATCTACATTTCTCCAACATTAAACTCCATTTTCAACAAATTAGGCATAGTTCATCAAAAAAAAATTAGGCAAATCATTTAATTCCCTCATTAAATAAAAACTGATCCACCATCCCTCACGAATCATTCCATCATCATAAATTTTCCAAAAATTCTTTTCGTACTTTCCATCTAAAATAAAATACTATATTCAAAACAAACAGAGCTTGACTTTTTTTCTGTCATGGCATGCGTTACACCAAGAACAAATATACTAAGAAGCCCTTCTCATTTGGGCCCCATCAGTTTTCGAAAATCCCATTCCTTTTCCAAATTACCACAATCCCAGAACAAATTGCTCTGTTTTCCATTAAAGTCAGAAGAAAACGTGCATGCAAGAATTAGGAGATCAAGGTACTGTTTGTTTGATGAGAAAAGGAGGGATTTTCCGATTTCTCGGTCCACGGCGGAGGGGATAGAAAGTAGAATTGAAGGGAGTTTCATGGCGGTGGAGAGGTTTAAGGTGGTGGCGCTGGTGGCGGGTGTTATGTGTTTGTGTAATGCAGATAGAGTTGTTATGTCTGTTGCCGTTGTTCCTCTTTCTGTTAAATATGGTTGGAGTAGTTCTTTTTTGGGCATTGTCCAGGTACACTCTTTTTTGTTACGCGAAATCTGCACAAAATTACTTTATGGAATTACTAAATGTTCAAAGTATGGAATTCCTGGACACATGGGGTTTTTATGTCGATTATTAATAGTATAGGGAAATAAATATTGAAATGATAGTTTCGTGCAGGTTTTGTTTCCATTAGACTACATATTTTCAATTTTATTTTTATTGAATGTGTATTGGGAAAATTTGGTTTGTTTATATATTGGTAAGTTGGATTTCAATTTTTGTGTTGTTATTTGATGGGAATGTGTTTGTTGTAGTACTAGTTGGTGGTTGGTTGTGTTTATGATGAGCATTGTTGTTTTGGTAGGTGAAATGTTAGGGGTGGATACTAGTGGGCCCCACCTTAGGATGTACCAAATTCTGAAGTCTCTTCCCCCACCAAACCCCAATTAGCTAATTAATTTTTTTTGGACAACATACCAAGTCAAATTGGTAATGTATTTGTTGATTGTTTGGAATTTTATGACTTTGGATTCTTTCACTTCAATAGCTAGGTTTTGAGGTAGAGTTCTTTCAGATTCATAAGAAATTTGGAGCTCAAAAATTGCAATTCTTGCTCTCTTGCTCTTTTGTCCCGTACGTCTTGTAGTATCTTGCGAGCATTTTACTATTCTCTATGTAATTTTCTTTCACTTGTGATAGGATGCATTCTAAATCGTTTGATGCTTCTACAACAATTTTTAGTTACGAAATTGATTTATTGGACATAAATTTCAATAATTATATTTGAATTATTTTTATTAGACGCCGTTGCGTCTTAGTGCGCCTTGCGTTGTACCAACTATGAGTAGGAGCATAGTGTTTTGATTGCTTGAGCTATATATGATGCAGAGTAAAGTCAATTTTACAAGCAAATGCTAAGCAAATTTGGAGCTTGTAAATATTTCTTGTTTGTTAATCAAATGCTTTGCTGATTCAATGATGCTATTGCTTTTTGCATAGTCATCCTTTCTATGGGGATACATGTGTTCCTCAGTTATCGGAGGAGCCTTAGTCGATAAATACGGAGGAAAAAGAGTTATCGCATGGGGTGCAGCTTTATGGTCTTTAGCCACACTCCTCACCCCATGGGCAGCAAATCACTCCACTGCTAGCCTCTTAGCTGTTCGAGCTTTCTTCGGATTGGCCGAAGGCGTAGCTCTACCTTCAATGAATCACCTTTTATCAAGGTAAGCAAAATAAACATGTATTTCGAGATCATGATTATCAAATGCATTAGTTGATGATAATGTCGTTCTTGTGTTAGATGGTTTCCTACGAATGAAAGAGCAACTGCAGTTGGAATATCCATGGGAGGATTTCAACTCGGAAATGTCGTGGGATTGGTCATAACCCCTCTTTTAATGTCGACTATCGGAATTTCTGGCCCTTTTATACTCTTCACTACTCTCGGACTTCTATGGCTACTTACGTGGACGATTAAAGTCACGAACGACCCACAGGAGAGCGATTCTATTAGTAAATCTGAATTGCGGTTAATTCTGGCTGGGAAGTCTGATAATTCTCATGTGATTAAGGGAAAGCTTCCACCTTTACGACTTCTCCTATCGAAAATACCAACTTGGGCAATAATCTTTGCTAATGTCACTAATAATTGGGTCAGCTTTCTTTTCTCTTTTCATTGCATACAAATTTAAGGAATTTAAAGTTCTCATAGTATATATGATGCTATTTGATGCAGGGGTACTTTGTTCTTCTATCATGGATGCCTGTTTATTTCAAAACTGTGAGTACCATTAAGCGTGCATATTTTGATCGTTCTGTTATATGATATGTACATTTTCAAATACGAGCAACTATGCCTTCATTTTGGTTCTTGGATATTTGTGAGGAAATGTTTTCAGTGTAAAAATGTCCCCTTGCCAATTTTCAAAGTTAATAGTAGAGTTATAGTCAATTTTTTAAGTGAATAGGGGTGTTTTCGCATCTGTTAGTGGGGGCATAATTGTTAATTTTGCTTGAGAGGGGTTTTTTTGCTCATAAAATTAGCACAGGGGTGGTTTTTGATAATAAAAATAATATAGAGAAATTTTACTAATTAGGCAAAGTATACGGAGTATCTTTGCATTTCATTCATAATGTTTTTCTTGCATCATAATGATAGAACATTAAGTTTCTTATTCTGTTCGTTTTCGTTTTCCTTAACGTTTTACTCACTGAATACATAGCCTTAAAGAAAAGGAAAAGAATGTCGCTCATTGCTCGCACGTGTATTAGGTGTTTGATGTGAACTTGAAGCAAGCTGCATGGTTCAGTGCGGTTCCGTGGGGAACAATGGCGATTTCAGGGTATGTTGCAGGAGTATCATCAGATTATGCAATAAAATCAGGTTACACTACAACATCAACAAGGAAAATTATGCAATCAATTGGTTTTATCGGACCTGGTGTTGCTTTGCTCTGCTTGAACTACGCCAAGACACCGATAATTGCAGCCGTGTGTATGACCATAGCCTTGAGTTTAAGCTCTTTCAGTCAAGCCGGCTTCTTACTAAATATGCATGTAAGTCGTTTAGATTCTATGCTTGAGCTTAATGCAAAAACATCCATGTGCTTTGTCTAATTGGCGGAAAAAAAAATGTCTTATTTTATTAGTTGGTTAGCAAAAACTCCCATGAGTTCATTTCTTATAATCAAAAAAATTCCAGTTGAAATTCCTTTATATATTGTAGGGAGATTATTGTCGATTTTTAAAATGAACATGTGCCTTATTGCTGATTTTTTAAGTTAATAGGGGGATAATTGTTAATTTTTTTAAGTAAATAAGCATGTGTATGCATTTTTTGGTGGGGTGTAATTGTCATTTTGACTGGGAGGATTTTTTTTGTAAAATTTTAGCTCAAGGGGGATTTCTGGTAATAAAAATAACGCAGGGGCACTTTTGGTAAATAGGCAAAACATACGAGGCATTTTTGTATTTCACTCCTCGACGCTTATCTGAATTAAACATCTAGTTCTTGTTATGGATTGAATTGATTTGGATGTTTTAATTTTCTTTTTTTTTATCAGGATATAGCACCACAATATGCAGGATTTCTTCATGGTATAATCTCGATAAACTCTTAATTATTTCCTCTGTCCTTAAATTTTTACTATTATTTTCTTTTTACGATGTTCGTAGATACCAATTCCTTTCTATAAATGAAATTATTTTTTTCAACAATACCCTTTCATATATATAAAAATATCTAAGGTTTTACAATTTTTAACTTTTACCTAGAACTTCATCTAAGAAAAGTGAAAGGATAAAAAAAAGGAACGGAGGAAGTATTATTCAGTTGCTCATGAAAATTGAAATGAGAAAATGATCTCTTTAATTTAAATTTAAATGATTTTTTTTTGTTATCAGGGATTTCAAATTCAGCTGGAACACTAGCAGCAATAATCAGTACAATTGGGACAGGATATTTTGTAGAATGGTTGGGATCTTTTAAAGCATTCTTGACTCTCACTTCATGTCTCTACTTTGCTACAGCCATCTTTTGGAATCTCTATGCAACTGGAGAAAGAGTTTTTTAGACATATATAATAAAATATAGTATATAATTAATTAGCCACGTTTTGTAGAGATTATTAGCCGTTAAATTAATTTTGTTTATAATTATATAATTTGTCTTATTTGTAATTCTTGTACAATCCGCTAATAATCAGAAATCATGTCCCTATGTTACATGTTTAAAGGCAATAACAATGCTTCCTTTCAATTCTAAGTTCATCTGTACTACCCACAAAACAAGTTGTGTAATTTACTAGTTTGTACTTTGTATAAGTGGATAAAATTAATATAGAGAAAAAAGTAATCTTAGTCCTTTAATTTTTGCGGAGACACGAAAATAGGACACGTGTAGTTTCGACTAGCAGTTTACAACATTTATGTTTTAAGTTATGGTAAATTTAGTCATAAATTCATCGGGGTTTAAATTAGTGTCTTTGAATTACTATGCAAGCAATTTTATTGGGGGATCTTGTCCTTCTGACTGTCATGTGATGATAATTTATCACGTCACCTTATCAAATTAGCTTAAATTGGAGGAAAAATAACATGTTATTTTCCTTCAATTATTTTCCTACCTAATAATTATCAGGGCAAAGATATTATAATTTTCAATTTATTTGCCTATGTAGAAATTTTTGGATATTAATTTTAATTTCAGCGAACTCGGAATTAAAATTATAAATAAGAAGACTAAAATTACGACAACTTAAAACATGAAGAATGTGAATTGCTGACAGAAACTACGGGTGTCCATTCTCGCGTCTTTTTTAAAGTTAAATGACAAAACTAAATTTATTATAATTATTGTATAGTTAGAGTTAGAGTGTGGACGTATTTAATTCGTAGACCTCTAGAATTGCTTTTTTTTTTTTTTTTTTTTTTTTTTTTTTTTTTTTTTTGATAACCCAGGTGTACAAGCTTACACTTGACTAATCCTGGACCCTCAGAACCCTTGTCCTAGAATCCTGAAGGATGTAAATCGCAGGATGTGCCTCCACCAAGCCCCGGGTTCCCACCATACTGCTGTACACTCTGCGCACAAAGGGGTCTTCACCACAAATGACCCTTAGATAGACCCATAGAAATGCTTCCATCCAAGTTCCAAATGGGATTCGAACCCCCACCCTTGCCGCTGGAGCAAGCCTTATGAATCATTGGTCGACCAGTTGGAGATATGCCCTGGGGGCAGAATTGCTTTTTTTTTTTTGGTGAAAGTACGAGGATTACGTCTTTAACTGGGTGTTTTAAATTCTTTTAAATATTTGAAACATAATTTATATGTATACAGTTGGAATTCGCATAATATAAAATGAAAAAAAAAAAGGGTAATTGGGCTTAAAATGAAATTGAATATTGAAGTTTCGAAATGTAAAATATGTGAATGTGTCAAAATTTTAAAAGTTTTGTGACATTTGGACAAACAATATTGTACTACAAGGGTGAGATCATGTAATGAATAACATAAACAAAACTTGGATTTAAAATAAAACTAAATTATTTGTTGGAAGCTCATTTTAGTTCGATTCGTCGTGCATATCAAACAAGTTTCAACAATATTTTTTAAGCTTATTCCAAGTTCAACTCAATAAGTTAAAAATCATAAAAACGCATGTTAATATATCAAGTTATTTGTTACTCGATTCGAATTTGTCCAGTAAAAGTTTGTGAACTCGCTTGTTTGATAAACGCATTAGTTTCAATTAAGTTCGATGCAAACTTCAAACCAAATTTAAAAATATGTCAACGTTCGAAACTACTTGAGTCATTTAGGGTGTATGTTGATGGGATTTGGCCCGATCTCGCGGGTTTTGCAAAATCGAGTCAAAACATTTTCAAATGTGTTTTCGTCAAACCCATATATAAAATCATCAAAAATCTATTAAAAAACTCACACTCAAACTCTTCAAACAAATAAAATATTGATTTGACACCTACCACCTACTTTTTCCCGCAAATCCTACTAAAAAGACATTGATTTGACACATATCACCTATTTTTTCCACTAAACTCCAACATCCAAACCCAATCCAAATTAAATTTCAATTTATTTAAACTACAAAATCCAAAAATCAAAACGAAACAAAATGAGTTCTCAAAAATCTCATCGAAACCACTAAATCAATTTTTTAAAACTAAAACCAAGGAAATCGAGTGAAATCCTATCCAAATAGACCATTAAGTTATAAACAAATCATAAATGTGGCCTGCAATCGTTGACCAAAGTCGTAGCAAATGACACTTACCAAACCATTTTCTTCTATTTATCAACTAGAGAATGAAGATTAGTTTCACTCAACTTTCTCGTTTCTTTTGACTAAGTATGCCGTTCATTTCTATCTTTTCTCTTTTTCTCTAAGTCGTGCTTCTTTTTTTTTCTTTTTTCTTTTTATTTTTTGTGCATCAAGATCGAATTTTGATAACATCTCCGATCTGGGTTCACTTTAAAATTCCTTTAAAGATATGAATTTCAACAACATGGACGAATTTTGGGTGTTCTACATGAAGCAACACTCAAAGCCAGGAACAAGGCGTTGTCATTTTGCCGGAACAATTTGCAGTATTTTGTGGGTGGTATACGCAATAATTTTTTCCAATTGGTGGTTATTGATATTTACACCTTTATTTGGGTATGGATTTGCTTGGTATAGTCATTTCTTTATTGAAGGGAATGTTCCTGCAACTTTTGGGCACCCAATTTGGTCTTTGCTATGTGATTTCAAGATGTTTGGACTTATGCTTACTGCACAAATGGATAAAGAAATCAAGAGGCTTAATGCTCAGAATTAAAGCATAGTTTTTGTAGTTGTAATAATAATATGTGACCTTTAGATTTTCAATAGTTTTCATGTTTCATCAGTTTACCTTTTACATTTGTTTGGTCTGGAATAATTCTACACCTGTCGGAGTATGTATGTTTTCGCTATGTATTGTATTTGGTTGTAATGTTGAGAAATATATATTGTGTTTATTAAAATCTAGTAAGAACCAATTCGGTGTATGCAGAGAATTTAACTGGGAGAGGCAAAAAAGAAACTTCACTTAATTTAACATAAATCAAACAAACACATACACTGCACCTTAGCTAACATTAGGGTTATGTTTTGTTCAAAGTTCAAACCAACCTCAGCACAGCAGAAATCATCATAAAATTATCACCACAGATTTTATTCTATAGAACAATTTTTTTAGAACTTGAGGCCTTGTTTGGATCTATTATGATCCATGCGTTTCAAGTTTTGGCTCCACCAAACATCATTAAACATAAGCTTCACTGTCTTTACATGCTCATGTGGCATTCATCCAACACCAAGGTGGATTAAATCTACCGGGGTAGGTAATAATTTTCCAGCTTCACAAGCACAAATTCACAAAACAAGTGGTGGTTTTAACTTAAAATAATACTACCGCCCCTTATTTTTCTATTTTTTTCACTTTTTACGCTAAGTTTTAGGTAAAAGTTAAATAGGTGAAACTTTTAGGTAGGGTTGGGCGTTTAGGTCGGGTTTATTGGGACCCGTCCCGACCTGTATTTCCCGTTTGGGACCGAAAATGGGGTTTTTGACATTTCGGGTTCGGGCCCAAAATATATTTTCAGGTCGAGTTTCGGGTATCATATTTACACCCGAACGGGTATTTCGGGACCCGTTCGGTTATTGAATAAAAAAATTTGGCCCAATATTATTATATTTGGGTCTATTGTAACTTTTAATTTGATTGTGATATTTTGATGCTTAGAGTTTGATTGTAATATTGTTGAATGTTAAGAGACTTAATACTTGTATGTTGTAATTTGTTTAGGAGTCCTAGATTGTAATATTGTTAAAGACTTCTCAAGTTTGTGTTGTGTTTATTTTGAAGTTATTGTATACAATTCAATATTTGAATTCAATTATTTTGCAATTTTACATACAAATACATTTAAAAAAAAAGATATTTTGTACATATATATATATATATATATATATATAACAAAAATAAACAAAAAAAAAAAGTAAATTTCGGATACCCGAAATACCTGAAAATTTCGGGTACCCACCAAATCGGGTCGGGTTTTGGGTGTGAAAATTCACTACCCGCCACATCGAGTATCCGACCCGAAATACCCTACCCACACCCGCCCCTACTTCTAGGTTTTTTTACACAAATACTCTTAAAAGTAATAATATCAAATCATTACTTTATGTAAAAGAATATTTTTAAAATAAATAATTTCATTTATAGAAAGGAAGTGATATTTTGAAACATCCCAAAAAACAAATAGTGACAAAAATTTAGGTACAGAAGAAAAAAAAATTTGGTGAAAATAATAATTTTCCTATAACATACAATAATTCATCCAGAAAACAATAACATCCAAGAATATACGAGTTAACTTAAATAATTAAAAAAATATATGATTCGACATCTATTATTTACCATTTTCCTAGAAGTCCAACATCAAAACTACATTCAGCCCTCAACTCACAAGCTTAACTCACCATTTAATAAAAACTGAAAGAAAAAAAAATCTAACCATAATAGATCTAAGTCATATTTCAATTGTTTGGCATAAATTTCAAGAGAATACCTAACCGAAATATTTTTCACCCAAATTCATCCAAACGATGTCCAAGAAACCTAGAAAAATTTGTAACCTAGAATTAGTATCTGGATTTCAATAAAGAGAGAAATAAAACATCCAACTACACATCACCATAGTATATAGCTAACCTGTCGAGAAACATAACGTCCGAGGACTAGAATCAATATTCACATCAAAAGAGTACTACTAAAATTACCAATCCTAAGTCTACATTTTGGACAATTCACCCACAACTAATTTTAAAATAAATACAAACTTAAAACAACAATGTACAAGGTGATCCTGTAGCTATTCCTCTACGAGAAAAAACGGACGCTACGGAAGGAAGGCCCGATTTTGGATTGTAGCTTAAAGCATGCCAATTAAATCTTGCCAAGAGCCCGCATTTTCACCTAGAGAGCATCAAGGAGAATCCTGCAGATTGTGCTAATAATTAATCACCTACGACGAGGAGCTACATTGGAATGATGGTGGTGGGCTTTGCTCTCATGCTGTATTCTATCAGCATACATTGGTAGCCGGATGATTTCATTAATCTCGTTCAATAAAACGTCCTCAGTGATATTGTCCTTTATACTTCTCATAACCTGTATTCAGTTCTGGATGTGATACAAAAGAACTTGAAGGAATTAAGAAAAGACATGCAGCTAGATACGGTACTTACCTTCCTGTAGGTGTTAAATTCATTAGGGCTCCCTTTATCTGGCCTGACCCGCATACACACCCATACGTTTTCCTCAGAATCCCAAGAACACTCAACAATCTTACCCGAGTATGTTGAAGCATCAGGCCCTTCTGCAAGCACAATTAGAAATTTCCTGAGAATAAAAAGAAAAGCCAATAGACAGCATATGCCATGATGCAAAACAAGAAAACAAAGTCAAAGAAAAAGAGAACAGAGCAATGAACACAGAGAACCACTATAACAATTTTTTTCTATAGAGCAATATCCGCTATAAGGAAAACTCATCAAGTAATCTCCAAAATAAAATAGAATGCATATGTAAAACCCATAGTCAGAAAATACAGATCCTGAATACGAAAAGGCTCTCAAAATATGTTAAAATTGTCTAATGTTTGATCACTTGAGTTTGTTGTGATCTTCCAAGTAAAAATGCTTGTATTTTGACATGCAAATTAGATTCAAGATTTTTGCACATACCATAAAGTGCAATTGATGACCAATTAAAGGTGGCAGAACTTTTTATAACCTCTTTAAGAGAAGAAACTATATTATTGAAAAAGAACAACTAACCAGGGAAAATAACCCTATTCCCTTCCATTAATTTCTTCTTCCCTCGTTCATTTAGATAAAGTGATTGGCGATTCTCCGTCATCTGGTAAACAACAATTAAATAGAGCATCAAATATGAATATCAGTGCACTCAACAAATTGAATATAAAAATAAAGAAAGTCAAACAAAAGATTTTGCACATAAAGCAAGAACCCTAATATTTTCAACAACCTCAAAGAGAAAATCCACCGAATTCATTTCTGGGTATTTCCATTTCAAGAGGCCCTCATGCGTTCGAGGAACATAAGGATCGTCCCATCCCTAGCATAGAAAGATATGCAACTATTAATGACAGAAATAATCAGAATAACAATTCAATATCATCAAAATGCTTTGAACACTATCATAAGAGAATTAATCTGTGACAAACCAACAAAAGCAAAGCTTTCAGGCTCATCTCATGTTACATAGTACACTGCACAACGAGATTTTCTAAGTAGTTACAAAAACAACGCATAACAAGGAACTGGGACCAGACCTTATACACAAACATTTAAATGTTCTTTAACTATTTGACATTTTTCGCTCAATACAAACAGTGGAGAGCTTTTCTGATAAATAATTTCCATGGACACAGATAGCATATTATTAATCTGCATGGCTAATTTTACAGTTTTCACGCAGTAGATGATAAAAATGATTGACAAAACCACAGTGCAGATAGAATTTACTCCAAGTATCTTCTGCACCTGAAAAATAAGACCATCTGCTGCATGTGAAAGTTTTGGAATAAATCCCTTCAAAAGTTTTGTAACAGTAGAAAGCAGCCAAAAGTCTTTTCTCCTTACCTATCAAGTTTAAGAAGTATCATTAGAATTCAACATATAGTTGATATATTAATAATAAGAATGTGATGAGAACAGGCGTGATGATTTCGAACCCTGAAAGGTTCCAAGTCATATCTATAATAAGGATTTGGGCTATGATATATATGTTGTCTTTCGATATTCCGAGGTTCGATCACTTCTTTCTCAAGCATTTTCCAACGTTCATAAAAGGGCCTCTGCATAGAAGTAGATTTGGGTTAAAGAGAAATACATCCATTCTGAACCACGAAAATCATCACAACAAAAACAAGCAATACTTAAAGAAGAGCTACTTGGGTCGTGTAAAATATAATCAAAAAATATCATTTCTTGCTTCTTACGTAGAAAAGAACCACGTCAATTATTCTTTTAGGCTTTCATTATTTCTCCCATGTCAAAATAACTAATTTAAAATAGATGGGACAGTTTGTTTACAATACAATGAAATCAGCCACTCCTAGCACCTACCTACTGCCAAAAATATGGAATGTGATTGACCACATTTCAACAAGAACATAAGATCAATAAAACTGAGATTCAAATGCGGATAAAAAAATTGTAATGCCCATTGAGCACGATGGACCTCAACCTCAAGTTCAATAGAGATTCTCCAAATACCTCTACAATGGAGACTTGATTAATGGCCATCATATCATAGATAAGGTATCTCCTTTCATGCTTTTGCGAATCAGGCAGGGTATCAATTACCATCTCCCCATCAAGTAATGTGAAATGATGATATATTGGCATTCCCTTCTGGAGAAACAGAAGTATGTGAGTTCAAGAATCATCAGCAAGAACAATTAGAATTACAGCTATCAAAAGCTCAATATCCAGTCCAAATACAGATGCATACTTCATTAGAATGCCTGCAAGGAAATCGCATCTGAACCCTCCTAAAATTAAAATGCCTGTCAACCAAGTAACAACCATCCATTGTGATTAACATCATATATCTTGTTCCGTCAGCTTTCCAAGTCGCATAATAGTAACGTTGCCTCAACAATTGTAAGTTTTCCCTGCATCAGAGATAATGTTACTTTAATTTTGTACAAGAATAAAAGATACTAAATTATGTACAAGATAGATAACAATCTGCAAGCTACCAAATTAACTCAAGGTAGAAACCTCGATTTTTTTGGTTGAGATGCAATAGAATGTTACTGGTGATAACAAATCAACATCAAGGTAAACTCAGAGAAACCTGGATTTTATTTAATGAGAAGCAAAAGAATATTATTTGTATTTTTATATTGGTTTAGCAGATAAGTGCTTTATACTAGTCTTGTTGCACAGGTCAAGCCTCACGGAACAAAAATGAAACTGCTTGCTTCTTTGTTCACCCTAAGAAAACTCAATCAAAAACCTAGGCTAGTGTCATCATCATAACAAGTCTAGAGTACATCTGGAATTCTGGACAAAATCTTCATTATCATAGGTTTTCTCAGCAGAAAGGAGAAGTAGGAGTAATCTGGAAGCTATCTTAGTATACTACCTCTTATTCTCATTATGGAACATATAAAGATCATGTAGTCTAGATAGAGTTAAAAATATGTGCAAACACCATGAATATCTATAAATGAAAAACAAGAATAGAATAGAACTCCCCAACCAAGATACAGCATCAAGTGGGATGCAGACCCATAATAAAGGCACAGTTCCTGTACAAAAAGACTTGCACTAAGCCACTAACACAAGAAACCATGTACTAACTTCCTTACACCGTCACCCCACTACAATTTTCTTATGAACTCATCAAGGCCTCCTAGAATACTAAGCAGCCGCACACCTCAGCTCCCTCACCATTCTCTATCTATTGATCCATTTAAGAGGATTGAATCTACATAAAACATAGCTGCCCCATTTAAGAGGATGGAATCTACATAAAACATAGCTGCTAGCCAACAAAGTAAATAACTAACATGAGTTACATAATACTATTCACCCATCCCCCCGTCTGAAGCTTATGATGACCTCAGTATGGACTCTGCTATCATGTAAAAGTAGCATAATCCATCCACACATAGTTCATACGTTTACTAGGTCCATCGGTTTTTCCTGTCAACTCAGTCCCATCTTCACCCCAACTTCCTACCATAAATACATTCGAATTTCCCAGCATAAACATGGCTTTAGCAGTCTGCAGTTGTGATCTTTACATGACCAGACTAATGCAGGTTGCAAGAATAGCCAAGAAATTCAGATGACATTTTGACGCGTTAAATGGAGCAATAGCGATTCCTGTAGAATTCGCCATTTAATACTTAGAACCTTGTTTATCTACCTGCACAATCAGCTTGAACGAGGAAAAAATAGACTACCATAAAAGAGACCTCTAAGCATATGAAAATCTTGCAATGTCAGACTAAACAATTAAATATACATAATGAAGGCAACCATATTTCACAATTTAGGAAGAGTTGACTGAAACCTGTCAAGAGAAACTGGATGAGAGCCAGGAAATTGTTGAGGTCCTCTAACCTGTAAATTACAAATATAAACATGATATTAGAAAATAAGAAAACAAATGACAAGTAAATTAAAAATAATATTAAAGCATTCGTAGTTGAAATCAAAGAATCTACCGTTGCAGGCAACTTTAATGATTGATAGCAGAACTGCCGAAATGCTACTTCCTGGTCACTAGGGATTTTATCTCCCAAAATGTCATCATTTGTCATAGCCGACTGTATCTCGTGACTCTCCTGATATGTTAAACTTTATGGTTAAAGACTTACATGACTACGAACATCAGTGAGTTACATGAATCAGGAAAATAATCATAATCAAGGCACAGGCTTATGCTTTTCAACATGATGGTTCCATCTTAATACTTCCATCCATAAACGTGCATACCAAAAACCAATATAAGAAAGGAAATGAGAACAAACTTACATCTATAGGAGCTGCAGGATCCCCATCATCATCATCATCATCTGGCATTGCATCACCATTAAGATCAAGTTCGGAAGATTTTTTCCATTCGGGAGTCGATGGGCAAACAACCATATCCGGTTTCTTCTCATGATAGAAATTGTACAAGGCCTCAATATAATCAGGTTTGTATATCCCAGGTGGACGTGCATCAGAAAATATTTTAATAGCCTGCAGGTAATACAAAAAAGCTTAAAACCTATCACTGTATTCGTAATATATATGAAGATATAAAGACAGCCAGCTTACCTGAGTGACAGATATAGGTCGTGTACGCATAAGATAGTGGACTATCATATATCCTGTTCGATTATGCCCATGCGTGCAATGAACAAGAATATATTTTTTTGTTTGCTTTTGCCGCACAAGAAATTGTGAGACCTAATAAGACACATACATCGATCACAATATTCATATCATAGCATATGTAAGGAGCAAAAGATGCTCAGACAATAATCATTGAGAAAACACTTAAAATTGAACATGTTAGCATAAGTATAAAATAATTAAAATATTAGAATATATATATATATATATATATATATATATATATATATATATATATATATATATATTACTCAATATATGATCACATAGCACAATCCATAAGAATAAATGGAGAAAAAGATACAAAAATATAACTCCTCTAAAATTGGAGAGCTAAGTACAATAGGGAGTTGTAGGCAGCACATGGGAAGGACGCTCCCAAAAAGGAATATGTTAGATCTCTAAATAGAATGGACTGTAGTGGCAATGATGTACTCATGGTCAAGGCCTCTGGATGTGAACTAGGATGACCAATCTTATAAACATACTTAAGATTGCATAGGTTTAGGCTTATCCCCTGAAAAAATTATATTTCAAACAAATTTGCTAGCTCTAACTGAAAACCCAATCCTTATTCTAAAGATATATTAAGAGACACAGAGAAAGATCGTAATGCGGGAGTTGGTGAAGAATATGTCCGCATATGCTACCAGGAAATACTAAATAGGGGAGAGACAATAAAGAATGGTCTAGGAAGTCAAAGATGTAGAAATGAAGAAAGCCAGAATTGCTCACAGCTGAGAAACAAATCTACCATAGCTTCTACGTACAGAGGCCAGAGCTTGTTCCAATAGCGTTATTGGGAAAGGTTGCGAATAGTATATTAGTGAAGTTTTCAATTAAAATTTAATAAGTACAGGTCCAATGATTGGCATCAAGCAAATGGAAGAACCTGTGTAGAATAGTTAACTACCCCGTCTGGAAAGTAATGTGGACCTGAGGACTGAAGGACGGTAGTGGTTCACATAATAAGGTCAAAGCTTGTAATGGATTATGATATCTAACTTGGAGAATGATACTCCTAATAGGTTTGATAAACAAATCAAACAAGAAAAACAATCCCCATTTGTGGGAACCTGTGAAATACTGCGTCATGAGCAGTAGCCAAAACCATGAATGATTCCTGGGGTGACTTTTAGTACCGTTGGCACAAGTTTCAATATATGATACCTGACCAAAAACTATTATGACGAGCATTCAACTAAACAAGAATAAACTCAGGGAAAGATTCTTGCGTTATCACTTTCATGCTTTCCAATCAGATCGTCTCTGAAGCAATTTTGATCAGATTGGAGTGCATGGAAATCAACTGAGACAATAAATCTGGCAACTGAAAGTGCAAAAGAAGATTGAGCACTGCTGCTTCAATAATTTGAGAGAATGTGAAATATATATATATATATATATATATACAAAGACCATGTTAGCCATCCCATAATAATTATCTATTCCATGGACATACACAAATCTCCATCAGGAAAAAGAATTATTGTCTACTACTAAGATTCAGAAGAGCCCTCTTCTTTTTCTTATTGTACAAAAATATATACAAACCATCAAAGAGATTTTTGCCGACGCAATGTCTAAAGATAAAATACCTCATGAACAAACTTATTCACTGCTTCATTCTCAGGCACTGAATCGCGCCCCTTGCAAGCAATCTAAATTAGAGGAAAATCATTAGGACATGAAAAAATCCCCAGTTGAAAATTAAGGTCAACTTAAATTCCTCATTCACAGAGGTACAAAGTAACCACCCACCTTGACGTGCTTAATACCTTCTTTCTTCCACTCATTCAGGTTATAGTATCTACTTGAATTTGTGAGATCAATCACTAAACCAAGCTGGAAAAAAACAGTAGAAAAATAAAATCATGAACTAAGCAGCAACTGTAATCCGAAACTGTAACACAAATAATTAATATAAATAGATCGGACGAGTAAAGGTGGTATGTTTGTGCATATAACAGATTATGATCCACACCGCTCATAATGCATATTATCTGGTACTTAGAGAGACCTTATAAGTAGTTTGTGTCTTGGCATGGTAACAAAAAACTTTGACATGAGAAATCTCTCTCTATCTCTATCTCGAAGTCATATAGGAAAGTTGAGTGCAGTTCCTATTGCACGGTAAATCTCCCGAGAAGGAGCATTGCAGAGGATCAATGCTGCTTAAAGGTGGATTAGAACCACTGACACAAGGAATATGCACGAGTTGGTACCGGTGTTGAAGAAAGTCCCAAACCTACTTGGGATCGCATGCCAGTGGAAGAAAGGAATCCCGTGCTCCCCCTCCCAATACAACTTTTCTTTTTAACCAATTATTTTTCTCTTATATCAATTATTTGCTCATATAACTCCTTAAAAAATACTCCCTCTGTCCCCTTATTCTTACTCCATTAGCTACAGTACCCGGTCAAACGTTTTAATCTTTCAAGTGACTTTTTATGTTAAATTGAACGCATTTGTGGTGTATTGAACCTTTTAAATACTAATACATATGGTGTCATATGATATTATCAAATTATTAGTGAAATATATTAATTATTATAATTTTTATAAATTTAGTCAAATTGACTAGTCAAGGGTACCAAGAGATAAAAAAAATTGGGAGGTGTAAGTATTTTTACTTGTACATGAATAAAGTAAGAACTTCTTCTGGAAATTATATGAATCAATCAATCATTTTATAAATCCATAAACACCAAAAGTTATGCATGCACTTAAATTAACTTCCACAACATGTTATCTTGTCCTAGCAGAGGCGTTGACAAGCATCACATAGATTATAATCAATGCATGTACTGAGCAGCAGATCATGTAATGTTTACAGAAGCTTAAAGAGACATAAGTAACTGTCCAAACAGTTAAAAATATTATCTTCCAGTAAAGAAGGTTGTGCTAGCTACCAACTCTGTTTCACAAAAAAAAAGTCTACAAAATGAACACAAACATTTCAAGAAATAGCTCCATTACTTACTTTTCTTCCTAAAACTCTCTGTTGATGAATCACCTGCTTGAATGAATATCTTTTACCAGGAAGAATACTACTATGGAATGATTCACCTAAAGGAACCTTCGAAGGGATCAAACAGCCTATTTCCTGTCCAGCTGCAGGGCAGTCCAACCAACCTGTCATATAAGAAATACCAAAGTTGCACAACACAGACATCAATAACAAGTGACAAGATACTCTTGATGGTAACATTTGTTCAAGTGTGCTCTTCCAAACCAATATAAAATATTTACATAAAGATTGTTAATATTAATAATCCTCAATCATCACAAATACCCCAGATCCTATTTCACGAGGGAAAGAACAACCACTACACAGAATCTAAGTTACCCTCTTGAATCTTATTCTTTATTTCCAGCTTTAGATATGATATAATGGCTGGAAAATGCCAACAAAGTATGACTAAACCAACCATGACAGTGTTCACTGATCAAAATTGTCTATATACTATATCAACAGTCTTCCATCTTTTAATATGTACATAACTAAAGAAAGCTGGATTGAGTATTTTAAAGATCAACTGAATGTTTAAATGAAAAAGAAGGAAAAGCATAACACCTACTGCACATATTGATTGGAAAGTAACGGAGAAAAATTAATATTGAAGTCTTTATTTACTTGGTGCCCGTCATAATGTCAAAAAGATTCTGGAATCTGTGAAATGTAAATTCCCAATAATTTACCTGGTGGAAGTTTACTATTAGTTCTCTGTCTTTTTGCTTGATACCCATCATCACGCTGAGGTGGTTGATATACATAGGATGGTCTGTCATCAGGACGTTGTCTTTTTATCCGCTGCATCCTCTCCTCACGCTCCTGATAAAAAGAGCTTATTGAAAAGATTCATAGGAAGTGTCGGCAGAGTATATCAGACTTCAGTTACATAATTAAGAAGAATGATTTTGAGGAGTTCTCCTTATTGCTTTATCTAACTTAATTAACTCTATTATTTTCTTAAACCATAAGGGTAAGGAGGTCATTCGTTGAGAATGAGAGCTTAACAAATTTTACCAGCTAGCTAAAAAGATATACTAGTAAACAAATAATAAAGCATCCCGCCATTTTAGTGAAGTTAGTGAATTCAAAAGGAGAAAGGAAAGACAAAAGAATAGATACAGAGAAAGAACGGCCAATTGAATATTATGTACCATACTTCTCAGTATTTGGAACTAAGGGTCGACAAGTTTAACAAAATCATCACCTTCAAAAAAAAAGGACAAATAGTACATCAAAGATTTCATAACCAGTACTCGAAGGACCAATTGAATTGAGTGCATCATAGGTTGTAATACACAAATCATCAGATTATGCACCAAGTAGTGGTGAGAAAGAAAATATACTTCTTTTTAGCATATTAATCACGAAATCACACCACAAAGTCTTGAAACTTGAACCAAGAAACTGAAATTCTACACATGGAAGTGATAATTTAACTCAATAACTTAAAATTTGAAGACATATTAGAGCCAACTATACTATCTTGCTATCATGAAAACCAAATAACTCCAAAACCAGAATAAACTAAAAATACGATACAATTAGAAGAGAAAATTGTTAAGCCGAAAATTAGACAGGGTGATACCCGGCGTGCAGTCTGAACAGCAGTCTCCCCATGTTCCACATCTTCATGGTATACTACAGGTTCGTCAGGCGCGTTATCTTCTTCTGACTGCAACTCAGGGAACACTTCATCCTCTTCTGGTTCAGGGGAGGCATTCAAGTCCATGCTAACAATTATTGAAGTCCAACCAGTAGCATTTGCCAATGCACCACTAGATATAATATAATGGAGCAAAGAAATTATTATAGGATTGCTAGACGAAAACAAAAATAAAGATTATATGTCAAATATGAGCTATTAACAAGATCAATCAATCATCCAGAAACATCATGGATCAAGTTTCTTCCTGTCGGTCAACACCATAATTTCTTCTCTGAGAATAAATAATTCAAGAAAGGGCAATAGAACTCTTATCTAGTAATTTCTATCCGTAAAAATTATTAACCCTTTTTTGCCAGACATTGCCAAAGTGAATGAAGAGTTCCAGTCTTAGAAAAAACAAAGCAACCAAACAGATCTCATAATCATAGTCCAACAGACATTCAGGACCATGTAATATAGCACAAAAAAGGCTTCATTTAATCTATAATCCATTTGCAGTATACTCTACTGATTCAAATCACAATAATAAACTACAAATTCCTGATGAGAAAATAGAAAAAAGAAAGGCAATAATCTTGAACCCTAAACAGCATAAATTCCAGCAAGTCCCTAATTATATACTGATCAAACACACAGTTCAATCAAATAATAGGTCAAAAAAGCCATCAACATAAGTAAGCAAACATACATGTATGAAATCAAACATCAATAGATTAATTTACTAAGTACAGAAAAACATGCATTTCTTCATGAATGAATTAATGTAACGCAAAATGATGAAATCGACTTTTTTAAATAGCAGAAATTATCAAAAGGAGTACAATCATAATGAAAAATAAATCGCTTAACCCAAAACTCATATTCAATAGCAAATAGCGACGCGAAATGACATGGCTTCCCGGGCTACGGCGCGACTCGTATGCATAGATTTTTAGTATATATTGTAGTATATAATTTCAAAAAAATGCACATTAGCAATTCTGTAACAAAAACTCAAACAAAATTCAAAATAGATACAAAAAATCATAAGAACGAATTTAAGTATTTGAAAACTAATTAGAGAAATCAAACAATTAACTAAACAATAATAAATATTAAATTAATTATCAGAAAATAAACGTTAAGAATCATAAAATGCATATATTAACTAGTTAAAATATACATATAGCTGTGTACTTAAATTTGTGAAAATTATTAAAAGAAATCAAGCAGATTTTACTATATAATCATAAGTATTTATTTAATCAAGGAAACAGATTTAAAAAATTAACATGTATCTTAATAGGCGCCGCTAAATTTCCAAAAAGGGTTGCGGGTGGTAGCCCAAAGGAAAGGAAGGAATCGCCGGCGCAAAAGGTGTCGCGGCACTGGTGACAGGAGGTTTTGGGGTTGGTGCGCTATCAACAGGGATGGGCTCCAATTTTTTGAACCCTAAAATAAGGTTTCAGTCAAACCTCATTCTAGGATTCCAAATAGTGCACAATTGCAGCGATAATCGCCGGAGATATAGCTCAGTAAGCACCCTTAGCGGGCACTAAACTGCTAGGGTTTGCACAAGGAGCCAAGCGCTTAAGCGCTTTCTGTGGGCTCTATTAACAACTATGTCGCAACTCCTAAAAATAGCACACGAAATGTAAATCGGCATTTAAGAAGATTTGTCCAGCCATGCACTAGATCAAAATAGCCCAGCATTAAATCAGAATATTCCAGCCGTAAATTAAATCAGAATAGTCCAGCTATACATAAAGACATCCATTGAGTTCGTCAAATTTAATTGCAGATAAGGCGATATCAGATATCAGATTACATCGGTCCAATTTTTTAGCCATTGATCACCAAAGAAAAATTCACCTTAGTTCAGAATCTGAATCTTTCGGATTCTTAACATATTGAAGGTGCCAGGAAAATCATGTTGCACAAAACAAAAGTGAAGCGGGAACAGGTTCAGCAACTTATTCAAGCAGTTCAAACACATTCTACCAAATTTACTATATAATGAGATTACAATTAGTATATAGCACATTCGCGAAAATTATGTTCTTCCAGATTCAGTAAAAACAAATACCACCATTATTCCACGAAATTTGACAAATTCATCTGCTTCGTAAGCAAAAACCCCAACAAATGAACAATCAAACTTCCCAATCTCTTGCTTCCAGGGCCGTCCGGACATATTACGGGGCCCTAGGCGATATTTAAAATTGGGGCCCTCTTTTACAAATTAGATGATACTTTTTAGATGCAACTGTTATATACTTTATGACGTTTCATTCTTAAACTTTCTCTTAACAAAAGCAATATATATATATATATATATATATATAAATGTTCAAAATTCAAGCATCGAGAATATAGTTATAACAAATGTAATTCAACAAATATAATTTTTTACTAAATAGGTAAAATAAGAAAGTTAAATATTTCTGCTCACGCTACTATCTTAGGTAGGGATGTGCAAATGGTAAACCCGAAACGTAACAAATTTCGTTACACCTGCTGGTTCGGTATTTAGAAATCTCATACCGTTTGCCAAACCGAAAATTTTGGTTTGGTTCAGTAAATTACTGATTCAGTACGGTTCAATTGGTACAAAAAACAGAAAAATAACTGAATCAAAATTAATTTGTCTTGAATACATATGCAAATAATAATATGCTTCCTACCACTCTAACCACTAACCATCCAATGAAGTTGAATAGAAATTATAAAGAATACATCGGAGACCCCCTAGCCTCAGTCCCCTCTCCCAAAATTACTATAGCATCATTCAAGTTTTGGGTTTTAAATGCAATTAGAACCCAATTAATTAAGAGAAATCAGAAAAGGAATAAAATTGGGCATTTAGAATTTGGACTGTACCTCTGTAAATTAAAAAAACTGGGCCGAGAGAGATGGTGGAGGCGCGATGGGGTAGGTGGTGCGGCGGCGCGGTGGGATTTTGAATTGAAGAAGAAGAAGATTTGGGTTTTGCTCTAGGGCACCGTAGAAGTGAGAAGATTGAAGTGAAGCTTGGATTGGAAATTTGGAACGTGTCTTTACCTTGTAGGAATTGGGATTAAAAAAAATTGGGTATATCGGTTCAATTAGGTAAGGTATATATATCTACAGTAAATATAAAAAGTTCGAAATTTATAATAATTCGGTAATGAAGTTCACTCCGTATACTGAACTGAAATTTTAGTTCAATATACGGTTTATCGGATCGTGCACGACAATAATGTTAGGACTTAGGAGTTTGTTGTCATTGCATTCAATATAACTGAATCGTACCAATTTAAGCGGTAATTTCAAAATTTGTAAAGTACATCAAACTGAACTATTCAGTTCGTTTATCAAACGGTTCAGTCCACTACAAAAAAAATGAAACGTGTATGTAATTTGAGTATTCTTTCTAATAAATTAATATGACATCAAATTCTAAAATTTTTTAATTAAAATATAAAACAACAATATCATAATATATATATATATATATATATATATATATATATATATATATTTCTCCAAAATATTAAGACCAAATAAAACAAAAACACTTATACTATTAATTAAGATATTCTTCCTCCGTTTTTTCTTATTTGCATTGGAGGATTGAACACGGATTAAGAATTATAATAAATAACCATTTTTTATGTAAAAGTCTCGAAACACACTTTTAATCAAATAATCGTAGCATTAATAAGAATGGTAAAATTGGTATAAAAAAATTTAATTCTACATTGAAATTCTAAAACAATAAATAAAAAATCGGATGGAGTAAATAATCTTTTTATACATAAATTAGATCAACAGATCTTACATAACAAACATAAGAAGAATTTCAATAGAATGTGTAATGTTAATCAGAAAAGTTAATTTGATGGGTTAAATTTATTTTAATGTCGCACTACAATCATTGTCCAACACATCTATTTTTAATCATAGTCCCGCACAAGTAAACCCTACAATTGAGCACAAATTACATCGCACTTCAACTCTACAAAACCCTAGAGAGATAAACCATCCCTTCATTGTACACAGAAAACGAAAACGATCGCAGAGAAATTTAATTTCAATCCATAGGTATGAAGATGAGAGAAACCTAAAGAGAGGAATTTAGTTTTTAATTATATGAGTAAAAAAAACACAGAGGTATTGATATATATAACGTTTGTGTATGTTTTGCTGAATCATAAATAGAAAAATGTAAAATGGACAGACTTGAGGGGTAAAGTAAAAAAGAGTACATGCGGGAACTGGTGGCTGAAGACAGGAGGAGGACGGTATTTCGTATTTGACGTAAATCAAACGGGTAAAGGGTATTTTAATTAATACAGTAATGTGTTTGGTTTGGTACAACATCTATCCATTAAATAATTGTTTGTTCGTGCACACATTTGTAATGCAACAACAATAAAACAGCAATATATTTGTAGTTTCATCGGTATTATAAATGAACAAGTATAATCGAACAATGTATTGTTCAACTTTGATTTGAGTTTTCTTAATTATTGCATTTTAGATTGTATCGTAAATTTAATTTGATTTTAAATGAACTAAGCATAAAAAAGCGGCATAGAACTCGAGTCAAATAGCAAGAGAATTTTAGATGTATTTAGTTTTTTTTCTAAGTTGATCTAATTGAACTTGAATAGAATTTTAAAACAATCATGTGATAAATGCTATTTGAGATTGATTTAGTATGATAAATGTCATTTAAGACCGATTTAGCATGATTCAAGCTTAAACAAGACCTAGCAAGCTCAGATATCGAATAGCTAAATTGATTTTCATCTCTAGGCATGTGTCGTAAGCTCGCCGCTAATTCTTTTGTATCCATAATTGATATCAAAAGTTTGTATTTGTATTATCTGTTAACATAACATAACATATATTAAAAGTGTAAAAATAAATTTTGATTCTTAAAAACTAATTATAACATGTATTTTACTATTTTGATCAATGTCATTCATGCAAATTGACTTTATAGGGTTGTGAATTATTCGTGCAAGAAACTGGTGAGAGGATTAAAGCACGTCAATGTTAATGGAAGAACTTTATCCCAAAACCTAGTTATTAACGAGGGCAAACTTTCCATATAATCTCCTTGTAAGCATCTAATCTTATCGATGTGAATTCAATGTATATCCCTTACAACTAAGATCATTATATCTCTACATACTTTTGCAGCCAACGTTCATGTTTGCCCACACTAGTTGTCCACTCTGCTTGTCCACTCCAAATGTTTTCCCCCATATTTGCGGCAACCCTTTCTTAGGTCGTTATTTCCTAGGTTGCCCCCTTCCACATGCATGCTTGATGGTATGCTCTAATACCAATTACAATGACTTCAACAACTCTACCTTAAAAGATAGTTATTGAAGTATAAAATCCAAAACATTATATACCCTAGCAGGGTTGACCATACTCTTTAGTGGGTTCTAGGTGAAGTTATAATTGGGACCTTATGTTGTATATTAAAAAATATTTATTTTATTTTTAAATATGCAAAAGGTGAGTTACATGTTCACATACCCCCTTTTTACACTTTTTTTTCATGATAGATAGTGACAAATTAACTTAAGACATAATAATATGTTTGAAACTCTTCTTTCCAAGTACTTAGTAAATAGTGAATATACTATTCTCCAACAAATGTATGCTTACTTGTGAAGATCAATTAATAGTTATAATGTAGACATTTTATGTTACCATATAATTATGCTACAAACCCAAGGTGGTTGGGCCAAGTGGTAGTGACTTGCGACCCCCAGAGGCGAGACTCAAGTTCTAATCCTACTGGAGACACCACACTGGGGAGGACCTATACCCTTTGCACTCTTCGGTCCGAGCTGTAAATACACAGTATAGTAGATCAAAAAAAATATAATTATGCTACAAGAGTTCATGTGATTGTCATAACAAATACAAAAACTTATTTTTAGGTTTTAACAAAGCTACTCGATATTCTACTCAAATTTGTTCAAAAAGTTGGTTTGGATTATGTTTGTTATACATAAACCTTCGAACCGAGATTAGATATCTGACATATTTACAATCTATTCTAGCTTGACATGTGTTCGAATCTATTTATACTAATTTGAGTTAATATGTTTCTCTAGAAATTTCTGGTACTTTCAACTTCATGATTGTATTCCAGGTTGAGCACAACATCCTTATGCATCCATTTCACATGTTAGGCGTAGGTGGTGTATTCGACGGTTCCCTATTCAGTGCTATGCATGAAGCCGGGCAGAATAATGATTATTCTGCAGACGAGTTTTCATCATAAATCTACAAATTTGAAATGCATAAAAATGAACCAAAGATGGGTAAAAACCCGAGAGAGAAAAATCTCTTCTATTTTTTTAATGTCAATAAACAACTATCTGAAAATAAGTCCACATGCCGGACTTTTATAGCTAAAACAAATTAACTAACTTAAAATAGATAAAACTCCTAGAGGAAACAAAATAAGTTAAAGATAATAATAATGAAGACTTTTCTAGAAACAAAATAACTAAAAAGATAACAAAAATATTATGCAAATCTCATATTTGATATTCTTTCAAAATCTTCCTGCATCAGTCTCCCATACTTGGAAAGAACTCGTCCTCGAGTTCGAATTGAGATCGAACCAGAGCAAGAGAAGATTCGACCGCAAATTTTAATCAACCTTTTAATTAATGGAAAAATGAATTTTAGACGTATGATACTGAAACCTTGATTTGGACACGAGAAATTCATAATGTAATCTGCCCAATTGACATGATAATTTTCTGAAAATGTACCAATAACGAAATCAATTACATTTTTTAGAATATTTGTCATCTTCAATATTCACTGAAGCCATGACTTTAATAGACTCGGTTTCCTTCTTCGATTCATCATGAATTTCTTCATCAAAAGAAGGAGCGTCGTCTTCTTCATCTGACTCATCATAAATTGGAGGATTTTCGTCTATAAGAGAAACATCTTCTGCATCTGATTCATAATAAACTGAAAGTCCTTCATCAACATAAGGAATGTCTTCAGTTTCAGATTCATCATAATTAGGAAGATTCATCTCGATTTCACTCGACAACTCGGGAAGATCAACTGGAAACTCTAAGTATCGATGTCACTCCTCCCGATCATGGTGCTCTCGAAATACTTGACGTTTGTGATATCTTTCACACGCCGCCAAACGCCGGGACAAATATGCAATCTTTCTCTGTAGATCCTCAATCATCTCCATCGTAGCGAAATGTTTATGGTGTTGGACTTCCTCTTTCGGAACCTGCCCATGCCAACCATGCCACCAGGAAACAAATGCGGATCTGATACCAACCGAAGCCGGGTAGAATAATGATTATTCTGCAGAGGAGTTTTCATCATAAATCTACAAATTTGAAATGCATAAAAATGAACCCAAGATGGGTAAAAACCAAAGAGAGAAAAATCTCTTCTATTTTTTTAATATGAATAAACAATTATCTGAAAATAAGTCCACATGCCGGAATTTTATAGCTAAAATAAATTAACTAACTAAAAATAGATAAAACTCCTAGAGGAAACAAAATAAGTTAAAGATAACAATGAAGACTTTTCTAGAAACAAAATAACTAAAAAGATAACAAAAATATTCTGCAAATCTCATCTTTGATATTCTTTCAAAATCTTCCTGCATCAATGAATGCGACAAAAACACTGTTTACTCAAAAAGTGGCAATAACCTCCATGTAAATGTGAAAATTGGCAATAACCACTTTTGTTCTCTTAAAATCCTCATATTCAAAACTAATCAGAATCACATCTCAAGTTTTCAAAATCATCTTAAACTAACAATACTAAATCAAAATCGTGTTTCAATGTTTCGTCGACCCAAACTGCCTCAATCCTACTGTTGCCGAAGCATTAGCAGTCAAGGAAGCTTGCTCCTTTTTGAATTTTTTGAAGATTTATAATGCTATTTTTTAATCCGACTGTCTTAACCTTGTGATGGCCATTAATAATTGGGAGTCTAATCTAGATTGGTCTATTGTGGGAATTGTCGAGAAGATAAAAGTTTTTTCTGACTGTTGGCCACGTTGGCGTTTCAAGTTTACCGGTAGGAATGCAAACTGTGCTGGCCACAACCTTGTTTCTTGGGCTTTCAGTTTGAAATGGACTGCCCCTTTTAGTCCTTGTAATATTCCCATTTCTATTTTTTGTGATGAGGGATCCCCCCTTGTAGACTGGTTTAATTTTCATGTTAGTTTCGAATGAAAGTTTGTATTATTAAAAAAAAATTAAAAAAAAAAACTAGAGGAAAACCCACATTAGTGGGAGTTGAACCCAGAACCTCTTAGTCATGGAGCTTGAACTTTGCTAGTGATTACCACAATGCTACAAACTCTCAAAATGCTTGTTCCCAACCAAATCGCGATTTTCATCCTTCGTCTTGGATATTTTTCGAAACCTATATTCGTTCTTTTCTCCCTTCTAGCTCAACTATGCGGGATGTATATGCTGATATCCCCATTTTTAGTTTCAAAGAGCAATCAGTATGAAATCGGAATCCTGCAGTTGTTCTCTGCAATTTTGGCATGCGGAGTAACTCTATTTGCTGATTTTGCCCTCCTGTTAGGGTATCGGCGAGTCTTCGACCGCCTTAAGATGGAAGACCGCCTTAGGATGGAAGATCCTCAGTACAGAGGATTTGGTCGACGATTTGGCCTAATTTTACTGAAATCCGTCTTCAACTTCATTTCTAGGGCCTTACTACCGATGATTACGTCGAAGTGTGACGTTGATAAAGTTTATAGCGTAGATCTGATACTCGCGTCTGCTTTCTTTACAGGTTCTACTATTCTAGCGTGAAGATCATGGAATTTCTGGTTCATTTCCCGATGTTGTTCTTACTATGGAGATCTCTTTGAATGAAAAGAACAATTGACTTATTGTTCCAGCAGTAGCAGCTGTTCCTGCGGCTCAGTATTTGCTTATACCAATCATAAGGTTATTTGTTGATTGGGTTGAAAATGTACAAGCTACTGTACAAACTAAATCTGATTCTGATCCTAATATTCCTGATTTGGATGAGGTAACGCAGCGTGTTGTAGAACGATCATGTATTCTTCCTTTAGATAGGAATGTTGATGATTATGATGAGGTAAATCATCTTATCCGATCATCTTCTGCTCCAAGTACTTCACATTCCTGGGGAATTACAAGTTCTGAAGATGCAAATATCCCCTCAGAAGATGCTTCAGCAACTGTTCCAATGCCTCAGCTGTCTGTTCTTCCTGCTTTTCATGCCCTTATCCGAGAGTTGTATCTGAATTACAAACTTTCACTACCAAGATGGATTTCACTTCTCATTTATAAATGATGGCAAAGGACAACACAAAAGCCCAGATTTCCTTGAAGATCACCTCCGCTGCCCCAGCCTTCTCTCGTCGATGGTCACCATCAAAGAAAGGTTTTTTTGGCAATAAACTCCGATGAGGCTTTCAAAGATGGTTTGGCTGCCACAGGTTTTATTATTCGTAACCATTTTGGTTCTATCTTGTTTGCTTCATCTTGCCTCCACAACTGCCTCAATCCTATTGTCGCCGAAGCATTAGAAGTCAAGGAAGCTTGCTCCTTTTTGAATTTTTTGAAGATTTATAATGCTATTTTTTAATTCGACTGTCTTAACCTTGTAATGGCCATTAATAATTGGGAGTCTAATCTAGATTGGTCTATTGTGGGAATTGTCGAGGAGATAAAAGTTTTTTCTGACTGTTGGCCACGTTGGCGTTTCAAGTTTACCGGTAGGAATGCAAACTGTGCTGCCCACAACCTTGTTTCTTGGGCTTTCAGTTTGAAATGGACTACCCCTTCTAGTCCTTGTAGTATTCCTATTTCTATTTTTCGTGATGAGGGATCCCCCCTTGTAGACTGGTTTAATTTTCGTGTTAGTTTCGAATGAAAGTTTGTATTATTAAAAAAAATTAATAAAAAAAAACTAGAGGAAAACCCACATTAGTGGGAGTTGAACCCAGAACCTCTTAGTCATGGAGCTTGAACTTTGCTAGTGATTACCACAATGCTACAACCTCTCAAAATGCTTGTTCCCAACCAAATCGCGATTTTTATCCTTCGTCTTGGATATTTTTCGAAACCTATATTCGTTCTTTTCTCCATTCTAGATCAACTATGCGGGATGCATATGCTGATATCCCCATTTTTTGTTTCAGAGAGCAATCAGTATGAAATCGGAATCCTGCAGTTGTTTGCGGAGTAACTCTATTTGCTGATATTGCCCTCATGTTAGAGTATCGGCGAGTCTTCGACCGTCTTAGGATGGAAGACCGCCTTAGGATGGAAGATCCTCAGTACAGAGGATTTGGTCGGCGATTTGGCCTAATTTTACTGAAATCCATCTTCAATTTCATTTCTAGGGCCTTACTACCGATGATTACGGCGAAATGTGACGTTGATAAAGTTTGTAGCGTAGATAAGATACTCGCGTCTGCTTTCTTCACAGGTTCTACTGTTCTAGCGTGAAGATCACAGGATTTTTGGTTCATTTGTCGGTGTTGTTCTTACTATGGAGATCTCTTTAAATGAAAAGAACAATTGGCTTATTGTTCCAGCAGTAGTAGATGTTCCTGCGGCTCAGTATTTGCTTATTCCAATCATAAGGTTACTTGTTGATTGGGTTGAAAATGTACAAGCTACTGTACAAGCTAAATCTGATTCTAATCCTAATATTCCTGATTTGTATGAGGTAACGCAGCGTGTTGTAGAACGATCCCGTACTTTTCCTTTAGAATGGGAATGTTGATGATTATGATGAGGTAAATCATCTTCTGCTCCGAGTACTTCACATTCCTGGGGAATTACAAGTTCTGAAGATGCAAATATCCCCTCAGAAGATGCTTCAGCAACTGTTCCAATGCCTCAGCCGTCTGTTCTTCCTGGTTTTCATGCCCTTATCCGAGAGTTGTATCTGGATTACAAACTTCCACTACCAAGATGGATTTCACTTCTCGTTTACAAATGATGGCAAATGACCACACAAAAGCCCAGATTTCCTTAAAGATCACCTCCGCTGCCCTAGCCCTCTCTCGTGGATGGTCACCACCAAAGAAAGGTTTTTTGGCAATAAACTCCGATGCGGCTTTCAAAGATGGTTTGGCTGCCACATGTTTTATTATTCGTAACCATTTTGGTTCCATCTTGTTTGCTTTATCTTGCCTCCACAACTGCCTCAATCCTACAGTTGCCGAAGCATTAGCAGTCAAGGAAGCTTCCTCCTTTTTGAATTTTTTGAAGATTGATAATGCTATTTTTGAGTCTGACTGTCTTAACCTTGTGGTGGCCATTAATAATTGGGAGTCTAATCTAGATTGGTCTATTGTGGGAATTGTTGAGGAGATAAAAAAATTTTCTGACTGTTGGCCACGTTGGCGTTTCAAGTTTACCGGTAGGAATGCAAACTGTGCTTCCCACAACCTTGTTTCTTGGGCTTTCAGTTTGAAATGGACTGCCCCTTTTAGTCCTTGTAATATTCCTATTTCTATTTTTTGTGATGAGGGACCCCCCCTTGTAGACTGGTTTAATTTTCGTGTTAGTTTCGAATAAAAGTTTGTTTTTTTATAAAATAAAATAAAAATAAAAAAATAAAAAAACTAGAGGAAAATCCACATTAGTGGGAGTTGAACCCAGAACCTCTTAGTCATGGAGCTTGAACTTTGCTAGTGATTACCACAAGGCTACAACCTCTCAAAATGCTTGCTCCCGACCAAATCGCGATTTTCATCCTTCATCTTGGATATTTTTCGAAACCTATATTCGTTCTTTTCTCCCTTCTAGCTCAACTATTCGGGGTGTACATGCTGATATCCCCATTTTTAGTTTCAGAGAGCAATCAGTATGAAATCAGAATCCTGCAATTTTGGCATGCGGAGTAACTCTATTTGCTGATTTTGCCCTCTTGTTAGGGTATCGGCGAGTCTTCGACCGCCTTAGGATGGAAAATCCTCATTACAGAGGATTTGGTCGGCGATTTGGCCTAATTTTACTGAAATTCGCCTTCAACTTCATTTCTAGGGCCTTACTACCGATGATTACGGCGAAGTGTGACGTTGATAAAGTTTATAGCGTAGATCTGATACTCGCGTCTGCTTTCTTCACAAGTTCTACTATTCTAGCGTGTTTAGGCATCCTCGAGCGTGAATATCATGGTATTTCTAGTTCATTTGCCGGTGTTGTTCTTACTATGGAGATCTCTTTGAATGAAAAGAACAATTGGCTTATTGTTCCAGCAGTAGCAGCTGTTCCTGCGGCTCAGTATTTGCTTATTCCAATCATAAGGTTACTTGTTGATTGGGCTGAAAATGTACAAGCTAAATCTGATTCTGATCCTAATATTCCTGATTTGGATGAGGTAACGCAGTGTGTTGTAGAACGATCCCGTACTCTTCCTTTAGATAGAAATGTTGATGATTATGATGAGGTAAATCATCTTATCCGATCATCTTCTGCTCCTAGTATTTCACATTTCTGGGGCATTACAAGTTCTGAAGATGCAAAATATCCCCTCAGAAGATGCTTCAGCAATTGTTCCAATGCCTCCGCTGTCTGTTCTTCCTGCTTTTCATGCCCTTATCCGAGAGTTGTATCTGGATTACAAACTTCCACTACCAAGATGGATTTCACTTCTCGTTTACAAATGATGGCAAAGGACCACACAAAAGCCCAGATTTCCTTGAAGATCACCTCCGCTGCCCCAGCCCTCTCTCGTCGATGGTCACCACCAAAGAAAAGTTTTTTGGCAATAAACTCCGATGCGGCTTTCAAAGATGGTTTGGCTGCCATATGTTTTATTATTCGTAACCATTTTGGTTCCATCTTGTTTGCTTCATCTTGCCTCCACAACTGCCTCAATCCTACTGTTGCTGAAGCATTAGCAATCAAGGAAGCTTTGCTCCTTTTTGAATTTTTTGAAAATTGATAATGCTATTTTTGAATCCGACTGTCTTAACCTTATGATGGCCATTAATAATTGGGAGTCTAATCTAGATTGGTCTATCGTGGGAATTGTTGAGGAGATAAAAGTTTTTTCTGACTGTTGGCCACGTTGGCGTTTCAAGTTTACCGGTAGGAATGCAAACTGTGCTGCCCACAACCTTGTTTATTGGGCTTTCAGTTTGAAATGGACTGCCCCTTTTAGTCCTTGTAATATTCTTATTTCTATTTTTTGTGACGAGGGATCCCCCCTTGTAGACCGGTTTAATTTTCGTGTTAGTTTCGAATGAAAGTTTGTTTTATTATAAAAAAAAGAAAACCAGAGGAAAACCTACATTAGTGGGAGTTGATCCCAGAACCTCTTAGTCATGGAGCTTAAACTTTGCTAGTGATTACCACAAGGCTACAACCTCATTGGCGTCAAAACATCAATTTATATTAATGGAATTTTCATAGTATCATTAAGAAAATCAATGGCTAAAGTGAAAGATGAACAAAATGGAAGAAATTTGAAAATAAAAGTTTTGGTTGATTCTAGGAATCGAACACTAGATTACAAATAGGCAACTCATGAAACTGTGCTACCACATGCAAACCTACATAAATATTATTACTATATTAGGAAAAAATGAAAGGAATTTGAAAAAAAAGATTTGAATGCATCCAAGGGTTGAACCCTAGACATCATATAAAATTATCTGGCATATCTCATATTTATTTGCCAACATATGCATTAGTAATATTTTTTTGGAGGCTCTAGCACACCAGTGGTCCTTAGCGGCCGCATGTTCGGCTTACACTCTGTGCCGAACTTGTTTGGTAATGAGAAATATCGAATTACACATTTCATAATTTAACAAACAATTATATATTTATCTAAAAAATAACTGACACACAATCATACATTTCACACCACTGTTAATTATTTGGACGAAATCCACAACTTGCATCGCATATAGCCATTAACTCGACACTTTGAAGGAAAACATCAAGTTAACTGACGATTTACAGTCTTAAATATTGTTAATTCAATTTAGTTTATAGTTTCTAATTAGCTCCATAATGAATTCAATATGGTCACGTGCAACACATGATAAAAAATTGCCTAAATAACTTAGGATAATATAAAATATGCAATCGAATGTTATAGTATGAACTGTACATTCCGTATCTTGGCGATGTATCGATCACAATGGCAGAACTCCTCGATGCTCGTGAAGGACTCAACCTCGCATGGGAAAGTCGCCTACCAAAAGTTGAACTTGAAATCAACTCGGAGGTAGTCGTCAAAATAATATGTGATGCCAATGTGGAGCAACATCCTTTGGGTAACATCATTGCTGACTGTAGAAAGTTACTCGGTAAGCCTTGGGAAAGTAGATTATCGCACACCTTGAGAAGGGGTAATTGTTGTGCCGATGCCCTTTCAGCTAAAGGTCATAATGTCCCACGAGGCTTTCAAACCTGGGAAGAACCACCAGAGGAAATGTTATCCTTTTTGGTGAAGGATTCTAGTTAAATTTTTTTTCTGCCCCTTTGTACCAAAAAAAAAAAACGTGCATTTCAACATTCCTCCATACCAAAATTGCAAACCACTATGTAGCAATTTAAGCCGCAATAAATGGTCAACTCTTAAGCTATGGAGATGGCCGGGGTCGGGGGTGGAGAGGGAAGTCATCTCCAGCGGAGATGGACTCGGGGTGGGAACGGGCCGGGGCTCCTCGGAGCCCTAGCCGCAGCTCGTTCCCGCGTGGGAAATTTGTGGAAGAAGAGGGGCTCTAAGTAAAGACTTGCCGTCCCCTGATTGGATCCCTTTTTTTATTTTTTTATTTTCTTTATTAAAATTGGTTTTTTAAATAAGTAAAAAATATATATAATAAAATTATATTTAACACCTAAATTAAATGTGTAGAATTAAATTATTTAGTGGAGATAATTTTCTTACATGGACTTTTCTGTGGTCAGTACCACTTGTGCTAAGTATTCATTAGGTCCCCTTTAATTAACATTGGATCATATTTATTTTTTAATCTACCAATATTTTTTTAAGGGTGACCCGTGCTCTAGGTTATTGTACTCCTCTCTTTTCTCAAGTCACAAATAATTAAGTCTTATTGCAAAATTGATCTCATAAGTATGTTGACTGACCATTTTACCCCATAATATTTCAGCTTACTGAAATAGTCCCCACAACTTCAAATTTATTGACGATTTTAGTCAACCATGTTGTCAAATTTCAAAATTGACTCGAATAAGACCACGTACGGACCAATTTGGAGATTTTACTTACTTCTACTATATTTACATAACTAATTTAAATTATTTTTGACCGATTTACCCCATTTTTTTTAATGATTTTGCCATTTAAACTAATTTATTCGATTTAAACCATTTTTGACCGATTTAATTCATTTCTTCACAGTTTGAAAAGATTTTTTAACCAATTTCATCGATTTGAACGATTTTTGACCAATTTTACTCATTTTTTCACTAATTTCATCGATTTACATTGTTTTTAACCGACTTAGTCCATTTTTCACCGTTTCGCTAATTTTTCCACTAATTTCATGGCTTTAAACTATTTTTGACCGAGTTAACTCATTTCTTTATCGTTTGAATCGATTCTTTAACTAATTTAATCGATTTGAATGATATTTGACTAATTTAACCAATTTTTTAACTAGTTTTATCGTTTGAAATTGATTTTGATCGATTTAGCCTATTTTTTCACCGTTTTCCATGAATTTCATCGATTTAAACCGTCTATGACCGATTTAGCTTATTTATTCACAACTTACATCAATTTTTGCACTAGTTTCATCAATTTATACCATTTTTTATTGATTTAACACGCCTTTTAACTTGTTTCAATGATTTAAATTATTTTGATCGATTTAGCCCTTTTCGCTGCTTTATTTCGTTTTTCCACTAATTTTCGTCGATTTAAACCACTTTTTTTTTTACCAATTTAACCTAATTATTCACCATTTGCATCGATTTTTTTCACTAATTTCATCATATTTTTTTTTTTTATCAATTTAATCAATTTTTCATTAATTTCGTCCATCTAAATTGTTTTTGATCCATTTAACCTATTTTTTTTTACCGATTTGTTCATTTTTAAAATTGATCTCATCGAATTAAATATTTTTGACATATCTAACTCGTTTATGTACCGTTTGCATCCATTTTTCTCACTAATTTCAACGATTTGACCTTTTTTTACTAATTTAACCAATTTTTCACTAATTTCATCAATTTGAACGGTTATTTGCCGATGTAATCCATCTATTCACTAATTTATCGATTTAAATTGATTTTGACCGATTTAACAAATTAATGTAAATGTGGTTAAATCGGTCAAACTATCAAAGAGATGAAATTAATAAAAAAAGGTTAAATTGGTCAAAATCCGTTCAAATCGATGAAATTAGTGAAAAAATCGATGCAAACTGTGAAGAAATAAAATAAATTAAATCGGTAAATAATGGCTTAAATAAATATAATTAGTGAAAAACGAAATAAAATAGCAAAAAAATGGGCTAGACCAATGAAATAAGTTAAAATACGAGTTAATACGGTAAGAAAAAGTATAAATCGGTGAAATTAGTGAAAAAATCGATGCAAATGGTGAATAAATGAGTTAAATCAGTCAGAAACGGTTTGAATCGATGAAATTAATGGAAAATGGGCTAAAACGTTGAATAAACAGGCTAAATCGGTCGGAAGCAATTTAAACGGATAAAATTAGCCAAAAATCGTTCAAATAGTTGAAATTTAGTTAAAAAATCGATTCAAACGGTGAAGAAATGAGATAATTCGATCAAAAATAGTTTAAATCCATTAAACTAGTGAAAAAAGGAGCGAAAACTGTAAAAAAATATGCTAAGTCGGTTTAAAATAATTTAAATCGATGAAATTAGCGAAAAAATGGATAAAATCGATCAAAAGCAGTTTAAATCGATGAAATTGATGAAGAAATTAATGCAAATGGTGAAGAAATGTGTTAAATTAGTCAAAAAAACGTTTTTTTTTTATATATTGATGTAATTCGTGAAAAACTATGGAAAAATGAGTTAAATTGATTAAATTAGTGAAAAACAAATGAAAATCGTTAGTGGGTTGGGTTGGAGGTAGGTTAGGGGATGGGTGGGTGGGTGGGTACGATAGGGTAGGGTAGGTCCGGATTCGATCCGGGTGATCCATTAGCCACTCCTAGTTATGGCGTTTGGGTGGGGTAGGTTTTTTTCGTTTTTCAATTATAATTATAAATTTTTAATTTATTTTTAAATTAATATTAAATATTTTTATTAAATAATATATTATTTTAATTAATATTGTTATATAAATTTAAATTTGAAAGAATATGTATACTTAATTTTTTTAGATTTATGTTAAATATTGTTTATAAATCAAATTAATTATGTTAATATAATATGTAAAATTTTTAAATTGGCCCACACATGGTTTTATTCGAGTCATTTTTGAATTTTTGCAACACTGTGGCCTAAATCGTCAGTGAATTTAAAGATGTATGATTATTTTGGTAACTTGAAATGTTATGGGGTAAAAGTGTCAGTCAACATAAGTAATGTTAAATATGAGGAAATTTATAAAATTATGGTACAAAATATGTTGGCCTTGAATTGTTTGGTACCAAAAGTGAACATTGACATATAGTTCAGTACCAAAAAATTCAATTTTCTCTTTAATAAAATCATATTTAAATCATTACCTTTTCTTAAGGTAACATGTCAGATTTACTGAATTTTTTATGGGACCTAATAAGAATTAGCACAAACTGAAACTAACCACAGAAAACCCCTTCTTACATTTAGTAAGTTCTAATTAATTATTTTAATCGAAAAAAGGAGATATGCAAAAATTAAAATTGTCCGAAAGCTAGAGGATTGGACTGTATTCATGTCCTAAATCGCGAACTCGCACAAATCTTAAGGTTTAAAGTGAATTTCGATCAATTGGAGATGCCATTATATTCCAACTTCTAACATTTACCTAGTACTACTATACTAGTCTATACTACTTCACAATTTCACAATTAAATCACACACACACACGCACAATGTCTTCCGACCAAGAGTTGTTCCACTACAGCCTCCTCTCCCTCTTCTTGATCACACCCCCCACGATCCTCTCCCTCCTCTTCCTCACCGCTCCTTACGGCAAACACCACCGCTCCGGGTGGGGCCCCACCATCTCACCACCACTCGCCTGGTGTCTCATGGAAAGCCCCACCGTGTGGCTCACCCTCCTCCTCTACCCCCACGGCAAAAACAGCCACAACCCACGCGCACTCATCCTCATCTCATTCTTCCTCATCCACTACATCCACCGCACATTCATCTACCCTTTTAAACTCTTCCTAAAATCCCCAAATCAGAAAACCAAAAAACCCGGTTTTCCGATTAGCGTTGCGCTAATGGCTTTCGGGTTTAATTTGTTGAATTCTTACTTACAAGCGAGATGGGTATCTGAGTATGCGGATCTTGACGCCGATCAGTGGTTCTGGTGGAGGTTGAGTGGCGGCGCGTTGTTGTTTGGCGGCGGATTTGTGGCGAATGTTTGGTCGGATAATTTGTTGATGGGCTTGAAAGAAGGTGGGGGTGGGTATAGGATACCAACGGGTGGGTTATTTGAATGGGTTAGTTGTCCGAATTATTTTGGGGAGATTTTGGAGTGGTTTGGGTGGGCTTTGATGAATTGGTCTTGGGCCGGGTTTGGGTTCTTTGTGTATACTTGTGCTAATTTGGTGCCTAGAGCTGGGGCGAATCATAAGTGGTATTTGGAGAAGTTTGGGGAAGATTATCCTAAGAATAGGAAAGCTGTAATTCCATTTTTATATTAAAATTTTCTAGTTTAATTATTGGTTTTTGTAATAGAATTGGATTTAATTTGCTCAAAATATGAATTCAGTGCACGACTGATTTTCTAAGTGTATTGCATATAGGACAGAGTGTGCTAAAATTTCTCGATTATTTTCCTTTTGGTAATTTAACTCATAACTATTTCAATAAATCAAGGGATTGATCTAGCAGAAGAGACTAGTCACTGTAAAGTAATTAACTCAGACTTGAATCTCTGTTGGAAGGAATTCTTACTTAATATATTCGGCGCTTCTCGAAAAAGATGAAAATCCTTGAAAAACAAAAAATAGGTATTTAAAGAGTTAATTTGTTCAACGCTAATTACAATTCTGAAAGTTAATTCATGCCCATTTGTGTAACCAATTTAATTTTATTTGACAGGCATACTGGAGAGATTAAATATCAAAGTGTCAGTAAATATTTGTTGGCAAAATTACATAAAACATCCCAAACTATTCAGTGATTTTAGGATTTTATCTCAAACTATATCACCACACCGAATTTCATCTCGTAATTTAATATTTTTTTTAAATATCGTACACCTGTTAATTATGAAACGAAAATTGTGCATGTGTCTGTTAAATTGTCACATGGCTGCTTACGTGTAATGAAGTGACATGTTGCAGAATTCGTCCCAAACTAATTACAAGATTGGATCTTCATTTCTATTATATTTGAAATTTAATATTGGGACTAAATTCATGCAAAATGATAAATTATGGGACGAAATTCGGCAAGTTAGTATAGATTGAGATGAAAAGTCAAAATTATTAATTAGTTTGAGATAATATTCCGAAAAATATTAAATTTTGGAACGAAATTCGGTGAGGTGATATAGTTCAGATCGAAAATCCAAAATCACTAATTAGTTTGAGACATTCTCTGCAATTTTTCCATATTTGTTTATATATTTTTTAATTATCATGGACATTCAAGTCTTAAATCTAACTTAATTTATTTCGAGGCATGTCAGACACATTATGAGAACCTTATTCAACGGGATTCGAACAATAATTCATCACGTTCTGAGGACTGATTACCTTTCCACTAGACCAATCACTGATTTGATAATTTTTATTTCTTATTTGTATACTGCACCATGTCAAAATGTGCAACAAACTACATAAAATAATTTATGTTTGTCGGATACATATACGATGATACGAATAGATATGATACAGACATAAAATAATTTACGTTTGTCGGATACATATACGATGATACGAACAGATATGATATGAAAATGGTAACACGAACGGATATGGCTGAGAGTGTTCTTAAAACCGGACCGGACCGGCCGGTTCGCCCGGTTTAACCGCTAACCGGTCTTCAGTCCGGTCCGGTTTACCTATAAAAACCATCTCTTAAATTAACCGGTCTGAACCGGTCAAAACCGGTCCAAAACCGGTAAAACCAGTGAACCGCCGATTTTAGTGAACCAGCGGTTCACTTAAAAAAAAAAAAATTTGAAAATCTGAAAATCGACTTAGGGCACGCTTTCTCAATCTGAAAATCAAAGACCAGTGAACCGCCGCTCAAGTTCTTCTTCTTCTTCTTCTTGCTTCTTTTTCTTCTTGCTCATCTTTATTGTTTTAACCCAACTTTGGAGGTAATTGTTTCTTTGTCTCCATAAGGAAATCCAGAAAAAGATGAATAGAGAGCCCTCAGTCCTCTCAGCTCCGTCACCACCGTATTGGCCGCCGCTGCTCTCATCGCCATCGCCATGGCCATTTTTGGGGTATAGGTAGGGTTTTGATTTAAGCCGACTTTGGCTAAATGAGAATAGAAAGGGTTTCTGGAGTTCTGGAGAAAATAGGGTGGTGCCATGGTGGTAGTTTAATACTCCGTAGTTTTTATTATTAAAAATGGGCTTATGTGAAAATGGGCTTGCTTAACCCAGATGTAATTAAATATTGTCAAGTTATTTTGATAAATTAAACCACATATATAAATTGAATTTCTTGGAAAATATATTGAAAATTAGTTTATGTTGGTGATTCTTTTCCAATACTATGGATTTTAATTTAGTTATATAATTATTACGTCATAACGGTTATAACGGTTGAACCACTGGTCGAACCGGTTCGACCAATAAAACCAGTAACCAGTTGAGATACCGGTTCTGTCTCCGATCCGGTTTTGAAAACACTGGCTGAGATACTTGTGTATATTTTTTTTTAAAAAAGGACCATTGTATGTATAATAAAAATTATGTAACGTGTACCTAATTCACTTTTTATTCCATTTTGAAAAAATGCCTCTTCCTCTAATTTTAGTGTTCAAGTAAACCATTAACATCATGCAAAGTCTTTGAATTTTTTAAAATTTCAAAAGTTATCAGTATGATAATATAAATAATCTATAAATTATTTCTAAAAGTACATGACCTTATGTATCATTGGCATGTCCAATACGTTGTCCCATGTACCCTTTTTTTTTTTTGCTTTTATTTTCAGAAACGCCACATACCCTGATTTTTTTTTTTGCCTTATTTTCAGAAACCCCACAGTGGCATGTCTGATACATATCGGGTGAGTATTTGAATATCCAAATATTCGATACGTATCTGAAACCATGTAACATTTTGAAGTATCCGTGCAATCAACAAATTAACTTAGTAAAATCCCAACAAGATACTCACCACCTACGGTTTGCAATTTGCCAATTTCACCTTTGTCAAAAGATTGTTCTAATTGCAGAACAAACTAAGAAAGCATACTGATGTGGGTTCATTGCAAATAAACAAACCACCGGATCTGATCCCAACATTTGATATTAATTCAATTTGAGTCTTCAATACGAAATACATTGCCAACATCCGTTCTCTCTAACTTACAAAAATAAAATACAACCCATTTCTAATAACTCATTATTTCCTGGAACAGAATTCAATCATACAATTTTCTATTTCTATCTTCTGCAAACGCGGACGGATCAACTGAACTATATGAGTATCATAATTAAGAAAAAAACATAGAAGCCATGTACGTAAATTACCAAGACATAACCAAACCAGGGTAGAATATAGTACTGAATACTGGTAGTTCATGGCAGGTTAATGTAGTTTCAACTGATTTATCTACTGCCAGAGTCTCGTCATCAGTTTCAACAATCTTCACCTGCGAATAAAAAAGTCGAAAATCGACATTGGCAAATAAAAAATGTGTACCAACTACAACAAATATTTGATAATTAAATAAATAATGTGCACAATTACCACACGAAAAAAAGTAATGGTATGTTAGTGACTTACCAGACAAGACACGTTCACGAATACTAAGTTCAATAACAAAAATGGTTGTACGACAATTAGTGACAAACTTAATATCTAGTTACCAGTTTTCTTTTTTTAGTGTAGCGTACTCACATCAGACAAAGCTGTTGTTAGCCCCCAGATTGGCTACTTTCAAGTCGTCATGCTTAGATTGGTCATCCTCTGCTGAAGATTTGGCGCCTTCTGATATATCAGTTGCCAGCTTATCATGCTTCTGTTTTAATTCTGGGGTACTTACAGCCTCTGTAATGGCTTGCTTAATTTCTGCCTCCAAAGCTTGAATCTTACTTCTCGACTTTTCATCTGGTGCATCTCCAACTTTTGCCACCTCAATCTTCAGCAACTCAATTTTTTCTTTCAAATCTGAGGAATTCACAGTGTCATCTATAATCATGTTGACTTCTTCATTGAAAGCATTGACTTTTTCTTTGGTGTCTGGGTCTACCATTAGTATGCCCGCAGATTTAAGAACTCGCTTAAATTCGGAGTCTAACTCTCGATTCAGCTGCAAAACTTTCGCCTTTAAAACTGGGTTTGAATCAAGATCTGATATCCCGGAGTCTGCAATTTCTGCCTTCAAATTCTCAATCTTTTGTTTTACATCAGGTCTATCCATGAGTTCTTTGTATCTCTTTATGGCTTCAAGTTTCAGTTTATCTTTGTTGTTGCTCTTCTTTGAGAGATTCAAAGCATTGGATAATTCTTTCAGCATGTCAAGCTTATATTTCAGGCTAGAGTAATTATCAGCTGAAGGAAGGTTTTTGTCAAATTCATTCTTCAGCTGTTCAATCTTTTCCTCTAAAGCGAGACGTGCGAGCGGGTCATTTAGATTCCTTGCTTTTGCAACTTCTCCGCGCACCAACAAGATCTTTTCCTCAATACCTAGAGCTTTAGCAGCTTCACTGTATTCATAATCGATCTCTCTTCTCAGTTTCTCAATCATCTCCTTTAATCCCGTCTCTGGGTGCTCTAAAGACGATTTACTGGCTTCCAAGATCTGCTGTTTGAGTTTATCAACCTCATTCCTTAGTTCCAATTCTGAAGTCTTGCTGATTGGAACAATGGGTTCTTCTTTCTTTTTCATATTGACCTTCTTTTTGGGATCGACTGGTATTCCCTCCTGGTATCCGCCAAGTTTCCGGAACTTTTGAGCCCTATGTTTTAATAGTGTTTCTGTGTCCATCTTCAAAAGTTCCTGCAGATGCCAGATATGTGTTACATTCCTGATGAGTACATGCATGCATACAGTCACTATTATTAAAAAAAATGATAAATGTCCACTCACATCCATTGTTTCAACAATTGCAGTTTTTATCTGTTGTGAGGTCCAATAGGGATCTGCATGTGCACCACCAAGAGGTTCCTACAAAAAGCAGCATATTTTTTCAGTGCAATACTAAGATGGATACAGTCTGAAATAATATGAATATCATTCTGTTAAACTGATGAAATGCAATAAGATAATGCTCTACAGAACAATCTAAGATCAAATTGTTATGGGTCTACATTCCTCAAGTGTGAAGCAGACGGGATTTTCACCCACTTTTACTCTCTCCATTAATAATGTTCAAAGGATATTTTATCCTTGCATCACAATTACCATATATCTGTGTTCTTTGCATATTATATTGCCATTACAGTTATAGAGATATCATAAATGGAAAAAAAGAATGGCAGGAAATCTAAGTTAAGATGGGGAACATGACAGGGGAAAAGTTTAATGAATATTACAGGGATGACACCATCACAAATTTGTAGCTTGGTTAGCTCCGTAGCTGTTATCTTTAGCTTCTCAGCAGCCTGAAAAAGAAAAAAGCAGATTAAGTTAATAAGTATTAAATCAGTTATTGACATAGGTACCAGATCAAACATCCTTTAACAACCTTAGGAGAAGCTTTTGCAGTCTTCCACAAGATTGCAGCGCATGCTTCAGGGCTGTCACATGGAAATGGCAAGAAACAAGTCAAATAGCTAAAAGATTTGAAACCAAATATAAGGAGTTGTCTTGAGAAGAACAAGACTTCCTTAACGAGACAGCTAATTATGACAACAAGCTCTGCCACTCTTTGTTGCTTAATGCTTATTATGCCTCTTCAATAATATGCACAAGTTTAATCGCTAGTTTTGAAGAATGGCAGAATGCTCTTTGGTCAAGAGGGTCACTTTTACTCGTTAAAATCATTATCACAAATAAATCTAAGGGAAAATGATGGTAGATTTAGAAGACTAGATTTTCCCAGGACCCAGCAAACTAACAACTAAAAAGGATGATACAAACATGACTCTTTTGGGTGTAGTTGAAGGAAATTTACCACCTAAACATGGCAGATGAATACAAATGATAAAAAAATCCATGGTTATCATATCTTATTAGGTAGCTAGACTACGGACAAAGAAAACAAGAACATAAGCTATATGATAGTAGCACATAAAAGTACCTAGCAACATAGAAGACTGCATTTTCAAGCATCAACAGCTTATTAGCACAACCGATAGCCAGAGCTCCACCAGATCCACCTTCTCCCATAACAATTGAAATAATTGGTACTTTCAGACCAAACATAGTCCTCAAATTGTGAGCTATGGCTTCGCCCTATATACAGAGAGAAAGATAATAAGCACCGCTTGTCACTTAGAATAATTTGCTTTACAGAATCAGTATAAACAGTACTTGGCCCAGTTCCTCAGACTTAAGGTCAGCATAAGCTCCTGGAGTGTCAATGAAAGTGACGATCGGAAACCCATGGTGATCTGCATAGTACATCATGCGTAGCGCCTTCCGGTAACTGTTGAAACCAATATGTTACATTAGTACTACATAAGCTATTGCTTTTTCCTGATTGCATAATTTCTGTAGAAAACTTAAATGTAAAACCCTCTTTTTTAGTTCCTAAATCCTTACCCATGAGGAGTAGGCATCCCAAAGTTGCGCATAATATTTTCTTTTGTATTCCGGCCCTTTTGATGACCCATGAACATGTAACTTCTGCCATCAATTGTACCAAGTCCAGTGACAACAGCAGGATCATCATATCCAGCTCGATCACCATGGAGCTCTACAAACTGCATCCATATTAAAAGATTAATTCCACTAGAAGAAGACCTATCATCCTAGTTATATCATTTTTTTACCCACACCATTCTAACCAATGATGTCAGTTCTGCAACATGGCCAGTAAATCGTCATTACAAAAGAAACATCATGTGGTAGAGAGTTGGACTAGAACAGCAGACCTTCTCAGTAATATTGAAGACATGATCAAGAAATGTCGGCCGGTTGGGATGTCGTGCAATGTTCACACGTTGAATAGGGGTCAAATGTGTGTAAAGATCTCTCAGAGCCTGCAATTCAAGTGGCAAAAAATGCATGAAATAGGCAGCAACTATTTGACCCAGAATAAAATGAAAATTTGAACTTAGAAGCTGAGATGATAAAAAATTTGCCTCTCAAGTATTATGATTGTGTTATAATAGTAGGGGCAGCAATTACTACGCTCGTGGTGAAAGAGTCATAAACATATATTTACGAGCTAAACCTGTTGATATTTATTCTCAAGTGAAATAATTTGATCACTGAAATCCAGACCAGTTTCATTTGCCATCTTTTGCACCTGTATCAATAAGCAATATGAAGTGATCATATTTTCCATATCAAGGAGTTTATGTAAATAACTGGCTCAGAGGTGTAATTGGTACATACATCAATAATTTTCTTCTGCAGATCCATGAGAGGTTTCTCAAAATCCAATGTAACTGGCTTTGGCTTCTCTTTCAAAGGCTTGAAAGGAGAGAGGTGGCTGAGGACTCCACCCTTCACATTCAGGTCAGGATCTGCTGGCCACGGATATTCATGCTTTTTAACTTTCCTCAACTTTGCAGATACAGTGAAGTCTCTCCTTTTAGCTCCTAGTTGGGCCCTTCCAAGGGATTTTAGAGGTACACCACATACACCATTAATGGAGCTCCTAAGAAGATCTGAAGCCGTAGGTTTGGAAACCAAATTCCCTGAGAATGACACCGGAGATTGGATAGAAGCCATTTTCTCCCACTTCTGTGACCAGATACCTGAATTTCTTTAAGGGAGAGCAAAGAAGGATTCCATTTGAGAAATTATAATAGCAAACAAAGAGAGATAAAAATGGAATAAATCTAGAGCATCAAGGATTAAAGGTCACAAGATGTATAATTCTTTCAAGCACTCTCAGCAATGTGCTCTCTGGTCCACAGAAATGAAGTCTTAGGTTAAAATACTCAATGAGATAAGGCATACAAAATCTTGGAGACATAAATGAGCTGACCACTAACATTCAAAGGCTATGCAAAAACATGCTTTGCACAATTGAACGATCAAAAGAAGAAAGTTTAGCTTAGTTATGACACTTAAATAAATGTTGGCTAACTAGGACGAATGTACAATATAACAAGCATAAAGCTCATGCAAATTCTCATCTCAAGGAGATAAATAGAATGACACATGTTCTACTATGCTGAAGGTATATAACTTCTCAAGTGATTATCTAAAGATACAAACATGTATTGTGCAGCAAGCAGAGATATTGGTCATGCAACTAATAGAAAATAACAAAGGAAGAATACAAAATTAACAAAAGGAACCAATACTGCAACAAATCAAGCTCCGAGAAAACAGGAATCAGTAAAAAAATCCACAAACTTCAGCAAAACGCTCTAGTATCATTGAACACCTTAAACAAACAATTTTTTTCATCTAAATACTCAAAATAACAGAAGTATTCAGCCAAATTACCTACAATAAAGCAATAATTAGAAAATCACAGTAGCATAAAATCTATGATATGCTCGAATTCAGATTCAATCAACAACACGTGCATCCAGCATTCAGTCAGAAAAACAGTAATCCGATTCATATACAGCAAAAGAATGGAAAAAATCACCTAATAGATCAAATGCAGCACCGAAATTGCGCCTAATCAATAAGAATGAAGAGATCTGAGAAGACGATCGGAGGATTCGAAGTAAACAATTTTCCTTCCCCCGCTGGAAAAATGAGAAAGAGGCAGAGAGTGAGAGAGGTTATTATGAGAGAAAGAGCATAGGGAAGATCGTCTTTGCTGTTGTTTATTCAGAGAGGAAATTTTTTTGTATATAAGTATTACTTATTTTTCGATGATTTCTATGCGGAAAAAACCTACCCAGTATGCTTAGTTAGTGTAGAGCGTTGTTAATAATGATTAATGAATGATGGGGAGGGGCAGAATTTTTCGGTTCGGCCGTTAGAACCCTGACCCGCCCCAAACACGTTAAATTAATGAACTCCATCCTTAGGACCATCCGAAAATTTATTTAATTTAGTTGATGTGGTGCGTTTTCAACCACAAGATTTAGAAAATATCTCATAGACGAGATCTAAATAAGAATTTTTCAAGTATTATGAAATACAAAATGTCTTGGGTTCGATTTGATTTTAGTGAGAGTCGAACGCAAGACATTTTGTCACTTGGTCTCGTTTATTTTACTTTACATTTAAAGTTTTTTGACCATTACTAATATAATTATGGATTGTTTATTTGTATTTAATCTATATTTAAAATGCTTAACTTTTAAAAATAAGATGTTAGATTTTTTATTTTATTTTTATGAAAAGTTTTTTACATGTCTATATTCAATATATTTATGCTGGAACATAAAATCGGACCATAAACTTAGTCGATCTTCGATTTGAGAACAAATTGTACCAACATTCAATATGATTTGGCCGAAAACACACACCCTATGCAGATCGACTATCAAAATCAGCCCAAAGGCTACTATTTTTCGCTTCTATTAATTAAGCTTTTTTACTTTTTTCAAAAAGGGAAAAAAAGAATACTAGTATATTTTTACATTTCAAACAAGTTATTTTTTAATAAATATATATTCTTCCCTTAAAATTACCTATGAAAAAAAGATAATATTGTACAAGTAATTGTGAAGGTGAAATTATAAAATATACCTGAAACTTTATATTTATAATTCTTATCTAAAATTTGCGCCATAGGATATAAAATATTATTGTTACTTTTCCATTTGGCGAGAATATTGGAAAGATTTGTAATACTGAGAATTTAGGTAGTATACAATATTATTTCCTAAATCCAACGACTTCCATTGTTTTCCTTTAAAAAGTGTCAATGTCAATTCTACTATTGAACATGAAGTTGGCCACCAAATTTTCCGACTATGGGTATAAAACTATATATCCAAGAGTTTAGTTGGTCACATATTGAGTATTGACTATTAAAATATTGGGTATATTTTCATCGAACTAAAAAGTTTCAACTTATAATAATATCCATCAAATTAATCATAATAATATAATATTAATTAATTAATTTAATTAAAAAAAGACATGAATTGTTACTTACCACCAATATTTTTCCCCTAAAACTCTCTGACATTCAAAATGCATCCAAACCACATCCTATTTTTTAAACTCAACTCACCATTAAATTATTACATATTACCCGTTTGTCTAGCATTTCACAAAACTATTTAGGGTTTGAGAAAAACGGAACAAACATGCTTTCTATTTTCTGAAATAAATTTATTCTCTTTCAATTTTCTTAAACTATCCTTCCAAAAACCAAACAAACAACAATTTTGTTATTTCTATAAAAACCTACACAACTCTAATTTGATTTGACATAAAATAACTTATCTCTTATACAACTTACCTCATATAAATTCATTATAAATATAACTTGACATAAAGTCTTTCACATCTTATACCTCAACCTAAACTCTTCCAAGAAACATACATCTGCCTTATTTTCTAAAATACACTCTAAAAAATACAAACAACATTACACAAAACGAAATTATTTCATAAACATCTGTGATATGTTACTCTTCCAAACTACTCTCTAAAATGTCAAACAACAAGCCCCTATTGTTTTGCATTCAAAAGTTTCCAACCAAAATACAGGAGGTCATATTTCAATTGTTTAGCACAAATTTAAGAGAATCTTCAAAATATTCCACCAAGTCATCTGTTATTAGGTTTTTTGCACTTTGCACCCAGAAATAGGAACTCAAAACTAAAAAATAACACTTAGAATTCTCGAATTAAGAATAACCCAACAAGTTGCACGGATTTTTTGCACTTTGCATCCCCAAAATATGAGAAATAGGCACTTTACACCCTCAAAACATAAATTAAGCACTTTGCACCCCCGAAATATGAACAATTCAGCACTTTGCACCCTATTTTATTTTTATCGAAAAATCGAGGGACAAAATGGGTAATTCATTTTTGAATCATTGACACTTTGCACCCTCAAAATACGAAAAATGGACATTTTGCACCCCTGAAATAGAATTAACACTTAACACCCTCGAATTAAGAACAACTCAGCAACTTGCACCACCGAAACACGAGAAATGGACACTCTGAACCCCCTAAAACCCAAAATTAGCACTTCAAATTAAGAAAAATTCAAAAACTAACATCTATCATTTTTTTCGACAAAGTTGACCACCGAAATCAGAAAAACCTACAGGCAAAATAGGTAATTCATTTTCTTATTTTCTTAAAATTTGCAAAATACGATTATGAATACTAATTTTGTGTTTTTCTTAATTTGAGGTGCTATGTGCTAATTTTGTGTTTAGGGGGTTCAAAGTGTCAATTTTTTGTGTTTCGGTGGTGCAAATTGATGACTTGTTCTTAATTCGAGGGTGCTAAGTGCTAATTCTATTTCGAGGGTGCAAAATGCCAATTTCTCGTGTTTTGGGGATGCAAAGTGCCAATGACCCAAAATTGAACTACCTATTTTGTCGCTAGATTTTTTGAGAAAAATAAAAAAGGGTGCAAAGTGTTGAATTGTTCATATTTTGGGGGTGTAAAATGCTGAATTTATGTTTCGAGGATGCAATTTGCCTATTTTCCATGTTTCGGAGATGCAAAGTAAATAAAACTCCATGTTGTACCCCTCATTTTTTTTAAACACACTTGACCAACCTAATCAAGTAAGTCAGGGACAAATTAGAAAACTCTTTTTCGAAATAAATAGAATAATTATCTTTCCTCCAAAACAATTATATTTGAGGATAAAATTTGATCTAGCTAATCCAAGACAATTGGATAATTGACTTGCTTTACAATTGATAATAATATTTGTTGAAGTTTACTTATTTGAGCAACATTCATAAGTCTGAATAATCGTACACATTTCATCTCAGTATTTTCTATCATAACAATTATATAATTCAACATTTCCTCCCTTTTGCCCGTTTCTTTTAGGTAGATCCATTTTTGTCCTATAATATCATTTTTTGGAGAGAAATTTTTTCTATTGATTTTGGAAAGGCAATACCTAATTTGCCCCTGACTTTATTGACTGGGTTGGTCAATTATATTGGAAAAGATGAGGGGATGCAACTGCTAAGTTATTCTTAATAAGAGGGTACTAAGTGTTATTTTTGAATCTCGAGGGTGCAAAGTGTAAAAAATAAAACAAAACCATAAGCTTCAAAATACATCCAAACAGGGCCTTGGAGGACATAAATAAAAAGTTGAAATTAGCCAGTTGACTAGTTCTGTCTTTCGTGTATCTTCCCCCCTAAAACATTTATGCTCAGGTTGGGTTTATCACTTTGCTTTCAATATTTCATTGCCGCATTCAACCGAACACTTGGCAGACCAAATTTACATGGCCACCAATCCCTCTAATGGTAAAGCTTTTACCCTATTTTTTTTTTCAACTTTTCCTCTCCACCGCATTTCTCATAATTTATCGTCCTTCTGATTGAACAGAAGATATTCTCCAACAACTCAAGCATGGAGTTGCCCACTTCGAAATTGTATCATCTCCAGTTCCTTCAGTTTCCAGTCACTGCACTCGAAACCCATCTCCTTTCGCCTCCTTAACCAATGCCACACATCGATTCTTCGCCAGGATTGGAACCTCAGAGTAAATGTTTTTTTTTTCAAATTTTGTGGTTTTAAAATTGGTAAAATGATGAGGTGAATGGGGTAACTGAAGTTTTTGTTTATCCTTTGGCCTCTCAGAAGTTCAGGTTCTGACGCGATGAAGAAAGTGGAAAGGTATTCTGTTCAGAGAGTAACCGGTGATGGACGATGCCTGTTTCGTGCCCTGGTATTTGTTTGGTTATTCAAAATATTCTGAATATTTTACTCTTGTTTATCGGCTTTTAAGTAAATTGAATTGAATCAGGTAAAAGGAATGGCACTTAACAAGGGTGTAGCAATTGGGCCGCGAGAAGAGAGGGAGAGTGCAGGTCTGTGTATCAAGCCTATTGATTAATGCAAACAATCCTTTCCTTTTTCGTTTTGCATGAATCCCTTCTTATCGAGTTGTTTATACCTTAATCGAGAAGTATTATTAGTCACATTACTTCTTGAGTCTTCTATAGTAACTGCATTTAGTACATGAGTTTGAATTTAGCAACTGTCCGTTTATATTCGATCTTACCACATTTCTGCAAGTGTGATGAGTTGCCACGGGTCTTATTATCAGCTCTTTGTTCTGTTTAATTCTGTATGATTTTTGATGAATTATTTTGAATGGAAATGAAAACTTACTACGAGTCAATGACAGATGAATTACGGATGGCTGTAAAGGAAGTAATCTGTGACAATGACAAAGAGCGGCTTAAATATGAGGAGGCGTTAATTGCAATAACTGTTGAGGAATCTTTGAGACGGTGAGGCATCAAATTTGTTAGTGATTAATAGATCTCTCCCATTGGTTTTACTTCTTTCAACATCCTTGCAAAGGGTACTCATAAACTGTTGCATTTTTAGTTATTGCCAGCGCATAGGAAGGCCTGATTTTTGGGGTGGAGAAGCAGAACTTCTGGTTAGTACAATATGTTATGCTTTCCTCAATCCCATAAAGTTGGTTACGCTTAAACTGGTTTTCATCTTCTAGCATGGCTGTGCATGACATGTTGTGAACAATTACCTTTTGGTTAATTCTTTTCGCTATGGCAAACTAACAAATTCTAACGTTTCTCTTATACATGAGGTTGATTAAAAAAGAATGTGATTTCAATCTTCTTTTCACTTTCTTAGGCTTCAAATGTAAATATGATTATATGGGCTTAATATTTATACGACCTGCATCATTCACAGTTATTTTTATTGTTCGCTTGTTTATTTTTTCTTGCCAAGTAACATGTTTCATCTGACATTAGGTGCTATCAAGGTTGTGCTCCCAACCAATAGTTGTTTACATTCCAAAACATGAGGTATTTCATTCTTTTATACAAGCTTTTTTGATTCAAAGTTATATATGAGCACTTCAAGTTGGGACCTGTGAAATTTCTGCCACTAAATCCCTCCTCTGAGTTAAGAGGGTTAATATTCTGTCGAGTGAAATGCAAAAAATATCACTCTATGCTTTGCCTAATTATCAAAAAACCTTTATTATCAATAACCCCCCTATGCTAATTTGTTATAATAAAAAAAAACATCCCAGGCCCCCAAGTCAAAATCACAAGTATACTCCCAACCAAAGGATGCAAAAAAACCCATATTCACCTAAAAAAATTTAGTAAAAACCCCCCTGTTAACTTTGGAAATTGGCAATAACCCCTCTGTTCATTTAAAAAATTGACAATAACCTCCCGAAAGAATTTTAAATAGGTTTTTTGCTAATAAAAAAAGAACACAAGGGTTTTTAGAATATAAAAATAACACAGGTGGTTTTAGATATTAGGCAAATCACATAGGTTGATTTTGGGCTTTTTGCAGTTAGCTCTATTATGTTTATGTGCGGAAAGATTTTATTCGTCTCATGCTGCTGTAAAGTAAAACTATGAATCTAATCCACAACTTTTTTGAGATTAGTAATTTAGTAATATAACCACTTTGATGCGGCAATGGTAACATGCTATTTAAACATAAATCGTTAGGCTCGGTTGATCATGTCGAGCCCTAGGTGATATGAAGTGTTGCCAATTCTCTGGTTTTTTTTATCGGTTGCGATTTCTCAAATGTTTGCTTTCCTTGAACCTTGCAGCATGGTGGATGGGGATCTGGTTTCATTCCTATACAAGAATATGGATCCGATATTCATAACGATTTAAAAAAGGGTAAGACCCGAAAAGTTGTGAGACTACTCTACACCGGTAGAAACCATTATGACCTACTTGTCTGAGTTTGAATTTGGCCTATGTTTGGATGCTGATGTTAGTATTCTGCTAATATTCTTGCAGCTTATATTTAGTTCGTTGAGTTGTAGATTGTTTTTGTGCTTGTATTCTTGCAATTGATGTACCAACTATTATTGTGTTTTTTTGGCTTATATAATTATATTAGCTAAATTACTTAAGAATGAATATAAAATACATTATATGATTACCGAAAATAAAGTCTTTTATTAGTAAGAATGAATTATTGATGTGCAATTTGGCCTATGTTTGAACAAAATTTTCAACATAATGCACATTACCGAATAATTGCCTTAATCCAAGACAAATTTGTGGTTAAATTTGAACTCAGAAAGTAAGAATGATTTTTTTTTTTATAAATAAAGTAAGAATGAATATAAAATACATTGTAATATTAATCCTTGGTCATAGACAACTCAGCACAATGTATTGATGATTAGTTTATTTTAGTTAGAATCATTGTTGATGGTTAAATAGAATTTTGGTCAAGGGGTAAAAAATCACCCTTCAAATATATTATGTGTTGATATGCGAAAAATTTAGGCAAAATAACAAATTTCAACCCAAACTTTATCTACGTTTTACATATCATCCCAAACCATATCACGATTGTAATTTTAGTCCCATAATATATTTTTTTCTAGCAAATATCGTCTCATCGTTGAATTTTAGACGATTTGTCCAATTATGTTGCCACGTTCTCAGTTTATGGGCCAAGAAGTGTCCATGTGGACACACTTAAAGCTAACAATATGGAAGATATATTTATGGGATGAAAAACACAAATCTATGGGAAGAAATTGACGGAAGTTTTATCCGCCCATTTTGTTGTCCTTCCCTATGTCTATTTTGTTGTCTTTTCCCTATTTTCTATTGAGATAAAATCATGAATCAATATTTCATATCCAATATGTTTCAATTTCAGTATATTTTTCAGTCAACTTTTCGAAATATTATACTTAACGTTTTGAAAACATTAATAAAAATTGTAAAAAACTACAATAAATGAGTTTAAAAGCAAATAAAGAGTTTCAAACTACTTCTAATTATCGTTTTTATTTATTCTAAATCAGAATTGTTTTGATGTTTTTGACAAATAAGATAATTTTTTTTTATCAATATGTCAAATCAACAAAATGTATTTTTCAACAGCCTCAATTAATGAGAATTCCAATTCATCTTAACTCAAGAACAATTGATCTCCATTTTGATAAAAAAAAATATTTAAATTCCACAATAATCTCACGTCACTGATCTCATTTGACGTTAGAAATTTAACAAATTTGCAACTAGAGTTTTTGTACTTTATAATCTAAGCAAGCATAAGAAGATAACCTATTAGAATAGTAATTTACAACTGATTATATATTTATATTAAGCTGAAGTATTATTAACTATTAGGCAGTGACATGGTGGTAACCGAGCCAGTTGCGCGCTAATAGGGCCTTACTACCGATGATTACGGCTAAGTGTGACGTTGATAAAGTTTATAGTGTAGATCTGATACTCGCGTCTGCTTTCTTCACAGGTTCTACTGTTCTAGCGTGTTTAGGCATGCTCGAGCGTGAAGATCATGGAATTTCTGGTTCATTTGTCGGTGTTGTTCTTACTATGGAGATCTCTTTGAATGAAAAGAACAATTGGCTTATTGTTCCAGCAGTAGCAGTTGTTCCTGCGGCTCAATATTTGCTTATTCCAATCATAAGGTTACTTGTTGATTGGGCTGAAAATGTACAAGCTACTGTACAAGCTAAATCTGATTCTGATCCTAATATTCCTGATTTGGATGAAGTAACACAGCGTATTGTAGAACAATGCCGTACTCTTCCTTTAGATAGGAATGTTGATGATTATGATGAGGGAAATCGTCTTATCCGATCATCTTCTGCTCCGAGTACTTCACATTCTTGGGGAATTACAAGTTCTGAAGATGCAAATATCCCTTCAGAAGATGCTTCAGCAACTGTTCCAATGCCTCAGCTGCCTGTTCTTCCTGTTTTTCATGCCCTTATCCGAGAGTTACGTTGTATCTGGATTACAAACTTCCACAACGAAGCTGGATTTCACTTCTCGTTTACAAAGGATGGCAAAGGACCACACAAAAGCCCAGATTCCTTGAAGATCACCTCCGCTGCCCCAGCCCTCTCTCGTCGATGGTCACCACCAAAGAAAGGTTTTTTGGCAATAAACTCCGATGCGGCTTTCAAAGATGGTTTGGCTGCCACAGGTTCTATTATTCGTAACAATTTTGGTTTCATCTTGTTTGCTTCATCTTGCCTCCACAACTGCCTCAATCATACTGTTGCCGAAGCATTAGCAGTCAAGGAAGCTTGCTCCTTTTTGAATTTTTTGAATATTGATAATGCTATTAAGGTTGAAGAACAATTTAAATTATTTTATTGTTAGCAATGTTGTATAATTTAAAAATGAGGTTTTGCCTTATTTATATAACCACATTCTCGAACGGATGGTGAAGATAAACTTAATATATCGACAAAGAATAATGATCTATAGAATCTTATTAGATATTCGTATGGACATATCTAAAATGTATCATTCTACATGGAGAAATATCTATAATTACCTACTAGAACTATCTACATGGAATTTTGATAATCTAGAACTATGTACAAGCAACTAGCCATATAAACCTCCATGCATAACTTAAGCTAATCTATTTGATTAAACTAATTGATCAATTACTGTTGGGACAAAGAGCTCATAGTTTGGCGATAATGCAAGAACAAACTAATGTGGCTCTAAATAAAAAGGCACATGTACCACCTGAAAACAGAAATACATATAAATCCGGAGAATCAAACTAATCATGCCTCAAATCAACAATACCAACAACTAACACCAAATCTAATCGCAGACAATTAGGGGAATACATAGGGTTATCATTACTTGAGACACAATTAGAGAGATCTAACAACACATCAAGATAATCATGCACAAAATAGGAAATAAGCACAATCAACATCAATTTAAACATAGACAATTAGAGGAATTGAGAGGATTGTTGCGATATTTCTACTATCACGCAAACACGCAAGTTTACGTATCCTTTCAAATAATAGAGTGATAAGTCGAGTGTCGAACACATAAAGACTTGATTAACTATCTACCAAATCAAACTAAAGCTACTTACTCAAATTTAGGGTTCAAATTTATTTGCATGGTTGTTTTTGCAATTTACACTAAAGAAAACTAAGTAAAAGTAACTAAGACAATGGAATGAACACTTGGATGGTATGATAATAAAAGGATCCCAGAGTTCGATTGCATTTAATCTAATCCATGATCAATTAGCCCAAATTAATTGATGACCCATGATAATAATTATTATACTAGGATTCAAAAGTATCCACATGTATCTTCCGAATTGCATATGAACCTATAAAGATAGACTAACCCAATTTATTATTAAAAGGATTAATCTAGTTGATACATTAAATTTGAACCTATTATGGTATGAAATGAGCTAGGTCAAATCACAATGTAATTTCAGTTTAGTCTTCAATTTACTTTCCCAAGCACAACAAAGACCAATAAATAATACCCAATTGGTAATCAAGCAATTACATAACAATAATCACAAAATTGGATAAACAATCACACATAAGCATGGAATCAACAATCAATTCATCGTTTAACCATGGATCAAACATAGGAATCATAAAATCCTAGGGATTAGGGATCTAGCTACTCATGATATCTATAAAATCATCCAACATACTAATAGAAATCATTTCCATGATATAATGATAAAAATGATGAAATTAAAGATAAAATAAGCTTAGTCTTTGAAGATCTTTAATAATCATTCTCCTAGCCTCCTAAAATGTTGTCCAAAAGGTAAAGATTCAATACCAAGGGCAAAGTGCGTGTCTCAAGTTTCCAAGACATACCCTAATACAAATGTTACAACTTAATCCCAAAATATCTAAAATTCCCTAAATGCAATTTCAAATGTAGATTGAGATTCAAATCCACTCTAAATTCTAATTACATCACAACTGAATCTCAATTTACATGAATAATAATACCCATATACCCTTTAAAGTGTCTTGGGCAATAAGTTTGGTCTATCGGTTGATTAGACGAGTTTGCCTTTCATTTTCGCGAATTCCGCAACTACAGGAAAATATATCTCACCACGGTGAGACCATTTTAACCGCCATCTCACGACGGTGCAACCCAGGCAGTGGCCAAATTGCTGCGATGCTTCTCCCGGTAAAGGCACAACTTGCATTTTTCCTTGCTTCCGTGCCTATATAATTGAAACAACTTGTTCTTCATCTAACAATTGCTCCCATGCTAGCTCTCAAATGCCATGTCCTTACAATTCACGTAAAACCACCATTAATCCTACCCAAAGACCACCGAAAACACTCAAAGGTTTTTATGCAACGGAACGCAAAAACACGCAAAACTCGAATCAAAACAAGTTGTTTTGGGCTTAAGAAGGCACATGATAATGATGTTTACACCGCGTTATCAGGGAGATCACCTAGATGGAGCACAAACACGAAGAATTTGGAGTTAGGACCTCATTCCCATCATCACCACATAATCACTCCCGAATGGTGATGATTAATTCACCCATTGGTGGATTCTTCAAATCAAGACCCACAATAAACTACCATATATAAATGAATCTAATAGTAATTAATCTATCACAATAGAAGCTGAAAGTAAATTTAAACCCTGGGAATTGGGGAGAAATGAAGAACTAAGCAAATCCGAGAGTAATTGTGTGAAAGCTTCGTACTAATGATGATGAAGGTACCTATACATAGTCTCCCAAACCATAGATGCAACCTAGTGATGAAAAGAACACAAAATGCCATTAATTCGCTCATTTTTTGGAGGTGCACCGCAGAAAACTTCCTTTACAGGCCTGAAATAGTTTTGTATCGCGGTGCTTTGCAGCACATTCTTGCAAATGATATATCTTTGATCCAAAACTCCGACCGCAGATCCGTAAAGTTCGTAGCGTATCTAGTTATCTCATATACAACATAATAAAAAATCAGCATCATTGGACCATCCATGAAGGATTTATGCTTGCTTGAGTGAGTAGCCATCTACTTCCTTGTACAATCTATCTTCGGGTGATCTTTCCTATGAAACTTTTTTCGTGCCAAGTCACGACTTGCATCTATGGCCTCCAAGCCTTGATTTGATGGAATTGCATTGAATCGTGTCCTCTCGAACTCCCTTTAGCTTGACAAATTCCTCAAATTTGAAACGAACCAAAAACACTGCAAAAAAATGACGAAGAACACAACAAAACACTCAAAAGCAAAAAAAGAAAAAAGGCCAAAAGACAAAAACAAGCAAAACACACAAAACTCGGAAAAAAAAAACTCTAGTTTTAGACATACATAAGAAGGCGCGAACAACGCGGTGTTCAGCGGCGTTATCATCAATTCCAATTTTTTGATAAAATTTTCACAAATAAACAAATCATAATAATTGAAGAATTAGGGTTTCAGAGGAAGAATTGAGGAAGGGGAGATGCATGATGAATTTGTAATGTTAGGGGATGTTTGGCATTTGAATACAGGAGTTTTTTTTTGTTTTTGTTTTCTTTCTATTTTCATTGAAATTGATCGAAATCCCCCTATTGACAGGCATGTGGCTCGCATGTCTTATTCATGTCAATTTTAAAATTCGATTGCGCACAATGTGGACTCAAATATCCAAGGAATTTGAAGATCTTGAGTAATTTTTCTAGCCCGAAATATTATTGGGTAGAACTTAGAAGTACCAACGAACGTAATTTATAATACTAATTTCGCAATAATCCCAGTCTCTGTCTCTACCAGTATGTTCCAAATAGTCCAGATAATAAATACTAAATACTATTTACATTATTAGATGGTATAGCTATAAAATATTCATTAGACTGGACTGATCATTGACCATTAAATTCATAATAGGATGATTAGGGTTCTAATATATTATTTATATTAAAAAATAATTAATTAAACTTTTAATATCAGCTATTCATAGTTAACATAGTAGAGTACTTAACTCTTATTAATCTAAATTGCAATACCTAACGTTTTGAAAACATGAATAATATGTCTATTTACACCTGAGGAGCAACTGGATCCATTTGTGAAGTACAAAAACTTGGAACGCATGATTTTATCTTTTGATGCGTTCCAAGTTTTAGAATCAATACCTAACGTTTTGAAAACATTAATAAAAATTGCAAAAAACTACAATAAATGAGTTTAAAAGCAAATAAAAAGTTTCAAACTACTTCTAATTATCGTTTTTATTGATTCTAAATCAGAATTGTTTTGATGTTCTTGACAAATAAGATAATTTTTTTTTATCAATATGTCAAATCAACAAACTGTATTTTTCAACAGCCTCAATTAACGAGAATTCCAATTCATCTTAACTCAAGAACAATTGATCTCCATTTTGATAAAAAAATTATTTAAATTCCACATTAATCTCACGTCACTGATCTCATTTGATGTTAGAAATTTAACAAATTTGCAACTAGAGTTGTTGTACTTTATAATCTAAGCAAGCATAAGAACATAACCTATTAGAATAGTAATTTACAACCGATTATATAGTTATATTAAGCTGAAGTAATATTATTAACTATTAGGCAGTGACATGGTGGTAACCGAGCCAATTGCTAATAGGTTGAAAATAATACTATTAAGAATATTATAAATTATTTGAAAAAGATGATCAAAACGTAGGGTTTTAAATTAGAGTGTTGGAAGAATATCGAAGAGGGTTTTAACCGGACAAATGGTTACACAACCGGACAAATCGTCTAAAATTCAATGATGGGACGACATTTGCTAAAAAAAATATATTTAAATTATTACATATGGCCCGTTTGTCTAGCATTTCACAAAACTATTTAGTGTTTGAGAAAAACGCAACAAACATGTTTTCTATTTTTTGAAATAATTTTTTTTTAATTTTCTTAAACTATTCTTCCAAAAACCAAACAAATAATAATTTTGTCATTTCTATAAAAAAAACCTACACAAATCTAATTTGATGACATAAAGTAATATATCTCTTACACAACTTACCTCATATAACATAACTTTCATATCTTATACATCAACCTAAACTCTTCCAGGAAAACATACATCTGCCTTATTTCCTAAAATACATTCTAAAAAATATAAATAACATTACACAAAACAAGATTATTTCATATACCTCTGCTACTCTTCCAAATTACTCTCTAGAATGTCAAACAAACAAGCCCCAATTATTTTGCATTCAAAAGTTTTCAACCAAAACATGAAGTCATATTTCAATTGTTTCGCACAAATTTAAAATAATCTACAAAATATTCCACCAAGGTATTTGTTATTAGATATTTTGGCACTTTGCACTCCGAAATAGAGAAAATGAGTGCTTTGCACCTTCGAAACTAAAAAATAACACTTAGAACTCTTGAATTAAGAATAACCCAACATTTTTTTATGCACAATTGATCAACCTAGTGAATAAAGTCAGGAACAAATTAGGACACTCTTTTCTTCTAAATCAACAGAAGGAAAATGATTATCTCACAGCCCATATAATCACAACCCTTTGTACAGCCCTTATTTAATGCTTTCACACTTAATTGTATTACCTGCTACTTGTTTAACAGGTTTCTTCTTGAAATAATTTTTTTAATCAATTAACAACTCAATCAACTTTAAAAAATTACAAAAGAGACCAAAAATTTCCGATATTAATCATATAAAAATTAATTCAATACTTTCCAAATGATAATTGAACATTTACCAATATTTGAATATAAATATCTCAACTTTCAAAAATTACAAAAGAACACCTAAATTATACTATATTACTTATATAAAAAATAATTCATTACTTTTCAAATGTTAATTTATTATTTATCAATATATGAATATAAAATATCTCGAAAATTACAATCAAAATATAAACTCATAATTTAAAAGTATTTGCAATGCCTAGAAATTAGGATTTATGACATAATATTTAATTTTGGGTTTGATTTAAGGTTTAGGGTTTTAGGGTTTAGGCTTTAGAGTTTTAGGGTTTAGGGTTTATTTTATAAATAGGATTTATTTTTATTTGATGATTAATTATGAGTTTTAGGGTTCAGGGGTTTAGGGTTTAGGGTTTTAGGGTTTAGATTTAGGGTTTAGGGTTTAGAGTTTTAGGGTTTAGGGTTTATTTTATAAATAGGATTTATTTTTATTTGATGATTAATTATGAATTTTTTTTGTAATTTATATTTTATAATTAATTTTTTTTTCATAGATATCAAATTAAACGACAAAAGAAAATGAAAACTTAGGCCCATAACGGGCTGTATAAATGTATAGCCTGTTGTGGGCTGTGAGACTAGCATTACTCATCAACAGAATAATTATTTTCCTCCAAAACAATTATATTTGAGGACAAAATTTGATCTAGCTGGATCTATACGTGTCATCCAAGACAATTTGATAATTGAGTTGCTTTACAATTGATAATTATAATTGTTGAGGTGTACGTATTTAAGCAACATTCAATTAGAGTTATGTTTGAATAATCGAACACGTATTCTCTATCATAGCAATTATATAATTCAGAATTTCCTCCCTTTTTCCCGTTTCTTTTATGTAGAAACCATTTTTGTCCAAAAATATCATTTTTTGGAGAGAAAATAATTTTTCTATTGATTTTAGAAAAAATACCTAATTTGCCCCTGACTTTGTGGACTAGGTATATGTTGGAAAAGATGAGGAGATGCAACTTGCTAAGTTATTTTAATTAGAGGGTGATAAATGTTATTTTTGAGTCTCGAGGGTGCAAAGTACAAAAAATAAAACAAAACCATAAGCGCCAAAATACATCTCTCCCAAACAGGGCCTTGGAGGACATTAATAGAAAGTTGAAATTAGCCGGTTGACCAGTTCTATCTTTCGTGTGTCTTCCCCCCTAAACCATTTATGCTCGGGTTAGGTTTATCACTCTGTTCTCATTATTTCATTGCCGCATTCAACCGAACACTTGGCGGACCAAATTTACATGGCCACCAATCCCTCTAAGGGTAAAGCTTTTCCCCTGTTTTTTTTTCAACTTCTCCTCTTCACCATTCGCATTTCTCATAATTGATCGTCCTTCTGATTGAACATAAGATATTCTCCAACAACTCAAGCATGGGGTTGCCCACTTCGAAATTGTATCATCTCCAGTTCCTTCAGTTTCCAGTCACTGCACTCGAAATCCATCTTCTTTCGCCTCCTTAACCAATGCCACACATCGATTCTTCGCCCGGATTGGAACCTCGGCGTAAATGTTTTTTTTTTCAAATTTTGTTTCATCTGACATTAGGTGCTATCGAGGTTGTGCTCCCAACCAATAGCTGTATACATTCAAGAACATGAGGTATTTTATTCTTGTATACAATCTATTTTGATTGAAAGTCATATATGAGCATTTCTCAAATGTTTGCTTTCCTTGAACTTGCAGTATGATGGATGGGGATCTGGTTTCATTCTTATACAAGAATATTAGACTACTCCCTCCGTTTCATAATATCTGTCGCTTTGGAAAGATTTTCTTGTGCCATATTATCTGTCACTTTATATTTTCAATAAAGCATTAATTGCTCTTTTTCCATTTTTGCCCTTTATGCTCATAAATTTTCTCAAACATTAGCGGAGGATAATTAATTAAAAGGGTATTTTAGTCTTTTTCAATTTTTTTTCAATAGAATTCAGCTATATTCAATGATTTTCTTAATTTGTGTGCATACATGTGAAAAGACAGATATTTTGAAACGGAGGGAGTATTAGTCATTGACTCATTGAGTTGAAAAGAAGACTATTAGTCATTATGACCTACTTGTCTGAGTATGAATTTGGCCTGATGTTAGTATTCTGCTAAAATTGTGCAGCTTATATTAGACTATTAGTCATTGACTCATTGAGTTGTAATGAGTTTTTGTGCCTGTATTCTTGCAATTGATGCACCAGCTATTATTGTGCTTTTTTCGTTCTTGTTTATATTTTATCCTAGGTCTAATTCTAGTATTTTAGTAATAATAAATAAACTAAATATTTGATCTTGTATCAAATGATAGAATATTAGATTTTCTTTTATTTTTTAATTCTTGTTCCGATTAAAATTTACGTGCGTATCAAAATAGTCTTATATTATCACATAATTCTGAGTTTTTGTAATTGTATTATAGCTCATTTTCTTTTTAAATTAGTTCGGTAAGAGAACTTACTATATGTCCGTCTGGCTATGGTAAACTTTGACCCCATTACAAACTAAGTTTATGATGATGATGGGAGCTGGTTTGTATTTTTTTTTTCTTGGTTTTCCAAGGGTTTTTATCATTTACATTAAGTGGGAACCAAGAAAAAAAAAAGTGAAAACCTCTCACAACAGGGATTTAAACATGAGTTCGCTATTTTGTAATGACTAGACCCTTCCACTATATCAATCACCTATTGGTGGGAGCATCTTTCGTTTTTATAGAACATAAAATATTGAAAAATTGATAGTTCTAAAAAAAAATGATGGTGATTTTTCAATTGTGAGTGATTACTTAACAATATAAGTTCCTTCTTTACAATTTGTACGATGTTTTTTTATGTAATAATTAAATCATTTCGCCAATGAGATAAGAAAAATGTACAAAAAAGTTATAAGAGGTGATCCCGAAGAAAAGAAAATTGAATAGAAAGTAGAAACTAAAGGATCCAAAAACTGCGAATTCATTGTCCAAGCTGCGAAGCTGGTATCACGAGGAGAGAATCGAAACTTCCACTTCGATCAAAATTAGTTCAAAATCGTTTAATCTCTTCATAAAGGCCGGCCGAACAATCTAATTTGGATCAACCATATGATTATTATATGGTGATAGCTCGAAGATAATCATTTCCAAAGCACACATCATCGATTTTCAAGTGATTCATGATAGAGCAATCAACTTTAATATATAGGACTTCAATTGCAAGAAAGCAAGAACAAGGTTGCCTAGTAGACTACTTGCTAAGGATTTGCTCCTTTAAAGCTTCTGATGTAGTTAGGGAATGTAATAAAGCGGCTCATTAGCTAAGCTCGCATCTTCTAACTTTTCTTTAACGTTGGTTATTCCTAGCTAGTAGCTCGGTTCTTGACATTGTAATAACTGATTTTCTTTGAAGTATTGATACAACTGATTGGTTTTCTGAAGAAGAAAATAAGAACAAAGTTGTCTAGTAGATGGCCATTTGAGTTAAACAAAAAACACCAAAAAAAAAAAAAAGATGGCCATTTGAGTTGCGAATGCATAGCAATGAAGGTGCATCCAAATTATGTTCGTAGAATATTGACCTAAGTGATCAAATTTACATAAAGATGCGATAGAAGAAAAAAAAGTGCGTCTTTTTTTTTTCTTTTTTTTTTTAATGAACTAGTGCATTGTTGACTCTTGCAAATCAAGAAGAGGAGCAACTAATTGTAAAAACATGGCACAATTAATGAAACTAGAAAAGTGCACGTCTAATTTTAATTTCATGTGTATTTTTCGTAAATTAGAGTAAAATTAGCTATTTTAATGACACATGATATCATTTATTTATGACTGGTCAATGTATTTTTTTTAAGAATTTTTTTTTTATTAATTATTATTGGTTTATAAAAAAATGATGGCTTTGAATAGATGTAATAAAATATAAAATAAAGAATGATTTAGCCATTACATCTTATAAAATTCTAAAATAAGATCATAAGAACATTATTTAGTTCATTCCATCATAGTATTTTTCATGTCAAGTTATCCGTTATTCACCAATGACATATGTTCCATCCGTATTTTCATAAATTTCACCCGAACTTTCATCGATTTCATGAACATTTTTTCTTACTGGTTTCATCAGTTTTTTAACCAACTTCACCAGTGTTTACCAATTTCACCCGAAGTTTCATCGATTCATATGTTTTCACTGTTTAATTTTTTTTTATCGATTATACACTACAAGAAAATAGCAAAATTTCGACCGAAAAAAATCCGTTGAAATATTGCTTATATTTTCGACGGAACAAATTTCTGTCAAAATATTTCGACAGAAAAAATATCCGTCGAAATTAGTTTTGACAGATTTAATTTCGGTCGAAATAATATGACGAAAATACATTTATTAAAAAAAAGAAAAAAAAATTCAACGGATTTCAAATTCCGTCGAAATCTAATAATTTTGTAAAAAAATTAATTAAAAAGGAAAATATTAAATAAATTTCAACGGAAACCAATTTCCGTCGAAATATTTATAATTTCGACGGATTCGTTTCCGTTGAAATTGGATAATTTCGCGAAAAAAATTAATTGAAAAAGAAAATATTAAATAAATTTCGACGGAAAACAATTTCCGTCGAAATATTTATAATTTCGACGGATTCGTTTCCGTCGAAATTGGATAATTCGCAAAAAAATAAAAAAAAAGGAAAAATAAATAAATTTCAACGGAAACCCAAATCTGTAGAAATTTAGACAATTTTGACGGAAAAAATCCGTTGAAATGTCTTAAATTTCTACAGGAATCAAGTTTCCGTCTAAATTTGAAATGACCTAAATTTCTACAGGAAACAAATATTATATAATATTTTTCATTGTTTTCTTCTTTTTCGTAGATCTTTTTGCCAATTTAAACCATTTTCTTTTGATTCCACCTCGTTTTTGTCGGTTACAGTTTAACTCATTTTCACCTATTTTACTGATTTCACATGAAATTCACCTAAATTTTTCATTGATTAAACATGTTTTCTCTGGCTTCAAAATTTTTTTAACTGATTTATCCGTTTCTTCACAAATTTCGTCCAAACTTTCATTGATTCATATCTTATCACTATTTAAGCTTTTTTTTACCGGTTTATATTGTTTAAGCAATTTATCCCTTTTTTTTATCGGTTATAATATTTTTCATTGTTTTCTCAATTTCGGTATATTTTTTTTGTTTTATTTATTCAGTTTAAACCATATTTCTACCGATTTCACCGATTAAATTCCTTTTTTAACTGATTTCACTCGTTTTTACCATGTTAATCTGTTTTTACATTTTTTCATGTTTTTAAACTAATTCCTCATGTTATTCACTTGAATTTTTCATTGATTAAATATGTTCTTACCAACTTTACGTTTTTGACCATTTTACCCATTTTTCACCGGCTTTACCCAATTTTACTAGATTTCATTGGTTTCATCATTTTTCTTAGAAATTTCATTCAAATTACTTTTCATCGAATTTCACATATTTTAACCCGTTTATTTTAACCGATTTTACCCGTTTTTATCCATTTTTCACAAATTTTACCCCATTTTTTTTTATCGATTTCAAATGTATTTAAGATTTCACATGCATTTTTTTCACCGGTTTAAAGTGCACATACGTTGTACGTGTCTATTTAATTTTAGTGGTATTGTGTTGTAAATCAGAGTAAAATTAACTCCATTATGTGGATTTTTTGCACTTTGCACCCTAAAAACATGGGAAATTGGCACTTTGCACCCCCCAAAACTTAGATTTAGCACTTTACACCCTCGAAATATGAAAAATGCTGCACTTTGCACCCTCGTTTATTTTCAAACAAAAATTCAAGGGCAAAATAGGTAATTCAGTAGTATTGGCACTTTGCACCCTAGAAACTTGAGAATTTCGTACTTTATACCCCCACAATAAAATTAACACTTAATACCCTCTAATTAAGAACAAATCAGCAAATTCCACCCCGAAAACACAATAAATTGGTACTTTGCACCCCAAAATACAAAATTAACACTTAACACCCTCAAATTTAAAAAACCCAAACCCCTCCTTTTTTTGTCAAAGTTGACTATCGGAATGAAAAAAATCTAAGGCAAAATAGGTAATTCAATTTTTTTTTTATAAATTTGCAAAATACAATTATAAATTCTCGAATACTCATTTCTCTCTTCATCTTTCTTTTCAACAATATAACCATAAATAATTAAATAAAGTACCCTCGAAGACCCATTAATTGTCTACTTCAACATATCAAAGACCCAAAAATAATTATCTATTTTGCCTTAAAAAAATCACCTTAATGGTCAACTTTGTCGGAAAAAATGAGGAGTTTGAGTTTTTTTTTAGTTTGAGGGTATTAATAGTTAATTTTGTATTTTGGGGTGCAAAGTGTTCATTTATTGTGTTTCGGGGGTGCAAGTTGTTAATTTGTTCTTAATTAGGGAGTGTTAAGTGCTAATTTTATGTTGGAGGGGCAAAGTGCCAAAGATTTACAATAGAATTACCTATTTTGCCTTTGAGTTTTTGCTTGAAAATAAAAGAGGGTGCAAAGTGCTGTATTTTTCATGTTTTGGGGGTGCAAAGTGCCTATTTCCTATGTTTCGGGGGTGCAAAGTGCAAAAAACCCCCATTATGTCATAAAATATCACATTAATGAATGTTATTCAATTTATTAACTTCATCATGGGTATTTTCATCGATTTCTTTAGTTTTTTCGGTTTGAACTATTTTTCTAATGATTTGACTTTATTTTTGTTGGTAGAACTTTTTTCATTTTATTGATTTCACTCATTTTTATCATTTTAATCAATTTTCACATGCTTTCACCGACTTTAGCCTTTTTTCAATGTTTTAATCCGGTTTTTACATATTTCATCATTTTTTATGTAATTTCATCGATTCAAAGATGTCATCCATTTTTTTCGCGAATTTGACTTGAATTTTCATTGATTTTCACCTGTATTTACCTAATTTTCAACTCAAATAAGTATACATCTTCACTTACTTTTAAGTATATCTCAAATTATTTCATTTACTCTATCATTTGGGTTTAATGCTTGTGCTTGTCTCGTGATGATACTCCGTTATTTGTCCGTCAAATGCCATAGAGTTGGTGATGAATGATGCTATTAATTGTAACTTGAGTGACTATATATTTTATTCCTGAAAGTTGAGTGACCATTGTGTGTTTAGAGTTAAACTTAAGGTGAGTTTGGCCCAGTGATTGGAGCTCTTAATAATACTTTTACATCTCTATTGTGATTTTTGAAGTGTTTGGCCCTGATTATAAAAGTTACTTATGTTCAATCGTGATTTTCATGGTGTTTGGCCCCCAAGATCATAATCACTTTTGAGATCTTGAGAAGCAAAAAATCAACTTATTTTAGAAGCAACTAAAGTGTTACTTTTACAAAAGCTATTATACAGAAGCAATTATTCTATAATTAATTTTTATCATAATCAATTATTACCATAATCAATTTTAGTAAAATCAATTCTCCTATAATTGATTTTCGAATCGCTAGGCCAAACTCACCCTTAGGTGACTAAATATGCATTTCTTCTCTCTAATTTGATATGCTTTTGTTTTTCTTCCATATTCATGGTGCTTGGTTAGGAGGGAAAGAAGTTACAAATTTTCTTAAAATATTTTCCTACCAAATTTTTGATGAGAAAATTTAAAAATTCATGTCTAATTATATTTTATTAATATACTTAACTAGGGCTGTCAATGGGTCGGATTCTGGTCGAATTAGGCTCGTCCAGATCCGGCTCCATTTATATCGGATCGAATCCTGTCGGATTCGGATCTTGCTCGGATTGTGCTCGGATCTAGATTTTTTGAAACCAACGGATCTTGGTCGGATTTGGTCGGATATCGGATATTTTTCGGATCCAATAAATTGTGATTAAAAAGTTAAATTAATATTTTTTTCCTAAAATAAGTTTATTATCTTTTCAATTTTATTTAATTTTAGCTCACATTTTCAAAGTTTCTTTACTATATTCATATTTGTAGAATGAATATATTGGTTTAAATAAATTTATAAACGAATTATAAATTACTATCTTCTTAAATTGACGTTGAAATATTATTAATTATACTTATTTTTATAAATCATTTTGTATATATATCTTTCTTTTTATTTGTTGTCGGATACGGATCTTCAACGGATCGGATCGACCTAAATCCATATTCGCTCCAAGAGTTTCGGATTTCGGATCTTTATAATCGGGTCAGGTCCATCGAATCTCTAATCGGACAATTATCCTAATAAATCGGATCGAATTCGGACGGATTCGGATTGAAATCCACCCCATTGACAGCCCTATACTTAACAACTTAAATAAGGGCATTTTTGTCTTCACAAAAAAAGAAAAAAACTTAAATTATTCACACTTTTAGTATTAGTATAGATATAGATATAGATATAGATATAGATATAGATATATATAGATTGAGTGATTTATGTTCCGAATTAGTTAAAAACTTAAAATTATTGTTGATTGGTTTTGAATTTTCTACAAAATGCACATTACCGAATAATTGACTTATTCCAATACAAATTTGTGGTTAAATTTGAACTTAAAAAGTAAGCATGAATATTTTTTATAAATAAAGAAAGAATGAATATAAAATACATCACATGATTACTCCTTCATCATAGACATTATATCAGCACAATTTATTGATGAAGCTTTATTTTAGTTAAAATTATGGTTAATTGGCTTTAAATTTTCTACAAACTGCATATTATAGAATAATTGCCTTGACAATATGTGGTTAGATTTGATTTTATAAAGTAAGAATGAATATAAGATACACTATATTTTTTTTGGTGCGAAAAAGTTTGGGTGGGTTCGGTTCCGGTCGTCACCACGGGCTAGGACATGCCTCAGGGACCAAATGTCGCTTACAGAGATTCTTACAGATCGCCCACCAAACAATTGTAGTCAAAATAGTACCAATATTACCATAACTCTCGTGTTGAACCATTATTAAAAGTGTCACATAAATACGAAGGATATGTATATATATGCAACCAATTTATTTCCATTTATTTGGCCTTTCTCAAGATCTCATTGCTTTTATGAAAATATAAGGTATTTGAGGAAATATATGATTCTGAATTTAAAGCATTAAATGTTAAAACTTCATTGTAGTCTCTTGAAGTTGTATACTACAATTCTTCAAATTTTGGTGAACCAATAGGAAATCTCCAAAGATGCTTGACTGTTTTCTTATTTGCAATCGAATCACCACCAACCCGATGCAGGTAAACTTTCTCCAGCTGTTTTGCATTCTTCAATAAAAACTTCGCCAAACAAAGGTCCGGTGTCCTTTTAGAAGAATAAGAAAAAGTTATTTTCTTGATGTGAAATTGAAGACACAATGGCACAAGTACAACCTCGTCATATTCAATATCATCTTCATCACCCTGGAAAACAAGTAGCAAAATGTCCCAAATTAGAAGTTTAAAAATGGAAAAAATAGAGATAAAAAAAAGGTAGTAAGTAGAATACACGTTTACCAATTTTATGGTTAGACGTTTAAGAATTGGCGCTGCATGAATAAGCTCTAACAGTACTGAAACATGAACCTGATTGGACATTTGGACCTGTTCCAGCTTGTAAAATTTGGGAAGAGAGGTCACATAGAATAGAAAAAAGAAGCCAATTAAAAAGTTTGAAGTCATGTAGATATGTGATGTCTAGTTCAAATCTAATAAAAAGAAAGTTAATACTCACATCAGCCTAACCTTTCAATATCCTCAATTTCATTAAATCTGGGAATCCTTGCAGTAGCATTCGAATTCGTAATCCAGTTTCCTCATCAGTCAAAAAACCATCCATATTATCATTATACGACATTTCTGCGTCAATGATTTTTGACCCAGTCCAAACAAATATTTCCGGTAAACCACCAGAAGAACTGAACTTCGCAATCTTGTCTCCATGAATCTTGATTGAATAATCACCAAATTCACTAAAGAACGGGGTCACAAAACTCTTGAGGTAGTATACTCGAGTAGGAATTGGGAAGATGTTCATCTAGGAAACTCTTACAATTCTAATAAACTTATTGAAGAAGCTGAACCTTTAGGAAATCTTAAATATGTTGACTGTTTTATTACTTGCCAATGATGAATCACCATACCAATCCACAATGGCATATCTAGAACTTTATTTCGGTGGGGTTATTATATAAAGAAAAATATACCCATTTATTTTAAGTACAACTATAAATTTAATAAAAATAATCTAAATTTAATAGTACGAAGACTATATATATATATATATATATATATATATATATATATGTATATATATGTGTGTGTGTGTGAGTAATAATTTAAATTTTTATTGACTTGGAACTGAAATTTTTCCAAGTCGTGTAAAGAGAAACATAATGTCCCAATCTAGTTAAAATCTATTTAAAAACAAAGTGAATAATTACTCACATCAGCCACAAGACTTCATATCTTTAAATTTATTAAACCTAGGAAAGGGGTCGGCCCTATTACTAGCTAACTTGGGCTCTCTCCTAGGGCCCCAACCATAGAGATCCTCAATATATATATATATGTATGGAAATTAGTTTTTCAATTTTGATAATGATATATATTTTTCTTCATACATAAATTATTTATAAGAGAATTAAAGATATATGTTATACAAATCGAATAAAGTTGTAAAAATTGTAGGAACCAAAATTATTTTATTGTTAGCAATGTTGTATAATTTAAAAATGAGGTTTTGCCTTATTTATATAACCACATTCTCGAACGGATGGTGAAGATAAACTTAATATATTGACAAAGATTAATGATCTATAGAATCTTATTAGATATTCGTATGGACATATCTAAAATGTATCATTTTACATGGAGAAATATCTATAATTACCTACTAGAACTATCTACATGGAATTTTGATAATCTAGAACTATGTACAAGCAACTAGCCATATAAACCTCCATGCATAACTTAAGCTAATCTATTTGATTAAACTAATTGATCAATTACTGTTGGGACAAAGAGCTCATAGTTTGGCGATAATGCAAGAACAAACTAATGTGGCTCTAAATAAAAAGGCACATGTACCACCTGTAAACAGAAATACATATAAATCCGGAGAATCAAACTAATCATGCCTCAAATCAACAATACCAACAACTAACACCAAATCTAATCGTAGACAATTAGGGGAATACATAGGGTTATCATTACTTGAGACACAATTAGAGAGATTTAACAACAAATCAAGATAATCATGCACAAAATAGGAAATAAGCACAATCAACATCAATTTAAACATAGACAATTAGAGGAATAGAGAGGATTGTTGCGATATTTCTACTATCACGCAAACACGCAAGTTTACGTATCCTTTCAAATAATAGAGTGATAAGTCGAGTGTCGAACACATAAAGACTTGATTAACTATCTACCAAATCAAACTAAAGCTACTTACTCAAATTTAGGGTTCAAATTTATTTGCATGGTTGTTTTTGCAATTTACACTAAAGAAAACTAAGTAAAAGTAACTAAGACAATGGAATGAACACTTGGATGGTATGATAATAAAAGGATCCCAGAGTTTGATTGCATTTAATCTAATCCATGACCAATTAGCCCAAATTAATTGATGACCCATGATAATAATTATTATAATAGGATTCAAAAGTATCCACATGTATCTTCCGAATTGCATATGAACCTATAAAGATAGACTAACCCAATTTATTATTAAAATGATTAATCTAGTTGATACATTAAATTTGAACCTATTATGATATGAAATGAGCTAGGTCAAATCACAACGTAATTTCAGTTTAGTCTTCAATTTACTTTTCCAAGCACAACAAAGACCATGGAATCAACAATCAATTCATCGTTTAACCATGGATCAAACATAGGATTCATAAAATCCTAGGGATTAGGGATCTAGCTACTCATGATATCTATAAAATCATCCAACATACTAATAGAAATCATTTCCATGATATAATGATAAAAATGATGAACTTAAAGATAAAATAAGCTTAGTCTTTGAAGATCTTTAATAATCATTCTCCTAGCCTCCTAAAATGTTGTCCAAAAGGTAAAGATTCAATATCAAGGGCAAAGTGCGTGTCTCAAGTTTCCAAGACATACCCTAATACAAATGTTACAACTTAATCCCAAAATATCTAAAATTCCCTAAATGCAAATTCAAATGTAGATTGAAATTCAAATCCACTCTAAATTCTAATTACATCACAACTGAATCTCAATTTACATGAATAATAATACCCATATACCCTTTAAAGTGTCTTGGGCAATAAATTTGGTCTATGGGCTGATTAGACGAGTTTGCCTTTCATTTTCACGAATTCCGCAACTACAGGAAAATATATCTCACCACGGCGAGACCATTTTAACCGCCATCTCACGACAGTCCAACACAGGTAGTGGCCAAATTGCTGCGGTGCTTCTCCCGGTAAAGGCACAACTTGTGTTTTTTCTTGCTTCCATGCCTATATAATTGAAACAACTTGTTCTTCATCTAACAATTGCTCCCATGCTAGCTCTCAAATGCCATGTCCTTACAATCCATGTAAAACCACCATTAATCCTACCCAAAGACCACCGAAAACACACAAAGGTTTTTACGCAACGGAACGCAAAAACACGCAAAACTCGAATAAGAAACAAGTTGTTTTGGGCTTAAGAAGGCACGTGATAATGATGTTTACACCGCGTTATCAGGGAGATCACCTAGATGGAGCACAATTATCTTGGTGCACAATTATGTACGTATTTATACATGATATTGACGTAGCAATACAATGGCCAGATGATATGATTTGTATATTATCAGTTGCCCTCAAATCCTTAATCCTTTGATTGCAGTGTTGGACTAATGATGATGCAGAGTTGGAGATGGATATGGTCGAATCAGTGTTGAAATCACCGAGGTCTCTTCGTGCACGATTGACACCAAAAAGGTAAATGCATGAATGTGACTGTGTTATAAACTATTGAGACTAATTGTCCCACATTGGTTGAAAACAATAGTTAAGTCCACCTTATAAGGCATTGGACAATCATCACCTTATAAGCTAGCTTTTGAGGTTGAGTTAGGCCCAAGCCAAGTAAGTGGACTTAGCCCAATCCATGTGGTGAATTCTAATATGGTATCAGAGCCCCAGGTTGAAGTGGGCCACCTCCTTCCGTGGTGGGCTCTTCCTTGCGCGCATGATGAGATTTATTCTTCACCCACACGGTCTGAAAATCCGCGTGTTGGACTCTTACCCACATGTTTATAATTCGCAAATATAGGGCTTTAATATGTCACGTGTTGGGCTTGTTTCACCCACACATTCAGCCCGCCCACACGTGAAGGGGGAGTATTGAGACTAATTGTCCCACATTGGTTGAAAACAATAGTTAAGTCCACCTTATAAGGCATTGGACAATCCTCACCTTATAAGCTAGCTTTTGAGGTTGAGTTAGGCCCAATATACAAACTATAATGTCTAATATGTCCCCCGCAAGCTGGACATTAAGCATCCTTAATGGACAGCTTGGAAATTGAACAAAATCTGAATGGCAACAAAAGAATCCGATTTTCGGATTTTGCAAAAAATGCCTAAAATGGATGATGATGTTGAATTAAGCTTTGAATTTTCTTGAGAAAGCTGTTGAATTATTTCTTGAGATTTTGAGGAAGCAAAAATTTGCTCATATATATCACTGTCCAGAGCAATCTTGATAATATTGAAGTCCATTTAATTCAGAGATGAATAAGATGAATCTGATATGCATAAGTTCACGATCAACTTGAAGACACTTGAATACAGAATCTGAATTCTGAGAATTTTGCAGCGGATACCATATACTTAGTGTAGGATCAGTTGTAATTAGCTTATTTTTCCACTTTTCTCATTAATAAATAATTCAATTTTCTGTTGATTAGTTTCTCTCCTTAACTAAATTCTCCGATCACTTTCCGGCGAATATCAATCGGAGATGGAGGATTTCACCTCCTAACATGGTATCAGCAGTTTTCATGGCTTCCGCATAAACGTTCAAGATTCAATATTTCTTCTTCCAAAATCATCAATCAACACAGCAGCAACATATTCATCATTCCCAGTTCATCTTCATCCATCGGAAATTGATCTTCTTTCCCAGTATCACAACTCTCTCTATATCTTTAAATCTTCATATTTCCAGTTTCATTTCCAATTCTTGATCAATCACTTGCGCAAAATCAAATCCTTCCTTGTTATCCCAATTCAAGATTCTGGTAACTTTTCTTCCATACTCATTCCTATATATCAATCTCCTGATTTTGTTCTTCATCTATTTCACACAATTCTACAATCACGAAATTCACAATCTTCCTGCATTTACATCATCATTTACATTCAACTTCATCTCTTATATCACCAAATCAAGTCTTCATCTTCTTCATCAATTCAGTCCGCTGCAATTGTGATCTGATTTTATTTTTCTTTCTTTCAATTCATGGTCAATTAGTTTTTGATGCGTAATCTCCACTCTAAATTCATAATCCAAAATTACACATTCAACATTCAAAGATCAATTCATTATCAGTTCAAGATTCCTTTATTTCCAATTCAAGAAACAATTTAGAATCCATCTTCACCCGTTGCAAATTATTCCTTCTGATCAAAAGAAGTGTTTTCCAATCAATTCCTTCTTGATTTTTATTCAAGAAGCACTATGTCTACAAAGTGTTTGATTTTTTTGTCTCAAGAGAATAATTTTCTCTCTTTTCCTCTATCGATTTATTTTTCAAGTTCTTCCACACTCATTCATGGTGATTAAACACCAGTTTCAGTAGAATTCAGTTCTCTCAATAAATCTTTTACTTTCTTCTTTAATCTTCATCTCTCAGCATTCAATCAATCTTCTTGTTGCAAGTTCTGTTTTTCCCCCTATCTTTTTCTGTTATATTCAATCAGTTATAATAAATCAATCTCTGGCAATCATGGCAGACTTGCACTTCTCTCGATTCACGTATTCATCAAGGAAATTTTCGATCACAATTATGTCTTTGTGATCTGCTTTATTCATAATTTTTCTTTGTTCAGTTTCTGTTTTTCTGTCAATCTCTTCGATAATCTTCTCCGGCATGATCACTTATCAAATCAACATCATTCTTATGAAAGTTTCTCTATTAATGTCCAAATAATATGGTATCAGAGCCCCAGGTTGAAGTGGGCCACCTCCTTCCGTGATGGGCTCTTCCTTGCGCGCATGATGGGATTTATTCTTCACCCACACGGTCTGAAAAATTCGCGTGTTGGGATCCACACGGTCTGGTCAAATCCGCGTGTTGGACTCTTACCCACATGTTAATAATTCGCAAATATTGGGCTTTAATATGTCACGTGTTGGGCTTGTTTCACCCACACATTCAGCCCGCCCACACGTGAAGGAGGAGTATTGAGACTAATTGTCCCACATTGGTTGAAAATAATAGTTAAGTCCACCTTATAAGGCATTGGACAATCCTCACCTTATAAGCTAGCTTTTGAGGTTGAGTTAGGCCCAAGTCAAGTAAGTGGACTTAACCCAATCCATGTGGTGAATTCTAATATAAACATACTTGTAACATGTAAGGAATTATTATTTATGCTTGTCGGGCAAATGAAAAAATAAGACATAAATTTGGTCTTACTTGGTGTTGGATGGTTAAATTATTTGATAAATAACAAATGTATTTCCCATTCCAGGCGAGATGTATTTTTTCGTTGCTACAATAATGATACATGTCACATTATTAAGAATCATGAATCGGAGATTGTCACCCTTGCCATGTTATCTTCTGGAAGTATGTATTAATGCTATTTCACCGGTCATTTAATTTTTCTTGTAATTAATGGCATAAAACTTATTATATATCTTCCTCTCTAATTTTCACGTCTCTGAATATTAGAGACCCAAAATACCGAAATCTGATATCCCGTCCCAAAATACCCGAATTCTCGATAACCCATCCCGATCCCACCCCTACTCGATAGGACAATGAAGCACAACTAGGTTCTGAAGTAACTTATCTGAGTGCAATTGGAGTCTTAATGTATCTTATAAATTTTACGAGGCTTGATATAGCCTTCTCGGCTAATTACTAGCAAGATATAACTATGTACCAACACAACGACATTGGAATGACATTAAACATGTATTACTTCATCTATGTGGAATGACTGACATGTTGAGGTTCCAATTTACAAATGGTAGGTTATGCAGACGTTGTTTACCTTTTCTATCCTCATAAAGGTAGAAATGTAGTTGTGGTGATAATGATATATCATGACATTCTGTTAAAAAAAACCTTAGCAACCACTTGTTTCTATCATTCTGGAATTTTAGAATTACACGAAGCAAGTTGTGAATGTTTATGTATGAGATCTATGTTTAACATATTCAAGAAACATGTTACTTTCATCAAGAAATATACCAACATTATCGTATGAAGACGATGCCACTTGTAGTGTTCAAATAAAAAATGGATATATCAAATGAGCCAGAATGAAGCACATATCATCAAAAAAAAAAGAATTCACCCACGAGCTTCAGAAAAATTGTATTATTGACCAAGCAACAATTTTTCCTATGAATTCACTAAAACATTGCCGACTACGTTATTTAGAAAGATGGTCCATAACATCGGAATGCGTCTACTTTTGGACCGTGTGCCGACACTAGGGGAGCGTGTAATTAATAATTACTTGCACATTGTACTCTTTTTCCATCGTCCAAATTTTTGTCCCAATGCATTGTTTTGGCAAGATTTTAACGAGACAGTGTTACACACTTATCAGTCCCATATGGATGTATACTCTTTTTCTGAAAAAAAATAACGAGACATATTCTAAACAATAAAATCCAATGAGAAGTGTTATGAATCTAGACTCAAATTGATTGATGCTATTGGAAGAAATGAACTAAACTTCTTGATTTCACAGTATGAAAAGCCATGTACTATATTCATTGGACTTCACTTTCTGTAAACATGTAACTCTGGACTTTTGAGTTGCATATAGTCATATAAATAGGTGGCATCCTAAATTAATTTATAGGCACAAGAATATATGAGATACCAAGAAATTCTCTCCATAATCTATCTTATGCTTTGTTCTAGTTTGTTTATTGTACTTTAGGGGTGTTTGCAAATGCTTTTGAAAACACAAAAGCAGTTGCTTAAAGTAAAAGAAAAAATAAGTACTTTTATTCAAAAGCAGTGGGTGTTTGCAAATATGTAAAAAAAAACAGCTTTAATTATTATAAAAATGCCGCCTTGAAGAAACATTAGAAAAAGTACCCCTTAGCTGCTTCTTGCAGTAATAATAGAAGCACCTACTTGCAAACATTATCAAAGTGATTTAAGTAGAAAAAAACAAAAAAATACTTTTGAAAAGCACTTACAATCACCCCTTTTGTCATAAATGTAGTTCTTTTTAGCTTAGTTTATTCACAATTTATACTATTTTTTTATTTTTAGCTCCGACTCTCTAATGTAGACAAATGTTAAATTATTCATTACAATTCTCTTATTAATTTGACGAAATCTATTGTACCGTCCATTTCATATTATTTGTTGCTTTGACAGTGGCTCGTGGATAAACATTAAGGGGGTGTTTACAAATGCTTCTTGAAAGTGCTTTTCAGCTTTTTTTTCTTGAAAAGCGATTTTTCAGTGTTTGCCAACTCTGCTTTTGTTTTTGCTTCTCAACAAAAAAGCAGTTAGAAGCTGCTTTTGAAAAAGCATGTCATGACCTGCTTTTGGGGATGATGACATTCTTGTAATAAAATAGAAGCAGTTTTGTGATATTTATATCCTTAATATTTTCTCTTAATTCCATCAATGCCCTCATTCTCTATTATATGTAATTGATGCTATTTATTTTTACTTTTCACAATTTTATTTATATTCTTGCGGGAAATGACTATAAAAAAATATGATACTCATTTAATTTCTAGTTTAGCTTTGTGCATTGTTGTAGCCCTTTTTAATTTTATATAGGGTTTTATTATTTTTGTTTGTTCGCTAATTATAAGTATTCATTCTGATTTGATTTAAACTTAGTTAATGATTTAAATAACCTTGATTTCTTCATATTTATTTGACAAAAACTTAGTTAATATTTAGGTGATTTTGTTTGATTCATTATAATTAAATATAAACTTACTTAAAGATTTATAATAATTTTGTTTGATCCATTTGATTTGATAAAGTTTAGCCAATGGTTTACATATATAATTATAACATTGTTTGTTTTGATCTTAGTTGCTAAAATTAATTTATGAACATGCCAAGTATAGAGTAAAATAGGGCTTGTAATAAAATTTATTTGAAATAAAATTAATGTATGAACATGCCAAGTTAAGGATAAAATAGGACTTGTAATAAAATTCATATAAAACAAAAAGACTAACTATATTCTGTTTTTCAGAAATTGCAAACACTTACTTAATTGCTTTAAGCTACTTTTTACCTTATTTTGCAAACATCTCATTCTTTTTTCTAAATGTACTTTTTAATTACTTTAAACAAAAGCAACTGCTTCAGATGGAGAAGCTATTGCAAACACCCTAAGAGTTAGAACAATTAATATAAAAGGATAATTCTGAAAAGAAAAAGGAAATTGCATTAAAACAAATATTATGAAACAATTAATAAAATTCCTTTTGTGCTCTTCATCTTTCCCTTCTTCACCGGCAAATGTAACTGAACTCTTTTTGTTCGCTTAAAATAATTAAAGTAAAACGCGAACCGAATCCTTAAAAAATTTAGGGCTTTACAGTCAGAGGCGAAGCAAACAAACAAATGAATACTGTTGCGGAAGGAGGAGTTGGAGGAGGGGCGAGCAATGGGGGGATGCTGTACCACGAGGTACAAGAGTCGAAGCTGTGTGCGGTTCATTGCGTGAATACGGTGTTACAGGGCCCATTTTTCTCAGAGTTCGATTTGGCGGCGTTGGCGTCGGATCTCGATCGTACGGAGCGGCAGATGATGCTCGGCTCCGTCACCGGAGATTTCCTCCCGGAACTTTCGCACAACGTCTCTCTCGATGGAGACTTCAGCATCCAGGTTTTTATAATTTTATTTTTATTTTTCCATTTATAGGAATTGAGATATGGTTCTTCTATAATTTGCTGTGGAATTTATCTTCTCAAGACACATTTGTTATTTATATCCTACAAAGATTTATTTTATTCAGAGTTAATACTTGATGTAAATATACGAGTGTGGGCTTTTGTAATTCTGAGTTAAAGAGAATATATTGTGTTGATTAATGGTGACTTGGAGCTTGGTGATTTTAACTTGGTTGGTTTCGCTGGAATCAAGTTTGATAATTTGATATAATTTCAATATCACAACAATATTCATGTGATTCATGCAGTGAATTGTGATGCTTATAGCTGATATGATTTGATATTTGAGTTATTTTTGAGTGATTTGAGTGTTCCTCACATTACACCTATAGAAATAGGTGATGATTGCATTGCTAATTCAGGAGATGAATGAATGTGTACTAGCTCTTCAGGCAGATTGTCTCGTGAACTTAAGTCCAATATGGGAATTGCAGTCTTTGCTTCTCTTTCTTCTCTCTTCACCTTTCTTTCTTTATAAATTAAAGTTCAATTGATTTTTTCTAGTGAGGTAAATTTTGAATGTATAAAATTTCCAAGTATAACAAGTAATAATGACTGATGAGGTAAAAAAAATAAACCGACGTGGTATCAACTTTTCCAGTTTTTCTTACATTAAGAGAACTCCTGATGGATCTCTTAGATGTTCGTAGAGGCGGTTTCTTGTCACTAAATGATTCACCACCATCATGACTTAGGTTTTCAGCTTGGTGTGTTTATTGATGTGGCACGTGTAGGTATAAGCTGCATGTGATAACAATGATTAGTCAATGTCAAGATTCTGTTGTGTGGCCCACATTTTTTTTCCTTATCCGAAGCAATGCTTCTTGTTGATCTCTAACGGTACTTTTTTTTTTCCTTTTCCGAATCAATGCTGCTTGTTGATCTCAAACGGTACTTTTTTGGTGTTTTCATTAGTTCCTTTACGTATATTATTGCTGACTTTAGTCTTCTAATGGAGGCGATTTATATTTTTTCAAGTAAAACAAAAGATGAAGGTCATGAAGTAGTTTATGCATGGGCGTTATGGTTTGTCTTGGACCGTCACCGAGCATTGATATATGGTAACTAGCTGTTCTCATTTAAGATGAACAACAGAAACTGATATACCACACCTATTGATTTAGGAATATAAAATGTGCTAAACTGAATGGTGATTGGGAAGATACACATGGCACTCATAGTCCGTGAAAGTGTAAGGAGTATAAATTATCTGGATAGTAATTCATCTCTGTGGTGGATACTATTTACAATGACCATTAATAGGCAGTTCATTTATGCCATGTAGTCTAATAAGGTAGGTGTATTTTATATAGGTTTCATTTCATTCTCTTGCTACTTTAGACCCTTGTATGTCAAGTTAACCCCACTTTTTAAGTGGAGAGTGCTTGCTTATTAATTATTATCTAGTGCCTTTCTTTCGACGATCGGAAGTTGTCAAGTAACTTGTTGAATTTTTTTTTTCGTAAAATAGAGTAATGCATGCTTATAATGTAAAAGGTAGATAATTTGGAAGGACTGAGGTGTCTTCCAAGAATGAAGAGCTTATTCGCAAATCATATGACTTTTCTGTACTTGATTTTCATGGTTCTTAATGCTTCATTTTTTAATTTCATTAGATTGTTGTATAATTTCCTTATTGAAGAAACTTTCCTGATTGATTACTGCATGAAACCATGCTTTATGTTCCCATTTTCCTTTTTCTTGAAACAAGAATGAATTTATGCTTGTTACCACTCGCACCTGCAGAACTCTTTAGATGTTGGAAAATATTTTGTTACACTTATTTTAGGTCACCTCGCTTATTGCATCTCAACACTATGTAATAAGTATTTTATATGAATAAGATCAAGATAGATCATTAATAACGTAGGTTTTCACAAGGATGTAATTTGTATACCCAAGTATTCTTATTTCCTTTATTGGTACTTTTGGGCAGAAGAAGCAAATTGTAGCAAATTGCTTGTTTAGATCTTGCATATCGAGGGATTGCCTTGGAAAAGCTGGATAACTTCAAAATGAAATCTGGAGAAACTATTGATCAGATGGACACTAGATTCACCAGAACCCTCAATGAAGTTCTGGTGAATATATATCATTTCAAATATCACAACAATATTCATGTGATTCATGCGAATCACATGATCAGAATTGCTTGCCTTTTCATGCAATAATGATCAGAATGCTGGAATCCTTCCATATGTTAAATAATTAATTTAGTAGGACACATAACTGAATCAAGAGTAGTTTCCTATTATTTCAAATTACAATTATTGCCGCTTGTTTCAAATATGCACAACTCTGTGGAATCTTAATCAAGAAAACGTTTTATGGAGGGGAAGGGAAAATGAAAGAGAAGAGTGAGCTTGGTGACAGAGCAAAAGAAGAAATATATTCCTAAATAAGAGTGAAACATGATATGCATCTTGTATCTACATTGATTTAACGTAACCTTTTTCATGTAGAGTGCATGTGAATCTGTGTTTAACTGAAAGTATCTAATGCAGAATATTTTCGCTCAACCATATCTCAGAAACAAAAAGTATCACATTTTTGCATAAGAATACTAAAGTACATATAGTAAATGATTTTTTTGGTTGCAGGTTCTACAAAAAGCTCTGGAAGTTTGGGATTTGCAAGTCATCCCACTGGACAGTCCCGTGGCTGAACCTGCTCAGATAGACCCAGAAATGGAAAATGCATTTATATGTCATTTGCAGGACCATTGGTTTTGCATTAGGAAAGTGAATGGAGAGTGGTACAATTTCGACAGCCTCTATGCAGCCCCCGAGCACCTCTCCAAGTTTTACCTCTCAGCTTATCTCGACTCCTTAAAAGGGTTCGGGTGGAGTATTTTCCTAGTGAGGGGAAATTTTCCAAAAGAGTGTCCCATCACATCCTTTGAAGGTTCCAATGGTTTCGGTCAATGGCTAACACCTGAAGATGCAGAAAGGATCACCAAGTCATGCAACTCTGCTTCAAGAACACGCCATGGAGCTGGTCCTGGAAGGGTTTCCGAGCCCTATGCTCAATTTGAGGAAGCAGGAATGATGCTCGAAGATGAAGACGAGGATTTGAAAGCTGCTATAGCTGCTAGCTTGATGGAGTCCTCGCCGGCGGTTGAGTCACAAACTGGCACTTCGGAAAATGAAAACGAGGATACCAGTGCCGAAAAGGCATGATAATTTTATATTGTTTGAGAAATACTGTATAAAATTATTTGTATTGGGCATTATATTTCATGTTTTGTTGGAATAATATTTGCCCATAATAAAGAAAACAATGTCAATGTTTTTGGGACTAGTGTTGGTCGGACGTTTACTTTATGTTAAATTAATTTTCTGCTGAAAGGCAACCCAATATCAAACTAGATACCACAGTTGAACCTTTAATCAATAGTTAAAGTGTAGACTCAAGTTTTTATATACTATTATTACAATGCAAGTTTAGAGTTACTAGGAAAGTTCTAATTTCATTGGTATTTTTTATAAGTTAGAGTAAAATTAATTTTATTGTGTCATAAAATAAAGTAAATTACCCCGTTTTCACCTATTTAATTCATTTTTCACCGATTTAACATATTTTTTTTACTGATTTTATTCATTTTTACCAATTTAGTTTTTTTTTTAATTGTTTTACACATTTTTATCAGTTATAACTTATTTCATTGTTTTTACAATTTTGTCCTCTTGTTTTATCCGTTTTAAACTAATTTTCTACCGGTTTCACCTTATTTTGTTCGTTAATTTTTTTTATTGATTCAAACGTTTTTATCATATTACCCGTTTTCACCTATTTCACACATTTTTTTCACTGATTTCACATGTTCTTTTCACCAATATCAGCTGATTTTTTATTGATTTGACACGTTTTCATCGATTTCACCTGCTTTTCACTACTGTTGTCGTTTCACCGGTTTCATCTTTTTTTCACGAATTTTCATCGATTTCAGGATTTTTTTTTATCAGTTTCAACCAAATTTTCATCAACTTCGCCAGTGTTCACCAATTTTACCCGAATTTTCATTGATTTCACATGTTTCAATCATTATATTTTATCTATTTTACCATTTTCCACGAATTTCACCTTTCTTTTCATGAAAAGAATTACAAAGAGGTTATGCATGTATTGAAATTATTGAATATTCTTCATATTTTATATTTTATTTATTTTAGAGTGTTTATGACTTATATTGTACTAACTCTTTAAATTAACATTTTCTTACTTAAATAAATATTGATGCTAAAATATAATAATTTTTATATATATTTTAGGGGCTATTTAAAATAATAGTGTTTTCTTAAGATTAAAATTACAAAAATTCATGTAAAAGAGAATTTATAAATTTTAGGAGTTTATGTTGGAGATAAATATAATAAGACTTCATGTCTAAATATACCTCTTCAATTACTTTTGTTCTTTTATATATTTATTATTTAATTAAATATCACTTTACAATTTAAATAGGGGTATTTTAGTCTTCGCAAAAAAGTTAAGAAATATTCATGCTTTTATAATAGTAGAGATAGAGATAGAGATAGAGATAGAGATAAAGATAGAGATTATAAGTGGTTTTTATACAGGTGAAGGAGTAATCGACTCAAGATCATAGTAGTTAAAAGCGAGAAAAGCGCTCGTTATAGCGCGCTTTTTGCTATAGCGAGACTTCCTCGCCTTGCTGCGCCTTGCGAATGAGCTAATCACTTAGCGTGCGTTATTTGGGCTATAATGCAATAGCCCATAGCGGCAAATAGCGCACTATTTAAGGGGGAAAAAAAAACTTGGTGAAAATTAAGTAAATTGATTGAATAATTAATTGTGGGTTTTCATAATATAAAATAAATTACCATTAGGTTAATTTAGCCGAAATTCGACTTGTTAATGTAATTGATTTTCCCTATGTTTAGATGAAATTTACCTTAATTTGATTTAACATATTTTTAGGAATTAGTTTAAATTGGCTGAAAGTAAGTTTCTTTAGTTAATTGCTGATTTTTCTAAATTAAAATGAAATTTACCTCTGGCTTAAATATTTTGCTTAAAATTAGTTTAAATTTATTGTTTAATTGTTGATTCTCCCGAATTAATATGAAAATTACCTTTAATTTGACTCATATTCAAATAATGATTTTAATGAAAATTTTGGCTGATTTTACTCAAAATTAGCATAAATTTAGTTGAAAGGACTGCTAGCTGGCAGATTTTACAACAATTAAATTAACTTAAAGTTGGCTGAAATATACTTAATATTATGAATATTTATTAGCTTTATGTTTTTGTGTTAAAATTCGTTTTTATGTTCTATAGTTTCAAAATTTAGTAGCATTCTTAATGTGTATTTAAAAAAATCTACATTTATTTTCTTTATTTTTAAAAAGCTCACGCTTTCACGCTACCGTATGCGCTATAGTCTCGGAAGCCTTTGCGCGTCGCTGCGCTATGCGCCTCTAACTACATGCTCAAAATCAACATGTGAAGGCCCTGAGTAAAATCCGGTGGGGAGTTCATCAGCTCAGACAACCCAAATATTGATTGTAAAGATTTTTTTTGTTTCTTTGTATAGAGCTTATGTTTATACTGGTGTTTGAATCTTTCTTGGTTGATTTTGGAATTATGTTTGCCTTGTATTAGCTTCTAGTTTTGGATATGGAAATTTCATGTGGTCATGTGCTAATATTTGTTTGAAACTTTGAGTTTGAACATGTATGTTTGGTATCTGTTCATAACTTATGTATTTTGAAATAGTTTTTTTTTGTTGTCCATTCTTAAAGAGAATATGAAGTAGTTGTAATAATATATGAAAAACTTAACACACTTTACAATATTTTTAAGATTTTGGGTTTTCTATTTTATATTTTTAAATTTAAATAATATTATTACGTAATAATAAAGTCATTCGATCCGATCATCAATGACCCGATCGACCTCACCAATAAAATCAATTTATCGGTTTCGGTTCGATTATGAAAACATTGAATATGACATTACGTCTCCATCTTCAAAGCCGAAACACACCGTCCAGTGGGGCCTACTTGCAACTATTTTTGAATGAAGCTTTTTATTTATGGATTTAAACAGGGAAATAATAGAAAATTATTTTCAAGCTTTTAAGCTGGAAAACTTGAGAACCACTAACCCCACATGTCAACATTCTTCTATTCAAACCTCTTACACAAACCAAATTCAATAGTAATTACTAGGCCTAGATTTTAAAAATAGGAAAAAAGAAAAGTTGGATTAATAGCTTTACAGAACAAACTCATCTTTACCTCCTAATAAAGCAGAAAAAGATTAAATTTTTTCCCAAGTATAGACTTTTCCTTTTCTTGTCAGATAAGTGATTGCATTTGAATTAGTTAATGGGTGCTACTTGTTTTTGAATTCTTGAAAATGGGTTCATCAGATCGGTTGTTTAACAGGGTTAGAACCATTCATGAGATCCTTGGAGGTAGTCTTGGTAAGTCTTCAATGGTTGAAATATTCTTAATTAAATCAAAACCTGATCAGGATTTTTACATATCAATCCAAATATTACTTTTCTTTTTCCATGGTGTCTACAAAATCTGATCTTGATGCTTATTTGTTCCACTTGTTAATGAGTACTAATTCAAGAAAAGTTCAGATTTTTGGTGTATTTTTCAGAAGTTAATAATTGTTTTTTTTTTGTTTTGTTTTGTTCTTATGAACAGTTGCAGATGTGATGCTCTGGAGACAGAAAAATCTAACTGTTGGAATATTAGTTATAACTTTGGCTTCATGGTTGGTTTTTGAGATATCTGGTTATACTCTGCTTACATTGTCCTCAAGTGTGTTCTTGCTCTTGTTTACAATTCTTTTTCTATGGGCAAAATCAGCTGCAATTTTAAACAGGTTACTTATCTTGTCATTGTTTCTACATTTTCGTTTACACCTTCACTTAGCTTCGTTTTGGTTCATGGATTTCAGTGAGTAAAACGCTATGGAAAATGTTTTCTTTTGCATCACATGATGCAACATTGAACTTCATTTCTTGTTCATTAGCAGTTTACTCGCTGAATTCCTGATGAGTTGAATGATAAGACAAACGAAAACGAAATCGTTATGTCATTTTGATGCAAGAAAAATCATTCTACTTACTAAAATCCATGAACCAAACATCCTGTTGTTAATTATGGCTGTAATTGATTTCATGTTGATATCAAAATCGGAAATGGATTTGTTAAAGCAATCTGGATTTTAAGGCTTCATTCAACACAACTTCATCAGATATAAATGCAGCTTCTTCATATATCTTGGTTTAGTTTTCAATGTTCTTCTCATCTTCAAAATTTACATGCCGTCTAATAAAGCAATAATCTCCTACTTTCAAATGTGACAAACTGTATTTTTCGACTTAACATCACGCTGTTTATTTAATTATCCCACAAATAATCTGAAATACAGACCTGCTCCACCTCTACCACATTTGTATCTCTCAGAAGAAAAGGTTAATGAAGTGGCAACATTCATTCGCGATCATGTAAATATTGTGCTCTCTGTGTCTGAGGACATTGCATTTGGAAGGGACTCAAGAATGTTCGTTAAAGTAGCTCTTAGTCTTCTTGTTATCTCTGTCATCGGAAGCCTCACCGATTTCTTCACCTTGTGCTATACAAGTAAGTTTAAAAGATAATCATTGTGGGAAACTATGAGTATTCTTGTTTATCTTTCTTATATATGACATACAAGTTTTATATAAGATGAAGTACGCGTTCTTATCCTTTACCATTCGTGTGTCATGGCAGGTCTTGTTTTGTTACTTACAGTTCCAGCGTTATATGAAAGATATGAAAACAATATCGATACATATGCTCTATCGGGGTACAAGAAAATGCAAAGATTATATGTGAGATTGGATGAAGAGTGTATCACAAAGATTCATAAATGGATTTTGGAAACAAAGAAGTTGAGTTGATTGGTCGGGCAGGCGGGCGGGCGGTTTTTATATATCAGATTCGATGAAGATTGTATACAAAGATTCGTAAATGGATTTTGGATTGAGTTGATTTTTCTACTAAATTTTGTTTACTTTTTTCTTCAACTTTTCTTGTTTCTTTTTATTATCTTTTCAGCTACCTCATTTTTCTTTGGCTTCAGTTTTTATTTTGATTGACAAAATGACTTTTCTTTTGTTGCCTTTGGGGCAGCAGAGAGTGCCAAAAGCAATTGCACTTGGCTCTAATGAAAAGCTCTAGGTTGAATATTGAATCAGACAAATGGATACCTTTTGTATATTCTGGTTTACAACAGATAAACTGATTCTAGGTTACAACTGGATTAACAAATTAATTAGTTAAGATAAAATGGATTCCTCTTTTTGTGTATGATAAGGTTAGAGAATATCGTGAAAATATTACTACAAAGTATACTAAGTAGCAAATCCTGGTTTAAATCCCTGTTGGGAGAGGTTTATATTTAATGTGTTCGACGCGCAGAGGCGGACGGACACATGGACAAGGGGGGGCTATAGCCCTCCCTAAAATTTTGATTTTTTTAATATAGTTGTGGTGTATGAAAAAGAAAATTCAATAAGTTAGCTCAATATGAAATTTTTAGCCCAAATATAATATTAATCCAATTAATATCACACAATCCATTTTAATAATAACTCACTCTGCCCCATTTCTAAGCCCCATTGAAAAGTCCAATTTTTCTCTATTCCAAACATCTTCAAATGAGTTATTTTTTCTTGAGCTCTCGGCCCTTCCCAATCAACTTGGAAATTATATTAGGAATGTTCGATCAAGTAATGATTTTTTTAGATTGAAAGGGATTGATGATCTTGCTAAGAAGATGGTTGCAACTAAAAGACATGTCGCATTCTCGATGGTTTACAAACTTGTGACATTGACGTTTATTCTACCAGTTGCAACTGCATCAGTGAAGAGAGCTTTTTCGACTAAGAAGATAGTAAAGAATCGATTTCGTAACCGAATGGGCGATCAATGGCTAAATGTTAGTTATTTTGTCGAGAGAGACATATTTAAATATTTCAAACGATGCTATCATGGACCGATTTCAAAAGATAAAAAACCATGGTGGTTAATTAGTAAAGTAAATATGTAGATATTTTGGGTTCTTTTGAGACTATAACGAGATATCATATGTAACTAAAATATCTCGTGGGGTTTATTTTTGTCAAACTCTATCTCCTCATTTTTGTATTGCGTAATATATTTTCTCGTGAATAATATAAATTTTAAGTTTAACTGTTTGATAGATTTTTTTTATAAGTTTAGCACCCCCACCCCCCGACCAAAAATCCTGGATCCGCCCCTGCCGACGCGCCTCGAAAGTGATTAAGTCCTTGGAAAAAAAAAAGTATTATTTGCTATTGTTAGAATTTTGTACACGACGCGCCTCGAAAGTGATTAAGTCCTTGGAAAAAAAAAAGTATTATTTGCTATTGTTAGAATTTTGTACACCTAAAATTTCTATTGTCCATATGATTCTAGTCTAAAGAAAATTATTTAGACATAGCTATAAAATTTATTTGTATTCACTATATACCATTTTCATCACAAGTCAATAATTGAGTTGGTCATTCTCTCATTTAACACTTAATAAAAGGGAGAAAAATCGAGCAAAATGTTATTTATGTAACATAAACTAGATATCGAATCCTATTTAGCAAATTATTCTCTCTTTATTGTTTTTGAGACCTCACTTATTAATCCTTTTTGGGATGCTCACGTGGAAATACCTTCCATTAAATATTCAATCATCGATTAATGCCTTCAAACAATTTACTTAGTCACATTCAATTTAAACAATTTTATAATAAATAATCTAGTAAATTTATTTGAATAATAATTATAAAATACTCCATCAAATAACACAACAAATGTTAAGAGATAAAACATTAACAAAAGATAACTTATTAAGCTATCAATAAAAGTAATTAACTTAAATGGAATGAGAATTTCGGAACAGGGGATACAAACTTATAATAAATAGAACCACAACAGTATCAACAAAAAGAGCCAAGGCCAGAATACTCAGTTAACAAAACTCGTTAAACATTGAAACTACTCAAAAAGACATTTTCAAATTGATGGAATACGAACTACAGCTGCAGCCCTAATCCTGGCCACCTCCTCCATAGCTATCACGTCTATCAGGCTGCCAACCGAAGCCCGGTGGTGCATCATGATTCCCATCATATGATGATCTTCCGCCTCCTCGTTGTTGCTGAGATGAGTGAGGAGGATGTAAAGGTGGTGGTGGTGGAGGAAGAGATGACGACTGCTGCCTCTGTTCCATAGCTCCTTTATTAGCAGCTGCGTAATCACCCTGAAAGAACCCTCCTCTTCCTTGAGAATCGACATTCATAGCCATAGGAGGTTCCAGAGGCACAGAACCTAGCCCCATATTCCACGGTGGTCGAGGATAATTATTTTGAGAAAAGTTCATAGGCCCAGGACCTGGTGGTGGGAAGCCTAAAAACATACCCTGTTCAGATCCACCTTCTGATGTAGAAGAAGCGCCAAAGAACTGTTGTGTGCCTGAAGCATATCCATATTGAGGAGGAGCCAGAACTTGATTCGGATTATTAACTGGCACAACATAATGGGGCAACACGGTAAAGTTGGAATTCAAGTGTATTCAGAGAAAAGAGAGAGAGATATAAGTTTTAGGATTCTTAGCTAGTAACTGACCTGAATCTTGACGTGAGCCACCCTGGGGGTCAAAAGTTTGTTGAGGAAAGCGGTTCTGGACTTGGGATTGATTATTGTCAGGCTGTTGCTCGAATGAATGATTTGGGACTTGTCCTGGAAAAGGCGGCACTGGCCTTGATTGCATGATAGGTCTTGAAGGTGGTTGTTGTTCTCTAGATTGGGGGCGTTGGCTTTTGTCTTCAAGATCATGAAACTGAACATTTGAACTGGGAGAAAAAACTGGCCTTAGAGGTGCTTGGACTGTGGAATCCGAGGCTGAAGATTTTCTGGCACTCATAGCCTCAGACTCATTTCCTTCTTTTTCCTTATAGGGATGAAGAAGGTCAACATGGGTCTCATTAATATGTGATTCAAAATCAGTCTTCTTTAAGAAAGATTTCAAACAATGAGGGGCTGCACATATAAATATTCCTTCCATCATTTTGATTGTCTGAATCTTTTGAACACGTTCATCACAGCTGTGAATAAAGGGTTTCCATTAGCTTAAACAAATAAGGATGTCTTCCTAAGTGAACAAATAAATGCAAAAGTATGGATATCAAAAAGTTTAGATTTAATAGAAGCAAGTTATTGTTTCTCATCTTTCAGGAAATCGTGTTACTTTCTTGAATACATATAGATGAACTCAGGTAGAATGCAAGCAAATGAAACTACGACTCACCAATGGAATTGTACATATTAACTCAGGAGACAAGTGAAGTCCCTTTTGTCATATTTAAAAAACATACAGCATCTCTGTGAAAAGAAATTTCAGACACTAAAAATGACGCTTTGTTAAGTTACATCCAAGCAACTACTGGTATATAGTTTCAATAATTCTTCTTGTTCGATTCTTAAAATCATTTGAAAGGTCCAAACAAAAGTAAAACAAATTATTAGTAGTATCAAGTATATTTAAGATGATGACTCATAGAGTTTTCCATACACTGTTTTCTCAAAATTAATAAATAACAGATCACATATATAATCAATGAAATTTTGTAATCCATAACAGGCTACTCCAACTCTCGAATAGCTGTATCCTCACCCAAACCTTGTCGATGATCACAGGAGACCAGAAAAAACTAAAATCAAGCCTATCACAATAGAAGAACAAAACGTGGTAGTCAACCTTAAGGAGGAGTGGATGGAAATGAAGATGGAAAGAAAAGGGTTTTAGTAGACTTTTTCCACTAGTGTCAATTCTCAAACTATTTTTTCTTGTGAGATGGGGAGTAGTGGCATTGTCGTCTTGTAGGATTATTGAAAGTGATGAGATTATGGTGTTCCTATATCACGCGAGATTATAAAGGCATCCACGATTTTCATTTTTAAGGTTTTCCAGCTTGTGATTTCTTTCAAAAAATATTTTTTATCTTCAAGCATGCAGTTCACTTACACGAAGAGCAGTACTGACGGAGTCATAGGTATAAATTTTGTTTCGTGCTACAGGGATCATGAGACCACATAATTTAGATGTAACACTATATGCCAAAAGAATAAACAGAAATAAATTTTACTTACAGATAGCAAAGCGAATCACTCCTAGCACAGTCCAAACAGAAGGCATGCTCACAGGGGCTCTGAAAATAATACATTACATAAATAAGATATGAAAAAAAATGTTACTACATATAGAAGATGTTGAACATTGACATCGCCTGAGTGGCTTAAAATTGACAAAACACCAAAATTTAATTATGAAAAAAAAAGACTATACAGGTAACACTTACCAGACGCCCATAGATAGCGATAGGGAAATCACATTGGACACAAAAATGGACTCGATCACCAAGTTGCCGTCGAGATCTGCGGCCAACATTCTTGATAGTGGCAGTTGCACTTGCTGAACCAAGGCTTTTGGCTACAGGAAGATCAGCCAATACAAGATGATCAGGGCACGCAACTGTGACAGTGTCCACAGGCACAGGTTTTGTGCTTCCACCAGCCTCACTAGCAGGTTTGCTGAGGCGAATCTGCAGCATTCTTTCACGGCACTATGGTATCTTACACTATCTTGATTTTCAAATCAGAATAAGTAATGCTGATTCTTTCCTCTTTCTGCACAGAATTATGTGTAAGCAATCATCAGTTTTCAGAAATAGACAGCACAACAAGAAAGAATAAAACAGATTTCACCTAATACTTATAGTATAATGCCAGGTTTAATAATGCATAAAAACAAAACTTTTGAGTTGAATCAATACAAATTATTCAAATTTACATATGAACTGGAAATAAGATCAAAACACATACAGGGCATTCAAAGTTACATAATAAAGGCTCACAGATAAACTACTCACATCTATTATTTGAAGCAATATAGCAAGCAGAAAGATGCCTTTTAGATCATATATATAAAATTCCTACATCAGACACTCTGGTTCACTAAAAGAACTTGATAACAAAAAACCATTACCTAAATTTAATAAAGAAAACCATATAAAGTAAAAAAGGATGATATAATCAAAATAAACCAGTTGTAAAAAAACCCCAAAAAAAAAGTACAAAAGGATGATATATAGTGTTCCCCAAAAACTTAAATAGTATTAACACAAATAGATGGAGGCCTTGTCTGGTGAACTCCATGCCTGCTTTCAGAACACATATTTCAACTACTGCTAAAATAAACGAATAAAAAATAATCTAAGTAATAAGGAAACCGCATATATCTACATCAAGTGATACTTGAAAGTGCAAAAAATCACCCTTCATTAAATTCTCACATAGATCACCATTTGTAGGAAAAACAAATATCCCAATCCAATCAAACGCAGTAAAAATAAAATTTCTATGCTACGCCTGTACTAGGAAACAAATTGCATTAATCCTCTAGACGATTAATAAACTCAGACTCCATAGAATCTAGGTAATATTTTGTCGAATAAAATATCACTAATTATCTTTGCAATACATCAGAATTGAAAATAACTATGAACTATATTACCTGAAGATAATTGAATGGGGAATTTAATGGTTTGGTCTGAACCCTACCGCACAAAGAAGTGGAATTTGGAGAAGGGGGGGAAATTCTGGCGTTAATTGAAATTACAATCTCTCATGTTTCTATTAACTTTATTATTGCAAAAAGAGATATGGGCCATAATATGGGTTAATTTCTTAACCGGGTGGGTCAAAAGTCAAAACTTGATTAAATAATGGGCCTACAAGTGGGAACCAGTTGATCCATATTTGGCAATGAATTTGTTTGAAAGTCTAGTTTAGTTCAGATTAGGGCTGTCAATGGGGCTAATCTCAATTCGGATTCAATTCGAATTTGGCCTGATTTATTCGAATTTTAATTCGATTAGAGATTCGATGAATCGAATCCTATTATAAAAATTCGTTATTCGAAATACATGTAACGAATATGGATCTAGGTCGATCCGATAAAAAATATGTATTCGTCAATGAAATTGAAGATTTATATATATAATATTTTATTAAAATAAGTAACATCTATAATATTTTATCATCAATTTAATAATAATTAATAATTTGCTAATAAATTCATCTTTTATGCATATTTCCATCTAAAACATGAGTATTAGTAAGAAGTAAGAAAATTTTGAATATGTGAGTTAAATTAAATAAAATCTTGAAGTTAACAAACTTGTTCTAGGAAAAAAAACTCAAGTGTATTGAATCCGAAAAAAATTTGATCTCCGACCCACATAAATGGAGACAGGTTTGGATAGCATGATTCGACCCGAGTTTAACCCATTGACAACCCTAATTTAAATAGGTGAAATTATTTTATATTTATTTTGTGATTGTATAACATTTTTTTTTCAAGAATATTTGATCAGAAAATGTGTATGAATATATTTCGGTCAGACTTTATCTGGATTAAGTGATTTTTCAGTTTGTAGATAATACCCACACTATCAAATTATCATAATAGAATCATTGCAGACTTAATCTCGTGATTTATTATTTTATATCATTAAATTCAATAAATTTTATTCGGTCTACTAAATTGCGGATGATAGTGACTCTAATAGAATTTGAACTTGAAATTTGCCTTTAGAAGTCGCAAACCACTATTACTTGTCATCGCAAACTGCTATTCCTTGTCACAATTATCTTGAATTAAATTCATAACATTTTTATGTGTAATAACAAATGTTCAAAACCGATAATAGGTCCAATCATATTGTATGCTCTAAAAAATCAGATCCCAGTAAATGAAACATGTATAACTGTCGAGAGATATTTGTCTACAAGATTAGTAAGCTTATCAATCTTATGCAACTTTAACAGGAAGATGTTAATTCATTTATTTTTGTATGTAAAATTGCAATTTAATAAGTATTAATTAAATATAAATACAAACATACGCGACTTATTTAATTTACATGTCCTTTCCTAAGGAATATTGACGTGTTGTCTTGTGAAGAATTGCTAAATCACATTGTGAAAGTGATGAAGAAATGACATTAATTGGAATTTGATGAAAGATTGTTGTCTATGATACATGCACGGATACTCTGAAAAAAGATAAAGTATTGTATCGGATACACGGGGATACCGATACTTGTAAGTTACGGGTGGGATACGTATTCGATAAGCCACATGGCGTATTGGTAATAAAAATAAATAAAATTTAAAATAGATACGTATCGGATACACTAGTTGGGCATCGGGATACACCGATAGATTTTTTATGTAATATTTCGGGTCATATTTAAATTATTAAAAATGATAAAGTCTATAGGGTTAAACATAAACGACTAGTATCACTACTCCATCTCTTTATTCAAGTCTATTTCCTAGGTCATGAAATCTCAAAAATGAATTCCTTCCATTGATGCGCTATGTTAAGAATGAATTATGTTTACTTTTGGAGTTATATAACTTTTAGTTGATATTTTTGCTTCTAGGACTTAAATTGAATGATCTAGTTGCTTACAAACAAATTTAAATTATATTATTACATCTGTATCCATGTCTTATCGTATCCAATAAATTCCAAAAATCCGTATCACTGTATCCGTATCGTATTGTATCCGTATCCTCGTATCTGTATCCGTGCAACATAGATTGTTGTTCAGTTGTTTACTTATAAAGTGGATCTATATTCTGGAATTTAGGTCGTGATTGAATCTAATTTCTCCTTAACTCCGTATTGTGTAATCTTGTTATGTGCGAGAACATGGGCTTTATCGCACGCATATCTGACCCTCCCCTCAAGTTAGAGTTGTTTATGGATCATATTCGGGTCGGATTAGGTTTGCCCTGGATTCGAATCTCTAGAATTTAAATTTCTCAAGTTCATCAAATCTTCATCGACTTTAGTCGGATCTGGTCTTTTTCATATTCAATAAAATCTTCATTTTGAAAATTTAAACTAGTATTTTTTCCTAAAACAAGTTTGAGAACTCTATGGTTTTATTTAATTTAGCTAAGATGTTCAAACATTTTTAACTATTATTTATATTTTTGAATGAAAATATACATAAAAATATAATTATGAACGAATTCTTAATTATTATCATCTTAATCTAATGATAAATAATATTAATGTTACTTGTATAGATAAAACATTATGTATTTACATAATTTTTTTATTTATGGTCAGATACGGATCGGATCGATCTAAATTCATATTCATTTCACGTATTTCGGATCCATATAATCGGCTTAGATCCATCGGATCTCTAAGCGGATCAAAATCCATTAAACCGGATAGACTCGAATTGAAATCCGCCCATTGACAGCCCTAAGGCCTCAACTACGGCTTGGCATGAAACCCTGAGCTTCTGTCTAAGCAAACCTTCGAGCAGAATAAGAAGAAGCCCACGTAGCGGTAGCAGCTACGACTTCGTCTTCTTATCTGCTTACTTGCCAAGAGTCGTCCATGCAACCACTAAGGCACTAACCAGTGATGATAAACAATAATTCCTTCAGTAAATGTTAAAGCAATTTCAACACTATGTAGTATTAAATCAAGTTCACATCATGTAAGTTCACCTGTGATTTTAGTACCGACAATAAGTTCATGCGTTCAACAAATAAATTCTTTGTGCCTGAGAATTTTAATTGCACTTTGTCAATAGAACTCCCCGAAAGGAAGACGACAGTTTTGTTTCTGATGAGTACAAATTCAGAAAGAAAAATGACAATCCAAGGTGTGACACTTGAAAGTGTAGCAATTATTCTTATGTAAAAAATTGTGACAACAATAGCTTGTGTAGTTTTTATTTCCTCTAAATGACGTCTAATTGGTGCAGCCGTTCGGCCTGATTCCAGATACAATGCACTACAAATGCCTTTAGACTCTGTTCTTTCGTCTCAGGCCGATTCTATACTTCTAACAAACTTTTTAGCCTGCAAAAGAATAATAAAATACGAGACTCAAAATACGATAATTTTGAAAAATTAGCATTCAAACAAAGGTTGAACCAGATTCATACTTGCTCCAATGTCAAAAACATGATCACGTTCCACGAGCCTAGCCGTCCAAAGTTGGGAATAAAGCCTTTGTAGAAGGCCAAAGGCCCCTGCAGGACATGAGATTAGGCCATTTAATTATAAAGCCATCATCCAAATGATCTAAATAAGCAGAAACTTAAAACAATGTTTTGCATAAGAATAAGAACTTACGTCATTCTTCAAAGTCTTGACAAAACAATCGAGCGTGTTTTTGTATGTAGGATCTCCCATCATTCTCGACTTGACCTGTCACAGAAAGCCGATCCAGTTATCTTAGCATGCGAAATTCCATTCACATCACCATCTCTTCTCTCTTTCTCATAAATTTAAGACAAAGAACCTAGACAGTTTGGTAAACTAATAACATAACTGCTAAAGATGTAAGAATGAAAAGACATTTACCACATCAACTGGTGAGCCAATGCAGACAGCAACAAAACCAGCTCCTAAACCAGATAAGAGGTGGGTGAAGACATTGTCTGTGAACCCAGGAATTTTAAGTATTGTCTGTATCACACAACAAAAAAGTAAAAGTCAGCAATATGAAATGAAATAAATCTGTATATCTAGAGGTATATAAGAAAAAAGTTTCGAAATATATGAAATTTTATGACACCTGCTTCACTTGATCATAACTGGCTAGTTCAGCAGCATTTATGATAGCATTGCGTGCAACATTGGGTCCAATCCCAGTCCACAAAGCCCCAACTCCTTCCTAAGTTTCCGAACAAAAATCGAAACAAAAGTCAGATAATAATTTTCTAGAGGGAAGGGAGAAATAAGCAATGCAAGGTTCAGAGATGTGACCTGTCTAACAATTGTAGAATAAGCATTTAGTGCTCCGGAATAACGCCTTGGTGCACCAGGTGGCAGTTTCCCCTCGGATTGAAGTCGTACTTTAACAAGATCAGTGGGATTGGCAATAGCAATTCCCAATGCACCTGTTTGATTTTTGACTTGAGTAAACATTCCCAACTCCGAAGGCAAAAGATGAAAAAAAAATAGACTAATACCATTCCTAACGTCACTATCCAAGCACCAAAGACTTAAGAAATTTAGATAAAGATATTTCAGACATAAAAAAAAAAAGATCCTTGCATTATTTGACTTTTGTAACTCGTGAGACTGAAATAATAAATAAACAGGATGTTCTCACCAGTTGTGAGTGCAGCAAGAATCTTTTTTGACAGAGGGACATCTCCAACATGATCTTTGCCCACATAGAAGTTTTTGACCTGTTGAGGATGAAAAGAAAGGTCAAAAACCAAATTGGAAAACAGAAAACATAATATAAACCGAAGTACTAAAATATGCTTGAAAAAACTTACAGGCTCATACATTCCAATCCTTAAACCTCCGAACAGACATTGACGGTGTAAACCAGGAACAATGCCCTTCCACAATGAAGCTAGCCCTTCTTCTCTAGCAATGGTGCCAACTGTACCTAACATTCCCTTATATTTAGGCAAAGCATCAACTGCAATAGCTTTCTTCTGCAACTGAAGCCGAACCTTGGCAGTATCCAATGGAATCGTACATATCTACATTCAACCAGAAAGTTAAGCAGCCAATAAACAATTTACAATTCAGAAGTAATGATAAAATGATATGCAATAGGTAAATTAAGAATTTAGAATTAGAAGAGAACATCTACAACAAACTCGTTGACAAAGAAATCCTACCAGTATTCATATAAAAAGACAGCATTAGTTGCATTGAATTTAAGAACCACAACAACATCAACATAAACCATCAACTTAAGAGCAACTTTTATCCAGCTTCTGAGGAAAATTTCAAATAATACACCCAGCTTTTTTATTAGGAATCAATCTAATAAACATTCTGACTCTCAAAAACAAAATAAAAATCTAATAAACATTCAGAGATTCATATATTGAGAAAGAGCATACCGAAACAGTGACTTTAACAAGTCAACGATTAGAATTTCAAATAAAAACAACTTTTCCCTGTACTAATTGTGATTTCACCTGCATCACAAGTAAACATTACACACACAAAATATTCCAATTCAAAGTCCAAAGCTGTTCTGAAAATCAAAACAAGTTTCTCATAAAACAACAAGAAGTCAACAACAACAACTTGTGATTTATCCAAAAAAAAGAAAAAAAATGTAAATATAGCTACTCGTATTCATATAATGTTATTGGTTGTTAATAGCATAGAATTTTCCAAAATTGATCTCCTAAACTGCTATAAATTGAACATATAGGTCGCCAAACAGTAAAAAAACTAAAAATCCAAATCGACAAAGAAAAAAGAAACAGGAGCAGATGATCCAAACAAAAAAATTCAAAAAAATCATCAAAATCTGAAGTGGATAAAATAAAGGATTATACCTCAGCGAAGCAAGCAGCAAAAGCACTACTGGCAAAAGTACCGGGAAATGAGATGTCCGATTTAGTGTTGCCGTGACCTCCCATCCTTAAATTCAAAAGAAAAAAAGAGAGAGATCTCAGCCTTAACGCTAAACCCTTTGTGTCAAACAAAGGAATGAGGGGGAGAGAAGTAAATGGAAATTAGAAGAAAAGGGGTGAATTCTAAAATGCGCGTTGGGTGCTTATATGAGTAAATCTCAATCTGGGGAATCTTGGGAAAAGTGAAGAAAAAAGGCAGCGCGAATCGCAAAGATATAGGCAGTGCAATTTGTTGTAGATTCCATTATCAAGTCGTCACCTTCGCATTTATAAGCGTAGTTGCATTTGCTAGTAGAGTTTAATATTATTACGTCGGTCCCAAAAATTTACTCGTATAACAGTCAATTTGACTAACTTTTAAAAGTCATAATATATTTAAGTTGATTATATCATATAATATCATATATATTAATTTGTAAAAAAGAAAATCTACTTATAAGTCATTTAAAAAATTAATAAATTTGACCTTACATTGTAATTAATTGAGTAAAATAATTGGGACGGTGGGAATATATAAGTTGACACTTTAAATTCGACGATAAAACTTAATTTAAATTTGATTTATGACAGTTATCAAATAAATTAGAGTAATATTTTTTATTTGTTCTTAAATTTTTCATAGCAGATGCGTCCCTCTCACAAATGTCGTGTAACACATTCATTCCTCTTAAATTCAAAATACATCATAAAATGAGCAAATTCATGGACAAATAATTACAGGGACCTCCCCTGAGATTTGGTCAAACTCGCGTCCATTCCCCTCTAAGAATGCTAATTACTCAGACCTCCCCTGAGGTTTGCAAAACCTTACAAAACCCTAACGGAGACTAACGGAGGTGGATGGAATGCATGAAATTACCCTCTTGTCCTCATCAATTTTAATTACTTCGACCTCCCCTAAGGTTTACAAAACCTTACAAAAATTTATATTTGCCTATCAGTCCCCAAACTTTAATAAAATTAAATTTACACATAAAAAGAAAAGAAAAACTAACCCCACCCCGATTTATATCACATAAAAAATAAAAATAAAAATAGTTTATTAATTATGCAAGTAATAGTAATAATAAATATGTAAATAAGAAATTATTTTATAAAAGGGTATTTGAATTAGCATCTTTAAATTTTGTGAAAAAAATATTTATTGCTTTTTTTAGTTAAATTTTTATAAAATGTGTATTTCAATACTGTATAATTTATCAATAGCATAAAAAATAATTTATTAATTATGTAAACAAACAAGATTTATTTTAGTATTTTATAGTAAATATTATTTAATAGTATTGGGTTTAAGTAATCAATAAATAAATTAATAATTCTTATTTTATTAAATGTGTATTTGAATGAGTATTATTTAATTTTTAAAAAAAATAATTGATTTTCTTAATTATTAACATTTTAGCATTTTTATAATGCTGTTTCTGTTTAAATTTTTCCTTATTAATCATAATTTTTATTTATTATCCTTGTTGTTAAATTTTTTTAGAATTATGAAAAGAAATTGATATTATTGAAATTACAGTTTGGATATGGATAAATCTTAATATTTTTGTATTTTCATAATGATCTTTTTATTTATCTTTAATTTTTCTTATGATTAACAATAATTTATTCACTCTTCTTTGTACTTCAATTTTAAAAACATTGTGAGAAAAGATTGAAATTAATATCTACACATTACTGTTAATTTATTCATTTTACATTTTAAATTACAAATTATATAAATTTTACATGCCTTCATTGAAATAATTTGTTATATAAGAGTTACTAGTGTATTTCTCTTTGCATATATTTTACAATAAGTAAGAAAATACTTTAGAAATATTTAAAATGTTATTTTAAATATGAATATATATTAATAAAATCATTACACATTTTATATAAATTTAACAACATTTTAATCCACAAATGTAATTTGACATTGCTATTAGATCCATTCTCATGCAACAATGTAACCTTTGCTGAGAGGGGTAATATAGTCCATACAAATTTGCTATAGTAAGTCGGGGGCAAAATTGGCAATCGACCGAAAATTTTATGATGACGTAAGCAAAAATTAACAGAACCCTAGTGGTTGTAAGGTTTTTCAAACCTCAGGGGAGGTCCGAGTAATTAGCATTCTTAGAGGGGAATGGACGCGAGTTTGACCAAACCTCAGGGGAGGTCCCTGTAATTAACCCTACACTATATAAAAGGGACGAATCTACTGCTACAAAAAATTTAAAAGGGATGATGGTGCAGAAATTGACCCATAAGAGGATGAAAAGTAAAATTCACTATTTTGATAATTTTTATCGAATTTAAGTTTGGCGCCTTTGATTATTTTGTTTCTTTTCTTTCCCTTGCAAAATTATTTCATGAACTTTTGCAAAATTAGGAAAATAGTGTTTGGTGCAACGTTAATTGAGACAAGTAGGTCACTCAAAAAATTACATTAAAATGTCGGCTAGTTAGATAAGTAAACAAATTATAAGACAAAAGCTAATCAATTGTATTTTGATTGCTAATTTTATTGTTTTGGATATGTCTATAGACTATAGTTATAGGCATTAGGACACAAAATTTAAGAACTTATGTCAATGTATAGATAATTTGTTTCGAAAATTGCATGTCACATGAGGATCAATTTTGCTCAAATGTATGAGCTTAAATACTCTTTTTTTTTCTAGATTGCCTCTCATCTAAAAAGTTTAAATTACGATATTCAAAACACATTAATCTTTTTAACATTATTCTCCATTACAAAAATTGCAACAAAATTACATTCAATTCACATTTCAATTATTTCAACAAATATCCAAATAAACCTTTGGAAAACAAAATCTGAAACAAATCCAAAATACAGTTAAAATGGTGATAAGGATAGTCATATGTGACTCGGTCAACGGAAGTTGTTCTCTTTTTTTTTGGATTAAGTTATGGGATGTGCACATTAAGGTACTAATCCAGATTAATGTTCCTAATTCAAGACCAATTTTAAATTAATCATGTTTTCCGCATGATGATAATAATAATATAAAAAAGCGTGTAGGTTATCCTTTCATTGCTGGACTCTCGTCATGTTGATTAGAATTGAGATAGCTGCAAAATTTACGGATGGAAAAATCTTGCACTTTGCAAGATAAAAAGTAGTAGCTTTGAACTCCCTATATTATTATAAATTATCAAAAAAAAAAAGAAAAGAAAAAGATATTCACGAAAATTTGTAGGTCTGTGGAATGCAATCTTGGTGGTTGCTAAATAGCACTTTGCACCCTTAAAGAGTCCACAACTATGTTGCACAGACACTGACTCGGCGATTCAGACTCGACATGAAAGAATTTGGCGACTCGTTTTCTAAAAAATCTTAAAGATACGACACGGCATGAATACATATATTAAAAGGATAAAAACTATATAATTTATATAAAAATAAAATACCTTAGCATCATAGTCAATAAATAAACATTCACTCTAACATTCAAAACTAAATTACCTGAGTTTGACCCAAAACTAAAATTGGTCCCAAGTGCATGGACAAATCAGTGGATAACTGAGGGAGAAGAATGTATTTTAAACTTGACCTAATAACTATTAACCTAGCTCCCCTCTCATTTTCACACACAACACATTATAGTATGTGTAGCTTAAGCGGTCGCTCTCATCTAATAGATTAACCTAAGCGGTCGCTCTCATCTAATAGATTAACCTTATCTTCCACTTTACTTCTCAAACAAAATACATTTTGGTATGTGTATGGAGGGCTGCCACTCTCTACATATTGAGAAAGACAGAGTCAGAGAAGAAATCTAGGACACATCGGCGACTTTTGAAGATATGTTTTTGGCTGCAACAGAAAGAGAGAGTCAGAGAAGAAATCTAGGACACATCGACGACTTTTGAAGATATGATTTTGGCTGCAACAGCTAGGACACGGCGGTGAAACCGTGTCCATTTATTTTTAAACCAGACACCCCAGATGTAGAGTCCGGCGCGCGTCGACAGCGAATCCGGCACGAGTCGGACTCTGCATTCTTCATATTTCTGCCGTATTAGTGCAACATATAATTAGAGCATATTTGCCACTTCTTTTTCCTCACATGTTAGAAACACAAGGGGCAATATGATATTCACATTTTCACTCACCCCAATTCATGATAAAATTGCATAAAAACTCTCCCAACTCCCTTTTTTCCCTCCTATTTGTTCTCAATTATAACATTTCCATCAAACAATTGTATTATGGAACTGTTAACAGCAATCTTACCAGTCATTTTGATGACACATTGTTCTTTGATTGAATTTAAGTGAGTAAACTGATTTAAGGAAACTAAAAATGAAAAAAAGAAAAACATTTTCTTTTGAGTTTCACTCACCAAAATTCAAAATCAAACATAACTAAAAGCGCGAAGCCTCCACATTAAAATGACATGAGCAGTTACGAGGTCTTAATGCCATTAATATACACCCATCAAACACAATTAACAATCAGAACAATATGCAAGCCCGAAATTTCATTACTTATACTCCATGCGAGTCCTTAAATTAGAGTCAAATTTAATAAAGGTTCAAAAAGTAACTTGATAGTTCATTAAAAATACAAAACTTCTAAAATCAAAACAATAGTCTAAATATTGGTGTCTTGGCTTCCTCTTCTGCTCAGCAATAAACTGCAAAAATAATTAAAACATAATTTTAGAAGAAATTCTGAAACCGGGACATGAAAATCATGCTAGTTAACTTAGCTTATAAAATAGAATTGGACAAAAGAGTAAAAAGTAAAAGCAGGGACGGGGCAGGGCAGGGTTCATTCACATCTCAGATTTAATTAAACACACTGTCAAATGAGAAAAAAATCACAATTCAACCAGAGAAGCCAAAGTAATGAACCGAGCGAAATTCTATAGTTAAGTGAAGACACAACTGTTGATCATAGCCATATCATTACCAATTAACCAAATTGATTTAATTCCTGCACAACTGGCAAAGATGCTTTAACAATGAAAATATACATTTAGACTATAAAATCTTTAGGTTTTGTGGCTAATGAAGAAAACCTACAATCTCCCCTTTTGGCAGACAAACTTCTAAGGTTTATGTACATAGAGTTCCCAACAAACACCACAAAATCACCATATCAGAATCAACTTAAGCTACTTTCATGAACTCAAATTGAAAGACCACATCATGTTTATTCTTCATGTCAAGAGAACCTAGTTCAAGCAGCTACCAAAACACATGTCTACACATATTATAGCTCACATTTTGAATCTAATTAAATTGATACTACATTACAATAATGTAAATCTATGTATTAAAAAAAGGTCGAGTATTCACCTCAAATGCTGCTGGGATACATGAATACCCTCACTCTATTTCCCTGTTTCACAATCACACAATAAAGAAAAAATTTAGTAAACAAAAAAACTTCAAGCAACAACTCCAATGCCATGAGAAAATTCAGTGGCTCCAAACATACTAAAGATTTAACATTAAAATCAGCTAGTCATTTCCAAAAGAATAATAAAAAGAAACATTTCGCATCACGATTTCAAACATTTCGAACAAAGTTCAGTTGAGTACCATAGATTTAGGTGGAAGATTAGACTTGAACTTAGCACGAACAACGCCACTGTTTCCATGAGGGCGGGTAACTTTGCCCCAAATGCAACGGTAATGAGAACCGTTCTTCTTAACCTTGGCCTTGTAAATGTACGCCATTCGCTTCCCAAGGTACCACGCGACTTCTTCTTGCGTGTTCACTCCCTCAATCTGTATCAAAGACGTGTTTGGGTACTGATTCGATTTCGACCTATCATCATTAACAAAATAATTACATTTTCCACACTGCACTTGAAGAAAGCCGAATTAAAAACTGATAATATATACTATTTACCTTTTGTAACCAAGGATTGTTCCACGTACATAAAGTCTGTGCAAGGATTTAGCAAAAGAATAAAAATTGTGAATAAATGATACAATACAAGTAATTTTGGATATAGAGTTGCATATTTAAGATGAAGGAAATGAAATACTGACCTGACGCGTTCTCCTTGACGCCCTTTCACCATTGTTGCGGGTCAGTGTTTTTGGGGTTTGGCGATGTGTGAGAGGTATAGACGGCGGAAACCCTATTTTCCAAGTTTAAAAGGGTTATCGTTCGTGTAGTTTGAGAGGTTGGATTGGATTGACAGATCCAAAACGAAAACTTCCTGGGCTTCATATGGGCTCAAGTAAACGTATTGGAGCTAATTTACTCAGCCCAAGCCCAAACCCATTTAGGTAATACTCCAATTAATATATATTCATTTTTCTTTTGAGAGAATTGCATTTTTGGTACACAGCTATAGGCCAATTCCAATTTTTGGTACACAGCTTTATGTGTCCAATATATTTGGTACACCTCTTTAACAAAGTTCGACACATTTGGTACAACCGTTAAATAAATTGCAAAATCACCGTTAATTCCGTTAGTTCGACACATTTGGTACACCTCTTTTACAAAATTGACATGTGCGCGACACATGGCTGCCCAAAAAAAATATTAAACTTGATAAACTTCTATAAAAATTATCATATGTATTTATTATATTCATCATATCATATTTATATAATGATAAAAAAATATGTATTTATTATTTATATGACATGTAAAATATAATAAACTATATAATGTCATTTATAGTTTAATACTGGAAGAAGAATAAAATAAAATAAACAAGTTTATCAAGATTCAATTTTTAAAAATTATTTATAAAAATAGTTTATTATTTTTATAGTTTATTATTTATAAAAATTATTAAAAAATATGTCTTTATTATTTATATGACATGTAAAATATAACAAACTATATAATGTCATTTATAGTTTAATATTGGAAGAAAAATAAAATATAATAAAAAAGTTTATCAAGTTTCAATTTTTAAAAAATATTTATAAAAATAGTTTATTATTTATAAAAATTATTAAAAAAATATGTATTTATTATTTATATGACATGTAAAATATAATAAACTATATAATGCCATTTATAGTTTAATATTGCGAGAAGAATAAAATATAATAAGCAAGTTACTTTAATTTATCATATTTATAAAAATTATTAAAAAAATATGTATTTATTATTTATATGACATGTAAAATATAATAAACTATAATGTCATTTATCGTTTAATATTGGAAGAAGAATAAAATATAATAAAATAGTTTATCAAGTTTCAATTTTTTCTTTTTTTTTTTCCTTTTCTGAGCAGTCATATGCCGTGCGCATGCCAATTTTGTAAAAGATGTGTACCAAATGTGTCGAACTAACGGAATTAACGGTGATTTTGCAATTTATTTAACGGTTGTACCAAATGTGTCGAACTTGGTTAAAGAGGTGTACCAAATGTGTTGGACACATAAAGCTGTGTACTAAAAGTGGAAATTGATCTATAGCTATGTACCAAAAATGCAATTCTCTCTTTTTCTTTTCTTTGTAATGGTCAAAGACTTCAGGTGTTTTTGTTATTAAGGTTTTAAGTTAGAAATTGGGTAATAACATTGCATTTCAAATGATTTAAACAATCTTAAAAAAAAAAAACTAAACAAAGCAAGCAGTAATTTTGAGTGGTATATCATGGAAAAAAATCTTTTTCACCATTCGATCTCAACTCAACACATATCGTATCTATGAGAGATTATTTAGTATAATCGCTGCACCACGTCATCAAGTACACGTGGTGCAGCCCGCCAATACACTCAGGACATGTAGAGTGATAATCCATATCATCCCATATTCTGGCCATATTTCCAAAAAATAGGGTTTCAAAAAATTTGTGTTCACATTATCAGGATAATGTAGATTATTACTCCACATGTCCCAAGTATATTGATGCGTTGTGTAGTGGTTACACTAAATAATTTCTCCGTATCTACATAACCCCATTAACATTAATAACAGATAAAATAAAAGTGCGATTCTAATAAACCTTCACATTTGAGTTCTAATACCCTTTTTTCGCTAAGATTGTTCAGTCAATTTAAATAAATTTGAAAACTTTATTATTAATAATTTAACTAATTCATTCCAATAATAAGTTGGCATTATTTAATCTCATTATACCCTAATGTTTATTAATAGGTTTAAAAAGTATTGAGTATGATTAGAAAATTCAATTTCGTAATATTATTAAAATTTCAAAAGTACATTTTCGTCATAGTTTTATTATTAATATTTCAAAAGCCAGCTATGCCGCAAGAATTAATTTTCTTGTTTTGGGTTAAACGTGTAGACCCCAAATCGAAGACAAACAAACAAATCCTCTTTCTTATTTTCCTTCTCCATTAAGGTAGCAACATTTCGCCTTCATTTTTAATCAAATATAAATACACTCACTAATTCTCGATCCTCAATTGACTTCAACCAGCAGAAACAATGGAGAAGCAGCCTTTGCTACCGGCAGGTATTTCCGTTAATCTAAACTTTTAGCTTTTTGCATGTATTTTGATGAATATGACCATAAAATTGATGAATTTTAACAGGAAAAAGTGAAAGTGAGAGATGGACTTCTTCGTATGAAAACGTAGGAAGGGGAGGAACGGCCTCATTAACTGGAACCGAAGTTACAATCGATGAGATCCGATCGGCCGCCGCATACCCTACCTCTATCCATGCCCCTTTGCTCGCTTCACCGCAGATATATCCTAATGGTAATGTTTAAAGCTTTTAAATCGGTTCAGGAAAAAATAAGTTAATGTATCTTTGACTCTGAGTTGTGAACATAGTTATATTTTGCAGAACAAGTTGTTGGTTATCCTCAGACTGCATATTCTGGAAATTTAGGTCATAATGTTGCTGATGTGCGAAGGTGAGTCTCGAATTCACTGCTTTCGATTGTATGTGAATAGTGATGGTGTAAGGTATCATTTACTCAATTTTTTTAGCATATGGCCTTTTATGTGAACTGGTTTCAGCAATAAAATATAGTATGCTCAAATGTGTGGTTTGTTTAATAGTTTAGGGTCACGCTCTGGTCTTGCTTTGCTCTTTGGGGGCATGGATTTTGACTTTATAGTCTACAAATAGATTTCAAATCAATTAATGAGATTGAAACTTATGATGCCATTCATGAATTTTCTCATTCTAAGGAGTAACAAAAGGAAAGCTTTCGAGTTACAGTTACAGATATGGTTTCTGACCTCAAACTGTGACCAAGAGGCCAGATAAGATAGCAATTTGACGGTCTTTATCTGGCCGTGCATTCTAAAATGGCCTGACTTTAACACTTGCACTGCCATTATATAATAGATGGTTTTAAGGGAATTTTGGTAGTTCTTTGTAGCACTCAAGATTGCTCCACAATTTATGTTCCATACTAAACGGAGACACATGAAGATTTCCCTTGTCAAATGATAGTATTTACAGTATGGTTGGTTTAGTTTGTTTGGCTCCATAACGAAGTTCTACTTAGACAGTCAAAAGGCACTGGAATGGATTTCCAATGTTTATAGTTGCAAACCATTTATCTTGGAAAGATCAACATATTGATGAACTATTTGTAACATAATTGTAAGCAATTTGTGAGCCTGAAATAGTTTGACTGCTGCATTATTCTTACATCCTTCAACTTATATGTTCTATTTAAATCATATGATTTACTTCAGACTCAGAAATTTTCCGTCATCAACTGCCTTTTAAAATTTTCGTATCTAATTTCAAAGTTTGTGAATTTTGATTTCTCATTATGCAACAGTAATCGCCTATTAGATTTGAACTTTAAGGTGTAATTATCAATTTCAAAATCTGTACAGGCAAGTATTGGATGAAGTAGAAATAAGAGAGCTGCTCATAGATCATGTTGGTCATCGTTGTTGTTGGGGAAGTCGTCCAGCTCGAACATGGAATATTCACACAGTGGAAGATTGCAATGTTTATGTTGGAACCCTGGAAACTTTTGCTGAAGAAAGAGAAACAATAACAGAAACAGAACCATATTTTGGTGGTGAAGTTGATGGAAAAGATAAGGGGCCTGAACTTGGAGTGTGGGAATTGGACTTAAGGTCTGAGTTTCCTGTGCTCTTTGTGCCTCATAAAGAGTCACGTACCAAGATTCCTCACTCAGAAGTTGTTGAGAAATGTTCAGGTACAAGCTCAAAAAGTAGTTCAAAATCGTTTCATAAGTTGGATTCCATTTCTTTCTAGCTAACCTCAGGTGCAAATGTTGTACCAGTTTGTGATTCTCATAGCTTATTGATCATTGTATATGATCCTAAAGTTGGTTATATCAAATTTTAGAATGTAGATATCTAAGATATCTAATATATCTTCTTGATTTATCCGGTTGTGGGTCCAGGTTGTGCAGGAAGAGGAAGTATTGTTTGCCCCACATGCAATGCAGATCAAGAACCTGGTTCCTACAAAGAAAATCAGATGTCGCAGTGCCCTTCTTGTTACGGGAGAGGTTTAATTGCACACAAAGATGGATCAGATACAATGTGAGCATTAAATTCTTGAATATACTCAGAATTGCCTTCTAGTTATATTTGTTAAAGTTTGGCCGTCTTAAATGGCCAAGGCACAAAAGTGGTTCTTTATTGGGTTTTAGACATTTTACTTCTGTATGACAGATTACTCACGAAACTTAGAAAGACACTATAAGAAATTTTTATTGATTACTTCTAAATGATCTTTGTCTTCTACTCGTTAGTTGTAAACTTGTTTGGATTATTGAAACCTTCTGTTGTAGTCAACTTAACACATACAAATTTGTATCTACAGATGTCAAAATTGTAATGGTAAGGGGAAGATTCCTTGTGCAACTTGTGGTTCACGTGGATTGATCAAATGTGAGACATGTCGTGGTGGTGGCTCTTTTCTGACACGCCAAATTGCTGTCGTTAAATGGTATGTACATTGACTCACAAATATGTAGCTAGTATTCAATCCTCAATTCTTCCTTAGCAAATACACCATTTATACACGCAAATCAAAATAAGAAAGACGAATCAACCAACAACAAATCAATGAACAAACAGAGTTTTTTCGATTGTAGGAAAACACTAGTAGCACGAAAAGTAAGCGCAGCGAGTGGAGCAGCCTCGGTTCCAGACGATGTCTTCCACAGAGCAAAAGGGGTGCAGTTGTGCAATACTCAAGCCTATCAATGCACACCTGCCTTTTTTGCTGATTCGTATTTTCTCAACAAGTTTTCTTCAGAAGTAATAGCTGAGAGGGTTCCTGTACCTCCAACAGCTAGAGTGATATGTGAGAGACATACAATCTCTGTCGTTCCTGTGACTCGAGTAACCATGACTCGTGGCAATAGATCGTTCAGTTTCTATATCATTGGAACTAGCAGAGAGGTTTACTTGAAAGACTCGTATCCTTCAAGGTTTTGCTGGGGGCTTTGCCCATGCTTGGAATGGTTGAAATTATAGGTTGTACGGGTTTAAGCCGCATCATGTTTAAACTATGCTATTTTGTTATGTGATGTATTACTTGTAAAATTTGTAAGATACAAGCTCTTGTTTTGCCAGGAGTATACAGCTTTTAATTAAATAAGGTGGCTATTTCTTTTGTTACGATTATTGAATCTTGTGTAAGATGAATGTACATGAAGAATAAATGTATTTTTTTCATCTCCAGTATACTTTACCTTGAATCTTATTCTGTATTGCTGCAACCTTTGTTGGGTGCAAATTAGCTAAGTAGAATTATTTTTTAGTATCGAGTTTGAGATTGTGTTTCCCCCCCGTAAAGTATGAAGAAGGCTGTACCAATTACCCTCTAAAGTATCAATTGTAACATTTACCCCCTTATTATACTATTGAACATTTTTCTCCAAAACTAACCCCATCCCTTTTAAAACAAATAAATTGTTTTACAAAAAAAATCTTTATTAATTATGAATTTATTCATCCACCAAATAATATTAATTTCTTTTGCTTCCTTCTGTTTTATGGTCTCAAAACTTTTCTTTGTTCCAGTTTTAATTTAGTTTCTTTATTTTATGTTTCAATTTTTTTTTTTTATTTCTATCTCAATTTTTTCTTAATATTTTTCTAAGTTTTTATTATCTCATTTATTTTCGTTACGGATTATTATTCAAAATGTCGAGTAATTCTCCTTCAAATTCTCTCTCGCAAAATTCAAGTTTGACACTAAACAATATTATGGTTTAATTTCTTCATTTCTTTTCAAAAGAAAATCTTTACTAACTATAATTCATCCATTCACCAAACAATATTATATTTTAATTTTTAAATTTCTTTTGTTTCCTTCTGTTATATAAAAATGAGATGAAAATGAAGAAAAAATTTGAGATTGAAAAAATAAAGGTAAAAAAATAAATGAAAAAATTAAAATATAATATTATTTGGTGGAAGAATAGATTTATAATTAATAAAGAGACAATTTCATTTTAATCAATTAATAAGAAATTTATTATTTATGAAAGAAGCGGGGGTATTTTTAGAATAAAAACTACAAAACCTACATCATAGGGGGGATAAATATTACAATTGATACTTTAGGGGGTAACTGATACAACCCTCATATTTTAAGGGAAAAATTGTATTTCACCCTTTAGAATGGTTTCCAAAAATATCATGAATGAATATTGAGATTTGACTGGGGCTGAATATTAGTCAAGTTGAAATAGTTTGATATTTTTATACGTAATTTATTATTTCTAACCTGACTAGTTTATTTTGTATATCTATCTTATCTCAAACAAATTTTAATGAATCCAGTATTTAATTCATTCAGTATTCAGGTTGGCTAATTTCTCAGTGAAGCTGCAATGGCACTTGTGTAAAAGACATTCTGTAAAATTGAACATCCAAGTTCATAAAAAGTTTATTTATCGAAAAAGGAATAGTTCATGAAAGCTTCACCTGGAATTAAAAAGGTAATAATAATATTAATAAATAAAGTTTTCATCAGAAAATACCACATTTCAAGCTCAAAACCTTATGAAAATGAATTGGATCAACCGAATTACTAAATCCCAAACAATTAAACTACTTTGAACTCATTTTATTTGTGTCTCCAGTATATAAAAGTGGATCAAGGTCTTAGAAAATTTATCGGTTTTATAATAATGTTGTTCGTTTGAATTTTATGAGATGGAATAAATAATTGGTATATGCTTTAATAATGAGTAGATTTTTTTAGAGATTATGAAAATAAGATAAATATTGTAGGAGATAATTTCATACAAAAACATAGAATCATTTCGGTAAGAAAGTTCTTTGGCCTAGATTGTCTCGTTTTTGGGAAAGCATTTCGGTGCTCTTTAACAAACAATTTTTTTGCTTTCAGATTTTTTTTTTCCCTTTCAATTAAAAATATTCTCATTTTACAAAAAATCTTTATCTCGAGAAAACTCTATTTTGATTTGATATAAAAGGGTGAAGTTCTGTTAAAGGCTAATTTTTGTGTTTCTTGTCAGTTAACTCTTCTTATTGAAAATAAGTAGAGTAAATATACTTATGCACGTCCCATTTGCTATAATATCCGGTCAAAATTTTCAATTTTTTAAGTGACTTATCATAGTAAATTATTCTCATGTGTGGTGTATTAAACTTTCCCAATATTAATATATATATATATATATATATATATATATATATATATATATATATATATATGGTGTCATATGATATTATCAACTTATTAGTGGAATATATTAATTAAATTATTTATTATATTTTTATAAATTTAGTCACGTTGACTAATTGACCATACTAAGGGATCAAAATAAATAGGACGGATGGAGTATATAGTAGTGAACTGTTAGAAATTTTTGGTGATTGATTCTATTTTTCTTTTAATTTCTAGAAACAAAAACTCTAAAATAAATTTTTTTTTTGGCAAAATTACCATTACACGTAAAAGTAGCTACTAACTCTAATTACTTTTGATGGTTAAAATACAAAGTATAACAAAATTGATTCTTTTTAACTTTTATATAAAAATCCAAATCGAAGCCAAAAAAGTAAAAGCTTATGGGAAATAACTAAGGGTCTATTTGGATGGATTTTGGCTCGATTTCGTGGGTCTTGGTTTAAAAAAATTGATTTGGGTGGTTTCGATGAAATCTTTGAGACTTCATTTGGATGAGTTTGTCTCTTGGGTTTTGTGGTTAAAATAAGTTGAAACCCCACTTGGATTGAGTTTTGATGTTGAGATTTAGGGGAAAAAGTAGGTGATAGGTGTCAAATCAATGTCTTTTTTAGTGAGATCTGGGAGAAAAAGTAGGTGGTAGGTGTCTAATCAATGTTTTATAGGTTTGAAGAGTTTGAGTGTGAGTTTCTGAATAGATTTTTTTATGGTTTTATGGATTTGGCGAAAACTCATATGAAAGGGTTTTGACTTGATCTCGCGAAACCCGCGAGACCGAACCAAAACCCATCCAAACACAGCCTAAGTGTCATCCATCTAGAGCTTGGGGGAAATATACCAACCCATTAGATATTATTTTGAAGAAACAAAGAAAAGATAATGACAAAAATTGAAAATAAAGAGAAATATCATTCTTTGTGATTTGTGAACCACTTAAATTATATTACAAAAAATGCTAAATAGCCTAATAGATGAAAATGGACTCGATAAGATTTATCAGCCCCAAAACGTGCGCCATGGTAATAAAATGAGTGGTGAATTATTATCAATATTTAATTATATCTTTTAATGTTAATGGTCCACCATTAACTTCAAATTTTACACGTATGACCAAATGCTCAAGTACTAATATTTGATTTGGTATCCTACATTCCTATCAGATTCTTTTTTAGGAAACATTCCTTTCAGATCTCTATGTCTACAAATAAATAAATTAATAAAATTATTAAACATATATATTAAAAGATAAAATATTGATCTTATTTATGTTCATGCACCATCCTAAAATAAGTACGCGACGGGTGGACTCAATGTACGAAATTTAAAAATAATATGAAGAGATTGTACGAGCATATACCTAACATATATACTGGGAGCATTTGTTTAATTAAGAAGTCAACGTTTTTGGTCCTTTAAAGTTGACTTTTGTATATTAGAATATATAATTTCTTTTGTATGAAACCATCGATATTATTTCAGAAGTTAGTATTTAAGACGTTTTTTGAATATTTTCCATGATTTTGTTTAATTTATTACATTTGGTTAATATATAGAAAAACCAGTTAACTCTAATATAAATATTTTTTAATACTGTGTAAAAAAAAATTCACAATTATATATCCTTATCATTAATATAACACAATTAATTATTTAGATGGACAAAAGAAGAATATATATCATGTTTCTGCACCGAGGAAAATTGTCGGGAATGTGATTTTTTTTTTTTTTTGATCTACTAGACTGTGTATTTACAGTTCGGACCGAAAAGTGCAAAGGGTATAAGTCCTCCCCAGTGTGGTATCTCCAGTAGGATTCGAACTTGAATCTCGTCTCTGGGGGTCGCAAGTCACTACCACTTGGCCCAACCACCTTGGGTCGTCGGGAATGTGATGATTAGATAGGAATTAGATGTAAACAAATTAAGTAGAATGATTTCTAGTGGGAAATGCAAAAACATTCTCTAAGCTTTGTCGAATTAACAAGAAAAAAATTATTTTTAATTTTAATCAACAAATAAAAATTGACTGGTGCACTTGTACCAATTTCAATTACCAATTTTCCTGTCAATTCTCAAACCACAAAAAGTTTCACTCGCTACAAGTACAAGTGCGAATTGACAAGAAAATTGGTAATTGAAATTGGTAATTGTAACTCCAAAAATAAGTTTTGAAAACACGAAGGTGCACTTAAAATATTGACGATATACCACCTTGTTAATTTTCAAAATAAACAATAATTTACCCGTTGTTTTAGAATATATCAATAACATTTTTGTTCATTTAAAAAATTAATAATCCTTATCTTTAGCTTATGAAAATATTTTAGATAGGTGTAATGAACTAATAAATATTAGCACAATATTTTCTTACTAATAAAATAATGAATAATTAATGTTTACATTTAGATAAAGCATAGGTTTGTTTTTGCATTTCACCCTTGTTCTTTACATTGACTATATCTTTGCATCTTAAAAGTGAGTTTAAGTACGGCTAATGTTCACTCTAATGAACTTGGATTATTTAAAAATAACCTCAATTCATAAATAAATAAACCACCGAAAAGATATCGTCATATATAATTTTGTTTGTTAATTGTTAACAAGAACGCGAAAAGTCCACTCCCGTATCCCAAATAAATACATACCATAAATAAAAAATAATAGTCGTAGTTTAGGAAAAGGGAAGAACCGACAAAGTTTGTTGTTGAAGGAAGAATATAAGTGGACGCGTGGCAGATTGTAATACGTTTAAGAGTTGGTTCCAAAGTGGTCTGTTCATAGTTGGCCGTCAACGTAGAACTCTCCACACGGTCTGGTCCAACTGCAGAAGATTCGACCCAAGCTTCATTCTACATTTGGTCGATTAAATAATACAATCTTCAAATTTAATTTGAGCTTGAAATTATGTAGAAATTTAATTTACTAGTTAAATAGAACGAGATCGAATGAACTTTTATTAATCGAGCTTGAGTCGATTATCGAATAACTTAATATTTTCACATGTATATATTAATATCAAAACTTATCTATATTATAGGCAATATTTTTTTCCTTTCCTATGTATATATTTACTTCATTAATTTTATAATTATTAAATGAGAAGTTGAAATGTAACATCTTCTCATTTTTTTATTGTTAGTGCTCACTTGAGAATTTAATATACTTTGTGACATTGACTCTAATCTCTTTTAAGTGAGTATTGTAAATACTTTTTTGACCATTACTTTAGAACAATAATTTAATGGTAATATCATTTTTTGTAATTGTTTGTACTGATACCATTTATTATGCTTAATCAAACATATTACTCCAAAGAATCACATCTTAATTTAAAATTAAATTGTAATTCATAAAATAAAGCTAGATTAAGTTGTGTAGAACTAATGTATGTATACATTATACTAGCTAATTTGTTATCTTTTTGTTTTCTCATTCCATAATATATATATATATATATATATATTTATATTAGGTGATATATTATGATTAAACAATCAACTCTGAGAAAATCAACTACAACTAATGCATACAAAAAATCAAAAAGAATGTAAAAAACTTGAGCCTTAACATAATTCTTATGGATAATTTATTTAATTATATTTTAATTTTTGCAGGCTTTAAATAAGAGAGATTTTATCTTCTTAAAAAGAATATTTATAATATAATTCGCCCACCTCGACCTTTTTATTCTGAACCCGCATCTGAATGAGCTTTTATCAATCTAATTCAAATCGAGTATTGAAAAATTTGATTTGATTTCTAGTTCTATTACAGTTAATTATTATATAAAGAGTATTTAATTTGTCATATTATGCACTGATGCAATAAAATTCTAAATGCATGTGTTACTATGTTAATTATTATGATATCTTAAATAACAATACTCCCCCCATTTAGGGCTGAAAATCAAATCAAGCTATTCGATACTTGATTCGAGCTCGTTCGATAAAAGCTCGTTTGAGTTCGGTTCGTCACACTAATCAAACAAGCTTGAACATCTCTTTTCGTTCGATAACTTTTGAAACTCGGCTCGAGCTCGACTCGATTAGCTAAAAATTGAAAAAATACATGTAAAATATCAAGCTACTCGATACTCGGCTCGAGTTCGTTCGATAAAAGCTCGTTTGAGCTCGACTCGACTGAAAATCAAACCAAGCTCAAACACAAAATTTCAAGCTCGATAAAAATCAAACCAAGCTTGAACAGTGTGTTGTTCGATACTACTCTGCTCGATTACAACCCTACCCCCATTCCTTTTACATGTCACTTTAGAATTTTAAGATAGACTTAAATGCTAGTTTGACATTTTTACCTTTCTTCATTTCAAGATAGAGAGAGGATTATGGGGAGTTACAAAATATTTACTCATGTTTCTCAAGGGTAATTTTATCCAACTACCCTTTTATTTTCCTAAACTCTAGAGCATTAAATGATTTCTTAATTCTTATAAAACAACCTTAATGACATGTATAAACAATAGCTCATCATCAATCATTGACAATCACTAAGTACTTTGGTTTCTATCATGTACAAGAGTTTTGTTTCTTATGTCAGTGAACAAGTTTTCATTTCTTTAAATGTAGAAACAATCAATATTTAAAACTTAATCTGCAAAATTACACATAAATTTCTCCGCTTTATATTTTTAAATTCCGGGCTTTTCTATGGCAGCGATAGATGAGGTTGCAAAAGGGTAAAAATTATATCTTTTTCTTTTCTTCCACAATTATTCATTAACTTAAAGTGTTGCCTCAAAATTTTCATTCTAACACTAACATTTGCACCAAAAAGAATGTGCCTGGATTATTAAATATTTAATTTATTTCATCTTCCCAAAATTCAAGGGCATTTTCGTCTCAACAAAGAGTGTTTCTACCTTAGTATACAACAATAAGGCTGCGTTCGGTTGGGATGATTTCTAATCAGCCCAATTCATTTATCAGGCCATTAAATTAATCACACAATTGGGTAATCATTTGTTCGGCTCATTATAAAAGGGTCCAATAGTATTTTAGCCCATATCATAGTCAGATGTTCGGTTGGCCCAATTAAGAAATCTGGACAATTTTACCCCCGCGCAGTCCTTGTGATCCGGCCGTTCACCCAAATAAATCCTGGCCGTCGAGATCGGGGTATATGATGTCTCAATGAAACCCTACAACATCTCATTTGTTTTGGTTCCATTTCTCTCTCAACGTCCGCGGCGCTCTCTAGGGTTTCTGAAATTGATCAATCTCACATCATTCTTCTTTGTTTCTACTTTGTTGTTCTTGACACACGACTAGTTCATCTCATTTGTTTTTTTATTTCACGAGTCTAATTCTACTTTGTGCGGCGCATCTAGGGTATTGTTCGTGAAAATATTCATTCATTCATGGGATCATTCGAAGATTATTCATCCTACATCACATTATTTGGGTGTATTTTTTTGGTTTATTGTTTAACAATGGTCATTTGGGTTTCTCTTTGCCCAGACCTTAAATTTTTCCAAAATTATGTTATATCTTGTTGACGATTTATGTTTATATTATCCTGACAGGTATGGACTCAACTTCAAACTCAAGAATACGTTTAGGAAGTGCCCACTGCTCGTGTGGTAATCGCGTGAGGATTTACACCTCATGGACAAATGACAATCCTGGGCGTAGATTTGCTCGCTGTAACAATTTAACGGTAAAAATTAATTGGGGTTTCAATTCTTATAGGACTGTTAAGTGTTGATTATGTTTAGGGTTTCAAATCTTTAAATTATGCGGCCTCATGATTAGAATAATTTCTAATGAAATTCTGTTGTTTGATGTTAGGATGAAAGGTGCGATTACTTCGAATGGATTGACCCAATGATGTGTGATAGATCACGAATTATTATTCCTGGATTGTTATCACGTGTAAATCGCACGGATGCTGAAAATGCCCGTGTTATGCGTGAATTTGATGAATTGTCTGCTCAAATGCAAGTTCTTGTTATTCGGATACATAATTTGGAGGCTGAAAACATTGCATTGCGTCGCAAGCAAAAGCTTGCGATGATCTGTGCTGTGCTTCTGTTATTATGGTATTTATGTGTATGATTTGCGTACTAAGAATTGTTTGCTGGATCTTGATGACTATGTGTATGATATATTCCTTCTATTTTGTTTGATGTATTCCTTCTGAACTCATATGTAAGCATATATATTTGATATGACCAGAATATTGTTCATAACTGCTTTGTGTGTAGATTTCATATCTGCCAAATATATATGCTTGTGTTGGGTTCTTGCCAGATCATATGAAGATTGGAATTGGTGTTCTGTTGGTCTTGTATGTTGGGGGTTAATATGATTATGTTAATATGATTTTGTGTTCAACATATCAATGTTTGTTTCTCTTGTTGGAAATGGCCTGTTCTTTGCCATAATTTTATAGAAAATTGGGGCATAGCTTCTTTCCATCATGTGATGCTCTATAATGCTGATGTATGGTATGTGGTAATTATAAAAAACATGAACAACTAGTTGGTAGACCAAATGATGTTTCAAAAAAAAAATTCTGATGGTCTTGCATGCATGTAATTTTATATGCTCATGTGTATATCAAATCTGGTTGTTGGTGCACTGTTGAGTATTCAATGTTGAGTGGATACTACTCTTTTGTTTACTCTATCATGATAGTACCCCCTTATTTGATATTTATTGGAGGAACCCTCCTTTATTTGATTGTGGCCCAATTTATTCTTTATATCAGCATTATGGATGCAACAATTTTGGAAACTGAACGCAGCCTTAATTTTTTTGGCCAAATGATGATTTCTTAGGAATATCTGATGGTTTATATGTTGATTCAGAATCACATGTTACTCAAAAAATGAAGTAAAAAAAGTGATTAAGTCATTTGAGTGCAATTTGCTTTTTCTTGTGAACTTCAAAATTCCTTGGCCGAAAGTTTCTGTCCCAATTCCAGCTTTTTTTTGCAAGTTGGTGAATCAAACCTTATTTTACAATCCAAGGTCAGTTGCCTTGTCTACTTTAGTTGATAACACACTGCCAACCTAGTATTTATTTTGCATATAGGTCCTCACATGGTTTTTATTTGGCCAAGTGATGATGTCTTTCACAATATATCTGATGGTACTATATCTGAAAAGTTTTTTTATTATATAATTATTTGAAAACTATTTTTTAAAACTGTTTTCTAAAACTTATTTTAAAAACTGTTTTTTAATAAAAGTGTTATTAATGACTTTTATTTTGGAAATAACTCAAGAAAACTGTTTCTCAAACATGTTACTTATGTATGATAGTGTTTCTGAACACTGTTGAGTGCAATATGATTTCAGAAGCCTTGTACTACTTTTATATATGAATTTTCAGAATCCTTTGTCTACTTTACTTGATACTACACTGCCAACATGAAATTTATTTTGCATATAGGTCCTAATTTGCCATTGGTAATTATTACAATGATAAATAAATGCATTCCACTTTTACATGAAGTATATAGTGAATTATGTAGTACATCATAATTCAAGTAGTTCAAATAGTTGTCTGATATATGCATTAATAAATGCTTTGATTGACCTATTGTATAAGTCATTTATGTTTTGACTTGACCATTTGAGAAGTTACATGTTTTTAATGCATTACTTGTCTCTTGATACATAATCTTTTACAATGCACACATTCCCAAACTGTATTTATTGAGTTGGTTGAGCATGAACCCTTCTATATAATGCCAACATTCTATCCCATTTCCTACACCCCTCAAACTGTGAAGTGAAGCTATAAGTGGTAAGTTGTTCAAGTTTTGTTTCAAGTTTTAATGTTTGCCCATGTTTCATATATATATAATAGTAGTATATATATATATTTACATATATTTACATATATTTATATTTATGTTCATCTTTTAACCACTCCTTAATAATTTTGCATATCACAGTTTGCCAAACTATTACAAGATGCCGAGGACACGACGGATGAGAGCTGATGAATCAAAATTGAGTGATGGCTGGTCTTATGAACAAACAGCCCGATTTGTCAACTTGCTTTACCATGAGTGTAAAGCAATTGATTTGAATAACCTTGACTCACTAACCGGAGCACTGCAGCGTATTTCGGCCGACTTGTCTGCTTTGTATGGAAGGAGGTTCTCCCTTTATGGTGTTAAAAAGAAGCTGGAAAATTTGAGAAACAGAAATGAAAACTTCAAACAGTTCATGGAGACCCCGGGGGTATGTTACGATGCCTGGAATTGCGAAGTTCTTGTGAACAAGGACTACTGGAACTTCATTCCTGCTGCTGTAAGTACTGATTCTGTAAGTTTGCATACAAAACCAGAATATATGTTATACATAACTGTTGATTTCTAATTCCTTGTGTATTTCTATTTTGTAGGAGGAATCTGAATGGTTTAGGAATTTCAGGACGAACGGGGAACCGTTGCACCTTAAGCTTGAATATATCTTCGACCATAAGGGAGTTGGTGTGTTTCCTAATGATCTCACTGGATCACCTGGTTGGCCCATCCACGTCCGTGACTCGGACGATGATGAGCTTGCCGTTGTTCCTGTTGGTACAACCGGTGAACGGACTGCTATTCCCTTTGATATTCACAATGAGGTGGTTGTGGCTGAACGTGGACGGGATGAAGCTGGTCCAAGTGGACATGCTGAAGGTGGTGGATCAAATGATGGTGGGCTGTTTGGTAATGACTTGTGGATGGTTGATTAGGAAGTTTGTTTTTTGTTTGTGTGTTTGTTTGTTAGTTTGAATGCCCAAGGATATGTTTAAGTTGTTTGTACTCTACTTTTGTTGTGTAATTAAATGGCACAGTCTCATGTGTAAGTGCCTGTAATTACACATTTCGGCATCTATGTTATTTTCATGTACTGACTATGTTTAATTATGAAGTAATGAATATTTTAGTGTTATATTTATACATGTTTAATTTTTACTTGTTTGTGGAAGTACATTCAAAAATTAATCAAACAAAGTCTTGTAATACATAATAAAATAAGATTGAAAAATGATGTGTACTTGTAGTCAAAAAAGTTTCTGTAAAGCACTGGTACAATTTTTTAAACATGCAATACTTGTACATTTTTTGTCCCATGCAATCAAGCTATGAAAGCAAAAACATTTTAATAGGTGTAGTCAACCTGCCTTGGCCGAAAGTTTCTGTCATTCCAGATTTTGTATCCAAGTTGGTGAATCAAATCTTTGGCAATGAGAATCAATTTGAGTTGCCTTGTCTACTTTAGTTAATGATACACTGCCCACCTAGTTTTTTTTTTTGCATCTAGGTCCTCACTTGTATTTTAATTTTACTAAATAGGTACCCATTTCTTAATATAAATATCTTATCATTTTTTTACATTCCTTGTCCAAATAAGTTGTACGTAAAAAAAACACCAATTTCAAATATAACACAATGTCCAATTTTGTCCCTCGTCCGCAGTCCCATTTCTTCTACTCGGATAGATGGACCAAGGAAATTGATGAATACTTGATTGAGTTTTTAGCAACTGAAAATTACTACGAAAATGGAATTCTCACATACGGGGTGGGCCACGTTTTGCGAAGATCTCGTGACGAGGTTAATGTTTTCTTCCGTACTACGTTCTCAACAAACGAAATAATGGCTAAGGTCGAACGGCTAAAACGCCGACATGCCTTATTTTCTCACCTAAGGACCATTTCCGGTTATTGCTTGGATCCTATAACTAACACGGTCGGGAGAGACGGACTGGAAATTGTGAAAAATCTGTGCATGGTAACATATTTCATTTATTGCATATACACTCGAAAATGCATCTAAGATCTATAACATATTTTTGGCGCATGACACTAATCTTTTTTTCTTTGTAGGAAGCTCCGTTTTACGAAGCGTATGCAATAGATGGTGAACCGAAGTGGAATGATCTGTGTGAAATATTCGGATACCCACCCGAGGTCCCAATTGCTCCACCACCTGCATCCCCAATTAATCTTCAGTGGTTCGAGCTAAACGATGCACCGATTATTGGACATGAAACACCAATTCCTGATCCCATCAACCCCATTCAGATTACATTCTCGCCAAACTCTTTGGCAATTAATGATGATTTTTGGAATGACTTGGTCAAATATAATAACACAGGATCTGAACATGAAAACGACGAGGCCGGACACACAAATCCGGTTGCTAAGTGTCTGTGGCCGGACGAAGGAACGTCAAACGAGGAAGGTTTTGAAAAAAAAAATAAGTAATTAATTTGTTGCAAGTGAGTAATATTTCCTATTTGTGTGTCATGTTCCTTCGGTTTGTTGTTGTTTTTAAGGGATAAAAAGACGGACTCGCTAATATTGCCCAACGCTTTTTTACTTGACCAAAAGTCCGCTCAATCACATTTCTAGCTTGACTATGTTTCATATTAAAAAATTCTTTTTCATTTTGAGGGGCATCCATACCAACTCCCCACTCCTTAAGATGGTATCGTACTCCCCTATAAGGCGTAAGAAACCCTGGTCCGTTAGTATACCCGTTGTCACACAGGTAATACGTTCCTACAATTATTAGGAAGGAAATAGTGAGTGTTGTTAGGTATGGCTAAAGTGGGAAGTATAGTTTAGAAAACTAATTTTTACCCGTGGGCACTCTTAATCCATTCGGCCGATTCATTGCATCTCTTAACACACGACCATCCGCAGCAGACCCCTCCCAACCGACGAGTGCATACGTGAATACACCGTTAATATCACAAGCCGCAAGTAAATTGGTAGTAATGTCACCCTTTCGATTCCTATAGCGGGGTCTATCCTTAGACGGAACATGAGCATGGACATATGTTCCGTCTAGAGCACCTATGCAACCCTATACATACGCAAATGCTATATTGTAAAAACAAGGTAATAACACCAAACATAGACAAACTAATTAAATAGTTTCATCCTTACCGGGAAACAACTCCATCTATCGTCCTCATAATCATTCGGTATTGGGTCCGGTTGAGATAGTAATATCGGATGGAGTTTCATCAAACACGTAAGTACACGGTGAAAACATTTACTAACAGTGTCACCGGATCTTTTATAATCAGTGGAAACGACACGATTCTTTTTGTGATGAGCAAGAACCGTTAAAAACATTGATACTTGTTCTCTAACGGATACATACTTAGTATCATTTAGACCCCCAACGTTATGTAGGAAACAACATAACTTGTCAAATGAACTAATATGTAGACGAATATTATTTTTACACACTATTGTATTTTTTCGGGTAATTTTTTTTAGGTTTTTTGCCCATTTTCGCCGCCTACGAATTAGGCTATACCGGACCGGTTGATTCATAGCTTGACTACGCACTAGTTTATCACGTACCCATAAAAGGAAAATGCCCGTCCAAAAAAAACGTGTGAACAATACAATCAATTGTTTCTTCCGTTCATCCATTTCAATTGCCTAAAAAAAATAAATTCATTATTTTCAAGTGAAGATGATGGACATAATTATTCTAGTAGTTCCAAAAATTATTCTTATATTGACATTCTCAAGTAGGAAATTCATATCAAGTTCAAATGAAACCATATCTAATAAAGTATCAAGTATACTTCAAATTTATTCCAAACCATACCAATATCAAGTATGACGAAAACTCGTATATCAAGTAACAAATTGTTATACATATTTAAATATGTTATCAAAACAAGTCCAAATGAACTAAATTCGAAAATGTACTTAAATAAAGTAGTTCATGAACAAGGTAGGAAACAATTCCAAAAATTAACTCAAATCTAGTAGAATCCAAAAAACATACATATAGAAATATTCGAAATCATACCTCTCCCAACTAAGTTCCTACAAAGTTAACAACAAGCCGAAATGCCACTCCACGGATATGATTTGTTGTCCTAATTAATAAAAGTGAAATAGTTAGGTATTACAAAAATATGCATAAGCTTTTAAAATAAATTAGAGATGAAATTATGTAAAAATTCCAACGGGTGACAACTCCGAGCACCTATATCTTCGCCTCCGTCACTGTCACAAATGAAAAAAAAAATTATTCAAGCTCAAATCTAAAAATCAAAAATGGTGAAGATTTTTAGAAACAAATCTTCATAAACTTGGGCAAAAATTGAACCCAAATAACTCCAAAGAATGAGTCTAGTATATGCACAAAAAATGGGAACAAAAATTAAGCTTACCTTCAAGAATTAAAGTGGCCGAATATGTTTCCCTCCTTGAAGCCGTCCTTGCCCGTGAAATGCTTTTGAAAATCTGGGTGGAGGAGATAATATGATAGGATGGCATTTTTGTAAATACTGGTTGGTATAATTGTTATTTACCGGATATATAAGGGCACTTTCGGGTATACATATTATAATTGGGCCACTATTAGACAATCCAATGCCATGAGGAGGGATTACAATCTGGTTACTAAGTCGGGCTGGCCCACAAATCTTACCTAATTGGACGGGCAGCCCGGACTATAATGTAGCAAACCGAACACATAAATGGACAATTGGACCATTAAATTCATGGCCCAATCTTACCTAATCGGCCCTAATCGCGCAAACCGAACGCAGCCTAAGTCTATATCTTTTCATTAGTTCCTTGAATTTTTTATCCACATAGCACAAAATTAAACATTAGGAGTTTTATGTTACTTCAAACACTTATTAACAAGTTTGAATTTAACATCTCACTAAATTTTAGGATTCTGATATCACATTCTAAGTCAAAATCATATTATTAACTTCCATCCGAATTTAAATTGTCGCTTTAGTAAGTTCAATAATAATGTGACATTTACTTTTGACAATTTTGGTATTATCATAGTTTTGTATAATACTATACAAATATGATTGTTAGTATATCATAATTTTATGAGTTGGTTATAGACTTAATTACTCAAAATTAATTTGAACTTACAATCAATTTAGTTGGTAAAAAATACTAACATTTATCATTACACCATTTGTGGATGGAGTAATTATATATTTATTATGTCATTCTTAATCAATCTTGTAACTAATACTAATAAGTATACGATTTACCCATAAAAGAATCCTTTCAAGCTACAATATGTAATGATAATTTCAAAGCAACAATGTTAATACTAGCTTACTAGAAGTATTTATCCCAAGAAAAAAAATGCTAATCGTGAATGTCTTTAGTGAAAAATACTTTGTACACTCGTTGCAGAGATAACATGATAAAACATCTCAATAATAACATAATATTCTGAAGCTGTTAAACATAATACTCCATCCATTTTCAAATTAATTGGCACATTTGTTAAATTTTTATGTTTCAAATTAATTGATACATCTGGTTTTACAATGCAATTTTTTTTTCCAATTTTGTCCTTCTTGAAAATCTCAAGGGTCATCAATAAAAAAAATGAAAAAAGTAAAAGAAAATGTATGAAGTAGTTCATGACAAAAGTGATAACAATCATTAAAGAGAGTATTTATTTATATTTTACCAAAGGAAAATAATGAAATTCTTAATATTTGTAAAAACAAGGAATATGTAAATTAACTTGAAATGGAGTATACTTAAAGATCTCATCATTACAATGAATTATATGAAAAATTGAATTAAAATCATCATGTAATAATTTACATATTTTAGTCCTCTAATTCCATTCTAAGTCACATATAATATACACAGTCAAACTAAGTCTAAGTTAAAATTCTGCAAATTATAGAAGTCACATAAAACTAAAAAGAAAATTAAAAAAAATAATTACATTTTCTTCCATTAAAATCGGAAAATAATCCATTGGACCCTACTATAAATACATCGACTTAAACATAGTTCTAATCACAACAAATCATAGTATAACACAATTACTCAATCACATGAATCTCTCTTAGTTGTTTGATTCGCCCCTTAGATTTCGGTCCCTTCCCCCAAATGTTTAAATAACTATACAAAACCAAACCTTTTCAAGAATTCATAAAAATTCAAGAATAACAAAAACAGAGGACTCTGTTTTTTTTTTCTTTTTCTTCACGGCCGTATATAAAGAACGGTTCACAGTTCATGGCCACTACCTCCCTCCCATAATTCTCTTTTGTTTTCTAAATTAATTTCTTTTTTGAATAATTTTTTCCGAGCAATGTCAAGCGGCGGAACCACCCCTAATTCAACAATTAACACGAACCCAATTCACGGAGGCGCCACCGTAACCCACCCCCGCCGCCGTGGCGTTGCTGAAATGATGAACGACGCCGTCGTCGTGGACAAAGATGATTCAACAGATTACGTTCAAATCGGATTAGACCATCCAAAAACCGACGTTGATTCTGAATCATTGATGTTTAATAATACAAACAGTTTTCATCACCATCATCATCCCGTAATAAGGTACTTTTTCGTACGGAAAAGGGTACATGAGAACAGGGTTTTGTTTGCGGAAATTATGAATTCGATTAGGTTGAGGAAAAACATGGGTCGTTCTGTTTTCATGCTGCTTTTGATGATGCTGGTGGTTTCGGCGTTTTTGAAGTTTTCTTTTTTGATGGGTGGCGCCGGCGCCGGCGGCGCGCCGGCGGAGGGTGAAACCAAAAAGATTACTTTTATTCAGAATTTGAAGAATGATTTAACCTCGACTGCTCAAATGGTACTTTTAGATTCAGAGTCATCTTCTTCGAGTACAATTGGGGGGAAACGCAGAATGGAAGAAGTTTCGGTGAGTTTATTATTATTATTATTTTTTTTTTATTGATTTTTGATAGATTATGTCTTTTTTGATTAAATATCCAAGCTTTTACTAGATTTGTTTAATAATTAGTATGACATTTATTGAATTAATCATCACTAAATTTAATTAAATCTTAATTAGATTTATCCATTCATTAAATTTAAATTTTCTGACATGTTTCAAACAAGAATTTTATCTAAGTTTTAAATTCTGAGTTTTTTCGAAACATTTGAAGAAATTGTAAATTAATGAACATGATAAAGTAAAAATTATTCTCGATTTTTCTTTTGATTAACCAAAAATAGTATCTATTATGTATTTTTGATTATCACCTGTAAATAAAAACTTTTTGAGTAGAAATTCTAACCCATGTTTTAGTCTAAATTTGAATATTCAATAAACATTTAATAATGGGGGAATGTTTACATTTAAATTCTAGGAATAACTAACACTAGTGATGGGGACAATTATCTTTTAATTTTCTGAATTAATTTAATTAATTAAGTAGATTGTTGATTATTCATGGTTTATTGACCAACAACGGTAAGTTAGTGGGCAACAACAAATTTGGCGTTGAATTCTCCTTAGTGGCCATTGACTCGGATTACTGTTTCTTTCCGTGTGGAATTCTAATGATCATTTGACCGTTGTAATTTCAGACCCAAATAAGGAAACTTTTACTATTAATTTTCCTTTTTTCTCTATTTTTACATGGAATTTTTTAGCTTTTCTTAGTATGGATTAAAATTTAGTTTTCTTTTGATATGTTTTGATCAGCTAAAATAGACATTTTTTGAAAACTATGGAAACTTTTTTTATTTCGATTGATTCAAAAACAAAAACTTTTTCTGATTCTTTTTCCTTTACTGACAGGTCCCGGATATATGGATGAAACCAAACAGCGAAAACCTTTACCAATGCATTGATCGTCCGAAGAATCGAATAAGTATGTCCACGCTTACCATTTTCCTAGCATTTGTCAAGAACAATCTTGTACTTACATATTAGTTATAGTACCATGATCGAATCGAGATATTTCGTTTGACATACAAACATTTCATATTTTTTCAGGGACGGGATCCGAAACAAACGGTTACATTGTAGTTCATGCCAATGGAGGACTGAATCAAATGAGAACAGGAGTAAGTTCATTAGTTAGATATGTTTAATTTTGTTCATAAATGGTTAATGAACTTTTTTCATATATATCTTACTATCTACATTGTTGTGCAATGTTTGGTGCCAGATATGCGATATGGTTGCGGTAGCAAAGATTATGAATGCTACCCTTGTGCTTCCTGCCCTCGACCACGCTAGCTTTTGGACCGATCCTAGGTATATATCGTTTTTATGTAAGACATTTTTTTTTCTCGTTCATTGTTTTTGATATCTTCTGAGCGTTACATGGTTTTATGCAGTGACTTCAAGGATATTTTCGATTGGAGGCGTTTTATCGATGTTTTAAGAGATGATATCGAGATAGTCGAATCATTGCCTCCACAATATGCATCGAAGAAACTGCACACCAAAGCACCCATCTCTTGGTCTAAGGTTAGTAGCAATAACAAGAATCACGACATATGCATTAATGAATCGACTTTGAAGTAAATGTAAATGCTTTTCGTTTTTACAGGCGAGTTACTATAGAAAAGAGATTGTTGCTTTGCTAAAGAAGCACAAAGTGCTCAAGTTTACGCACACAGATTCTCGACTTGCAAATAATGGACTAGCCTCCTCTATCCAGAGGCTTAGGTGTCGTGCAAACTACGAGGCTCTTCGTTACACCCCCGAGATTGAGGAGCTCGGGATGAAATTAGTCAATAGACTTAGAGACGATGAACCATACATCGCCCTTCACTTGAGGTAATCTTTTATTGAAATCTTTTTAATTTTTTTTGGCTAATTAAAGAATAATATAGTGTATTTCCTAATTAATTGTTTGTTGATTATTTTACATTAGGTATGAGAAAGACATGCTAGCGTTCACCGGATGTAGTCACAATTTGACCTCAGTCGAAGCCGAGGAGCTACGTGAGATGAGATACAACGTGAAGCATTGGAAAGAGAAAGAAATCGATAGCAAAGAAAAACGACTACAAGGGGGCTGCCCCATGTCTCCGAGGGAGGCAGCACTATTTCTAAAGGCCATGGGATATCCTTCTTCTACAAGAATATACATTGTGGCAGGCGAGATTTACGGAAAAAATAGCATGGATGCATTTAAAGAAGAATACCCCCGCGTTTTCTCTCACTCGACCCTAGCAACGGAGGAAGAGTTGGAACCGTTTAAACTTTATCAGAATCGCCTTGCTGCTTTAGACTATATCATAGCATTAGAAAGCGATGTGTTTGTTTACACGTATGACGGAAATATGGCTAAGGCTGTGCAGGGGCACCGGAGGTTCGAAGGTTTTAAGAGGACAATCGACCCCGACAGGTAGTTTTTTCTCCTTTTTCCTAGTTCTTCGTATTTACAAGTGAAATGCATAAATACCCCTTATACTTTGCATAATTAGCAAAATCAACTCTTTTTAGTACAAGTTAATACTAAGTCTTAGTGCCTTATTTCATATTTCAGGTTACATTTTGTTAAATTGATTGATTCTTTGGATAAGGGCTTGATTTCTTGGGAGAAATTCAGTTCTAAGGTTAGAAGCTTACACGCCAACAGAATCGGAGCACCGTATGTAAGACAAGTTGGGCATTTGCCGAGGCTAGAGGAGAACTTCTACGCAAATCCTTATCCGGGTTGCGTTTGTAATGGATCTCAAGAGCAAACGAAACGTCAACAACTTGATCGAAGACCCAAGCTTAGAGTAGCTTCACAGTGAATAATTTTTTTTTTTCGATTTTAGGTTAGTATACACGATGCTAAGATATCATGTGGTGTTGCAAGAAACTTGATTTCCACCCTTCAAAAACTGGATGATGATTCATTGTACAGAATACTTGAGAGCTGGAAGAAAAGGGATTCATATTTGTTGATAACACAACAGAGAACATAGTCATTATACGTAGTTAGAAATTTAGATAGAGCCTTTTGTTACATTGCAAAAACATGGTATATTTTATTTATTTATTGGTTCATATTTCCTTCAAAAGGTATGCTCATTAATATAATATATGATGTCATTTTGATTTTCAATGAGCATGCTTTAATGACATTAATTAGATATTGTATATTTTTTTGGTTTCTGAAAGGTTTAAGGGGTGTTTGCAATTGCTTTTTGAAACCCAAAAGCAGTTGCTTAAAGTAAAAGGTAAAAATAAGTACTTTTATTTAAAAGCAATGAGTGTTTGCAAATAAGTAAAAAAAGTAACTTTAAGCAGATTTTTTATTGTTTGCATTTCAAACAATGACTCTTGTGTTTCTACTATTTATAAATATTCAATTACATATTTACCCTCATTTTTTTCAATACCAAATAGCAAGTTAATTGTTTTGAAAGAAACATATTCCCACAAAATATGACTTTTATATACCTATATAGTTCAAGAAAAATCCATATTTCATCAAAACCCGTATTGTGGAATAAATATTTTTCAAAATATTGCATGCAAACAATACGAAAGAGGTGTTAAAAATAAGATAACGAAAAAATAATTTAAATTACAATACAAAAATACTTGGGTTAATTGTAATGAATTCTCCCAAAGTGAGAGGAGCGTACAAGTAAATATAAATTAGAATCGAAAAATGTTATATATATATATATATATATATATATATATATATATATATATATATATATATATATATATATATATATATATATGTGAAAATAGAATAATTTACTGAGGACAAAATTGTCACAAACTAATTATAAAATATTGTAGAAATGTCACCACACCAAAAAAGCACCTCCTTAGGTGCTTCTTCTAAAAGTGCTTTTTTCTGCTTTTCAGTTGAAGAAGCAATAGAAGAAGCACTATTTGCAAACATTCTTAAAGTGCTTTAAGCACAAAAAAAAGCAAAAAAGTACTTCTAAAAGCTCTTGCAAACACCCCTTTAATCCCTTTCGAGGCGCGTCAGACACATAAAGTGGGAACCTCTCCCAACAGGAATTCGAACCTGCGTCCGTTACTTTGTAGGCTATTCCCTTCCACTAGACCAATCACCTGTTGGTAATTAGATATTGTATATGATTAATAATATGTTCTAAGAAAAAGGATCACTCTTGGTTCGGATCCCATTTGAAGTAAAGGGGTATTTGTCTAGTTTAACATTAATTGTTAATTATTTTTCATTTATTCATTATAATTTGTCTCATCACTGTCATGTTATTTAAACTTTTTACTGTCTTATATGAATCTTTTAATTGACAAATTGAACTTTCAAATATCACGGCATTAACTTACAAAGATTGGTCTATTGTTGTTTTGGTTGGATGAAAGAAAAAAGAGTAATAAGATATTTAAATTGAAATTTAATAAAATTGAGGAAGACAGGAGAGAAAATCATAAAAAAGTTGGAGAAGAAGAGAAATCACTTATTTAAGGGAAAGAGAAATAGATGTTAAACTGAATTCCTAATTCATGAAGTTGAGTTTTTTTGTTTTTTTTTTCTATTATTATGAGATCTATAATAAATTAATTGGCTAATGTGTGCAATACAACAAAAATAATAGAGTTGGAGTAAGTGGAGTTTAGGCCTGAGCTTGATCTTTATTTAGACTAATGCAACAAATTTTTAATGAATGTATAATTAAGGCATATATGAGTTGGGCCCCCCAAAGATGGGGGCCCTAGGCCATTGCCTTGTTTGTTAAGGGCAAGACCGGCGCTGATTAGGATGCTTATGAATGTGTTTTGGCTCAACTTAGGCCCAATAAAGCTGAGATACCTAATTAAATTGGGCCGAGTTTGACACAAGTGAAACATGTCAAATTCTTTCCCCCAACTTAAAGTTCACAAACTCAAATTAGACAATATAATAATATAGTAGTATTGTTTTAAACTTTGTAAAGTCATTAATTTATCACTTCTCCTACCTTTTCTCCCCCAAATTTATATCTCAAATTTACATTAGTAGTTCATTTTATTTTACTACTTAAGATCTTATTTGAAACATTTTGGCAAAAAATATTTAAATTTTCCAAAATCAAAACGGAGCCAAAATCGACCCATATATTCCCTAAGCTAAGTTTTCACTCGATTAAGGGTGAGTTTGGCCCAGCGGTTGAAGTTTTTAAATCACTTACAGATCTCTATTGTGATTTTTTAAGTGTTTGGCTCCGATTATAAAAATAAATTCAGCTTAATCGTGATTTTCATTGAGTTTAACCCCCAAGATCATAATTACTTTCAGAATCTCGAAAAGCAAAAAATCAATATGATTTTAAAAATTACTAAAGTGTTACTTTTGCAAAAGCTATAATACAAAAATAATTATTCTACAATTAATTTTTATTATAATTAATTATTACCAAAATCAATTGTAGTAATTCTCCTATAATTGCTTCTCATATCGCTAGGTCAAACTCACCCTAAAAATGAAAAAAAAAATCTTGGGGAATCATTTGGAAAGATAATAGGGATTTTTGCACGTCACTCCCCAGTTTTTTTCAATTTTCGCACCCCCCCCAAAACGCCTTTAATGTGACCGTGCCCCCTGTTTTTATGTATGTTTGTGTACTTACTCCCCTGAAACGCCTTAAATGTGACCGTGCCCCTGCTTTTACGTATGTTTGTGCACTTGCCCCCAGCATACCAAATTCCGGCCAGATTTTTCACCAAAGCATAGAAAATTTAAGAGGGCAAAAGGGTAAAATTATCCTTATTTCCCACAAAACCTAAACATCAGTTAAAAACTTGAATTGAAATTGAGTAAAGAAATTAGGATTTATCTCAGTTAGGCTCAATTTCTCCTTCATTTACTGAAATTGAGTGAATCATGAACAATTTTACAAATTCATATCGTCTCTCTCTCACACAGAACTCATGATTTAGAGAAATCAATATCAACATTTCTTTTTGCTTTCTTATTCATTTTTTATGGAGACCCCTTCATTATATACACCGAAAAATTAAGTCACCTAGGAATTGGAACTTGATATGGAATATTGCCGCACCGCTGGTAATATTACCCTTTTGCCCTCTTAAATTTTGTGTGCTTTGCAGGTGCTTTAGTTCCTGTGAAAAATTTGGCTGGAATTTGGTATGGAGGGTACGTGCACAAACATACATAAAAGCAGGGGACACAGACACATTTAAGGCGTTTCGGGGGGGGTAAGTGCACAAACATACATAAAAGCAGGGCGCACGATCACATTTAAAGCATTTCGGGGGGGGGGGGGAATGCGAAATGGAAAAAAACTGGGGGGTGACGTGCAAAAATCCCTAAAAACAAAGTTCAGTGCTAATTACGATATGAAAATTACATTAATATGCAGTATTAGGTAAAACATTGCAAAACTCAAAAAAATAAAAACAAAAAAGTACAGAGTATTACACAAAATTCACAACAGCCTAAACTAACTCCACCGGAATCATAACCTCATTAGTCCTAAACGGCGGCAGAGTCCACGGCGGATTATACCTCGCCAACACAAAGTCACCCACCACCTTATACCCATCTCTCTCCACCCACTCCTTCAATTTCTTCACCTTCTCCGCCACCACTTCCTCACGAGCCACCCAGCTGAACCTCACTACTCCATACGTCACCTCCCCTTCCTCCCTTATAACCACCCTCTCATCCACCGGCTTCGGCGCGTCCTCCGCCTTAACAAACTCCGACGGCAGTATAAACCCCATCGTCACCAGATCTTTCCCGTCTCCACCGCTTGTGGTAACCACGGGCACCGTCATGGCTATCTTCTCCGACGACCCCGTTTTGGTGATCACAGGAGCCGTCATTGCGATTTTCTCAGGTTTTGTGTTTTGGGGTTTGCCGAAAACCCCTATGTAGTTAGCGAGGATTCGGAAACCCGCGTCTTTATCCGAATTGAATTCGGCCGGGTCGTAGGTTATTTCGGCGATGACGGATGGGGGGTACTTTCGGATTTCGTAATCATTTGTGGAGTGGATGACTTCGTACTTTGGGGTTTCGACCCGAATTTTTCCGAATACCATACCCATTTTGGGATATTTTTTTTCTTATGCTGAAAAATAATAAAAGTTTAATTGGAGGCTTTGATTAGGTTTTGGTAAGATTAATAAATAAGCTGTGGAATTTGGGGTTTTATAGGGTAGTGGAGTTAAGGTTTTTGAATTCATGTGAGCTTCTTGGAAATTCGGGATGTGGATTTTTGTTGCTTGGGGAAGGAGAAAGAAAGTTAGTCATGGAATTTTGTGTGCATGGCAAAACTAATGGCGAGGAGATAAGGAAGACATTTGTGGAACCAATTGTGCCACGACATTGCCAATTTAACCGCCTCCTAAAGGTTGTTTTGTGCCGCTAAATGGATTATTTTGTGCATCATGCATCTACGTGTGCATACGGATTATACGATATAATTTTTTCTTTTTGATTTGAGGGTAGCATACGATATAAATAATTTTAGGATGTAGGGTTTAGGCACAAAATACAATTTAAAGTAAACGAGATTCATTGTCAAATATATACGTCAAGTTCATAATCAATTCAAATTACATTAATATGTAATAATATGAACAATGAATATGTGTCAATGCATTTACATTAAGTTTATTTTTTTTTTTTTTTAAATCTAGTTGTTCAAGTTTATATTAAAATAATCCTGGACCCTCAGAACCCTTGTCCTAGAACCCTAAATGATGTAAATTGCCGACCACTAAGACCATCTCCAGCCTAGTCGAGGAGGCAATAAGTCCCCGTCGGTTGGAGACGGAACTCCCCGCGGAGGATAGGCAGCAAGCAGGGAGGAAATTGTTGGATGCGCGCGTACGCTGCACGCACACGTCCAGGCTCATGGGTGGCCACCCTTTATTTTTTATTCTTAGTTTAAATTTTAAAAAATAATTTAATTGTGTGTAAAAAATAGGTAGACATTTTGTAATACTTATTTAATTATGATTTAATATTTTCTTAAAAAAAACTTAACCTTGATTTAGAGTTTTTCCTTCATGTTTTATACTACTAGAAGGCCTGACAAACACAATCCTCGAACCAATGTCGGATAAAAATTTAATTCTCCTTCTTTATGGATTTTATCTCACATTGGTTTGAATATAGTGTTAGAATGGTCTTCAAGTAATATAAATATATTAATTATATACATAAAAAATCATCAACTAAACAACTCAACAAATACACTTACAAAGAAACACCTAATTGGAAAATGATATGTGTGTTGCCCCCAAGTTCGACTAAATCTTTTTTCAATAGGCTATTCGAAAATTATTATTATTATAATATTTCTCTATTGTTATTGTTAAGTGAGAGTGGAAAAAATTTGAAATTATAGCAACGTATTGGATTGTTGGTTTGGTTGGAGATGACATACTAAATAAGACCGGCAAGCAAACAGGCACGATGGGGAAGTTGTCTGCTTCGCGTGAAGATGCCTTAACAAAATTAGGTAGTCGTGTTCTCTTGTTTTCTCAAATAAGAGCCCTAATCTGGATGACTTCTCAATATATATCAATAAAAACTTTTGATGCAAACGTGAGGGATTCTTATCCAATCGTCCATTAATTTGTTTTTAGATTCGGTATTATTGTTGCGGTCGCTTAATATAAACCCTCATTTCGGAAAAAAAGACAACTTACAAAGTGGATAATTTCTGGGCTATTAGCCTTTGCTCGTACAAAGTTATTTCAAAGAGTATTTGGTGAAACTCATGGTGCGTAGGCCAAGTGCTAACAACATGCGACCCTAAAATGCGAAATCCAACTTCAAATCTTACTGAAGACATCACATTTGGAAGGACTTGTACACTATGCACTATTCGGTTCTAGCAATATATACGCGGTTTAGTAAATAAAAATAATAAAATAATTGGTGAAGGAAATCAAGGTTATTCTTGAAAGAGTTATTTCCCCAACTAGTAGTTTTTTTTTTAATCTACTAACCTGCATCATTATAGTTCGGACTGCATAGTACATTGAGTATAAATCCTCCACAATGTGATGTCTCCAATAGAATTCTACCAATCAGCTTTTGTTGATGGTAGAAAAATCTAAGAAAGCAAAAGAAATTATGCATTACCTTTGCAATTCAAGAGAAATTTAGTAAATGAATAGCATCTGCTAACTTTGATTCTTCATGCCCTAGTATCAAAGCATAGAACAAAAAACTGTAAAACCCTATTAAAAACACAACCCTTTTTGTAATCTCCCCTTTAGATTTACGATTTGTTTGATCTAGTTTCACAAAGAAAAATAAAGTGATAGATCTTGACTGAAAATCCTTCATAAATGCTGTTGGATGAAGATGAAGATGAAAGAAGTCAGAATTTAAGGGAAGGTTTTGATGATTTCCAAAACATCATAATCAGCTAAGTATGGAAAGCTTAGTTCCCTTAGAAAGATCTTTGAACAAGCAAAGAAGATATCAGAAGAGTTCAAAGACCAGAAGACTAGTGATCTCTTGCTGAAATATCAATCAGAAGGGTAGGTTATCAGCCGAGTCAAATCAGATTAGTTCAGTGTTTGATCAGCAGAGTACCTATCAGAAGGGTTGCTTCGATCAGCAGAGTGGAAGAGATCATGAGATCAGTTCAACGGTAATAAATGCACCTGGTGTAATAAATGCTGAAAGAGAAGGGTAGTAATGGCAAATGATTGAAGATATCCTCGGATCAGCAGAGTGCATTTAATGCAGCATTAAATGTGATGGACAGAAAAGTACTGTACACTGTACGGTTTGCTGCAGAGAGCCGTTTCAAAAGAGCTGAAGGATGGATTTGATTTGTGACTTGCCTTCAACGGTCATATTTTCATCTCCATGTATAAATAGAGCTGAATTTCAATCGAGCAAAAAAAAAAACAACAATCAGAGATCGAAATTTTGAAGCAGAATTTCTCTAAGTCTCAAAAGCTCAAACAGCTCACTCGTCTGGTGGAATTCATCTGTTGACAGAAACCCAGTTGAAGAAATCAGAAAAACATTATCTGAGTGATTTTGTAATAGCTGAGTGTTGTGCGAAGTTAGAATCCGTCTTTGTGAGTGATTCTACTTTAGAGGATAGGTTTTCTTTGTGAACTCCTATTGTGAGCTTACAGCCTTTTCATTAGTTGTTTAGGTGTAAGTGGAGAAATATTGTAATCTAAGTGATTATAGTATAACCCAGAATCTGTGTGATCTGGAAGAGTGGACTAAAGGATTTTCATCCATATAACCACTATAAAAATTCTTTGTGTTATCTTGCATTTAAAGTTTTCTCGCATATTTTAAAGTTTGCATTTTAAACACTTTGAATCAAACAAAAGATTTTATAAGGAGTTTGAAAACTGGGGATAAAATCTTTTAGAACTTAGTTTACTTGTGAAAAACACTTTCAAACAATCCGCTGCAAGTATACTCTCTGAAAACTGTTTTGCTGAAAAACAGCTAAGTCACTGTAAGAAGAGTGGTCAGTCGTCTGTTCAAGATTTGTTTACGATCAGATTAGTCTGCTTACTGTTCTTCATCAGCTTAGTCTGCTGACAGAAGACTGAAAAGTTTTTAAGTTCAAAAATTTTCAGAGGTCTATTCACCCCCCCCTCTAGACCTCATCTGACCACTTGGGACCAACAAGTGGTATCAGAGCAGGTGGTTCATTAGAATCAACTGCCTGATCAACGAGCCTGATCCAAGTGTTTTTCAAAGGTTTTTAAAACTTTTCAAAAGAGCATCTTTTTGAAAAATCAAAACTTTTTGAAAAATGGATTGTATCAGCCATGTTCCCCACATTGCTGGTATGTCCTTTGAAGACTGGAAGATTAGAATGGAAATCTTTCTAGCAGCCTACAATGATAACATGTACACATGTATCATTAAAGGTCCATTCAGATTCACAAAGACCATAAAAATAAATGAAGTAGATACGGTTGTGGAGAAAGACCTTCATGAGATGACTCCTGAAGAAATTAAGCTTTTCAATCTCGATAAAGTTGGGAGATTCATCATGACTAAAGCCCTGGATAATGATCGGTTTGACAAGGTCAAACATTGCAAGACTGCAAAGGAGATGTGGGACAAAGTCAGAGATATGAGCGAAGGCAATGATGCAATAAAGGAGCATCAGCTCAGTGTTGCCTTGGAGAAGCTAGACAACTTCAAGATGAAATCTGGAGAAACCATTGATCAGATGGATACCAGATTCACCAGAACTCTGAATGAAGTTTTGAAGCTGGGAAAGACTTTCACTGACAAAGAGATCTCTGTCAGAGTGCTGAAGGCTCTACCTTCCAAGTTCAACATGAAAGTGACATCAATGGAAGAATCAAGAGATCTGGGCAAGATTTCTCTTACAGAGCTGTTCTCCGTACTCAAGGCTTATGAGTATAAACTGCCTAGAATGGGAATTGAAGAAACCTCAACTTCAGGACCCACAGCTGCACTGGTTGCTGCTGAAAACCAAAGAAGACCAGCTCGAAGAAATGCAGAAGTGGACTCATCTGATGAAGCCACTCTACTCAACAAAAAGGAGTACACTGCTGGAGATGTTGCACTGTTGATGAACAACTTCAAGAAGTTCTACAAGAGAAAGATGAAGAACAAATACAACAATGCTTCTACTTCTAAACCTAACTTTTCTTCTCAAGAAAAAGATGATTATAAAGCAAAACTAATGTGTTATAACTGCAGGAAATTGGGACATTTCATCAGAGACTGTCCATATCCAAAAGCAGAGAAATACACTGAGGAAGAGAAAAAAATGAGAAAAGAAAGAAAGCATCAGAGAGGCAAGGCTATGATGGCAGAAGCAGAAAAGCTAGCTGCTGTCTACTCATCTGATTCAGACTCAGACTCGTCTGATGAAGAATCGTCTGATGAAGAAAAACCTGCTCTCCTGTGCCTGATGGCAAAGGAATCTGATGACTCAGAGGATGAGGTAACTCCTCAAGAAAATGAACTTTTTAATTCTCTAGAGCAAATGATGTTGAATAATACTACTATTGCTGGAGAATTTGTTAAGCTTAAGGAAGAGATGAACTTGCTAAAAGAGCAAAATAGTTCACTGAAACTTCTAGCTGAAAAGCCAAAAGAATCAGTTGAATATAAACAGCTTGAGCAAGAGCATGAATCTCTGAAAGCTGAATGTGAGGTCTATAAAGGAAAAATCATGGAACTTGAGAAAATTATTGAGTCTCATGATAAGTCAACTGTTGCATCCATGCATACATCTAAGAAACAGGAGACACCTTTAGAAAAGGATAAACTAGAGTTGAATCATACTGAAAAATTTATTTCTGCTGACAATAGTAAGGTCATTCTGTATGTTCAAACTGCTAGACCTACCTCAACTGAGAAAGTGGTAAAGGAGAAGAAATCTCCTAAGGCTAAAAAGAGCAAAGAGCCTAGTGTAGGAAATCAGACTAGTAAGACCAAACAGCAGAGTCCTAAGAAGTCTGCTGATAAAACTAAAGTCAATCAGACTAGTGGTAAAACTAAGTCAAAATCATTTGAGCAAGCATCTAGTAAACCAAAGAAGCATAAAAACAAGAAAAATCAAAATGCTTGGTATGGAAATGAGTCATATTATGTGCAACCTGCTGCATATCATCCTATGTATCATGCACCTCAATTTCCTAGTTACTATGCACCTTATCCTGCTCATCCAATGCATGCATATCCTGCATATCATGCACCTTACCCTGCTTATGAACATTATTCTTATCATACTGATCATCAACATGACCTATCTGATAACTATGATAAAAATGAAGCTGTTCATGCTCCTAAAACTCAGAAGCCTAAGAAGCCTAAGACTTCAACATCTTGGGTTGTCAAAGGTGGAACTAATCCTTCAGGACCCTCTCAATAAGGGTACCTAAAACAATTTTACTTTTGTTTTGTAGGTTAGGATTAGGAGTAGGAGTAAAGTAGAGAAGATTTGGTACTTGGACAGTGGATGTTCAAGACACATGTGTGGAAACATACATGAGTTGACTGATGCAGTTGCTGTGGATGGTCCAAGTGTTACATTTGGAGACAGCAAAGAAGGCAAGATTAAAGCTAAAGGAAGAATAATCAAGGGAAACATAGAGATATCTGACGTCTCATATGTTAAAGGCCTAAAGTATAATCTGCTGAGCATAAGTCAATTTTGTGACAAAGGATATTCAGTCATCTTCTCAACAGATAAGTGCTACGTTGAACAGATTGGTACAAAGAAGGTAATTTTATCTGGAAGACGACAAGGAAATGTCTACATAGTCGACTGGAATTCTGCTGACAAGAATTCAAGTGTTTGTTTGGTGGCATCTGCACCAAGTGAAGTTAGCTGGCTATGGCACAAAAGAATGAATCATTTAAACTTCAAGACCATAAACAGATTAATCAAGAATGATTTGGTAGAAGGGATTCCAAAAGCAGTCATGAGCAAAGACAAGCTCTGTGACGCATGTCAGAAGGGTAAACAAATCAAGTCATCATTCAAAGAAAAGAAGCACCAATCATCTGGAAGAATATTGGAGCTACTACATATGGACTTATTTGGACCCATTGATCCAGTCAGTAATGGTGGAAAGAAATACTGCCTAGCTGTTGTGGATGACTATTCAAGATATACTTGGGTGATTTTCATGAAGAAGAAAAGTGAAACCAAGGAACATCTTACCAATCTGATGGAACTGATCCAGAATGAGAAGAGTATCAAAATATTGAAGATCAGATCAGATAGAGGGACAGAGTTTACAAACTCTACTGTTGAAGAGTATTGTAATATCAAAGGAATACATCATGAGTATTCAGCTGCTAGAACCCCTCAACAGAATGGTGTTGCTGAAAGGAGAAACAGAACACTAAAGGAAGCTGTCAAAACCATGATAGCTGAAGCTAAACTGCCTCAAAGATTTTGGGCAGAAGCAACAAATACAGCATGCTTTACCCAAAACAGATGTATGATCAACAAAAATCAGAACAAGACTCCATATGAAGTTTGGAACAACAGAAAACCAAACATTCATTACTTTAAGATTTTTGGTTGTAAATGTTTTGTATTGAATAATGGGAAAAATCACCTTACTACATTTGCAGAAAAGGCTGATGAAGCTGTCTTTGTAGGATACTCATCTGTTAGTAAAGTTTACAGAGTATTTAACAAAAGAACATTACTAATAGAAGAATCTATCCATGTAGTATTTGATGAGCCAAGTCAATCTTCTGAAAAGAATCAAATTGTTAATCAAGATCTGTCTACTGATTTACAGAAGCTAGACGTTGGAAGAAATGAAGAATAGGTTCCCATCATACTACCTAATCTTGATTCAGCTGCTAACTCAAGTGCTGTTCAAAATCACAGTGCTGATTGTCTAACAGACGAGTTGCAAACAGCTGACAGACCAGAGACTGTTCAACAGACTACAAATGTTCAACAGACTACTACTGGAACTCCAACAGTAGTGTTGCAAGATCAAGACAGAGGACAACATTCAGACCTGCAACCTGATCTTAGATGGCTCAGAAATCACCCACCTGAATTAGTGATTGGTGATCCATTAGATAGAGTGAAAACAAGAAGAGCTGCTGCACAAGATGCTATGTTTGTCACATTTCTATCTCAAATAGAGCCTAAGCAAATTGAAGAAGCTCTAAATGATTCCTTCTGGATAGAAGCTATGCAAGAAGAGTTGAATCAATTTGAAAGGAATGAAGTCTGGTACTTAGTTCCTAGACCAAGTCATCAAAGAGTAATTGGCACTAAGTGGGTATTCAGAAATAAGATGAATGAAGATGGTGTTGTCACCAGAAACAAAGCAAGACTAGTGGCCAAAGGTTATTGTCAAGAAGAAGGAATTGAATTTGATGAAACTTTTGCACCAGTAGCAAGACTTGAAGCAATCAGAATGTTTCTTGCCTATGCTGCTTATAAGAACTTCACTGTCTATCAGATGGATGTGAAGTCTGCTTTTCTCAATGGAGAACTGCAAGAAGAAGTGTATGTTGAGCAACCTCCTGGATTTGAAGTCTATCAAGAAGAGGACAAAGTATATTGTCTGAAGAAAGCCCTTTATGGACTGAAACAGGCTCCAAGAGCATGGTATGACACCCTATCTGATTTTCTTTTAATTAAAGGATTTCGAAAAGGTAAGGTAGATAAAACCTTGTTCACAATTGAATGGGAAAATCATATATTACTTGTGCAAATATATGTGGACGATATTATTTTTGGTTCAACTAACCAACAGATGTGTGATAAGTTCTCCAAGCTGATGCAGAATAAGTTTGAAATGAGCATGATGGGTGAACTTAATTATTTTCTTGGATTGCAAGTTAGACAGTTGCCTGATGGAATATTCATCAGCCAAGCAAAATACACAAGAGATCTGTTCAAGAAATTTGGTATGGAAACTAGCTCTACTGCTACAATTCCTATGTCTACAAGTCTTCGTTTGGATAAAGATGAAGATGGCAAATCAGTAGACATTACCAAATATAGAGGCATTATTGGTTCATTGTTGTATCTAACAGCAAGCAGACCTGATATAATGTACTCAGTTGGAGTCTGTGCAAGATTTCAATCAAACCCCAAAGAATCTCATCTCTTAGCTGCCAAAAGAATATTGAAGTATGTTAAAGGCACTCAAGAATTGGGATTGTGGTATCCTAGAGAATCTGGATTTGAGCTCATTGGTTATTCAGATTCAGACCTTGCTGGCTGCAAGATTGACAGAAAGAGCACAACAGGTGCCTGTCAGTTCTTAGGTAGTCGTCTGATCTCATGGATGAGTAAGAAACAGACTTCAGTTTCTATATCTACTGCTGAGGCTGAATATATAGCTGCTGGAGCTTGCTGTGCACAAATACTTTGGTTGAAGCATCAACTAGAAGATTACAACATCAAAATCAGTGGAATACCAATCTACTGTGACAATACAAGTGCAATTTCACTTACTCAGAACACTACAAGTCATTCAAGGACTAAACATATTGAGATCAAGCATCAATTCATTAGAGATCATGTGGAAAAAGGCAATGTTTTGATTGAGTATGTTCATACAGACAATCAGATTGCTGATATTTTCACTAAACCTCTGAGTGAAGCAAGGTTCTCAACTCTAAGAGCTGAGTTAGGACTACTTAATTTGGATGCATAAGCTGAGGGGGAACTCTTCAGAAGACTGGAGTTCAACAGCTTAGTCATCAATTATTTTATTCAAGGATTAACCTTCAACAGACTAGTTAACTTATGAAATCTTAAAGACAGGGGGAACGTGTAAGACTAGCGGTACTTCTGCTCTAAAAGATGAAATCTGTTAATGTCAGTTAGTTGAAGTTAAGTTATCAAGAAGACGTGTTCTTAATTCTTGAAGATTGAAGATTATTTTATCTTGCTGGATTGACAAACAGCAGAGGAAGATTACTAGCTATTGGCATTCTCTAGTAATATCAGATAACAGATCACCCGTCTGTCAGATAAGTTAAACTCTACTCATCTGATATCTTATATAAGCATGGTCATAAAACGTATCTTCAGAAACGCGCTTTTATAAGTAACAGATTAGTGTCGATAGAGTTTCCCGCCCATCTGACATTAGAATAATAAAATTGAAATCCGCGACTCTCATCCGAACGATTAAAAACTGTCAGATTAGATCAACGGTTCTGATAAATCACGAAAACCTAATCAAAAGGAAACCTATAAAATCCGATCTAAACAGTTTAGTCGTCTTACGCACACAATCACTCTCAAACTCTCTAACTCTCAAACCCTCTTGCTTCGAAAGTTCACTGTTCTTTTGCAGAATCCACTCACTAATCTCAGAAATGGACAAGCTTATTGACGGAAGATATCTAAACTACAGCAAATTCCACTTTTCGGGTACTGATTTGATGCGCTCATTGATGGAGAAAATCAAAGAGGCTTCTCTGGTCCCAGTGTTGGAAGCACACGAAGATAGGGTCTATCTTGAAGATGTATACCATTTCTACATGACCAGAAAATTCAACAGTGATGACACTGTTATGACTGCCGTCATCGGTGGTAAGAAGGTTGCTGTATCTGCTGCTGTTCTTAGTGAAATTTATAAGCTGACGAACAAGGGAGGAGATGTGACAGACCTTGGGTCTGAAAAGGAAGAAGAGTTTTGGGCTATTTGTGCGAAGGAAGAAGAAGAGATGACTGGGACTTTGATGAAGACCCAGCTGAAGGATGAATATCAGAGGTTTGCTGATATTATTGCCAAGGTACTGGATTGCAGCACGAGTTCACTGGATGGGTTACCAAGGAGAAGATACTACACAATGGTGTGTATCTATTATGGTTTGAAGGTTAACTGGGCTGCTCACGTTTATGAGCTGCTGAGTGATAAAAGGCATTCTCATGCTATTCTACTGAGCAATCTGTTTGCATCTCTGCAATGCCCTATGGGTGGTGGGAAGCAAACTCATGGTAGTAAAGAGTTCAAACTCTACGAGCCAGTGAGACAAATAGTGGAGAAACCTAAAAGAAAAGCCCCTGCAAAATCCAAAAAGACCCCTTCTAAGAAGAGCAAGAAGGTGGGTCAGACAAGTAAATCTGCTGAGCCAACAGCACAGTCTGCTGTTGAGACTGAATCAGCACAACCTGAGGGTGAAGTTCCAGAAAACATAATTGAAGATTTCACCAAGGAGATTGAGCAGATGAAGACTGACTCCTCTCCTGAAAGAACTGAATCTGAGGAGGAAATTCCTCTTCAAAGGTTGAAAAGATTAAGGACTAGGAGTGAGGCAAGGGGACCTCCTACTGCCAAACCTCCTGCCAAGAAAATTCCTAAGTCCAAGGCAAAGAGAAAGGTAAATTTCTCTGAAGAACCTGTAGCAACAGTAAGAAAAACAACAACAGAAGCAGAAAGGCCATTGACAATTGAAGAACCTGCTGTTAAAGCTGCTAAAGTTGCTGTTGCTGCTGCTGAAGCTAAAGTTGTTTCTGAAGTTGGAGTGTCAACAGAAGACTCGACTGCTGCACTATCTGCTGATGTAGAAAAGAAACAGCAGACTAGTACAACACAAGAGGGAGAAATACTTTTGCTGCACCCTACTCCAGTTGCTGCAACCCCTATTCAAGCAGTTGAGAGCCCTGAATCTAGAAGAAAGAGGACTGGCAAGATTGCCACTTACTTAACTGCTGCAGAAAAGAAGAGACAAGATGTTGCTGAAAAGCAGAGGATAGCTGCTGAGAAAGCAGAGGAGGAAAGGCTGAAGAGCCTAGAACTAAAAAGGCTGGAGGAAGAAGCCAGCAAAATGACCCAAGAGCAAAGGGATGCTGTTGAGGCAGCAGAGTTGGCTGCTGCTATTGAAGCAAGCACCAAGGATGCTCATGGACATCAGCATACTGGTGGGATAACTATTGGTAAACCAAGGGATCCAAACAAACCAATACCAGCTATGCCTGCACCTAAGACAAAGCCAAAGAGGAGAGAAGATATTAGACTGTCTTTGGAGATTGTCAGGGAAGATCCTGCTATCTTTGAAGAATTCTTAAAAAGGCTTGATGCTGAGAATGAAAGGGTCAACCGCCTGACACAGTTCAATAATGAGAAGATCAGATACAACAGGTGGAGGGAATTCAGACTGACAAAGAGTCCAGCTGAAATGACCAAATGGAAAGCCTTTGCTATTGAAGAAGCATGGGTATTGAAGTGGCTTGAGACAGGTTCTCTCATTCAAGCACTTGATTCAGAATTCTTTTTGGACAGGTTAAGAATGAGAATAAGCCATATAGTCAAAGCTGAAGCCAAGAAGATCTTTGAGTCCATCTCTGAAGATTTTGATGAATCAGTGGACCTCAAAGAAAGATCAATCAAGTTGGCAATTGCTCAAGCAATGGAGCTTTGGCAAAGAAGTCAAGGAAGTTAAGGGGACAACCAAGCTCATTGGTCCCTCTTCCTAACATCAAACACATTGTCTACGGGCCAAATATCAAACCTTATGAAGAGCTGCCTGAGGAACCTTCATCTACTTTTATTTCTCTTGATAATTTTACTTGGATTTCCAACAGGTCAGCAGTGGACAATGAAGGATTGATGAGGACAGTTGAGACTGTCAAGAAGATTATAGCCCCTGCTGATAAAGAAAAAGAAAAGTCTTCTGATCAACCAAAGCAAATAGAGGGTACATCAGACCCATCTGATCAGAACAGAGAACAGGGTGATAAGTCTGACGCTGCTGATGACTCAAAGAAAGAAGAAGAAATTCCAGCAGATCAGATGAAGGACAAAGAAGTTGCTGCTGAAGGAGATGATCAAGCTAAGGAGAAGGAAAGTACTCCAAGCCATGCTGATATTTCAGCAGATCAGTCTCTTGCATTAATGACTCAACCAACAGAGCAACTCATCAAAGGAACACCTGCTGCTACATCAGATATGCCTTCAACTCCTCATGGTGCTCAGACAAATCTGTTGGACTCCATCCAACAAATGATCACCAATTCTCTGAAGGATATGAAGAAAGAATTAGCTGCAGAAGTGATAGCTGCTGTCAACCAACCAAGTCAGAAAGCTGCTGCTGTCCCAACCGATCTGATAGAAGACACTGCTTATAATGTTAAATCCATCTGTCAAGATATGGATATACTTAGAAGACGGACTCAGAGCACTACTGAAGGTTGGAAACAGATTGAACAAACAGTTGACATGGCCCTCCAAGCAGAAGATGAAGTCCTAGGAAATATGATGAAAGACTTCACTGCTTCATCAAATTGGATTTTGGGAACTCAAATTCAATTGGGTGATTGTTGCGTTCCAAATACTAATACGCAAACACGCAAGTATACGGTCGTTACAAGTAATATAAAACGATAAGTACATACCGAGTATCGAATCCCAACGAATGGGTAAAAGGTGGGAATAAACGAATCAATCGAAGGCTTATTTTATCTAAGAATGCTTGATACAATATTATCGAACCCAAATATATGATAAGGGTGATTTTATTTAACTACGAGCGATATAGTAAATCTAACTACGAAAGCAAGTAAATGGGGAGTTAATTATGCGGTAAGGAGGATTCATAAGCGATTAGTTAAAGCAGATAAATCATGCGGTTGTTAGGTTAGCTATGCAAATAATTCTAGAATTAGTTGTTGTTTGTGAGTTCAAATTAGTTAAGTCTCCCGGTAGGTTTGACCTAACTCTACCAATCTACCCAAACTCTCCATCTCCGGATCAATAACGAACATCGCTGTCATCCGATGCTCTAAGGAAAGTCCGAATCCATTAGAGGACTCTAAGGTGGGCCGTTGTCACCCGGGACCTAAGACTAACCCGAATCCCCGAATAAAGAGAATCTAAGTTATTTGATGCATTCACGAACGAACCCATTATACAAACACGGACCAAACTAGGTATAAGCCTATCCTAGGTTGAAATCCACAAATCATCACTCGCCTAACCTTCAACGTTTTAGGTTGCATTAAAGGTAGATGGCCAAAAGTGCGATAAAACAATAAACCCAACAAATCAAACATAACCCAACATCACACATAACTAATCAAACGATAACATTGACTCGACAATTAATATCTTATGCTCGTGTTTGCTATTCAAGGATTCAAGGACGTTCGTATGTATCTTTTGATAGCATACCAACCTATCGAATTAAACTAATCCAATTTACGTATAAACGGAATAAAATCTAATCGATGTCATTTAAACTCAAACCTTAAACGAATATGAAACGACATAGGTATATGTCTATCCTAAAATCGAATCACAATCCAAATTCATAATCAAATCCTCAAAATCACTAAATATAGCAATCAAGAATCAATAACTTTCATCTCCAAAGGTTGTCAAACCACAAGACGAACAATAAACACGGAATCGGATTAACGAACACAACTAAGCACCATACTAATCATCAAGACATCATTTAATCAAACAATAACATAAATATATATAAATCCGGAGAATTCAAATCCACAATCATTCATATAAAAAGGAAATACAACATCAATCTCCTAATCAATGACAACTAGGAAATAGAAAAATATCACCGAATCGGAATGAAATCGAGAGATGAATTCTCCTCCCCTTAATCACCACCTAATCACTCCCCAAGGGTGGTGACTAACTCACCCCCTTGGTGAAGCCTTCAAATACAAGAAAAACAAAGGAAAAAGTAAAGAGAGAGTTGAAAGAGGGTTGAGAGGAAAAGGGCGGCCAAGAGTGAGTGAAAGAATGTGAGATATCTTCAATAAGTGTTCTTTTATCTTGCCCTAATAGCTCCATATGAGAAAACCCGAAAATGCCCCTCGAAAATGTGGAGACTTTGCTGATATTTCGCGCCAGCAGCAGGACCTCGCCGCGGCGAGCTTCCACCTCGCCGCGGCGAGGTTTGTGCCGTAGGTTGGCTGCAGATTTTCTGCTCTGCCGCACTTTCTTCCGAGCAGCATATCTTTTGACTCCGAACTCCGATTGCGGATCCGTAAAGTTCGTAGCGTAGCTAACTCACTCATCTATGACATATCCAAAATTCAGCTCATTTGGATCATCTATGAAATATTTATGCATGTTCTAATGAGCAGCTATCTACATTTTTGTACAATGCGCTCCGGATTCTCTTTTCTTTGAAGCTCTTTCTGCGCAAAGGCTTGCATCAACGGCCACCGAGTCTTGATTTGATGGAATTGCATTGAATCATAACCTCTCGGATTTCTCTTTAGCCTTCCAAAATTCCCAAACCTACAAACAGAACAAAAACACGACAAAAAACGAAGAAAACAAAAGAAAACACACAACAACAACCAAAACACACAAATGTCCAACAAAGGACCAAAAACGCAAAAGAACGCGAAAATAAACAAAAGCACGCAAAACTCAAATCAAAGCAAGTTGTTTTCGGCTTAAGAAGACACGTAATAATGACGTTTTCACGACGTTATCAGTGATCAAGGAGAAGACTTGCTCAAGGAAGTCAGAACTGTTAAGGCCAATCAACTCAAACAACAAGCTCAGATCAATGCTATAGAAGAGAACATCAAGCTTCTCTGTGATTCACTTCTAATTACACCAGTTGTACCACAATATCCACCTGTCCCTGCTGATGATGACAAAAAGGGGGAAGAAAGGGTATTTGGACAGAAGAAAGTTGGTTCTTTTCTTGAAAAGGAAGAAGATAACCAAGCTGAAGCAACTGAAGTGTTAGAAGAGTCTGCTGATAATGATGAAAAGAATGATGCAGCAAATGAAGGCACAAGCAGGCCAACAGATGAAAAGATCATAGAAGAAGAACAAGCTGAATTTGAAGAATCTGAAGCAAAAGCCAAGTCTGATAAGGAACTAGCTGCTGCCAAAGATTCAGCTGAAGAACAGCTTGACCCTGATGTAAAATATAAAAAGATAGAGCTGCTAAGAAAAAGGTTCTTTGAAGAGCTGGAAGCTGAGACTTCTAAGTCATCTGATGAAGAATCTGAAAAAGAGAACAAGGAAGCTGAAGAAGAGAAGAAGGAAGAAGACTAGCTTAGACTAGATTTCTTTATCTTAAAATCCTTGTAATCTTTTAAAGTACTTTGCATCTTTCATGCTTTAAAACTTGTAATATGTAATCAGTTCAATTATTTATAAAATTGCAAGTTTAAATCCAACATACTATTTCTATCTCAGAAATTTTTGAGGATCAAAACTTTAGTTTAGGTACAGGTACTTAGCTGAAGTATTGTCATCATCAAAAAGGGGGAAATTGTTGGATGAAGATGAAGATGAAAGAAGTCAGAATTTAAGGGAAGGTTTTGATGATTTCCAAAACATCATAATCAGCTAAGTATGGAAAGCTTAGTTCCCTTAGAAAGATCTTTGAACAAGCAAAGAAGATATCAGAAGAGTTCAAAGACCAGAAGACTAGTGATCTCTTGCTGAAATAGCAATCAGAAGGGTAGGTTATCAGCCGAGTCAAATCAGATTAGTTCAGTGTTTGATCAGCAGAGTACCTATCAGAAGGGTTGCTTCGATCAGCAGAGTGGAAGAGATCATGAGATCAGTTCAACGGTAATAAATGCACCTGGTGTAATAAATGCTGAAAGAGAAGGGTAGTAATGGCAAATGATTGAAGATATCCTCGGATCAGCAGAGTGCATTTAATGCAGCATTAAATGTGATGGACAGAAAAGTACTGTACACTGTACGGTTTGCTGCAGAGAGCCGTTTCAAAAGAGCTGAAGGATGGATTTGATTTGTGACTTGCCTTCAACGGTCATATTTTCATCTCCATGTATAAATAGAGCTGAATTTCAATCGAGCAAAAAAAAAACAACAATCAGAGATCGAAATTTTGAAGCAGAATTTCTCTAAGTCTCAAAAGCTCAAACAGCTCACTCGTCTGGTGGAAGTCATCTGTTGACAGAAACCCAGTTGAAGAAATCAGAAAAACATTATCTGAGTGATTTTGTAATAGCTGAGTGTTGTGCGAAGTTAGAATCCGTCTTTGTGAGTGATTCTACTTTAGAGGATAGGTTTTCTTTGTGAACTCCTATTGTGAGCTTACAGCCTTTTCATTAGTTGTTTAGGTGTAAGTGGAGAAATATTGTAATCTAAGTGATTATAGTATAACCCAGAATCTGTGTGATCTGGAAGAGTGGACTAAAGGATTTTCATCCATATAACCACTATAAAAATTCTTTGTGTTATCTTGCATTTAAAGTTTTCTTGCATATTTTAAAGTTTGCATTTTAAATACTTTGAATCAAACAAAAGATTTTATAAGGAGTTTGAAAACTGGGGATAAAATCTTTTAGAACTTAGTTTACTTGTGAAAAACACTTTCAAACAATCCGCTGCAAGTATACTCTCTGAAAAACTGTTTTGCTGAAAAACAGCTAAGTCACTGTAAGAAGAGTGGTCAGTCGTCTGTTCAAGATTTGTTCACGATCAGATTAGTCTGCTTACTGTTCTTCATCAGCTTAGTCTGCTGACAGAAGACTGAAAAGTTTTTAAGTTCAAAAATTTTCAGAGGTCTATTCACCCCCCCCTCTAGACCTCATCTGACCACATGGGACCAACAAATGCTCACAAACACATTTGCGTCTGGTGATTATGTGAAACCAAGTCAAACAAAATAACAAATCCGAGGGGAAGAAAAAAAAAAGGGAAAATAAAAGAAGGGTTTTGTTCTAATGTTAAGGTTTCATTCATTTAATAAATCGCAATCTCAAACTACATTTTAATTAGAAATTGATTAATCAAGGATTTAATTTCTAATAATTAACAAAATCACATTTAGTAAATATAATTTCTGTTAACTTTTAAGTTTTTTGGTATTTCAAATATTGAGCTTGACAGAGCTGAGGTAAAGTAGGAGCTCTCCGGATGCTTAAAAACGCGTTGCACATGCACCGTTCGATGCATTTTTTTTATTTTTTATTTTTTTATTTTTTTGGTTTCCCAAGGGTTTAATCCCTTTCGAGGCGCGTCGAGCACATAATGTGGGAACCTCTCCCAACAGGGATTCAATTTATTTTTATTTTTTATTTTTATGTTTTGACCGTGAATTGACTACTTTCATTTCCTTTTACAAACTTTTTCACATTGTTTTAAATAAATGTTATTTTCATAAATTGCAATTAGGACCAAAGCTTTCAAGCCCCCATCTCCATCTCCATGACTGGAGATGCCCTAATGGCAAACCTAATGGAGGGAGGGAGTGGTTGGGGTTGGGTTGGGTTGGGGTTGTAGAAATTAGGGGGGGAGGATAGTTGGGGAGGTGGCTGGAGCTCCCTAGTTAGGCGCGTCACTGTGTAGAAACACTTAAGCAAGACAACACCTAAATAAAATACGAATTAAATTGAATTACATTTCACAAACACAGTTTATGCATGCAAACCATATATTGCCTACATATGGGCCATTAAGTCTTTTTGACGTCTACCATTCATACCCGTTGATCGTAATGTGTTATGACGCGACATATAATCATCCAATGTTTGTCTTCTTGATACTGAATTTTATCAACCTCGCCTGCATCACAACAGTTCTTAAATTTTTTTCAGCGTCGTCTGAATCATCATAGTTGTATTCATCACTTTCGTCCTCGACAATCATATTATGTAAGTATTACACAAGACAACATAATATTGTACAAGTCATCTGTATGTCATCCTCTTTCATGTTGATATAGAATTTGGAACTGAGCTTGAAAAATTATGGAAGCTCGTTCAACATCCTTTCGATATGATTATTGAAACTTTGAGAAAGTTATGGGGTTTCTAAGTGATTGGATTGACATTCCTCATTTAGTATAGATACCATCAATAGTACAACATGTAGTATTTATTGCCATTTACCAGATACTCAACACTCGAGACGTTTCCAGAAGTGAGTTCGTCCAAAATAGTTCATTGCACCAGATATTACACAAGACAACATATTATAGTTCATTGCTCCAGATATGCCAAAAAATGACATGTCATATCCAAGTATCATGTGAAGCCACTACTTCAAAAATAATGTTAAGTTTGTTGATTCTTCCTGAATAGCTCCATTGCCATGCAGTTGGACAGTTTTTCCAATTTCAATGCATGCAATCTAGGGAACCGAGCATCACTGGGAATCCACCCAGCTTTGTCCATAAGTATGGCCAGATCTGCAGGTATTGGGGGCACGAATGTACACGTCTTTGTACAATATTTGTTTCCGCAATGCGAAGATATTCGTCAAGGGAATCAACTATGTATGCATAAGCTAATAAATACATAGCAATCGTTACCTTTAATATGTGTGAATACACTGGTCTCTTTACATCATCTTCGTCGAAAATATTGATTTTTCTCGCTCTCAGTCCATAATATTACAAAGGAATAGAGACGCTTAATGCGGAACGACGTGAAAATCCTCATTTGAGTACAATGGTATTTTCGCTAAGTAATGTGTCACTAATGTTTAGTGTCATTGGTGGTGGTTCATGTTCGTAAATTAATGCACGGGAACAGTACCACAATATGCAGACGTTTAATTACTTTGTGTTAAGGCAATGAAAATATAATGTTGTTGAACTTCCTCAAATAATTCAACAAATTCTTCGTCAAATTGATTTTGTTCTTCTACATCTTCATTATATTGAGCATAAAAATATCGACTCGAACTTGAACTAACACCATCAGGAGACCAATTGACAGACATTTTCAATTGTATATGTTTTAGAAGAGATTGATGTGGAATGAAGTTATGATACCAACTTACCCATTTAAATAGAGAAATTCGAACAAAGGATGAAGATTTCCTTGTTTATGTAGCAGCTTACAATTCGTTGACGATATTTGATAAAATATTCTTCAATCCAAATATTTGATCGTCGATATCTTTATAAAGTTGGTAGAATATTCAATCAAGCTCAATAATGTTTGCAGAAATATTTTTGAACTTGATGAGGGTGAAGTTGGTAATACTTCAAAATAAAGTTCAATAAATGTGGCATGAAAATATCTTTGCCAATGTTGATAATTGTTAGATAATCTTATAAAATCATAGTCAACAATTCATAATTAAAAGATGACAAAAATATAATTGCCAATGTTGTTCAAATATGAAGTTTAATAATGAAAATAAATTTGGTTGCAGAATTTGATAAATATTTCAAAACAATACAAACTGCAAACAAATATCTCTGTCAATGTTACATGACCATATATCATCCATTTTTTCAGAAATTTGATATTTGGATTGCAGAATATTTAATCATATCATCATCATTCTCAAAATTTTAATTTTCCTCCAAAATTTGGTATTTGAATTGCAGAATATCTGTTCAAACATCATCAACTTTTTTCAAAACTTTAATTTTCCTCCACAATTTGGTATTTTGATTACAGAATATCTTATCAAATATCATCAACTTTTTCAAAACTTTAATTTTCCCTCTCACAATTGGTTCTTGGATTGGAGAATATCTAATCAAATATTATCAACGAATTGTAAACTGCAATTCAAGTACCAAATTGAGGAGGAAAATTAAAGTTTTGAAAAAAAATAATGATATTTGATGAGATATTCTGCAATTCAAGTGCTAAAATGTGGAGAAAATATAAAGTTCTGAAAAAGTTGATAATATTTGATCTCGTTGTTGGGATTCGGTAAGAAAAACAGCCCTAGGCGCAGTGGAATATAAAAATTTCTAGGGCTTCTTAAAGAATCTTGCCAGGATATTCTCTAGTTGCATATATATGAATATAAATAAATGACAGTATAAGTTTTCTCGTTTATACCTGTCTCCTTGCAAATCCTTGTTGGCTAAAATGAACTCTGAACTTCTCCTCCACAGAAATCGATCCAAGCTCTGCAGTAGCGCCCCACGTGTTGCGCCTCTACGGATTGATACACCACAATATCACGAAAATTAATATACCTAATCGACTAGAACATAGGCTATATTAATATCTAGGTTTTAGGAACGATTTGGGAACAAAAATCGAAGACGAAAATTCTTCCTAACACTGGAAGGGTTCGGCCGATTTGGTGGGAGAGGGAGAGAGAATTTTTGTTCTTTTCAATTTTCTTGTAGAGTTGTGTGTGAGATATGAGACCTAGTCTCTTATTTATAGATATCTCCCATACCCTAATCCTTCTAGGATTAGGATACTAATTCTCCTACATGGGCCATGGCCCTTTTAATTAGAAGACTAAGTCTTCTAATTAATTCATGGCCCACTTTAATTAATCTTTTAGGACTTTATTTAATCTCCCAATTAAATAGCCCAATTAATTAAATCATCTCCCAATTAATTAATTAAACTTCAAGTCCAATTAATTAATTATTTCATTAATTAATTAAATCCTAATTAATTAATTTACTCATAAATTAAATTCCAATTTAATTTATAATCTTGATCCAATTCCAATTGGATCCAATTTCGTTCCACATGGGTCGACCCAGTCGACCCACCCATTTAATCGACCCAGTCGATTTTGACCCAGTCGACCCAGTCGACTGGTTCGTTCCTACTTCCTCGCTTTCGCTTCATGTGTATTGTGTATGCCCCCGTAGGTTCACCACATAATTGGCCGCGGGTTGTAATTAAATATTATTTAATTACTCGAGCAATTAATACTCTAAATTAATCGAACACTCTGTCGATCAATCATTCCAAAATTAGCACCCCTGCTAATTTGGGAATTCTCCCACACTCCACGGTCGATGTCCAGTCACAAGCCCATGGAGCCCAATCACTGGTGAATTAATTCAGTGAACCTTTTTATCATTTACAATTTCCATATACGACATAATCTCTCCATTGATCAATCTCCCAGTCGAGACTTAAGGGTATGGTCTTTCATCGGATTCCCTTATCTTTTGTCTTGACCTTATGTTCTCTGATCTCGAAATAAATTCTCTCTGACTTGTTCTTTATGAGCTACTTACATAAAGTCGTCAGTTACCTTGGCCAAGGATTTCATCAGAATTAATTTCTCACAGAAATTCATAGGAGAATTTCTCGACCTATCAAGTCGAGTCAATGGATCCTTTGTTAATGATATGAATCTGCATACGAGTTCCTCTATACCCAACATGAGTCCACAGAGACTTTCTGGCGATCCCCAGTCAGTCGGAACTCACATCAAAGCATAGACGTTCTCGCACCAGATAAACCCTATCATCTCAAGTTGTTAGGGATCGTTCCTCGTATACTATTGTAAATTGAAATAACTTCAACCCCGATATGCGACTACCGCTTCCATGGTGAGTTATTTCCTAATTGGGGTATTCAGTGCGCTTGCCATCCCAGCAAGCCACCCACTTATGTGTATCGACTATCCCAATCACGCTCGTGGACCCCAGCGTCCTCCAGTTCATCGGAGTATACACAATAGTGAGAGTCTAACCGAATCCAACGATGTCCTATCTCGATTGGATTCTACGACTCTTGAATATATTCTAGATCACGGCCTTAGAGATCAGTCCACGGGTTGTCCCATAGCCCTGTGATCTAAGGACTTCTATCCTTATGCGTAGACAAATATTACATAAGATAAAGTTGACCATTTAATAAAAATGCATTTATTAATCTAAATTGAATAGTTCCTCATTAATTACAATTAATGCTAGCCATACAGCTGGCTTGCAGGACACTATTTCTATCAATCTCCCACTTGTCCTAAAGCCAGTCTTTTATGTTCTTTAGTCCCATCTTATGCAGATGTTTCTCAAATGCCTTTTGAGGCAGAGGCTTCGTTAGCGGGTCCGCCGTATTATCTTCCGAGTCGACACGTTCCATCTTAATGTCTCCTCTACCAATGATATCTCTTATCACATGGTATCGTCTCTGTACGTGCTTGGATTTCTGATGAGATCTCGGCTCCTTTGCTTGCGCTATTGCTCCATTATTATCGCAGAAGATAGTAATGGGCTTAGCAATGCTAGGTATCACATCCAATTCCTGGATGAAGTTCCTCATCCAAACACCTTCCTTTGCTGCGTCACTCGCGGCAATGTATTCTGCTTCAGTGGTTGAATCCGCGGTTGTTTCCTGCTTGGAACTCTTCCAGCTAACCGCACCACCATTGAGGCAGAAAACATATCCTGATGTCGACTTGAAGTCGTCTACATCACATTGGAAGCTTGAGTCTGTATAGCCTTCCAATTTCAATTCTTCTCCACCGTATACCAAGAACAATTCCTTAGTCCTTCTCAGGTACTTCAGAATTGCCTTTACGGCTATCCAGTGCTGCTCACCTGGATCAGACTGGTAGCGACTTGTAACGCTTAGAGCGTACGCTACGTCTGGTCTTGTACACAGCATACCATACATTATGCTTCCTATCGCGGATGCATACGGTACTCGAGACATATTGCTTCTCTCCTCTGGCGTCTTTGGGGCCATAGACTTGGAGAGTGCAATTCCATGTCTCATTGGAAGCAATCCTCTCTTGGATTCTTCCATACTAAATCTTTTCAAGATTTTGTCTATGTACTGGGATTGGGAGAGGCCCAGCAGTCCTTTTGATCTATCTCGGTAGATCCTTATACCTAGTACAAAGGATGCTTCTCCCATATCCTTCATTGAGAATTGTGTAGACAACCATGCTTTAGTTTCAGACAATGCTTTTACATTGTTTCCAATGAGAAGAATGTCGTCAACGTAAAGCACCAAAAATTCAACTGTACTCCCACTAATCTTTTTGTACACGCAAGGTTCGAACATGTTCTTGATGAATCCAAAAGTTTGGATTGTCTCATCAAAACGAATGTTCCAACTTCGGGAAGCTTGCTTCAGTCCATAAATGGACCTCTGGAGTTTGCACACCTTGTGTTCATCTCATTTGGATGCATATCCTTTTGGTTGCTCCATGTAGATCTCCTTATCAATGTCTCCATTGAGAAAGGCAGTCTTTACATCCATCTGCCATATCTCGTAGTTATACCACGCAGCTATGGCCAGCAAGATCCGAATGGATTTGGGCATTGCGACGGGCGAGAAGGTCTCCTCAAAGTCGATACCTGGTCTTTGAGTGTATCCTTTTGCCACTAGTCGCGCCTTGTAGGTAATCACCTCTCCGTTCACTCCAAGCTTTCGCTTATAGATCCACTTGCAACCCACGGGAGCCACTCCCACTTGTGGATCTACCAAGGCCCAGACCTTGTTTGAGTGCATGGAGTCCAGTTCGGATTCCATGGCTTCGCGCCACTTTCCCGAGTCTATGTCTAGCATAGCCTCTTCGTAAGTCCTTGGGTCGGTTAGAGACTGTCCAGTCTCATGCAGCAGACCGTAGTACCTTTCGGGTTCTCTACGTTGTCTTTCTGACCTACGAAGTATCGGTGTACTTTCTGGTGCACCTTCATGCTCTTGTTCTCCCACTGCCTGTGGTGACGGGTCAGCTCGATCGACCTCTAAGGTCTTTTCAGCTTCAGTGACCTCATCTAGTTCTACGTTATTTTCTTTCTTGTCCACCAAGAAATCCTTCTCCAAGAAGTGAGCGTTCCTTGAGACAAACGTTGTTTGTCTTGTAGGATCGTAGAACTCGTATCCTATTGAGTTTTCCGGATACCCCACGAATTTGCACAAAGTGGATTTAGTTTCCAATTTATCTCCCACTAGCTTTTTAACGTAAGCGGGAGATCCCCATATGCGCATGAATGCGTATGAGGGTGCCTTGCCAAACCATAGTTTGTATGGTGTCTTTTCTACGGATTTCGAAGGTACCGTATTCAGTATCTTCGTTGCCGTGAGGAGGGCATGTCCCCAAAATGAAAGAGGTAAGTCAGTGGCACTCATCATGGATCGAACCATGTCCATCAAGGTTCGATTCCTTCTCTCTGCTACTCCATTTAACTGGGGTGTTGCAGGAGGAGTCCACTGCGATAGTATTCCTTGCTCTACAAGATAATTCAGAAATTCGTTACTAAGAAATTCTCCACCTCGGTCAGAACGAAGAGCCTTTATCGTATGACCAAGTTGATTCTCTACATCCATCTTGAATTCTTTGAATCGCTCAAAGGCTTCAGACTTGTGTTTCAACAAGAACACATATCCATAACGACTAAAGTCGTCAGTGAAAGTGATGAAGTAGTCATAGCCACCTCGGGCGCTTTTTCTTAGTGGTCCACATACGTCAGTATGTATTAAGTCCAATGTTTGCTTGGCTCGCTCAGGGTTTCCCTTAAACGGCAACTTAGCCATTTTACCCTTTAAACATGGTTCACATGTTGGCATTTCATTAATGCGATTGATTTCAATCGCGCCAGATGATGCTAACTTTTGAATCCTTGACTTAGATATATGTCCAAGTCTAGCGTGCCATAATTGGGCAGATATTATCTTGTTTCCTTTTGTTTTGTTGTACGTGCATGACTAACTTAGGTGGTTTTATAATGTAAAGTCAATAATTTAATGTACCAAATGAAAAACAAAAACAGGAGCTTTTATTTAAAATCAACATTATTCATTAACATGAATAAAAAGGTTTTTCATTAAAAAACTAGGTACATAAATGAAAGTTTCCTAATGACTTTATCAAACCACCTAAATCTACTTTTGCCTACGGCCTTGGTAGCAGCTCCAGCTCCATTGCCTTTATACAAGGATCCAATCCTCAGGCTCCAGTTTCCTTAATGCTCCCATCACCTACAAGGATGAGAACTCCAGTCAGTGTCTAACACCAAAAATGCACAGTTAATTGTAAAATTAACTTCAACAAGGAATATACCTGTTCGAACTCTCCATAGGTTCGAATTTAATCCTTTCCCTTGACCTTGTGCAGTAAGGAGCTCTGGTTTCCATTTGCTTTGGTTTTGAACGCTGCCCAGTCCTTTCGCCAACCCTCGCTTTCTTTCCAAAAGAAGCTTCGTGTTCCTCGAGCATATGTCGCAGGACATGTACAGTAATCTCTCGCCTCTGGAGATTCAAGTCCGCGATAAATCTGTCATATGATCTTGGAAGAGATTGTAGAATGAGATCTACTCGGAAATCATTGTCCATCACGACACCCATATCATCGAGTTCAGAAAGAAGTCGAATCATCTTGAGTACGTGGATTCCGACAGGAGTTTCCCTTCTCTTTCTTGCTTGCAAGAGTTCCCTCGTGATCGCGAATCTGCGACGACCATCTCTAATCCCATAAAGGAATTTGAGATTTGAGAGAATCTCTTTTGCGGATGCCATATGCTCATGTTGCAAACGCAGATCAAGTGACATATATTCCAACATGTATTCACGAGCTAAGCCATCATCCAGTTTCCATTTGGTGATGCTTTTACGGAGCTCATCAAGAATGTCATGTGAAATAGTAATGGGTGGTGGCACAGACAAAACATAGGATATGTTTTCAGCTTCAAATAATCCATTCAAATGATGCGTCCAGAAATGCAAGTTGGGTCCAGTTAAAATATTACGTTCAAGTGATGAGATGGATAAATCTCTAAGTGCTCTAAGCTCTTTTGACATCATATCTATAAAACGACGATAGAAGAAATAAATATGCGAAAGATTAACTTAAAATGCACAATTCACAAACATGGATTTCATTTGCAAATTACTCCCACTATTTTAATCAAAATCTTATGCCCCCACATAAGTTTCGAGAATTTAAAATATCCTAGCGGGCTTAAGGCCCAAATGCAATCTCCTAGTACCCACGACTCGTTGGCCATACTATTTGATCCACTTGGTGGTCGAATACGTCGACGGTTAACCATCGCAGCTAACCCTTAAGTTCATTTAGCCTCGTTTTTCGATATGGACCCACGACTCGTGAGACATCCATACTTACTAGCGTTAAATCATGTCCAATACTCGTGAAGAGAAATAGTTCAATCCTAGACGCCCCACGACTCGTGAGACAGCGCCTAAAACCTTGCTATCCCCTCCCTTGGCACTAAACTCGTGCATCGAGGCAATAGACATATTATCTTCCTATAGCTCGACCCACGACTCGTGAGACATCGAGATATATTCGTACAATATGCCCAAGACCTAGTAATTGGATAGGCTCGGACCATAGATACTATTCATATGCGCCCGTTATTCGATTTAATATTCTAATTGAATTTTAAGTTCAATTGGAGGTTTCTAAGTGTGCGAGGTCTCATCAGATTATACTTATCTTGTTTACGTTTTCTATCCTAAGCATGCATCTCATACATCAAAGAATAATTTGCGAAAAAGTAAACATTCATCACCTAGCAAGATATGATTGGTCGATTGCCCATCCTATGCGATCCATCACGAGCCACGTGATGAATCAATTGGTCAGTCTAGGGTGAAAATTAAATGTCCTAACTATTACAATTTTTAAACCCATACATCATGGGCCTTCTTGTAATATCCAGCTTGATTGGGCCTCCATGTAATGAATTGGGCCTCCATGTCCTCCAAGGTAAATGGGCCTCCATATGGATCTCCAAGTCTTCATGAGGTCTTCTCGGCTCCAAGCCTAATCTAAGCCTAGCTTACATAATTTAAATGGTCCTATTCTATTATATTTGTTTGCGCAAGCAAGGGCACCAATCAGGCCCATTTTATTACAACCCAAAATTAAATAAACCAAAAACAACACAGGGCTTAAGGGCAAAATCGACCAATCCACATATTCACTCAAGAACATGCATAAATTCACATAAGGGCAATAATGTAAATTTACCGGCTTCATTAATTTTAATTCGCAAAAATTCATCCAAGTTAATTAATTTTGAATTAACAATTAACCTCTAAGATTAATTAGCTCTTACTTGAGCTCTAAGTAATCTACAATTCTTATCTTGATTAAATTGGTTAATTAAGGTAATCTAAATCTCTAAGATTCTTACCTTATCCAAAACTCTAAGTTTCCCAAAATTCCCAAATCTCCAAGATTCTCAAGATAATCCTATTTTGACTAGATTAGTTAATTAAGGTAGTGTTTAAGTTTAACAAAGTAACTACCTTATCCAAAAACTCCAAGTTTCCTAATCTTCCAAAATTCTCCAAGATTTTCAGGACTTTCAAAATAGGCAGAATTAGAGTCCAACCAGAAATCAACCAGACGAGGCCAATCACGGACTGCCACGTAGGACAGCCCACGCGCGACCACCAAGGCGGCGCGTGAGCTGCACGCGGCTGCGTGCGGCAGCGAGCAGCCGCGCACAGCAGTGCGTAAACAGCAGCCCGAAGGCTGCTGCTGCGCGCAGCGTGTGCGGCTAGCGTGCTGCCAGCACGCTGCCGCGCACCGCCGCGTGCCACCGCGAGTCGGATCCAATAAAAAAATTTTTTTTTTTTGTTTCTTCGATTACTTATGATTTAATTAAACAAACTCAGTCAATTAAATCTCAATCCAAAAATAAAACTGACGTGATAAAATTTTTCGAATCCAAAATCAAACATTAACTCTAAGTTAATTAAACATACGTCCTATAACATGCAAAGTTAAAGAACTAGCCACATAAATCAAACATATGATTTAATAAACACAGAATTTGCAAATTCATATATATACAAAGCCTAGAGTTGGCTATGATACCACTGTTGGGATTCGGTAAGAAAAACAGCCCTAGGCACAGCGGAATATAAAAATTTCTAGGGCTTCTTAAAGAATCTTGCCAGGATATTCTCTAGTTGCATATATATGAATATAAATAAATGACAGTATAAGTTTTCTCGTTTATACCTGTCTCCTTGCAAATCCTTGTTGGCTAAAACGAACTCTGAACTTCTCCTCCACAGAAATCGATCCAAGCTCTGCAGTAGCGCCCCACGTGTTGCGCCTCTACGGATTGATACACCACAATATCACGAAAATTAATATACCTAATCGACTAGAACATAGGCTATATTAATATCTAGGTTTTAGGAACGATTTGGGAACAAAAATCGAAGACGAAAATTCTTCCTAACACTGGAAGGGTTCGGCCGATTTGGTGGGAGAGGGAGAGAGAATTTTTGCTCTTTTCAATTTTCTTGTAGAGTTGTGTGTGAGATATGAGACCTAGTCTCTTATTTATAGATATCTCCCATACCCTAATCCTTCTAGGATTAGGATACTAATTCTCCTACATGGGCCATGGCCCTTTTAATTAGAAGACTAAGTCTTCTAATTAATTCATGGCCCACTTTAATTAATCTTTTAGGACTTTATTTAATCTCCCAATTAAATAGCCCAATTAATTAAATCATCTCCCAATTAATTAATTAAACTTCAAGTCCAATTAATTAATTATTCCATTAATTAATTAAATCCTAATTAATTAATTTACTCATAAATTAAATTCCAATTTAATTTATAATCTTGATCCAATTCCAATTGGATCCAATTTCGTTCCACATGGGTCGACCCAGTCGACCCACCCATTTAATCGACCCAGTCGATTTTGACCCAGTCGACCCAGTCGACTGGTTCGTTCCTACTTCCTCGCTTTCGCTTCATGTGTATTGTGTATGCCCCCGTAGGTTCACCACATAATTGGCCGCGGGTTGTAATTAAATATTATTTAATTACTCGAGCAATTAATACTCTAAATTAATCGAACACTCTGTCGATCAATCATTCCAAAATTAGCACCCCTGCTAATTTGGGAATTCTCCCACACTCCACGGTCGATGTCCAGTCACAAGCCCATGGAGCCCAATCACTGGTGAATTAATTCAGTGAACCTTTTTATCATTTACAATTTCCATATACGACATAATCTCTCCATTGATCAATCTCCCAGTCGAGACTTAAGGGTATGGTCTTTCATCGGATTCCCTTATCTTTTGTCTTGACCTTATGTTCTCTGATCTCGAAATAAATTCTCTCTGACTTGTTCTTTATGAGCTACTTACATAAAGTCGTCAGTTACCTTGGCCAAGGATTTCATCAGAATTAATTTCTCACAGAAATTCATAGGAGAATTTCTCGACCTATCAAGTCGAGTCAATGGATCCTTTGTTAATGATATGAATCTGCATACGAGTTCCTCTATACCCAACATGAGTCCACAGAGACTTTCTGGCGATCCCCAGTCAGTCGGAACTCACATCAAAGCATAGACGTTCTCGCACCAGATAAACCCTATCATCTCAAGTTGTTAGGGATCGTTCCTCGTATACTATTGTAAATTGAAATAACTTCAACCCCGATATGCGACTACCGCTTCCATGGTGAGTTATTTCCTAATTGGGGTATTCAGTGCGCTTGCCATCCCAGCAAGCCACCCACTTATGTGTATCGACTATCCCAATCACGCTCGTGGACCCCAGCGTCCTCCAGTTCATCGGAGTATACACAATAGTGAGAGTCTAACCGAATCCAACGATGTCCTATCTCGATTGGATTCTACGACTCTTGAATATATTCTAGATCACGGCCTTAGAGATCAGTCCACGGGTTGTCCCATAGCCCTGTGATCTAAGGACTTCTATCCTTATGCGTAGACAAATATTACATAAGATAAAGTTGACCATTTAATAAAAATGCATTTATTAATCTAAATTGAATAGTTCCTCATTAATTACAATTAATGCTAGCCATACAGCTGGCTTGCAGGACACTATTTCTATCACTCGTGACATTGAAAGAGATATTTGTTTTGGAATTTGTATTTTTTTGAGATATTTACCATGGTCTGCAACCAAATTTATTTCATTATTGAAGTTTATAATTGAACAACATTGGCAAATATAAACTGTAATTTTATAAGACTTTCCAACAATTATCAACATAGGCAGATATATCTTTTTTTTGGTTTCCCAAGGGTTTAATATCTTTCGATAATGGTTGAACACATTAAGTAGGCACATCTCTCAACAGAAATTCGAACTTAAGTCCGTTACTCTGTAGTGACTAATCATTTCCACTTGACTAATCACATGTTGGTATCAGAAATTTTTTATGCTAGTATTGAACTTTATTTTGAAGTATTACCAACTTTACTCCCTATCAAATTCAATAAATCTGCAAACATTATTGAACTTGATTGAACATTTTACCAACTTTGCTAATATATCGATGATCAAATATATGATCATATATCCGGAACTTTAATTTTCCTTCACAAATTGGTATTTTGTTTTCAACATGTCTGATCAAATATCTTCAAATTTTTTAGAACTTTGATTTTCCTCCACAATTTGGTATTTCGATAGCAGAATATATGGTCAATAAGCTGCCATGTAAGCAAGGAAATTTTTCATAGATTATCCGAATTTTCTTTATATAAATGGGTACTTTGGTATCACAATTTCATTTAACATCCACTTTTTCTAAACAAATATTACTTTTGAAATCGAAAATGTCTCGCTTTTGATCAAACGAAGAAGATCTAGCATTGACAAGAGCATACATCGAGTGCGCTGAGGATAATATAGCCGGTGTTGGCGAAGAAAAAAAATCTTTTTGGAAGAAGATTAACACAATAATATACCAAATTCTAGAAGTTGCTGGTGCCCAATATGAAGTATGAACTAAAGAAGCAATTACTAGCCATCGAAAAAAATATTTTCAAAAGCATGAACAAATGAAATTCGGCATGTATTAAATCACATAAGCAATGCGCCATTGGGACTAACCTGACGGATGAGGTAAATGTTGTGAAATTATAGTTTTTCATACTCAACTACATTATCCGCATTATTTATTATTTCATTTCATCATCATTTTTTGGTAATTGTAGCGTCGTTTGACATTGTTATTATATAACGCGGAAGCTGAAAACCCTTGGATCTTCAACCACTTCTGGCAAGTTTTAAATGACTGGTCGATATGGTATGCAAAAATCACATACTCAAACTCAAACTTCTCAATTCATGCATTGTATGTCATCTCAAACAACGCTTGACAGAGAAAAATGTATTTATTCTTCGTCACCTTCGTTGGCTGATTTTTCACCGAGTCAAGTGAAGCCAACAATGAAAATTTGGAGAGTCCTCTATCTTCTCAATATAGTGAACAAAGAGTGCAGTAAAAAGTCAAAACAAATGCTTTGTTAAGCTTATAAACGACTACTCAATTTAATGAAATGATGCGACACATAGCATAAACTACAGCGATGTTAGAGGTGGGACGCTAAAAAAGACGCGAGTATAATCTGCACTAAAAAGAAGAACAAAATAATGATGCTAAAAGATGCTTCGACCAAATCGTTAATGAATATAGAATTATGTCAATAGACTGCTCTTCATACACTCCATATACAAATGTTTATTAGAAGAGTCTAAGGAAATAAATTTTAAAAGAAAGGGCTTATTTCCATGTTCGTCTGAAGGTTCGTCAAGTGAAGGAAGAAATGATTTTAGTCTTAATTAGTTAGAATGTTGTCATATTCAACTGCCGATGATTTATGTTTTTGTATTTCATATTATTTTTTTGTTGCGTGCTATGACTTTTTTTAATTCAATGATGTATATTTGTATTGTACTCGGATAATTTAATGAATATTTTTTTTATTATTATTATTCTTAATTTAAATATTTAACATTATTATTATTCTTATTATTTTATTTTATTATAATAATTAGAGTGGACAAGATTTAAATTGAGATTAAATAGGGTAGAGCAACATTATTGAATTTGAAATAGGCAGGGGCGGGGGCAGCTAGGTTGCTCCGAAGCTCTCCCCCTTCCCCGGCATTGGGTTTGCCCTAAGGGTAGGCCCAAAATCATCTATGATAAGTCAATAGGCTAGTTAATTGTGTAACTTTTGCAATTCTCATACTTGATAAAAATGCTATAACACGAGGTGTTAATATATATATATATATATATATATATATATATATGTGTGTGTGTGTGTGTGCCACATGCCTCAAAAGATATTGATCGCACTAGATTTCCTCAAAAGCTACTCAGGCCATCTCTGTAACGCCCCGACTGAAATTACTTAATTAATATTTACATGTAAACTTAGTAAATTTACATAAGTTAATTCTTTACGAAATAGAGGTTAATAGTAGTTTACTGCCGACAAAAATCCTCATGGCTTCTATTCTATCAAAAAATCTGAAAATAAATAGAACACATTGCGTAAGTTGACATGCAACTTAGTGAGGTGGGTGTGCGTGATTCAAATAATTTCAAAGAAAAGAGCAAGAAATGTCAAATAAAGTAAACAAACAAGTAATAATGTACAATACAAAAGGATACGTCTCGGTGCCTGTAGACTTCCAAAGCTTGCTCCCCCAAACACACCTTATGATATTTCCCCATACAGACCTTATACATGACTAGTCAGTGCATCCAAAAACGACTTCGTATATCTGAGAGACCCCGTTCTTGATAGGATAGTGCCCTGCAAGCCAGTTCTGTTAGCTTGTAATAGATCTATCCTGTATGAAACGATCTTTGATTTTATAATAATACGCATGTTTATTTATATATGTATAAGGATAAACAATGGCCAACTTCATCTTTCGCGAATACATTTAAGCGATTGGTTGAAACCCTTAGATTACATTTGACTATGGGACGATTCACTTCAGTACTGAGTGCAATCATGAAACAGTCTCAAAGGTCGTAATCTTAAATCTGTTCCAAGTCATAGATTCCTAAACGAGACAGGGTATCGTAGGAATCGCCAAGACTTGTACAAGTATGCATGATTCACATGGAGTGAATTTGTAGTGTTTCATGAGCAAGGAATTTGAGTCCAGTGCATACGAGTAGGTGGTTCAATGGAGGATTGAACGCATCGAACGACCCGAACAGAGAAACCCATTGTGGAAGCGCATGACGCATATCGGTGATGGGATGTTTCTCAAGGAATATAATAGTGTACGATTTAGTCCTTTGACTTGAGGTACTAGGGCGAATTCGGTGCATGAAAGTGCGTACTTAGATCTAGGTATAGGCCACGTAGCTTGGTCATAACATGCCTAGGTTGGGTGCGTATGGACATGTGCGCGAGTGGTTAGTACCGATATGGAATCTATTGACTCACCGTAATGGGTGAGAGAATTTCCTATACGATTCTTAGATAATATATCCAAGGATTCTGCGGCCGCAGTCGGTGACGGATTTGGAAAAGGGTTTCCAAATTTAGAAGGTCACAAAGGTATATTATCCTGAATTAGAAAGTATAGCTATCGAGACAATTTAGAGGTGCCGATCAATTCACACACCCTAAGTCTTGATCGGGAATATTAGTCGATAGAAGGACCGTATGTACATGGCAATTATATGAGACGAGGTTCACAAATATCAATTCACCTGAAATTGGGCTTCATGGGCTTGTGGCTAGACATCGACCATGAAGTGTGGGTACTCCTGAATTAATAGAGGATTTAATTCTAGGAGTGGTTAATTAAAGGTTGTTTAATTAACCGGAACAATTTATTGTTCATAAATTAAATCACGAGGGATTCGTGGGCCTGCTGCCAGTTGATGGTGAACCCAGAGGGTCACACACAATACAATTGGACGGTGACTGTTATAAAAGGACATGAAAGGAATTAATTGATTTAAAGGTAATTAAATCAATTAAATGAATTAAAAGTATTTAATTCAAGTGGGAGATTAATTAATTGGCTAACTTAATTAATAATTGAGTTGCTAGTTAATTAAAAGAAATATTGATTTAATTGGACTGGGCATTTAATTAAAGTAGTTAATTAAATGGAGGATTGCAAGACATGGGCTTCTATTAATTAAAGCCCATAAGGAGTCTTGCAAACCCTAGGTCAGAAGGAGTCTATAAAAGGGGAACTACATGAGCTTAAAAGCTAACAAAAAAAAGAAAAAGAAAAACCCTAGCCTCCCTCTGCCCTAAAAGCGCCGCCCCCTCTCCAAGCAAACCCTAGCCGCCGCCGCCACCACTAGCCGCCGCCACTGTGCTGCCGTGAGCTCCTTGGTGCCGCCGCCGCCGAGATCTCCTCCTCCATTGTATTAGATCTTGATTTGTCAAGAGATCTCATACAATCCTTCAATAACAAATCTCCTGCATCGAGTTCTGAGCCTAAGATCTTGAGGTGTTGCCAGAATCCAATTGGTGTGGACTATCCCTGGAGGTGAGACAATTGGATCACTCCTGTGAACCGGATCAGAATCAGAATCGAAGACCGGAGGTTTCCACCACCTTGCCTGTGGTGAGGTATATCGCAAAAACCCCCTTTGTTAATTCATTGTGTGCGTTTTTGTTTAAGTTTTTGTATACATAATATGGAGACATCTTTTATGGGACCATTGGATACCTCGAAAAATTTTAAATTCCGCACTTTGTTGTTTGACAAATCGAGCTATATCCCAACAGTGGTATCAGAGCCAGCTCCATTATTATTATACAAAAGCCTGAACATAATTGTGTTCACCGTATATGTTTAATTATATGTATGAGAACACGTGATAATTATGTTCTGTAAGTTGATTCTTGCTTGTTATGACTAGATCTATCAATGGGTAAAACTGCTTTTCAAGATCTGTGCCGTTTTTATAGTTTTTGAAAACTTCAGGACTTTTGGGGTAGAAATCGCAAATCAGGGTTTTTGAGGGCTGAAAATTCGAAATTTTTGAAATCTGAAAATCTGAAAATTCTGGACTATTTTTGCAATTCTGGTCGCACGGTTTTTGGGGTCGTTTTGCAATTTCTGAAAACTTAGGGGCTGTTTTGCAATTACCGAAACTTGAGGGGTCAATTTGAAAAATTGAAAATTTTCAAAATTCAAAATTTTATTTTCTGGAATCTGCCCGAAACTGCCCAGGGGTGTTTTTGTAACTTTTTAAAAGTTTTGGGGTCAAAGTGCAATTTTCGAAAGTTGAGGGGCCGAAAATGCAATTTTCAAAAGTTGAAAAACAGATTCTGAAATTGAGCAGAAAATTAATTTTTGTTTACCCGGATATTTATTTTGTCATAATTAGTAGTGACTAAAAAGCAAGAATCATAGGAAGTCTGTTTTAAAAGGATGTTTTAAAATTAAGATAGAAGAAAGTAAAAGATGTTTACATGTTTCTTGCTCTACGTGAACTGTTTACGTAGTTTTCGATCGAGACGAGCCTTGACCTTAGGGTAGATGTGATTGGTTTAATTTATTGCTTGGTTTTTATTGGGCCTGCGAGCCTATTATTGTTTTTGGGCCACTTTGAGCCTTTGTAATAGAATAGGGCTTTACTGCTTTCCTAGTTTAGGATGGAGGCCCATTTACAAGCAAGGTGGGAGCCCAAGAAGATAAGAAGGCCATGTATGCATGGTACAATGTGTAATAGCATAGGGCCTGTTTGAGAACCCTTTAGATTGACCAATTGGGCCAACATCATTGGCTCGATGATGGCCCACATAGGAGGCTCCCGATCGAAAACATATTGTGGTAGTATGCATGCTAGGCTTGTATGGCTTTTATTTATTTGTCGATTTATATTTAGCTACGCGCTAGAATCTAGATCGTAATAAAAGATAAAGCATAACTGAATCGGTGAGATCTCGAGGAGAGTTAGCATAACTTTCAAAACCAGAAACCCCCTCTCGAATTAAATATTAAGTCATATTGGATTAAAATAAAATGAAGTATTTATATAAATCCAAGCCTTCCATCAATAGGGACTAACGTATGTTGTCTACTTATCGATAGAGGTGATCCAGAGTCTGGCACCCGAGTCGAAGAAAGGGACAATACGTGAAATTCCTTGACTCATGTTTTTAACTAAACATGACAAGGGTGAGGACTGGTCGGGATGTGAGGATCGACCGATAACTAGTTACGGAGAACTCACGATCGGGCCCGTTGCTCATCACGATTGATGGGTTAGACTTAACGATTAGTAACACTTATGATGTAGCAGTGCTAGATAAGTGCGAAAGCCGAGGCAAAATAAGCTTGAAGGTTGTGGAGTAACACAATTGGTAAAATGTATACCTACCTGGAGAATTGGTTGTATGGCCACGAGTCGTGGGTGCAATTAATTGCTGCTGGGACGTCAAGACCTACTAGGAATTAAATTTCCCGAGCAATCAAAGGGGTGATTGTTTCGATAAAATAGTGGGAGAACTTTTTCGAAAATAAGTCCAAATTCGATAATTATAAGTATTAGGCATAAGATCAGTTAGCTAAATGTTGTCTTCTTTCCATTTGTAGATATTAAGTACAATGTCTAAGAATCCATTATCTGTTATCCTCGACGCAAACAAATTGAATGGCTCAAACTTTGTTGACTGGCTGAGAAATCTCAGAATCGTCCTCGACTCCGAGCGACGTAGCTATGTGCTCGACACACCCATGCCTGCTGCACCCGCAGCACGAGCTAGTGAGGAACAACGAACCGCCCATGCTAAAAGGGTTGATGATGATCTTCAGGTTCGATGTCTCATGCTAGCCTCGATGTCGAATGAACTGCAGAAACAGCATGCTGCCATGCCGCTTGCTAGAGAGATACTTCTCCACCTCCAGCAAATGTTTGGAGAGAGGTCTCGCACCGAAAGGTTCGCGACCACTAAGGAGTTGTTTCATCTCAAGATGGCTGAGGGAAGCAGTGTCAAGGATCACTGTCTGCGTTTCATCAACCTGGTTGAAAAACTAGGGCGATTGGAAGTAGACTTGCACGCTGATCTTAGCACTGACCTCCTTCTCCATACGCTGCCCCGTTCTTTTGACCAGTTCGTGTTGAACTTCAACATGGAGGATAGAACCCTCGCTCTTCACGAACTGACCAATTTGTTGGTAACGGCAGAATCGACTCTCAAGAAAGAGAAGCCGGTAATGATTGCACACCAATCGAAGGCTGCAAAGCCTAAGAGAGGTAAGAAGAAGAAGAAAAGTGTTTCTTCGAAGGCAATCACCAAGGTGGTTCAAAAGAAGCGCAAAAGCCCAGAAGACGAATGTTTCCACTGCAAGAAAGCAGGGCACTGGAAAAGGAACTGCCCAGACTACCTAAAGATGAAATTGGTAGCCAAAGGTATTTTCTTGGTTGAAGTTAATATTTCTATTAACTGTGCATCGTGGGTGTTAGACACCGCAGCAGGTTCTCATATCTGCAATGATTTGCAGGTGATGGGAGCAGTAAGATACCTGAAGCCCGGGGATAGAATCCTGCGTTTTGGAAACGGAGCTAGGATCGCCGCTGAGGCTATTGGGGACGTCGAATTGGTTTTAGGAAATTTTACTTTGGTTTTAAGGGATTGTCTGTACGTACCAACGATAATTAAGAACATCATTTCTATACCAATGCTAGACATTGATGGTTTTAATTTTTCCATTGAAAATGGAGTTTTTAGCATATTTAAAGGTGGTTTAATGTATGCTTGTGGTACTTTGATAGACGGTCTTTATTCCCTAGAACCTGTTAAAACCGACGTCATGCACATTCAATCTAGAAAAAGAAAATATGATAATCAAACTCCACAACTTTGGCACGCTAGACTTGGACATATTTCCAAGAGTAGGATTCAAAAGTTGGTTTCCTCTAAGGCTCTTGAAATAAAGAACTTGGATGAACTCCCAACTTGCGAATCTTGTCTCAAAGGAAAGATGACCAAATCACCCTTCACAGGGAATCCCGAGCAAACCAAGCAAACATTGGATTTAATCCATACTGACGTTTGTGGACCATTGAGTGTCAATGCGAGAGGAGGATTCTCTTACTTCGTAACATTCACCGACGATTTTAGTCGTTATGGATATGTGTATCTCATGAAACACAAATCCGAAACTTTTGAGAAATTCAAAGAGTTTCGAATGGAAGTTGAGAATCAACTTGGACATAGTATTAAAGCACTTCGTTCTGATAGAGGTGGAGAGTACTTAAGCCAAGAATTCCTTGATTATCTAAAAGAGAATGGAATTCTCGCCCAGCGAACTCCCCCTAGGACGCCCCAACTCAATGGAGTGTCCGAGCGGAGGAACCGAACTTTGTTAGACATGGTTCGTTCCATGATGAGCTTTGCTGACCTTCCCTTTTCGTTTTGGGGCTTGGCCCTATTAACTGCATCGAAGATATTAAACATAGTACCTTCGAAGTCAGTGCCAACAACGCCGCACCAAGTATGGTATGGTAAGGCACCCGTGTATTCGTACTTACGAGTATGGGGATCTCCTGCGTATGTAAAGAACAAAAAGGGAGATAAGCTAGATAGTAGATCTAGTTTGTGCAAATTTGTGGGGTATCCAAAGGAATCCATTGGATACCTGTTCTTCGATCCTAAAGAACGTAATACGTTCGTATCTAGGAACGCCCACTTCTTGGAAGAGGATTTCCTCTCCAACCGAAATGGGACAATCGTAGAACTTGATGAAGTCCAGGAATCGGACCCATCCTCACAAACAGTGGGAGCTGAACCAGAATTTACTGAACCTACTAGTACACCTACTCTTCGAAGGTCTGATCGAATTCGTAAGGAGCCAGAGCGATTTGGTTTCATTCACGAAAACGAAAGAGGTGATAATGATCCAAGGACCTATCAAGAAGCGATGTCAGACATAGACTCGGGTGCGTGGCTCGAAGCCATGCAATCCGAAATGGATTCCATGCATTCCAACAAGGTTTGGACCTTGGTCGATCCACCTGAGGGAACTATCCCTGTAGGATGCAAATGGATCTTCAAGCGTAAGCTTGGAATGAATGGAGAGGTTTTAACTCACAAGGCACGCTTAGTGGCGAAGGGGTATTCTCAAAGGCCTGGAATAGACTATGAGGAAACCTTCTCTCCCGTAGCGATGTCCAAATCCATTCGGATATTGCTTGCCATTGCCGCATGGCATGACTATGAGATATGGCAAATGGACGTAAAGACCGCCTTCCTCAATGGAGACATTGACAAGGAGATCTTTATGCAACAACCTGAAGGTTTTGCGTCCAAAGGGAGTGAGCACAAATTGTGTAAACTTCAAAGGTCAATATATGGCCTCAAACAGGCATCCCGAACCTGGAACATACGATTTGATGAGACAGTCAAGGCATTTGACTTCATCAAAAATGTATATGAACCTTGTGTGTACAAGAAGAATAGTGGGAGTTCGATACAATTCATTGTTTTGTACGTCGATGACATTTTGCTAATCGGAGACGATATCAAGATGTTAGCGCAGACTAAAGCGTGGTTATCCGCGCAGTTCTCTATGAAAGATATGGGAGACGCATCTTACGTATTGGGAATACGTATCTATAGGGATAGATCGAAGAAGATGATAGGACTCTCCCAATCTCAGTACATTAACACAATCTTGAAAAGATTCAAGATGGAAGAATCCAAGAGAGGATTGCTTCCAATGAGACATGGTATCTCTCTTTCTAAGTCTATGTGCCCTACAACTGACGAAGAAAAGACGAGAATGTCTCTCATACCTTATGCCTCTGCTATAGGGAGCATAATGTATGCGATGTTGTGTACTCGACCAGACATAGCACATGCTCTAAGTGTAACGAGCCGCTATCAGTCAAATCCAGGCGAAGAGCACTGGACTGCCGTAAAAGCAATCCTAAAGTACCTGCGAAGGACTAAGGATATGTTTTTGGTCTACGGTGGTAGTGGAGAACTGAAACTTGAAGGATTCACTGATGCAAGTTTCCAGTCTGATGTGGATGACTTCAAATCCAACTCTGGATACATATTCCGCATCAATGGTGGAGCGGTCAGTTGGAAAAGCTGTAAACAGTCTACCACTGCCGACTCAACCACAGAAGCAGAATATATTGCAGCATCAGATGCAGCAAAAGAAAGTGTATGGATGAAAAACTTCATTCAAGAACTGGATGTTGTTCCTAGCATTGCTGAACCTGTAGTCGTCTTCTGTGACAACAACGGGGCGATAGCTCAAGCGAAGGAGCCGAGATCACACCATCAATCCAAACACGTACAGAGGAAATACCACGTGATCAGGGAGATCATGGGTAGAGGTGACATGCACATGGAGTATGTCAAATCGGAAGACAACGTAGCTGACCCACTAACTAAGCCACTTTCACAAAAGGCGTTCGATAGTCATCTAGAGAAGATGGGACTTAGAACCATAGGTGAATGGCTTTAGGGCAAGTGGGAGATTGATAGGATAGTGCCCTGCAAGCCAGTTCTGTTAGCTTGTAATAGATCTATCCTGTATGAAACGATCTTTGATTTTATAATAATACGCATGTTTATTTATATATGTATAAGGATAAACAATGGCCAACTTCATCTTTCGCGAATACATTTAAGCGATTGGTTGAAACCCTTAGATTACATTTGACTATGGGACGATTCACTTCAGTACTGAGTGCAATCATGAAACAGTCTCAAAGGTCGTAATCTTAAATCTGTTCCAAGTCATAGATTCCTAAACGAGACAGGGTATCGTAGGAATCGCCAAGACTTGTACAAGTATGCATGATTCACATGGAGTGAATTTGTAGTGTTTCATGAGCAAGGAATTTGAGTCCAGTGCATACGAGTAGGTGGTTCAATGGAGGATTGAACGCATCGAACGACCCGAACAGAGAAACCCATTGTGGAAGCGCATGACGCATATCGGTGATGGGATGTTTCTCAAGGAATATAATAGTGTACGATTTAGTCCTTTGACTTGAGGTACTAGGGCGAATTCGGTGCATGAAAGTGCGTACTTAGATCTAGGTATAGGCCACGTAGCTTGGTCATAACATGCCTAGGTTGGGTGCGTATGGACATGTGCGCGAGTGGTTAGTACCGATATGGAATCTATTGACTCACCGTAATGGGTGAGAGAATTTCCTATACGATTCTTAGATAATATATCCAAGGATTCTGCGGCCGCAGTCGGTGACGGATTTGGAAAAGGGTTTCCAAATTTAGAAGGTCACAAAGGTATATTATCCTGAATTAGAAAGTATAGCTATCGAGACAATTTAGAGGTGCCGATCAATTCACACACCCTAAGTCTTGATCGGGAATATTAGTCGATAGAAGGACCGTATGTACATGGCAATTATATGAGACGAGGTTCACAAATATCAATTCACCTGAAATTGGGCTTCATGGGCTTGTGGCTAGACATCGACCATGAAGTGTGGGTACTCCTGAATTAATAGAGGATTTAATTCTAGGAGTGGTTAATTAAAGGTTGTTTAATTAACCGGAACAATTTATTGTTCATAAATTAAATCACGAGGGATTCGTGGGCCTGCTGCCAGTTGATGGTGAACCCAGAGGGTCACACACAATACAATTGGACGGTGACTGTTATAAAAGGACATGAAAGGAATTAATTGATTTAAAGGTAATTAAATCAATTAAATGAATTAAAAGTATTTAATTCAAGTGGGAGATTAATTAATTGGCTAACTTAATTAATAATTGAGTTGCTAGTTAATTAAAAGAAATATTGATTTAATTGGACTGGGCATTTAATTAAAGTAGTTAATTAAATGGAGGATTGCAAGACATGGGCTTCTATTAATTAAAGCCCATAAGGAGTCTTGCAAACCCTAGGTCAGAAGGAGTCTATAAAAGGGGAACTACATGAGCTTAAAAGCTAACAAAAAAAAGAAAAAGAAAAACCCTAGCCTCCCTCTGCCCTAAAAGCGCCGCCCCCTCTCCAAGCAAACCCTAGCCGCCGCCGCCACCACTAGCCGCCGCCACTGTGCTGCCGTGAGCTCCTTGGTGCCGCCGCCGCCGAGATCTCCTCCTCCATTGTATTAGATCTTGATTTGTCAAGAGATCTCATACAATCCTTCAATAACAAATCTCCTGCATCGAGTTCTGAGCCTAAGATCTTGAGGTGTTGCCAGAATCCAATTGGTGTGGACTATCCCTGGAGGTGAGACAATTGGATCACTCCTGTGAACCGGATCAGAATCAGAATCGAAGACCGGAGGTTTCCACCACCTTGCCTGTGGTGAGGTATATCGCAAAAACCCCCTTTGTTAATTCATTGTGTGCGTTTTTGTTTAAGTTTTTGTATACATAATATGGAGACATCTTTTATGGGACCATTGGATACCTCGAAAAATTTTAAATTCCGCACTTTGTTGTTTGACAAATCGAGCTATATCCCAACAGTTCTTTCGAATATACGAGCCAGGCCAGGGGCTCATGATCGAGTTAATACCCCATGCTATTCAACTTAATCACATAATCGCACAAGCCAAATGGGCCCTAATAACAGCAGATAATTAATTAACATAATCAACTTTTTATCCTGATGAGATAAAGTACTACACCCGGATAAATATCAATTCAACATAGAACTATTCCAATAGAAATCAACAAATAACACATTATCATATCTTAAACTCAAATTGCAAAATCCGTCCATTTAATCACACGTCAATTACCATGCATAAAACCACCAAAAGTTTACACGTAATAGCAATTTACTACCATTTTAGTTACGGACTTTTTATATCAACCCTTTTTAAAAGTTAACCAACTACTTGATTAAAAGTTTATCAAGGGAGTAATTTGAGTTGTTGAATTCTTAAAGTTTAAGAGAATGATTAGTACACTTAACGAATATAACTAAACTTTAACGCATTTAAATAACAACGAGTCGAGATTAACTCCTCGTTATTTAAACTCCCACACTCACCTTTTTCTTTTTCTTGGGAATTTCGAAAAATCACGAAGCACTCATAAGTTTACCCAAACTTCCAGTGGCTTCCTTTTCCTTTCTAGATGCGATATTGATGATCCGAATGGTTGAAACGTACACCCAAGTGTTTAGGCCATCTCCAATGGGTATGGACTCCCATTCCCCTCAGACTCCCATTCCCCTCAGATTTCCCTTCCCCTTCAGACTCCTCTTTTAATAGTTATCTTCAGTGACTCAGTCTTCACATTCTATTTAATTTCAATTCTCAAACTTCCCCACTCTCACTTAATTTTTCCAATCTTCACATTCTATTTAATTCCAATTCTCATTCATTTAATAATAATAATAATAATAAAGTTAATAGTAACTTAAATATTGGAATTAATAATAAGTAATTCAACATTGTCATTAATAATAACTAATTTAGCATTGACATTAATAATAAAAAAATATTTAATAATAACAATACAATAGTATTACAATAATTAATAACTCATATATGGAAATTCATCGCCGGTGCCACCATTATTGCCGATGTTGTTGCCACTGCCGTTGTCGCTGTTACTGTCGCCACCATTTATCATCAAGAAAGAGGCACTACTTTGGATTTGAATCCAAGAACAAGTCCCATATCCCTAGAAGAATATATGTTCCAGTGTCACCAGATACGATCAGTAGAAGTCAATCGCCAACTTCAAGCCGACTTAGTCAAACATGCGTGGTTAACACACGATCCAAATGGTGGTCATGTGTAATATTTCCAATATATATTTGATAGGGTTATGTCATTTCTAATTTAATTTATCGTATTTAAATTATGTAACCAGTATTCTATTTTTAATCTAGAAATCGTATTTAATTCCAATGTAACTTTATTACCATTTATTCCACAAAATTAATTCTCATATTTTTCACTCTCAATTAATAATAATAGAATTAAATAACAATAACAATTAATGAACATTATACATAAAATTACAATATTACAAGTTAAAAAAAGTACAAAATGTACAAGTAAGAAAAATATTTAAATGATAATAGATAATTTATATTATTATTTAATAAATAAAAAAAAGTAAGTATATTAAGTGCCGATTAATTAAAAGTTTAAATGTAAAAAATAAAAATAAAAAAAAAGTATATGGGCTGGGAAACTCCCAGCCCAAATAAGTAAAGTTAAAAACAAACAAAAAAAATAAAAGATGAAGGAAGTGGGGTTGGCGCGTCGCCAGCCCCAATAGGAAAGGTATGGTGAGGTGGGTGAACCCACCACTCCACATATTTGGGCGGTGGGTAACCACCTCCCACACCCCACTCAATTTTCACCCTTTTACTCATCAAACACCATTTTCCCCCCTCTTTATAGACTCACCTTCCCACTTCATCAATGGAGATGCCCTTAGAACCTTTATTTAAAATTTTAGGATGATCCGACGGTTGATGGTCTCGAAACAGCGGAAAAAACGTACGCTGCTGGGTAAAGAGCTGAAAATTGTATTAAGTGTTTTGCATATATATTTTCCCTCTTTCTTTCCTCTAAATCTTTTATTGATTACTAGAAACTTTCTCACAACTTTATTCTTTGGAGAAGGAGAGGTTAAACTAAATTTTCTTCCTTCAATTGAAGAGAATAGAAGCTATATAGTACTCCACATCCAGTTGAATTCACCCACATAGATGACACTAAGGTATTCAAATTTGTTGACAACTCGTTTAGGTAAAGATACTTGTCACTCTTAGGCAAAGAAACTTGTCACCCTTAGGCAAAGAGACTTGTCACCCTTAGGTTTAATTTCACCAATTAAGTTTATGAGATTTTAAAAAATACCCCTTTAACTATGAAAATTCACAATTTGATCCCAATATTTTCATAAAGTGTACCAATATGTCTCAAGTTGAAAACTCATTAACTATCTTAAATTCTCAATAATTTTCTTGATTTAAAGTTCAAATTCAAGAATAGAAATTTTAAAATATGTAGGAATTTTCTCATAGTTAAGGGGGTATTTTGTAAAATCTCATAAACTTAATTGGTGAAATTAAGCCTAAGGGTGACAAGTCTATTTGCCCAAGGGTGACAAGTATCTTTACCTAAATGAGTTGTCAACAAATTTGAATGCCTTAGTGTCATTAATGTGGGTGAATTCAATTGGATGTGGAGTATCATATATTGCTTCTATTTCTTCAATTTAAGGAAGAAAATTTGTAAAGAACTTGATCCACTTCTGGCCTTGTCAACATTGTTGGACTCTAGTCCACTAGCCCAAAATGCTTAAGCTCATGTTGACAAGTAGAAGTATGTCAAGTTTTTATTAATCATTCAAACAATTAATCCACAATCAATGTGGGATTGGAGTGTTACAATCTCCCCAACTCAAATACTCGACGTCCTCGTCGAGTCCAGATCAATAGCCCAAGACCGACCCTCATGGATAATACCACGAAGTCGGCTCTGATAGCATTTGTAAAGATCTTGATCCACTACTGGTCTTGTCAACATTGTTGGACTCTAGTCCACTAACCTAAAATGCTTAAGCTCTGTTGACAAGTAGAAGTATGTCAAGTTTTTATTAATCATTCAAACAATTCATCCACAATCAATGTGGGATTGGGGTGTTACAATCTCCAGTGGGAAGGTTAATCCATGGGTGAAGGGGAGATCAAATGAATTTTGATAGGTAGAGGGGAGGAAAGAAAGAGAGGTTTGGGGCACTGGATACCAAATGTGCGGGGCAGTAGGTTCACACTTGTTAAGGCTGGACAACGGGCCTAACCTCAATTTCTTTCCTTTTTTTTTTTTTTTTTTGCTTTTTCTTATTTGTTTAATTGGGCTTGCCCAACCCCATTTAATTAACCATTAAAATAAAAAAAATATTAACCATTAAAATAAAAAAAAAAAAAAAAGTATATAGGGTTGGGCAAGCCCAATTAAACAAACACAAAAAGCAAAAAAAAAAAAAAAAAAGGAAATCTATCCATTAAAGTTCATTTTATCTCCCCTTCCCCATGGATTCACCTTCCCATAGAAGCATTAGAGATGCCCTCAATTGAGTCAAATTAATCCCTTGAGGGCCACGTGATAACCCATAAAAGATTTTTCATGTTGCCCTTAAAACATCTCTGATGTATCAAGGGCTTGTGGAAGGATGAAAAAAATATTAAGGGGGGAGTTGATTGGAGTAGTGATAGGCAGAGCACATCCACTGTCCATAAAATGAGACAATGCATTCGCTCAACTTATAACAATTCACAAAGGATGGAACAAAGCATTTTTTCATTGTCTCATCCCTTGGGCAGTGGATGCGGTCCGCCCATATCCCCTCCGTTCAACTCCCCCCTTCCCCTTCCCCCAAAAACGGCTTCAAGGGAGGCTAAATTGACCTATCTCAACTGCTCTGCCAAATTCAGTGATATCACCTTCATCTCACAACTAAAACCTGATTGCATACCACTTATTACCTCTACAAACTCAATCTAGTATGGAGCCGTTTGGTAGGACCTAATAGGAGGTATTAAGTCATATTATATGAGTTAATATGACCTAATACAACGTTTGGTGGCATTGCTCTAATACCGAGTCAAATGGATTAAATCCTTACGACCCGGTATTGAGACTAGATTATAATCCACCCAAACATGGGTGGATTAGTTAATCCGGATGAATATGAATTAGGTAAAATGTCACTAATAACCTCAAATTTAGATATTTTCTTTTTAATATATCATTAAATATCATAAATTCTTTTCAAATCTTTGAAAATATATAAATATATACCTAAACTCATAACTCTACAATACATATTACGGTAGATTGTTTTAATATAATATGACTCAATTAAATCTACCAAATATATTTTTAATATGACCTTCAATTCGGCTCCAATCTAATCTACCCTAATCCCATACACCCTACCAAACGGCTCATATATGTATAATACAAAAGAACTACTAATTCGATAAGCATCCTCTATTTCCAATTATTCTAATAAATCCATTGCAAGGAAGATTATAATACTGCTTATTGAGACTTTTACTAGATTAGTAAAAAATAAGAATTATAATCATTTGAAATTGACAGGAATTACTAAATTAGAAAAAAGACAACTATTAAAATTTAAATTTGACATATGAGAGCATTCTATTCCGTCTAACATCCTTCAAGTTTATCCTTTTTTTAATTTAAATATGGAAAAAATATATAAACACTTTGTAATAATTATTAATTATGATTTAATATTTTATTTAAAAAATAAATTTAACCATAATTTTGAAATATATAATATTTTCTCCTTCACATTTATACTACTTGTATGTCACTCAAACACTATCTTTAGACCAATATTAAATAAGAGAGTTAAGTTTTATCCCAAGTTGATTTGAAAATAGTGTATATAAGTGGTCTTCTAGTAGTACAAATATAAAGAAGAAAACATTATATATTTCAAAATTATGGCTAATTTTTTAAAAAAATATTAAACCATAATTAACAAGTATTAAACAATGTTTATATATTTTTTACAAATTTAAATTAATAATTTCTAAAATTAAGACTAGAGATGGCCCTAAGTCCATGATATCTTAACCATCATAAATCATAGGAAGGCCTCTTCAAATTTCAAAGTTTCAGTTGACCAAAATTGAAGATAAGTAGGTACAATTAAGATATCTATAAAGAAATTGTGAACCTGAGCCATCTCTTAAAGAAGACAGAAGATAAAATATTAAGGCTGTGTTTGGATGGATTTTGACCCGGTCTCGCGGATTTCGTGAGACCGAGCCAAAACCCTTTCAAATGAGTTTTCGTCAAACCCATAAAACCATAAAAAACCTATTCAAAAACCCACACTCAAACTCCTCAAACCTATAAAACATTGATTTAACGACTACCACTTACTTTTCCCCCAATTCTCACTAAAAAAACATTGATTTGATTCCTATCACCTACTTTTTCTCCTAAACCCCAACATCCAAAATCCAAGTGATGTTTCAACTTATTCAAACCACAAAACTCAAGAGCCAAAACTCATCCAAACGAAGTCTCAAAGGTTTCATCAAAACCATCCAAACCAATTTATTTAAACCGAGACCCGTGAAACCGAGCCAAAACTCATCCAAATAGACACTAAAGTATGCTAATGAAACACATACCTTCTAATAATTTAAATTGCATTAGAAGCAGGATGAAGTAACTGGTCCATAACAAAAAAAAATATAACAGCTTGCAAATGTGTCACCAAACAAATTCCTTAGATTAATAGTAATTTAAAAAAATTAACAAAATTAGGAAAATAGTACTTAGCAAATTTCGGATCTCAGAAAAAGATTTAATTGTGTCATCAAAATTCTTGAAAAAGAAAATACAGACAGACAGCGTGTATTTTTTACATCATTGATCCAACATTAAACTTTATAAAATTATGATTAAAGAAAAATGAAAATAGGTGAAAAGCATCTCAGGAATAATATTCCCCGTGGGTTTTCTTCACTATCAATCAAAGTGCAAGGATAACAATTTAGTTATAGCTCATCATTGATGCTCATACTCCAATCCGAAAAAATGCAAAAGGCACAAAATAAATCAATTAACAAGTAACAAAGTAAATTACTGGATCTCAGGAAGTAAAAAAGTTATCCGCATTTCCGAATTGGAAATATCAGATAGATAACGCAGTTTTTGTTTATACATCACTGATCCAGCTGAAACTAGCCGAGAAATATACGTGAAGATTATAAAGTAAAGGAAAAAAGAGACCAAAACCGTATTCAGATCTGAAAATGATGGATGAAAGATTTGGAGAGAAATTTGGCCATGAGTCCTGAGCTTGAAAATTGAGATTATAAATATGAAGGGGGCAGATGGCAAAACCCTAGCGTCATCGTTTGTAGTTGGGTGAGTTTTAACCTTTAAGGAATATAATTGGGCCTTGTTAGTTAATTGGGCTAGGGAGAATCAAATGTGTTTTTCCTTAAATCAAGATTGTCAAATTGTGTATAGAATCGTTTTCGCATATTGTAAGAAATAATACAAAAACATTAAACAAAATACAAGACATAAATATTCATATTTTAAAATCAAACAAATCATTTCAAAATAAACCAAGTTACAAGTTTGAATTTTCAAGTCATAATATAAAGTGAAACAATTGTTTTCACGATATAAAATCAAAATATATAAACTAAATTATATAAAACCAAGGTATATACACCAAAGTGTAAAATCAAACAATAGTTTTCAAGAGTTAGGTTCATCGAGTTATTAACATATAATTTTGGTGGACATTTGAAGAAATATTGAGGAAGAAATCACTATCGGAGAATTAGAGTTTGAGAGGAGAAGTAAAGAATCGTAAAACTGATTATGTGTTCAGCGGTTGGTTTAGCCTACTAAATATCAGAAATTTTCTTTAAAAAACAAAAGAAACATGTCGTGAACTGGACCGAGTCGGTTTGGTCCGGTCCGACCCAATTCAAAGCGCAAACCCATTTTTTTCATATCTCGCTTCTGATTCGTTGTACATACGATACTATATCGTATCGTAACGATACGTTAGTTTACAATACATGGCTCGAAACCATACAACATCCAAGTTATTTCATTTTGATCTGCCATATTGATAATAATCAGATACAATTCATATGATACTAACTGATATGGTACGAACGTAGGCATAAAGTAGTTTGGAATTTTTGTGAAGCTAAAAATTCAGGTTTCTATAAAATGCAATATGAATTTAACCTCATATACTTACTATGCCCCTAAATGTGTATTGCTCCAAAGAAAGAACTGCATTTTTTTACCGTACTTTAGGTCAATTTTCACTTTTAGTACATCACCTTTTGTGTCCACACAACTGGTACATCGTTTTGAAATTAAATTAATTATGTAAATATTATAAGTAAAATATCAAAATAGGTCATGACATGGTCTTATTCGAGTCAATTTTGAATTTGGCAACTATATGGACTAAAATTGTCACTAAATTTGGAGATGTGAGACCATTTTGATAACTTGAAATGTTATGAGGTGAAAATGTATGTCACTTATAATTCACCACATGGATTGGGCTAATTCCACTTACTTGGCTTGGGTCTACTCAACCTCAAAAGCTAGCTTGTTAGATGAGGATTGCCCAAATCCTTATAAGGTGGACTTAACTATTGTTTTCAACCAATGTGGGACATTTAGTCTCAATACTCCCCCTTCACGTGTGGGAGGGCTGAATGTGTGGGTGAAACAAGCCCAACACGTGACATATTAAAGCCCAATATTTGCGAATTATTAACATGTGGGTAAGAGTCCAACACGCGGATTTGCCCAGACCGTGTGGATCCCAACACGCGGATTTTCCAGACCGTGTGGGTGAAGAATAAATCCCATCATGCGCGCAAGGAAGAGCCCATCACGGAAGGAGGTGGCCCACTTCAACCTGGGGCTCTGAAACCATATTAGAATTCACCACATGGATTGGACTAATTCCACTTACTTGGCTTGGGCCTAACTCAACCTCAAAAGCTAGCTTGTTAGGTGAGGATTGCTCAAATCCTTATAAGGTGGACTTAACTATTGTTTTCAACCAATGTGGGACATTTAGTCTCAATAGTGATTCTGTCACAATTTGTTTAAACGGTGTACCAAATATGTTGGTCACAAAATGATGTACCAAATGTTGGAATGGATTTCAAGCACAATACCAAAAGTATAATTCTCTCGTTACTCCAATAATAAACTATGTTATACTAAGACAATTATGCAAAGTTTGCATTAACAGAAAATGAGGACGTTTGTGGTATATATTAACACACTCTAAACATGAAAGAAAGTGAAACATGGACACTGTAAGGGCATCTCCAATGCTTAAGGAGGAGGAGTGGGTGAGAGAAGAGAAAAATGGAGTGATCTCCATGGATGAGGGGGAAGGGGAGAGATGTGGGTGGGGAGGTCTTCTCCCACCTCCTGGAGGGGGGTGGGAGGTGGATGGCTGGACCTCGACCTCGCCACTCACTGCAGTGGATGGGCAGATGTACGACACATGCCTTCCTTTTTATTTTTTCATTTAATTAATTTATTTTATAATAAAATATATTATTAATTTTTTTTAACATTAATTTAATCTTATTACTTTTATAATTTGTAACTTTTATCTAATAAACTTAATAAATGTTTGAAATTTAATAACATTGAAAGAAAATTTAATTTGTCTATTATTTTAAATTTGGTAAATTTAATTTTAATTTGTGTTAATTTAAAATGATTTATGAAAATTAAATACATTGAAATTAAATATAATTTATTATTATTATTATTACTATTATTATTATTATTATTATTATTATTAAGAAATATGAAAATTAAAATTAATTGAAATGAGAAGACTAAATCACTGGAAATGACTTAAAAATAGGACTAGAGAGGGGAATGAAAGTCTGAAGGGAGTCTAAAGTGAATGGGTGGAGGGAGATCAATGAAGATGGCCTAATTGACAAGACATGTCGGTTCACTGTCGAAATAAACCTACTTCTCCGAGCTAAGCTTCACTTATGCTCGAAGAAGTGGGAGAGTACTAATGATGAATCAAACCGGTTTCAGGCAGAACAATATATTGACTAAAGAATTCGAGATAGAAAGTTGCATCAACTCAAATTTTTCAACAAACATCAACCGTTACTACAGAAAACAGTTCAGAGCAAGAATTTCAAGATAATTCACATCACAACGGGTAATCATTTTAGAGTTTTCAAGATATGCACTATTTTTCCCTGGTTCGATTTTTATCCTAATGGATTTTTTTCGAGCTAGGTTTTTAACGAGGCATATCCGAAACACTAAGTAATGATTCATCCCAGTCATATGTCAACGTTTACTTCTCCGAGCTTCAGCTTCACTTACGCTCGAGAAGTGGGGGATTATTGATGAGGGGTATTTTGGATGTTCTATTTTAGGAATGCATTCTACGATCGGAAATAGCAACATCCGACCTCGGAGATGTATCGGCCGACCTCCAACATTGTACAAGCCTATTCCGATCACATGGCTAGGGGTTCATGCTCGGATTCCACTGTTGAGCCGATCCCAGGCCCAAGCTTGTGGGCCGAGAAATACGCCCCTGCGGATGGTTCAGCTGGCACACCGATTCTACTATAAATACCGCAAACATTTATGACGCCAGACATCGCACAATTCCCCAGGTGTTCCAGCTCGAACATAGTGCTCGAGGCCTCCTCTAGATTGTATTTCGATCGTATTGTATGTACTAATCTCTAGCTTGTACGACATCCAATAATGCTCAAGTAGGACCTTCGAAATATATTGTAATCACGTTCGAAAATATATACATTAGACCCTCTCATTGGCAATTTAACATCTTTGTCGTCTTTATATTTCCTTATTGTTCCCCCGACGAAACCACATTAGATCAAGATAAAATCGTCTTAAGTGAAGAAAGACAACTTGTGAAAAACACTTACATATCCGCTGCAAACAAGTTAGTTTAAAACTCTGATTTTCTCAAAATCAGCTAAGTCATATCATAAGAGTGGTCTACTCTGCTATCCAAAGCTTTGTGCGCGATCAGCTTAATCTGCTCATAGAAAAAGTTAGAGAATTTTAAAGATAAAATTTTTAGAGGTCTATTCACAGCCCCTCCCCCCTCTAGACATCATCTGACCATTTGGGACCAACAATGGTGAAAGAAAAAGACAACCATCATGATTAAAACATATTATATTATCACATATTTTCATAATCTCCAAGACAAAATTTAAAATTATCGTAATTTAAATGGGAAATACTTTATGATGTTATTCCATTTCCTTAACTGGAATTATTTCTCTAAAAAGTACCATATCATATAAAGGACCGATTGGTCACCACAAAATGTGATTCATTACTTGTGAAAGCATGAATGTAACATTACCTACAATTTCAATATTTTTACTCTTACCCAAAATCATATATTAAAAATGAAGGGAACAAGATAAAATGGACAGAATGACTATACCATAACAACTAATCAATATTATAAAAATATGAATAAAATACTTTATAATATACCAAAATATTAAAGTTTACTGCAACATTGGTTCAAAACTTATTTTCGGTGATACACAAATACTTGTTCTTTGTCAACCTTCATCCTCAAACTATGTCATGAAATAATGAAACATATATGGATATTAAATCTAGAATTGTGTGTACACATTGGAGTTCAATCGCGGCTTTGCAAGTGCGAGTAACGGCTTGGCAAGATACAAGTCGCCTTTAGATTCAGCCAAATCAATTTTTGCCACGCCATTTTGTGCACTCCAAGTGAACCCATGTATAAGTCTAGCCAAAAGCATGGTTGTCACTGTTGAACCAAGTAAGACACCGACACAACCTCGCCTTCCGGTACTAAAAGATAACATGTTAAGTTCTCTATCCACCAGATCAACTTCTGAACCATCATCATAGAGGTGCCTCTCGGGCATATACTTGAGTGGCTCACTCCAAACCCTGGGGTTTCGTCCTAGGCCAGGACGACTCAACAACACATGGCTATCTTTTGGTATGAAATAGCCAGAGACAATTGTATCCTTTGTAGATACATGTGGGATATTAAAAGGTGCTACAGGATGTAACCTGAATGCTTCCCGTGCACAAGCCTTGATAAAATTAAGTTTAGACAAATCAGACTCTTGTACTAATCTGTCTCTCCCGACCACATCATCCAATTCTTTTTGTGCTTTACGGAAAATATCAGGTTGATTAATCATCTCTGCCATAGCCCACTCAGCTGCATTCGATGGATTATCCACTGTAGCCAACATTACTTCCTAATTTTTTCATATAGACCAAAGAAAAATGAGGTACTTTATCAACCAAATTTATATTAAATTCATTAATTTTCTACTAAATTCAAATATTATAAATTTTTCAATAAATGGCCTTACAATAATTTGTGCTTTGATCTCTTCAATTGTTAAAAAGGGCTTGTTTTCCGAGTCCTTGAGATTGATAAGAACATCAAGAATGTCCTCTTCTTTTTCTTTCATCCCATTACTCCACATTTGAACCCTTTCATTAATCTCTGGATCATGGTATTTGCTTACATTTGCATATGCCTTTTCCAAGATTCTTTTATAACCATCAAAATCGAATATTTCCAAACATGGAATGTAATCGGCAATGCCAAACCCATAGAGATACGCGAGTATTGTGAATAATCCTTGTACATGTTCTTCCTCTTCCAAACTGGGGCCTCCATCTTCCATTCCTTTCCCGAAAAACCTCTTGCTAAACACCATTCTCCTAATCACATTTCCACAATAATGTCGTGTTACACTTCTCAGATTTACTAAGCCAGAGTTTAGGCTATTATTCAAAACAACGCGTACTAAGTGGTCTGCTTCTTCGGCTCTTTTATCCTGGAGCCAACGGTGCTTTGCCGGTACAAGCACTTCAGTGGCAAGAACTCTTCTCATTTTCTTCCACTGGTCACCAAGAGGTGAAATGGCTGTAGTCAAGTACCCGGTGCTCGACAATCTAGCAGACATACAATAAGGTCTAGAAGAAAATATTACGTCTTGTTTTTTTAATAATTCTCGGGCAAGTTCAGGCGATGTGACGGGGATTATATGAACCCCACCAATACGTATACATGCGATCTCAGTGTTCATTTCATCCATAATCTGGTGCATCCATCGAAATATAGGCTTGTTCTTTATCATTTGGAATAGGCATCCAAAAATTGGCAATGGTGTAGGTCCTGGTGGAAGGGTGACTTTTCTGTTTCTTTTGAAGTAGAAGAAGAGAGCCACCAGTGCCAGTAACCATAAAGATGATGTATCAGTTTTTTCAATTGAGAATGGGCTTGTTTTGTTATCCATGGCTTAAATGGATGGATGCTAATTTGGTGTTAAAATTCACTTTGTAATTAGTTATGAAAAATTCTTTTGAATTGAAACAAACTAGTGCTTCAAGGATGTGTTGTAATTGCATGTGATGCACATTCTGCTATTTATAAAATGATAAGTGGTTGGCATTTAGTTTAAAGGGATAAAAAGGAATCTTTTTCCTCAACCTTAAACATTTAAAATTGACAGAAGAAGTATCGAGTATTAACCTGTCGGAATAGGACCCAAAAAAAAATTAACCTGTCGGATTTCTATATATTGATCAAAGAAACAAAAATATGTTGGTAGAGATAGATGTATCGAGGATCTCATGCTTCAATAGTTTTGGAGTTTTGATAAATGTTAAAAAGGTATTTAATTTGAAAAAGACGCACAAATTGTATATATTGTAGTCTATTGATTGACAACACAAATTGTAAAAGACACGTGGGATCTTTAGAACGGGTTAATTATATATATTGATTGACTACACAAATTAAAATTCACATGATTATGTGGAACATCAATGTGAATTATATATCTCCCAAAGCTAAAATCGCCAATGGCAACTCCATTGCCATGTTTTTAGTGTGAGCAGCTTGCAAAATATCAGAAAATTCAGTTTGTTATATTATATTTTGAAGACAAACGCCAAAAATGAAAAAAATAACGCAAGAGAAGCCTCTTTTAACCATTTCCTCCATTTATTTGTTCACAATTTGTGTGTATGAGCTACATTTTGTATATGTTACAAATTTATCATAATGCACTCTTATGAAATCTGAGTAAGGAAAATTTATATTAACATATATAAAAAAATGGGAAATTAATGGTTGAAATAACGTGAACATTTCTATTTAAATTGATTAGCAATAATGAGTACTATTTATAAGCATATGATATTAATGATGAGATGAATAGTTTCAACTACCATAAGAATTGATTTGACGAAGAGAATTTCACTTTTGATATTATAATTATACTTATTTTAGGAATTTGGTATCAAAATTATTTTTGTCGACACATTTGGTACCATATTTTAATTCTACTTTACAGTTTTCATACTTCTGTCAAATTAATGACGGAATTGACACGTGATTCTCACGTGCTCGTTAAATATGAATTGAGAGAATTTAATTTTTGGTACCACAAGTAACCCTACTTTAAGGTTACGGTTCCATAACTCTAAAAACATACACATTTGGTACCACATATTAACTTTCCTCGACACATTTGATACTTTCGTCAATTTTTGGACCGAAAATACAATTTCGGATGGAAAGTTAATGAAGAATTTGCATAATTAGTCCTATAGTTATAGATTACTGCCAAAGTTTATCCCACATTTTTTCTGGCTGATATATTTACCCCAAGGTCACAAGTTTTACAAATTGTTTATATTATTATCATTAAATTTCTTAATATAATTATAATATATGTAAACTAAAAATATTTTATATAAAATCTGATAAATATAATTAAATTTAATATAATTTTTTAATTTCGAAAAATAGTCTTTCAACCTAATTAGATTTTACATATAATATAGGACTAGAGAGAGGAATGAAAGTCTGAAGGGAGTCTAAAGTGAATGGGTGGAGGGAGATAGTGAAGATGGCCTAATGCGATAATGAAAATTAGCATAGTATTTGTTTCCTCATTAACATTTACGGAGTATTCTCTAAAAACTATCCTCTCCTGTCAAAAATAACGTGACACCATTATTTTCAACTACTAACTTCAAGGACAAGAAATACAAAGACAATTAAAAGTTTTCATTTAAATTTATATTAAACAAAAATGTTATTTTCCTTTCATAAGAAAAACTAGAGTATTATATTAGCTGCTCATACTTCGAGTAATCCTACATTTGGGTTCTCAGTTCTAAAAAATTCATCACCAAATTAAAGAAAGTTATAGGTAATCCACTTTTGAGCGAAAGATAGTATTATTTATGCAATGGCTTTATAGCTAATAATATGGCTCTGAATTTTGGAAACAATATGTAGTTATTGAAGTACGACATCACTTCATCTCTCAGCACGTGAAATTTTACACACACTAGATTTGTCTAAATTCAAAGTAATTACATGATAAATTCAATACACTTGTTTGGTGGTTCGATGAGTTTGATCAAGCCAGGCTTGTACAAGAATTTTTTCCCATCAGTACATGCACTGGCGTATCCACATAGGGGCAAGGGGGGGCTATAGCCCCCCTTGGAATTCTTTTTTTTTTTTTTTATATATATATATATGTGTTGGAATATTTTTTTTTTTTTTATATATATGTGTTGTAATTTTTTTTAAACAAAAAATTTAATATATTAGCCAAATAGTCCAAATATAATTTCAAGTCCAATTAATATACCCACCAAAACAATAATTTACTCTTCCAATTGTAAGCCCCAATTTTAAGCCCAATTTTTCCATACTCCCAACATCTCCAAACCCTAACTCTAGCCACCATTGCACCTCCTACCACCACCAGCTGCCGTCGCCGCCGCCCGCCGCCACATCTCCGGCCATCTACCCAACCCAAGTCCCAACCCATTGAAGTCTTGAGCACAGAAAGCCCCAATTGTGAATGTTAGTAAATTTTTCTATTTTTATTTATCTTTATGTGTGTGCAATTTTGTTTATGTAATATACTAATATTGTTATATATTCATTATTGATGTTTATATTAACTTTCCAAAATCAATCTTTAGATTCAAGTTTCATTTTTGTGCATAAAGTTATTATTTGTTAATATTTTTATATATAAGTGATAAAGATATAAGGATACCAATTATATTAAAATAATATGATGCTTAAATCAATATGCAATAGAGTTAATAATATTCATTTACATATACCAACAAGTGATTGGTCTAGTGGAAGGGACTAGTCACTACAAAGTAGCGGACTCAGGTTCGAATCCCTGTTGGGAGAGGTACCCACTTAATATGTCCGACCCGCCTCGAAAGGGATTAAACCCTTGGGAAACCAAAAAAAAAAATATTCATTTACATATTAAATACTATCTTAGATGGATAATAGTTTTATTTATTAAAATGTCAAGCACTATTCTTATATTATTAATAGTCTTTTATTAGCATTTATTGACATATTGAGATTCAACCTCTCTTGTTTTATCAAATGGAATGAAAAATAAGCCTTGTCATTATTATGTCTCTATTATATTTAACTTCTACTTCTTGAGTATGTCATTAATTTTGAGATAATTATGTTTTGTACATTTTATGGTCTTAGAATTATGGAGAGATATTTTAAGGCTACATCTACACCTACACCTCATGATGAGGCTTCAAGTAACGTTCACAGTCAAAGTGACCCTCATGAGCTTTCAAACTTTCATATTGAAACGAACTTCCCCGAGCTTCCGAGTGATCCCGTTTCAAAAGATGAAAAACCGTCGTGGTCAATTATTAAAGTAAATATGTAGATATTTTGGGTTCTTATGTGAATAATATAAATTTTATGTTTAACTGTTTGATTTTTTTTTTTGATGTATAAGTTTAGCCCCCGACCCAAATTCCTGGATCCGCCCCTGAGTACATGCACAAAATAATTTTCCTTCAACATAGGGAAGGGGTAACAATTTTTGTTACCTCCCCTCAGAAAACAAGAACAATCGCCTTTCATGTTATAAGAGTTCTACATATTAACAACCAAGAGAGTAAATATACCAAAGAAGCTCTAAACAAATGTACGGAAACGTAGAGCGCAATCCACCATTGAATTACTTGTACCCGGAGAATTCTAATGTGCAGTAAGAGTGAACAGCCCAATAAGGTTGCCTCAAGGATATGTGTAACAAGACATCAAAAAGGAAATCTGAGGCATACATGTATATAGGTAATTATAATAAAATCGAATAACTAGAGAAATTAGTCGGAAATTAGAGAAATTTTGTTGTTAATAACAAGAAAACTAGAGCCTAGAGCTATATCTTCCAAACTTGAAGCTGTATTTTAATGATCACAACATAAGAATATGATTGATCATTAAACTACATCACACTAAATCAGAACATTCAACTATCCAAGCACAAAAAATGGGGAGGATTTACAAACAAAAAACACCCAACTTCTTATCTGCAAATTTACCTAAACCTTACCATCTTCGATGGTTTTATCAACTACAACAACATTAAACTTTTTGTACTCACACTCCTTTGATTGCACAGCAAATTCCTCCGGCACCACAGGACGCCTATTCCCGAAGATAGTCCAAATAAACAACACAAAGAAGGCAATCAATGCACCACATCCAGTGCCAAAAATAAACGCAGTAAGAATCCTCAAATAACAATCACTTCCCTTAGGAACTTTCAACTCTACTCCCTTCTCCGCAAAATTCTCTGGATCTATGGGTTCCGAGTGCATCCATTGTGGGACAATTCTTGAACTAAAACTCCAAGAATATAGATTACTCTTCTGCGAAGAATTTCCACTGGACGAACTAAATCCCACAATAACATTCTCGCCTTTCCATATTTTTGACAAATCAATGGGGTAAGAAAGTAATGGATCAAGTGGCCTATTCTCGCCCAATTTACTTAACCTCACCTCTAATCTCTTACTACTTGCATCGTAATCAATCCAAGCTTGTAATTTTTCACCGCTATTTAGCACCAAATCGATAGACGAAACATTGCTCATTTTAACAGACACGTGACTTTCAATATCAACACCAATATGATTACCATTCACATCATTATATTTCCCATCTTTATAAGTATCAAATTCAACAGCAAGAAACTTAAATTTTCTCCCACTCAACAATCCCATTGAACCATTAGCAAATTCATTAAAAGGAAAGTCCACAGGAAGCATGACAAAAGCTAAGCCATCCCCATTTTCACTAGACAAAGAAAACACAAAAGAATTTGCAAAAGACACCATATTTCTCGAATTTCCCTCAATTAGATAAATGGGTTTTTTGCAAATAACCCTACCAAATGTAGAAATCCCTGAACCAGAAATTTGAACTGACATACCATCATTAGCAACCTTAGCATCACCGTACAGAGCAAATTGTGACTCAAAGTCTAATTCCTTACCGAAATTCTTGGAAAAAAAGGTCAAGTTTGCGTCTACAGCAATACATTTTGAGAAAAGATTCAGTAGAAGAAAGACCGATAAGTACCTTGAAGTTGAAACTGAAGCCATATTTGATCTGGGTTTTGAGCTAGAATTTGTACTCTTTCTTTATCTTTTGTTCTGGGTTTTCAATGGTTTCTTGGAAGAGCAAATGTAGTAGTAAATTGAGTATAATTTTTTATGAATTTTGGTTTGAGAGGAGATGAGAAAGGTGTGGAAAAGCTTCAGAAATGGAGATAGGGATGGGCTCGAAGGTTGTGAAAATTAAATGCGATTTACTTGTTTCTGTTACACTTTGACTTACTTTCTTCCTAACCAAGGGAATATAATGATATAATATGAGATTCGCTCGACATCCTCTATACCACAATTTGTGTACCACAATTGTGTATCACTAATAAGTTATTGACATATGTACATGTGATATTACTTATTAGTGATACACAATTGTGGTACACAAATTGTGGTATAGAGGATTTCACCCGAGATTCTTTAGCAATAATGTCCTGTTTTCCTGAATTTGCAGTGATGGCCCCTCCACATGCAAATTTTGATATCTAGTGCTTGTTTGTTTTCGAGTTATATCATTCAAAATTTTATACCCTTTCCAAAAGTTTTTCTCTTTTTGCACTAGTTTGTTTTATATAGCCATCATAAGGCCTAAGGGGCTTCTTGACATATAGCAAACTTGTTGCAATTCAAAATTATTCAGAAAGGAGCCTATCATTTTTGTTCTATAAGTGAAATTCGTTAGACGATCGTCTCTCAAATCAAAAGTTGATTTCAAGATGGTCCTATTTGAGGAGATTCCGATGAACAATCTCTTATGTGTCCGCTATGTGACTTTTATTAAGGTTATTTTAGGAAATCAATAAAAAAGAGTATGGCATCGCCACCTACCATTCGATATCTCCACACAATACAATCGTGACTATGACCCTAAACAGTCGTGAGATCAGTATGAATACTTAATCATTTAAGTCCTGACCTTACTTAATGGTCGTGATCAAATCTGATCGTATTATGAAAATGGGCGGAGGTGGGTAGGAGATGTATTTTCAGAAGTTTAATTTTTCCAAAATTAAAAAGTGCAATAGTGAAGAAAAGTACACTCTAAGCTTTGACGAATTTTTTTTTTTCATTTGTCGTTTTAGGAGTTTAATTTAAAATTAATTTTTTCTGTCACTTTTATCGTTCTTGTTAATGCTTGTAATTAATATTAATTTATAATATTCTGATTATTTAAGCAAAATAGTGTTTTGAGTTTTTTGCTTAAAAGAAGTGATTATTTATTATATTCTTTAATCTGTGTACAATCCTCCAAAACAACTAATAAAAAAAGACGGACTAATAAATATTAACATATAATAACTGTCTTATTCTTCACTTTTAACCTTAATTTACTTGATTAAATAATAAATTAAGCTTTGTGTTGGGAAGAAAAAGAGCAAGCTTCATTGGAAGCCCATGTCTAGCTAGGTCACACAAGAGAGAGTAGATTACACTACACATATTCTTTTCGGTATTCACCCGACAATAAACATGTACTTCATCTTTTTGGGCTGTGGCATTGTGCTTTACTATAATTAATCACACAACAACACTTAGTAAATTATTCAAGGAAGGAAAAAGAAAAAGATGCTAGCGCCTGCCCTTTTTCTTTTTTTTTTTTTTTTTTTTTTTTTTTTTATGTCTTCTTGATTCATACAACGGATTAATCAATTGTATACTTGTCTAGTTATCTATCTACATAATATCTACATGCGTTGTGTGTATTAAAAAAAAAAACAACATATACAAAAAATGACAGGCTTGAGAGAAGAGGACGGCTCACTGATTCGTTTAACCAAATCCATTTTTCCTTTCTTTAATACATTTGCTCATGTGCTTACCTAATATGCATTGGCTTTGTTAGGAGAAATTATTTAGTATAATCGATGCACCACGTGATCAAATAATTGATCAATAATTTTTTCTCAACATTACTCATCTTCTGAACGGTTTGTTTGATGTTGGAGACAAGACCACTAGTCTCGCCCTCTAATACAAAAATTGACACGTGTCGTCCATGGGACACATATCGAAATGTGGTCTTGCCCCTAACAACAAACAATCCGTTATGTAAACACAATTTTAAAATTCTATATTATAATAGAGAACATGAGGTAGTGTGAAATCTCACTCCACATATAATAATCATATTTGATGGCTACCTCACATGTATTTGATGACGTGATTTAACGGTCATACTACATAAATTCTTCTTATGTAGATATTGAGTCAAAATCAAAAGTTGTTTGGCATTACTTCAAAGTTTTCTATAAATTGAGATTATTTGGAATTAAAGTAAAAACATTTCAAAACAAAAATGTCAAATTTTGTGCATGTAAAAGAAATTATTTTGATCCCTCTTTCTAAACAAACCCCAAATCAAATTCTTCACCTTTCAGCTTTAGACTCCCAAACCTTTGTACCTTTTACATTTGAATATTTGTTGGTCTACAAACCAAATAAACACAGTGGACTCTTACAGGTGTGGTGCAACTGACGTGGCTTTCTGATGGTGGTGCCACGCTGGCTGTTCGGTTCAACCACTGGTTATGTGATGGGGTTGGAAGTAGCTAGTTTCTCAACTCGTTTGTCGAGTTGGCCATCGAAAAGCGTGAAGTTGGTAATTTGAACCCCAAATCGATCTGGAGTCGTCATCTTTTGGACCCGAAGCAATTTGGGTCGAGCCACGTCAACCCATGAATCATTCTGAGTTCAAAATTATCCGTCGGGATAAATCTGACCCCTTTCCCTATTCCCCCCTACATATATAGGATATTTTAAGAAGTGAACATCTTTCATAGATTCGATCGTGGTTTACAATTATAGCTTCCCTACCTGTTTGGTTTTTTCTTTTTGGGAAGATAGCCCAAACATTCAAGGAAATTTTTGGATAATTGGTTTATATAAATCCTTCTTGGATGAAACCACAGCGAAAAATGCCATTGCCAAAAAGTGACAAGGAAACATTTCCATTTATTCATTTAGAGTCTTCTCTTTTTTGATTGAATTTAACGAAAAAACAGGATATAGTCTCTCTTTCTAAGAGATAAGACTTAATAGAAAATGTCTTTTTGCTTTACTCTGACCCCTTGCTAATTGGGGCTAAAATCCCGGAAATGAAAAATGCCAAAATAGGAATCGTTTTTTTGATCATTAAAATATTTTTCTCTCAATTATTCTATTCTTGGCTATGGGTAATCTTGGAATTTTTTCAAAATATTGAAAGGTCCAAATGATCAACTCTGCAATCAGTTGTTAGAATCAATAGGTCTTCAATTTTTGAATTTACTTCTCGTTACGATCAAAAGACCTATTTCACATTTTTGGTCCGAATGTCTTTTTGAATGATCAACTCTGCAATCAGTTGTTAACTCCTAATTACATTTGACGAAATTAGATTAAACGGGTTAAAGAAGTTAGCCGAAAGCAATGGCACCACTTCGTCTGAAGTGCTCTGCTCATGTATGGAGAAGTTAGGCAAAAGCATTGAACTTACATTCCAACCAAATTTTGAAATGTGAAATTACATTCGGATCAAAAGACGAAATTACAAATTGTGAAAATATTAAAGTTAGAATTTTTTAATGGATCACCATAATTCTAGATTGTTCTGTCTTTATTGTACTAGTCTAGTTTAAGACATTTATAGAGTAAGTAATTCTAGATAGTTCTAGAGTTCCTAAATATTTTGAGAGATATTATTGGGTTTTATAGAATTCTATAGACTAGTATAAATATGTATTTCTACTTATTTGTATAATAAGCATCAGGTTAAATCCTCTAGTGTACAAGTATTTTCCCACAAAATCTTTATTTTCTCTTTTTGCATTTTTTATGTTAAGTCTTCTTGTTAGTTGTAATCTTCCCGCCTAGGTTGTTCGATCCTGGGCCAACAAAGAATTTATCTTATATTCTGTTGTAATTATTTTCTTCTGGCACCAAAATATTATAGAGGATCGTATTTTTGGACGGACATTAGCCACTAAAAACGTCAGATTTCTTTCATGTCGACATCGTTCATCATAAGCGACTTAGAGAGAAGCTTGCCATGGTGCGATGGGGCAAGAAGCAAGCCGAGAAGTTAATTTAAAGGCTCAAAGCTTGCTTAAAGACCAAAAATGTGTATTTTTGAGGCTCTAAAGGTGTAGTAGCTTGTAGATAAGAATTTTTTTTGCTAGTCCTATTAGAACTTGAGAAGGATTAACTAATTAACAAACTCGATTTACCAAAAATTTGCAGAATTTTCAATTAAAATCCATCATTGAGTGACTTATAAGAGTATGGATCAATTGTATTGTGTTCATCAAAAATGAGAAGTTATCCACAATTACATTCTATTTCAAGCCAAATACTTCTCTAGTTTCTCCACTTCTTCCACGCTTCCAATGTACAACGGAACTCGCTGATGAATCTGCATGCAAAAACTACAATTAATATTCCAATCCAGAATCCAACAAATGGAAAAATGTCAATTACAAAACTAACCTCAGTCGGCTGAATATCGAGAACTCTATGTTCACCATCGGACCCTTTGCCACCAGCTTGTTCGACTATAAAGCTCATAGGGGCACACTCGTACAAAAGCCTCAACTTTCCGTTCTTACTCTTTTTATCCCTCGGGTAACCATAAATCCCACCATACAACAAAGTTCTATGGAAATCACCAACCAAACTACCTATATATCGAGCGGAATAAGGCTTGCCACTAGGACCAGGGTCCTTTAGATCATCGATATACTTTTTTAATTTGTCGTCCCATAACTGGTAATTCCCTTCGTTAAACGAATATATCTTTCCCGACTTAGGTATCTGGACATTTTCTTGAGTCAGAACAAATTCCCCGAACATTGGATCCAAGGTGAAGGCAAACACACCCTTGCCTATGGTTAAAACGAATATTATGGAGCTTGAGTACATACAGTACCCTGCTGCAAGAAGGTTGTTTCCGGGTTGACACACGTTCACAACACACCTTTGTTCCGCGCTGCCAAGCTGCAAAAATGCGAAAAAATTCTCGTATTTTTCATTTTTTGGAGTGAAATGAAAAATACCCCCAATGCTTTGTCTAATTAGTAAAAAAAACAAAAATTCTATTATTTTTATTACCAAAAGGCCTTCATGTGATATTTTTTATTAGCAAAAAATCTCTCTCAAGCCGGAGTAAATCTTTTGCAGGATAAATGACAAATATGTCCCCATAAAAAAATGCATTAACACCCATATTCACATAAAATTGACAACAATCCTCCTTTTTAACTTCTGAAAATTGGCAACTGTTCACTTAAATAATATACAATAACCCCCTATTGATTTTTGAAGGAATTTCAAATGGGGTTTTTCGATAATAAATAAAGAACGCATGGGTTTTTTTGTCAATTAGGCAAAATACAAGGGTGTTTTTGCATTAAGCTTTTTTTTTGGCATTATGAGGTTTGTGACATGTAGAATTGAAGAGAAGTGTTGAGAATATACCTCGGCATCTTCTTCGATGTCTGGAAGGCATTCGTCATTTGGACTGTATATTCCGAAAATGGAGCCAGTAGAGACGGCTGCGTCAATATTAGACGATCCATCGAGAGGGTCAAACACGACAATATAATTGCCGGAATAACTCTCCTCCACAGCAACCGGTACATCTTCTTCCTCTGATGCTATGATTCCGGTCCTCCCACTTGACCTCAAGCAATTAGAGAACACCTGTTAAACACATTCACAAACACATTTTGAAAGTCTAAAAAATCCCACATCGGATAACTAGGAAAATAAAATTGTGTTTAATATACCATGCCACATGGGATTCACTAATGCATGTAGGCTACTTTATGTGGTGTTCTTCTGGCCTTTATTTCCTCACATTTTCAGTAATTAATGCAATTGATGCTTTCCTCACTGGTTCATTTGGCTTAGCCATTTTACTCTTATATATTACTAACCACAACTCCATGTATAAGTTAATAATGAACAATATACTCAATAAAGAATATAGACATGCTTAATGGACATTTACCCTTTTGGCCTTTTGTCGAAAAAGAATATGCAGATTACCCCATTGGATATTTTCGCCTGAGCGATATGCTTCTTTAGGGCGCAAAATGTTATTCACTCTAAGTTATTCTACTTCCCCGAAAAAGAAAAAAAAATTAAACCCGTGAAATAAAAAACAGGCGGATAGTGATGATAAACTTATTTCGAGTTAATGGCAATTTTTCCCTATGTGATATTCGTAAATTTTACCTCTGTAATTTGAAAAAGAGCATTTTAACTCTCTATAATCTTATAACTTGACATTTTTATATGTGACATTTTAGTGTTAGGATAATGTGGCAATTTATTCTCCAGTGTTATAATGAATATGTTATAATAAATGTGGCAATGTTCATTCTCAATTTCGGCAAATGATTTATGCTCTCCGACTAAGGGTGAGTTTGGCCTAGCGATTCGAAAAGCAATTATAGGAGAATTAATTTTACTAAGATTGATTTTGGTAATAATTGATTATAATAAAAATTAATTATAGAATAATTGCTTTTGTATAATAGCTTTTGCAAAAAAACACTTTAGCAGCTTCTAAAATAAGTTGATTTTTTGCTTCTCAAGATACCAAAAGCGATTATGATCTTGGGGGCCAAACACCATAAAAATCACGATTGAGCAAAAGCAATTTTTATAATTTGGGCCAATCACTTCAAAAATCACAATAGAGATTTAAAAGTGATTTTATGAGATTCAACCGCTAGGCCAAACTCACCCTAAATAAGGTAAATTGCTTCTTTTAAAAATGCTCTTTTGTTTTTTAAATCGTGTAAATTTACAGAGATAAATTGGAATTAACTCTTATTTAATATAATATAGGGTCATTTTAGTCTTTTAACATATTAAATAAGTATTCAAGGGATTTCAATGTGTATTAAAGCTAGCTATAATATAAAATAACACCGATTAAAAGTTATTGTTCCCACTAAATTATAACATCTAAATAATCCATTCTTCTCTTCATATTTACTTGAATCCAAAATTAAATTAAATGCCAAACTAAGTTTATTCAATAGGTCATATATAACAATATGAAATATATAATTGCATTAATAAAAACCTCATTGGAGACAACATCAAGCTTCTTCTGATCCTCCCCCTGAATATTAACAGCACCCTGAACACCAGTAAGATTAGAAATACTAGCCCGTTGAACCAAAGAAGCAATCTGTTTACAAGCCATTGAAATGCTCGAAAGAACAATTGTAAGCTCTGCATCTATTGTCCCCACTTGTTCTTGCTTCAACAACCAATTCGTCAGCGTCTCGATCTCGTACCCGCTCTTCTTCTTCACCGTCTTCGCCCCCTCCGCCACCGCCATACACACCACTCCGCCTCTCCCCGCCGCATTCAGGTGGCGCCGCCTGCTTGTTATTGAGTTTGGGCATGGTGAGAGGAGTGTTTGGGAAGGGGGGAAACGGGAGAGGGATTTGGAATTGGAGAAGAGCAGATGAGATGAAGTTGTTGTAGCTGTAGCTGTAGCTCCAACCATGGTGTGTGTGTGTGTTTGTGTGTTTTTTTTTGTTTTGAATTTTTTTTTTTCTTTTTCTGTTAATTGTAATTGTGATCTTATTTGATAATAATTTGTGACTCTGCTTCATTTCTTGATTTTTGTTTTAATTTAATTTGATGTGGATGATTTTTGGAGGGCTTGTAAGGCTGGTAAAGATTTCGGTAGTGGGTCCCACTTATCCTCGTCTCCAGTACAAATGGAAAATGGGAATGCAGCTGATGGGATATTCAGATTCAGAAACGCGATATAGTGGGCCGAAGTGGTATAGGCCCAATATTGGCAAGTGATAATCCATGGGAGCCCAAGCTCGTGATTCCATAGAAGACCAATTATTTACTATGTAGCCCAAAAGTGTGGTATATGTTGATTACGATTGGGTTATAGTCCAACTAAATTTAATAGTAGCTTTTCCGTAACACAGAAATTGGCTTGTGATGTATTGGAATTGATTTTGAATTCAATTCAAGTGGTTATTAAGGGTTTAAATTCTTTTCGATCTACGTCGGACATATTATATGAGAACTTTTATTAACAGATATTCGAACATGGGTCGTCTTTGAAATTATTAGGCAATTCATTAGATCAATCATCTATTTTGGTGTTATAATCAATAATTTATATAGAATTTTGATGATTCTTCTTTTCTCTCTTTTAAAAACCGACTTATTGTTATAATCAGAAATTAGGGAACATGGTTAACAAGGAAAAATCACAAATCACAAAACCAGAAACATGTAAAAGAGTAGGAGGAACTTAACACCCGCTTAGAACATAAAGTCTAGAAAGTAAGATTATAGACGGCACAGTTAGCACGATACGAAACAAATTTGAAGCATCATTTGGACCAAGACACCTAAAACATACAAATTTCTTCTATTTGCTTGTTGACTTTTAAATTGGGGATTGAGGTTATATCATGCCTGACTATTTATAAGCGAAACGTATTTAGTTTAACTTAATAATGCATTGAAGAATATCTTAATTAATGGATGAAGCAACAAATTATGCCTCCCAAGAAATGAAAAATAGCAAAAAGAGACATTGTTTTGTAAAATATTTAGTGTAACAGTTGCACCATGTCGTTTAATACATGTGGTACAGTCCAAAAATGTATTTCTAATATATGGAATGATAATTCATATTATCCACGTTCTGGACAATGTACGTAAACGTATTTTATAAATCCTTTTTTTTTTTTTTTTTTTTTGAGAACATTATCTAGAACATGAGTGATGTGGACTCTCACTCGAGAAGTGCATTTGGTATGCAACACCACGTGTGATGACGTGATGCAATAATTGCACTAAATAATTTCAATTGGCTCAAGTCCATTCGATAATTAATGGAGCTCACTTATGTTTGATTGATTATACATTATAAATCGAGTAGCTTCAAGATTGTTTGTCGTTCAAATTTTTTGAAACTTGAATTGATTTCGACTCGATAGATTAAATAATAATTTGTTTTATGTATAACTATAAGTCGGATTTGAATCTGATGTTCAATCGTTATATCAATTCTATTTCATTATTAAACTAGATAAATTCGCACAATAGTGAAAGTTGAATTCGTTATTCTTTGATTATGAAGTCTCGGCTTTAGCCAATAGATTACTATTCCTAGATGATTCATAAATAACACAAAGCATTAAACACGAACCTCATGTAACGGGTATAAACGCCTTAAGTATATTCCTATACTAAGAGTCGTTTACTATTCAATTTCCTATCTAATCCTTATCTCCCTTTTCCAAGTTCAAAAAGAATATTAAATCTAACAACTAGGTGATCAGTCAAGTTGCAAGCATAGAGAACGAAATTAAATCAAACACAAGAATTGTCCCTAACTACGAATAATCCAATAAAAATAATCAAAGTAACATAGTTTCATAAAAACCCTAGATCCTAAAGAATTAGTTCATGATAATCATAAGAAGAAAATAATAAAGGAAAACAAATCTGAGTTCATGTGGTTTTATAGACAAAACGATGAATCCAAGATAAAGATCTTCAATATTGCGTTCTTCTTGCTTGGGTGATCTTCAGGACTTCTCTCTTTTCTTCTTCAATCTTTCTCCAAGTAGATCTTTGATGTTGTAGGTGTATTCTATGAGAAAAATATGTTTAGAGCTAATCAAAGATGTGTAATTTCGTGACCTAGAAGTCCTTATATAGATCTACCAAGTTGAGTCCAAGTAGGAGACTTTGGGCCCAAGAATTCCCTTAAAAGCCCGCTGAAAATCGCGTCAGATTTGCGCGACAGTTTTGCAAGTGTCATAACTTTCAGCTCCGAACTACAAATCAAGATCCGTAAAATCTGTGGTGTAGCTAACTCATTCCTCTACATCATAGTCGAAATTCAACTTCATTGGAGCTTGTTCGAAAGAGTTATGGTCCTCGGAGTGCATAATAACATTTCTGACAGCTTTTTCCTTCTTCGCTCTTACACTACTTGACTTCCTTTGATCTTTAATTCGTTGTTCTTCGCTTCAGATCATGTCTTTAAATCCAAAATAGCTCGGACCTATAAATATGAACACAATATATATGAAAATATCTCAATTCATGCACAAATCAATCAAACCAATGACTCGAGCGACAAAACACAAAACTAACTAAAATTGCCTAAGATTCTACCACAACTCTAATAAAAGTAATCGAATGAGTAAAGAAAATAGACTTGATAACACTGTTTTCACAGAGTTATCACTTATCGACATTTCATTTAAAAATATAAAAACACATCAATAGTAACAGAAAAAGCTAATACAGTATTACCACCCATTTACTTCAATGGAAGCCAAATTTAACAAAATATGTTTAGACAGTAATTAAGTCAGTAACATTTTTCTTGTTAAAAATTTGTTTAGTGACCTAGACTATAGAAAAGTAAATTGTATACGAGAATTAGTTGTGACCATGTCAAAATTTGGAAGTTTCTAACGTGCAAACATTCGAAGTTCCGAACACGTCTTTAGATTCTTAGGCGTCAACTGGAAATTAACAACACACCACTTTCGTTAATAAAAATCAACGAAAATGATGTCCTAAAAGTTTTAGGAAAAGAAAATTATGAAAATAACGACCAAAATTAACGTGTGGGCTCCACTTAACAAGTATTAACCCCTACTTTTTATTTTTTTGAAGGGTATTAACTTGAGATTCATGCAACCAAACAAATTCCCATAAATAAATATTAATCTTTCATACATTAACATACTGTATATAAATAGAAGCCCTCCACTCAATACTTCTCATCAAACCCCAGTTGATCATTCTTCATATCATATCATACTGCACCAAAAAATCTCAAAACCACAAAGCAAAAATTCAAGGAACAAAAACACAAACAATATATAAAATCAAAGGAAAAAATGTCTTCTTCAATCAAATTGTCATTGATTCTCTTTTGCGCTTGTTCTCTCTTCATCCAAGAAACACTAGGTATGTTTAACTAATCACTATTACCTCATCAATATTCATGAATAAATGAGATAATCCATTTTCTTTTACATTTTATCATTTGAGCAACAATCCTTCTTCCATCATTTTCTCATTTTCCAAAATTTTATTAATCTTATTTTTCCTAATAACATGCACACATTTAATTTGTACGTGCATAGTAAACATAATACATGTTCATCTAAATATCTTGTAATTTTAATTTTTGTTCAACATTAAAATAAAAATTATATAATTATAGCTGGTGAGGTGATATGCGAGAATTTGCCCGAGAACTTGTGTTCGTTCGCTATTGCATCATCGGGAGAGAGGTGTGTATTGGAGAACTACAAGAACGAAGAAGGAAACCTCGGATACACGTGCAAGTCGTCCGAGGTGGTTGTGGAGAGATTTGCTGGACACATAGAGACCGATGAGTGTGTGAGCGCATGCGGTGTCGATCGTGGATTCGTTGGAATATCCTCCGATGCCTTCCTTGCCCCGGAATTCACTTCCTCCCTCTGCTCCCCGGCTTGCTACCAAAATTGCCCCAACATTGTTGATCTTTATTTCGACCTCGCTGCCGGTGAAGGTAAATAATTTAATATATAATTATTACAAAATTAATTAATGCTCATGTATTATAATTTACCAGTTAATTATACCTTGCTTGGTCTAAGGGTATTTCTTAAAGTTTAACCAAAGTATATATCTTCTTAGTTTATAAAAGGGTTTATGTTCGGCAAAAATTCATTTTTGGCACCATAGAACTGGGCGTTTTTCAATTTTGGTACCAATTCTGAATGTTGTTTTCAATTTTGGCACTTCCGTCAGTTGACCTAACGGTCAACTGACGGAAGTGCCAAAATTGAAAAGGTCAGTAAGAATTGGTGCCAAAATTGACACAATGGTACCAAAATTGAAAAACTCCTAGTTCTATTGTGTCAAAAATGATTTTTTTGCCAATTCCCCTCACCAATTATTTCCAATTCACAATTTATGTCATTCCCATTTTAATAAGAATAAGAATAAGAATAAAAAAAATAGTAAAAAAAAATATTTGGGTACACAATAATAATAATATTTTTTTTTGCTACACATGTTATCATCAAAACCACTCCTTTTTACATTGACTCAACTTCATCCAACAATTCCCCTTTTTTTTTAATCAGACAAAACATTCAACAAAAAACGTCTTTTAAGTCTTTAGTTTGATCTTAACTCAAAGATAAAAATCACTTGGTTGAATAAAAATATACAATTATCTCCTGATTTAAACTTTCGCTTTTCAGTTGTATCCTTATTTCAATTGTAAGTTGCCTTCTTCTCATTTTCTTCTTTCTCTTTTTCTCCTTATTATTCCAATAACGGAGACGTTGCTTAGATGCATTACTTCTTCTCATTTTGAAGAGTTAGAAGTGATTATTTATTGATTCCCTTTAAATCCTTCGAAATTATATAGACACCTTTTAAACCATATTTGAAAGTCGAGTTGAAATAATAAATGAACAAATCAATAAACTGCATTGATGTCATGATGTGCTATATAAAAAAATATGAATAAAATAATAAAGAAACTAATTTTATATAACCATAGTTAAAATAAAATACTTTAAATAAGTATGCATATTATATGAGAATGTATAATATATTTATATTCTCAAATTTACATTTAGCCAAAGGAGTTGATCTTAGTTTTCTTTTTTGGCTATATCTCAAGAGATATTCCTTAATTTAAAATTAGAAGTATTATGAAACTTATGAATAAATATTTTTTTTAATAAATTCAACTTTTATGAATAATAATTCATTTTTGGCACCATAAAACTAGCCGTGTTTTAATTTTGGTACCATTGTGTCAATTTTGACACCAATTTTGACTGCCCTTTTCAATTTTGGTACTTCCGTCAGTTGACTTAACGGTCAACTGACGGAAGTGCCAAAATTGAAAATGGCAGTTAGAATAGGTACCAAAATTGATACCATGGTACCAAAATTGAAAAACGCCTAGTTCTATGGTGCCAAAAATGATTTTTTGCCGTTTATGTTCAATTTCGACTATTAAGTGTTTATTGTGTTTGCTATTTACCTTCTTCAAATATGTTCAACATACAATATATCTCTATCTATCAAGAAAGAGGAAAGTAAATTATTGTGTTAGCTATTTTCACTTGCATACAAATACGACTAAGACTACATATTTATGTTGAAAGACCATATTAACCTTCAGCTATTTCTCGTAATTTTTCTTTTTATCAATTTACCTTTCACTACTCCCTATGAAAAAAATTAAATATGCAGATTACTTCCTTGGAGAATTAAAAAAACGAATGAATATTGATGATAAATTTTTTATTTAGTATTATATTATATCGGATCATTAAGTCTTTAACATAAAAAAGTAATTAACATTTTGAGAAGCTAAGGGAATAGGGAACCTCTTTTTTTTTTTTTTTTTTTCCGAGATCTATCTCAAATATCATAGGAAGATAAATTGATTAACCCAATATTTATGTGACCAAATATGATGCAGGAGTGTTTTTGCCTACACTTTGTGAGAGACAAAAGTCGAGCCCCCACCGTGCCATGCTGGAGCTTTTGAGCAGCAGTGGCGGAAGTGGTGATGCCGCCCCTGCTCCGGTGTCCGATTAAGTTGTCGAAGGTCCCACTCTTGCTCCGGCTCCTTTCCACTCAATCTCCTAGCTTGTTTCCCTTGGAGTTTGAAAGCTCATATACTATATTCTTTTAATTATTTTTTCGGCAATGAGAAAAAAGAAAATAAGGAATAATTTAATGATAATATTTAGAGAGTTATTACTATATTTTATATGTTGATGGGAAAGGGGGAAAATGTTTGGGCTTTAATTCATTGTGTGACATTCAATCTTTTGTATTTGAATTTTATTATTTATTTATAAACATTCAACATTTTTTTAATTAAATTATGTCAAACTCAACTGAAATGAGCAATCAGCATTTTACATCCCAAGATAGTTACTTTTGCAAGTTGCACTCTAGAATTAAAAATAAAATTGCACATTGGATCCTAAAGTTGAATTTTTATTTATTTTTTTAGCAAAATGCATTCTTATGGAATGTAAAATGCGCATTATTTTGCCAAAAAAATATAATCTGAAAATGCAATATGTCGATATTTTTTATTTTAAGGTGCTCATTATTGACATAATATATTTTTTAAGGTACAAAACGACAATGACTCACCAGAGAATACAAGTATTAAAGAAGAATTTATAGATGAAATGAATGGTGTTGACAAATCATATATACTATTCTTGAGTATATATTTAGCTCTCAATACACGTTTGAAGCACAATATTATCCTTCTTAATACGGACGTTCTTGAGTATATATTTAGATCTCCAACTTCTTTCTCTTTTTAATAAATTAATGTAAAGGATGCTTACTCAAAATTACATAGTTCCTAATCATACTCTTCAATATATTCCAATAAATAGACCTAAACTGGTGTTTGCATCGTACCATAATTACTTCACTTATGAGTTTTCTTTTTCCCATTTCAATTATACTCTTATGTTATTTGAATGTGCGCACTCAAATTCATATTTTTTGGGCTTATTTGGATACGTAAAATATTTTGGATGGTTTCGATGAAATCTTTGAATCTCAATTTAGATTACGTTTGGATGTTGAATTTTAAATTTTGATAAAGTTGTGTTATGGGTTTTGAGAGAAAAAAAATAGGTGGTATATATCAAATGATCAATATGTTTAATAAAGAAATAGGTGATATTTGTCAAATTATTATCTTCAATAGGTTTGAGAATTATTGGGCCTGTTTGTTTGGCGTTTCCGAAAAAAATTTCGTGTTTGGGAAATACCAAACAAACATATTTTCTATTTTTCGAAATAAATTTTCCATCTCTTAATTTTCTCAAACTACTCACTCAAAACCCAAACAAACAACAATTTTCTTATCTCTATACAGAACCTATACAAACTATACTCTGATTTGACATAAAGTAACATATCTCTTACACAATTTATCTCACAACAAACATGATTTGACATAAAGTCTTATACCTACAACCCAACTCTTCCAAAAAAAAACATATATCTACTTTATTTCTCAAACTACTCTCTCAAAACCCAAACAAACAACATTACGCAAATCGAGATTATTTTACAAACCTCCACTACTCTCCCAAACTATTTTTTCAAACACCAAACAAATTATTATTCTTATTATATATGAAACCTGGGTTTCGTGAAACACGTATTTAGGCTTCACTAGGAATATGGGGTCTATTTGGATGGGTTTTGGCTCGGTTTCGTGGGTCTCGGTTTAAAAAAATTGGTTTGGGTGGTTTCGATGAAACTTTTGAGACTTCATTTGGATGAGTTTTGGCTCTTGGGTTTTGTGGTTTGAATAAGTTGAAACCCCACTTGGATTGGGTTTGGATGATGGGGTTTATGGAAAAAAGTAGATAATAGGTGTCAAATCAATGTCTTTTTTAGTGAGATTTGAAGGAAAAAGTAGGTAGTAGGTGTCGAATCAATGTTTTATAGGTTTAAAGAGTTTGAGTGTGAGTTTCTGAATAGATTTTTCATGGTTTTATGTGTTTGACGAAAATTCATTTGAAATATTTTGTCTCAGTCTCGTGAAACTCATGAGACCGGGCCAAAACCCATCCACATATACCCATGATTTTTGGCTGAGCCTCAGGAAATCGTGAGAATGAGCTAAGAACTTAAACATATAGGCCCATTATTTTTATTAGCTATTAAGTCAATGCAAAAGTTCCCTTGAATATTTAAATTCATGCATAAACCGTGGATTTTTTGTATTTTGCACCCTGAAATTATAGGGGCTTGGTATTTTGCACAATGACTTCAAAGTTTTGATATTTTGCATCTTGTAAATATAATTTATTTGGTACTTTGCATCTCTTCTGCACCCTAAACATATAATTTATATGGTAATTTGCACCCTAATGTGTTTTCCTTTGAAAAAAAACTCATTTATGTTGTCGATGGAGAGATAAAATGGTCATTTATATGCAGAACAATCAATCATGAAAAAAAAATTGATCAGAGTTTAATCACACATAAACCATAGTTTTTTTTTTGGCCAATTATATATACAATTTTGTTCTAAATTAGACACACATTTGCATCAACTGTGATATTCAAACAAAATCATGCGATCGAAATAATTTTTTCTCTTGGTTGATATTCTAATTTTATAGCCTTTTTTCTCTAAATATTTTAATTAGTTTATTTAGTATTTTTTGACATAGTGTCAATCTTTAAATGTTAGTTAAAAAAAAACATAAACACGTCATTCTTAATTTATTTTATATCCTAATAACTTATTCAAATATTTTCCTCTCGGTAAAATTTTGATAGAAAATAAAAGGCATTGTCTTCATTATGTTTTCATGTATCCTATAGATTATTTACAATATATTTGAAATATACGTTTACAAACTACATCTGATTGTATGATATTTTTTCTATAAGAATCACATGTAATCGATCCTAAATTTTTCTACACGATATATTCTACAAATATTCTAAAATTATTTATTACTAGCATGTTAAATTTATTAAATTACAAAGAAGAAAAAAAATTTCATACCTAATCACTAATAGCTAGTAATTTGGTTAAAAAATGTGTCAAAAAATTACAGTTTTAGGGTTCAAAGTGTCAACATTCAATATTTTCAGGGCATAAAGTGTCCAGATTTATATTTTAAGGTGTAAAGTGTCAAAAATATTCAAAAATGACTATTTTACCATTTCATCAATGAATTTTTTTCATCAAACACACACTATTTAGAATGCAAAGTGACAAATAACTTGTATTTACATAATGCAATGTGCCAAAACTTTTAAATTAAAGTGCAAAATAACAAAATCCTATAATGTTATGGTTCAAAGTGCCAAAAATTCCCCATCAACCGTTACATTAGATTTTATTATAGGCGACAAATTGTCAAAAGCTATACAGACTACTGCTACAAAGACTCAAGAGAATTATTATATTTTTTATACTACATTTTATCTCATCTGATACCTCAATTTGATGGCCTTTGAAAATTTTAATTATCTGTCACATATTTAAATCAATAAATTATTTTCGACACTTAAAGAGTTCAAGATGCACTGTTGACAATAACTAAATCTACAACCATTCTTCAGTTTGACATGGTTTAAAGAATTAGAGCTTGATGATATATAATTGCTCCAAATATTTGAAGGCAAAATTTAATTATCATATATTGTTAAATTTTAATATCAAATGTATTATTTTAGAAGGTTTGGTATCAAATATTTAAAATAGATTAACGTGGTGGTATGAAACTAGTGTAATTTTCTCATTTTTTATATACTCTCTTTGAAGTCATGGATAGTTAATTAATTACTAATTAATTCAATATTGTTTTTAGTCAAATTAATGTTGCATAGGTCCGGTCATTAGTTATTAGTTGAACAAAAAAAGGGAGCCATTTCTAATCAAATACCATGTGCTATTTCCCATTGACAAACAATAAAATGCCACTATTTGTAGAGAGAGAAAACGCAAACCCCTATGTGCTACTTCTAACCAATACGGAGTAAAAAATAAAATGTGTCACTTCTGTTAGCGAATAATCAAATATGTATGTAATTAGCTCACTGTATTCATATTTACATTGAGAATTGATTGAGGACAAATTTACTAAAGTATGCTTGGTTATATTTTCTTTTAAGTAATTACTAGACGGGTAAACACCATTTTTTGTCCCTCTTATCATTAACTTTTTACAGAGTGGTCCTTCTTATGTTTTTTTTCCACTTTAGTTCCTACTATAAATTATTTGTTTCACTTTAGTCCTTTTCAAGTGGTCCAAGGCGATTCCGATAACATGTGATATGCTCATGAGGGCAATTTTGTCATTTCAAGTAAACTAACAGGGATATTTTCGTCTTTAATATTATTAAAAAAAAACTAAATATATAATCTCTTCCAAACTAGGCTTTCATTCCAATCCAACTTAATCGTACATTTCGTTCCAAACTAAAGTTTTTTCCTAAAATCTTTTTTAAACACAAAAATTGCTCACCAATTAAACAATATCTCAAATAGTCTCAATAGTGAACGGACGAAAATGCCCTAAAAAATATTCATATGCATGTCACGTATTATCGGAACCACCTGATAAGGACTAAAGTGAAACACATAATTCATAATAGGGACTAAAATGAAACAAATAATTCATAGTAGGGATTAAAGTGGGAAAAAAAACATAAGAGGGACCACTCTGTAAAAAGTTTATGATAAGAGGGACCAAAAGTGGTATTTACCCTTACTAGACATTATAGTTTGTATATTGGTCTTCTTTTGTATTTGTTATTAGTCTAGGAATTAATTCTGTTATTTTCCTTATTAAGCTTCCTTAGTTGTTGTATATAAATATAGGTTGTAGGTTGTTTGTTCAAGACACTTTTCCTTTAATTGTAATTCATATTCTGTAAATCAAAATTTCTCTCAATGAAAGATTTTTTCATTTCTTGTAAATTTTTCTTTCTTGCTTTTACATTGTTCTTCAATTTCAAATCAATTCCTCCAGATTTAATAGTAATATTTGCCATTTTTAAAAAGAAAAAAATGGATATAGTAAAGTTTTAGATATACAAGGGGTATTGCTAATTTCTTATTTAGTAACATTGGGTTCTAAATAATAGGGGGTTATATATGAATTTTTTTTGTCTAATCCTGGCTTGGTCAAACCCATCCAACCACCAAGTAAGTGTATTGCACTTCCTTTGTGATTGGTCACTTTCCTGGAAGTTACATCCAATCCCAAAGCAAGTGTATTATACTTGCCATGTAATTAGTTTGAGTTCGGCCAGATCTGGGTAAGAATTTCCCGTTATATATTGCCAATTTTCTAGTAAACAAGGAGGTTATTGCTAATGTTCCATATAATTAACCAGAAGGGTTATACGAAATTTTGAAATTGCAAAGGGGATCTCATTGTTAGGGAAATTCTTAGCTAGACCGGGTTTGACCGAATCCAAACTAATTACATGGCAAATGTAATACACTTGCTTTGTGATTGGATGTAACTTCCAGGAAAGTGACCAATCATAAATCAAGTGCAATACACTTGCTTAATGGTTGGATGGGCTTGGCCAAATCAGGATTGGCCAAGAATTATCCCTCATTTTTATTATCTCAAGTAAACATGAGAACTATTGCACAACGAGATTTCAAAGAAAAATAAAATTATTTTCATTTTTCTTTATAATTGTGCGAAAATTCGACCAACAAGATCTCTCCCACGTGGAAGGAGGGTAATTGGCTTAGGCTTTTTAGGCCATCTCCAACCCGTAGGGCTATTTACAGCCCTGGGGTGTCAATCTCCACCCGGGGAATCTGCACCCCCCTGAGCATCATCTCCAACCGGTAGGGGGTTCTCTTCCAATTAATTAAAAAAAAAAAGTCTTCCCCACTATCACCTATATTATCTATAATAATAATAATAATAATAATAATAGTAGTAGTACCAATAATAATAATAATAATAATAATAATTTTAAAAATAAGTAATATTAATTTAAATATGAAAATGCATAATAATTAATTTTAGAGACAATGATAATAAAATAATAATATTACATTCGGGACAAGAAAAACAACAAGGATTACATTAAAAAAACAACGAAATTGCAACGATGAAGACAACATTGAAAATGCAAAAATACAACATAAGTAAACAACAACAAAAATGCAACGATGGAAACAACAATCATTAGGATTTTAAAATTATTGTTTCATAGACAAATATATATAATTTTAAAATTATTGTTTCATAGACAAATATATATGGAAACAACAACATAAGTAAATAAATTATTGTTTCATAGACAAATATATATAATTTTAAAATTAATAATGGATAAGAATTTTGCGAATACTATAATTTTTTTGAATTTTACTTTCATGTTGCAATTTTTATATCTAATAATGTTACATCTTTAATTTAAATTAAATTGTTATTAAACCTACAATAATTTTTATAATTAAATGTAACTTTTATTTTTAGTTAATTAAAATAAATAAGGTATTGTTAAAATTTGTAGTTAATTTTTAAAATATTTTTAACTATTTTTATTATTAATTTATTTATTAATATTAATTTAAAATTTTAATAAATAAAAAATAAAAGAAACCCATCAGGTGGCGCCAAGTGGCGCCACCTGACGGCTTGTCTGCTGGGACGCGCTAACAGCGCGTCCCAGCAGATGGGCTGTGGGCTGGGCGATTCATCGCCCAGCCCACAGCCCTGGGCGGTCCAAATGGACCGCCCTTTGTCTTCTCCAACCCGGAATGGGTGGGCTGGCCCAAATCGACCCACCCCGGGTTGGAGATGGCCTTAATATTTGGAGGGTTTACGCCATGAAAATAATAAATGAGTTTCTCTGCCAATTGGAAATAACAGGGGAATGTAAGAAAATATATTCTTGGTTCACTAATAATAATAATAAAGATTATCTTAATTTATCACATAATTTGGGGACTTAAAAATAATCAAACTTACACTGTTAACTACTTCACTATTATACATTTCAAACCAACTAAAAAAATGCCAAAAACAAAATAAGAAGGCTCAAAATGAACAAAATGAACAAAATGGAACTTACAATAATAACAATAAATAATTGAGATTATACTCCCCAAAATAATATAAATTCCCAAAGGCAAAATTAGCATTTGGGAAAATCGGGAGGAGGTGGGGGTAACCTCGTTGAAGGTGTCGGCCCATCTTCCACAACAAGAGCTGTAGCTAGACCCCAAGGCAAGTGCACATCTAAATGACAATGCATCAACCATACACCTACAATATTAATTCAAAAAAAAAAATTAATTCAACATTTAATATACAAATTAAAATGAATTACTTAATTATACAGTTACAAATGCTTATTTTAAGCATGGAGTATAAAAATCACAAAGCAAATGAAATATTAAATATTACCGAGTAAAATTGTATTTTTAATTCCACCCGAAGGATACTTCGTATTTTTGGTCCAAGAATTTATAAAATTATATTTAAATACCAATTGTTCGAAATAATATGTATATTTTTGGTCTTACCACCTCCTAAAAAGTCATATATATGATATAAAAATTTTGAAATGGCCATTCTTATGGAACCAAAAATGCTAAACTATTCTATGGGACCAAAAGTACAAAATATTTTAAATGAAATGAACCGAAAATGTAATTTAATAATGCATTAGACAAAAAGTATAAATCATAACCAAAATTGAGGATCCATTCTTATAGGATTAAAAATTGCAATTTTGCCATATGATTGAATTAATTAGTCTGGATTCAATTTCATATTATTTAGTTAAGCGTACGTATTTTTTTCCATATCCAAAATTTACCTGGATTATTTGCGCGGAATCTAACAACGGCCCATCCTCCCACAGGAACTGCAATGGTGTTACGCTCTTGTGGATTGACAAAATTAAACTTCTTGCTATCAACTGCAGGATTATAATTGCCAAAGCCTTGAGCCAATACATAGAAATTGAACCCGTGCAAATGTATTGGGTGATTTTCAATTCCAATTAGAGCTGTATTTTGCATCACCATCTCGACCGTTGCATTGTACTTAACTTTCTTCACTTTAGTCGATTTCGTCGTCACCAAAAGTGCCCGATTCATACTATTATTTGCATTTGTGTAGTCGAATTGCACCGGTGGAGCATTTGGAAAATCAGTTGTATATACCCCACCAACATTCCTGAAAAAAGCCTCCAACATAGACAATCTTGTGGGAATCTGAAAAGATGCATTGTTCATACTAGCCGCAAATTTCAACCCAAATGGACCTTGACAAGATCCGTTTCTAGGTGCATCACAAGCAACAAGACCCAAACCGACTGTGATAAACATGTGTTCATCAACTACGCGTGGGACCGGGATCCAAAACGGACTTGTAACTAGCCCGGTTAGGTTGGTAAAAAATCTGTGGGCCGTAGGTGTGTCATTGAAGGCCGGAAGAACGGGCATTATCGGTCGTCCGGAGGTTGTGGATCCTTGATAATTTATTATCCCAGTAGTCGTAGTGTTGTCGAACGGAACACCAGCTGCACTAGCGTATGCTAGGGCCCCCATATAATATTGTCCCGTTGTTTGATCAGCAGTCATTAGAACGTCAGTTGTTTGTCCAGGTGCTATCACGACTACGTCGGTGATATAGGGGTTTGTGTACGCAGCATCGACAGCTACTACTGTGAACTTGTGGTTAGCTATTTTGAAAAACAGTTGATTATTGAGTGCAGCGTTGATAATACGGAGAAGATACGTCTTTCCTTGCACAACATTTAACCTGTATGTATCTGAAAATAAAAATAAAATAAAAAATATGTTTTAAAAACTAGTAATTAATTAGAATCTTGAAATGTGAAAGTAATGTTTAATTATGTGTAACTCACGATTTGAAGAGCATGGATAGAGATCTCCGGGTTGACCATTGATCGTATAAGCATCGGAATTGTTAGGTGCAGCCCCGGTAGCTAGTGCTTGATTCTCCACATCAATAACATTAGCATTCCACCACTCCCCTACACTCGAAATTAATTTAAATAAATATAAAAAAAAATTTAATTTAAATAAATGAGATATGCCATCTAATCATCAAACCCACATCAATATATTGGTCATTTATTAGTTTTCGTTTTACACGTTTTAGCCTTCATAATAATATGAAAAACATTATGTCTTCTTTTTTATTAAAAAAGAATATATAAATGAAAATGATGCCAAATAATCTATATATAACCAAATAAATAAAAATAATATAAGTAATTTAGAGGAATGAATATTATTATATTAACTCACCAAGGATAAGTGGGACTTCTCTATATGGCTTTGGAAATGGATATTTTTGTCCGGATCTGGGCCGGATAATTAGAGCTCCATGAACCGTGGCTCGGAGCCATTGAACATGTGCATGCCACCAAAGAGTCCCTTCCTGCCGGGTTATGGTGAACCTGTAGGTGTAGCTGTGTCCGGGCCGGATCGGGCATTGGGTCACAAATTCCGGCCCATCGGCCCACCCACTCAATAACTGAAAAACCCCATGCCTGCAATTCAAATTAAAATTTCTTATTAAAAAATACCATATGGAGTAATACTATAATAACTTTTTGAGATTTGGATAATGATAGTCTTGATTTTTTTTTTTAGTTTTGAATTAGTCTTGATTAAATTAAAAACATATTGTTTGACATTGATATAATAGATCATTGTCAAGAAAGTGGTCATACTTTTATTTTGTATATTTTTTCTGTAAAAAGGATAGTCATAAACTTCTTTTAAAATAGACATGGTATGACTAATTGACACAAATTACCGAATTAATTAATCTTATCTTTTTTTTCTTTTCCTTTTTAAGAAATCCCATGATGTACTAACTGTCTCAAAATTAATGCGAACGTACTTTCAAACTAATAATTCAAAATGATTTTTTTTTTTTTTTTTTTGCAGAAACCTGTACTTTATAAATTTCTATTTTTGGATGACTACATACCAATGAATAGTTAAATTGTAAGGTGATTTGTTAAAAACATGGACGACAAGGGTGTCGCCTTCTTGCACGCGAAGAGTTGGACCCGGAAGACTGCCATTCACCGCGGTTATCACTTGATTTCTACATAATCGATTCACCGTAAGATTTTGAACCTGCAATTTACACACAATTTTATTTTATGCTATGAGAATAATGAATTTAATTTGTTGCAAATTAATATATAAAGGAGAGAATTTAAATTACATGAAGTGAATGCTCTACGATTGCAGCAGTGGCAAATGATGAACAAGCTGAAAGTACCAAAACGAATGCCAACAAGAACATTAACCGTGCCATTGACAACAAATATATTTTAATAGAATTTTTTTTATTTTTTATTTTTGGTTGATAATTAGAGGATAAAATTTCTTAAGGATGGATTATGGTTTGTATATGTAAAAGTGAAGAAGGGAAGTCTCTTATTTATAAGCTTTGGGAAAGGCGGCAACTCTTTCATGAGTTCATACATAATGGGGAAAATTGCAAGATACTTCCCTGTGTTATGCTAAACCTGAAAGAAACTACCTTGTGAAATTTTTTTTACGCCAACTTCCTTGTATTTTCAAAAATCCTGCAAAAAATACCCAATTTGTAAAAAATTGATCGTTTTGGATCGATATATTTCAAGAAATAATTTCTAAAACACTTCAAGTTGGTCCCTACAACTTCACTGATATTTTTTTAAAATGATTTCTTGAAAAATGCCGATAAAAAACGACCTATTTTTTACAAATTGGGTGTTTTTCGCAGGGTTTCTGAAAACACAAGGAAGTGTGGCGCAATAAAAATTTCACAGGGTTAGTATTTTGCATTTATCCCATACATAATAATTAATTACATCTACACCAGAAGGTTTCAATAATTACAAATACGTCCCCAACTTTAAGTTTCATCTCATAGATGCACCATTGCAATTAGTATTAATCTAACATCAAAGTGAATATGTGATCCCAATAAAATGCGTATTACACCCCTGATGGACCTTAAGGGAAGTGTGTTCCTTATTAAAATTAATTAAACCTTAATGAGCGTGTTTGTAAATTAAACTCGATATAAATTAAAAATAATATTCAATTTACTTAAATCAAAGAGTAGATCTAAATAGAACAACATTTTTTCTGACTTGGATATGAGTATTAATTATTTATTTTACAAAAAATAATATGTTGTCTAGATTTTTAGATCAAAATTGTATTTTGAATTATTGATATACAAAAAAATGGAAAAAACTTACTTAATAGTTTCACAAATTAATGATATTACAAAATAATTAAATAGTTCATTTGAAATAATAATGATATAATCAAATTTTAGTTTTACATAACTAAAGATTTTTACTTGCTATTTTAGCTTTTTGATGTGAGGAAAAGTTTTTTTAATTCTTCAAATTAAATCCCAATGCGTATATTTGTAATTTATCAAATTTCAGGGGTGTTGATGTAATTATTTCTAGTTAGTACTAGGTAATTTCTCTCCATATGGCGGATATGTATTACAATATATTGATGAGTTGGAAAATAAGTAATTAATTAAAAGAAAAAGAGCCTTAAACCTTCACAACATTGCGTGAAAGAAAACTCTGAAACTCCATTGGCTGAGAATCGGCAATGGCATTTGAAATTAGGGGATTAGAGGAAATTTCGTTACCTAACAATTTTGAGTTGGTCATCAAATAAGTTTATTAAAATGGTATATAATTAGTTGTTAAATCTCATTCCAGAAGTCGTAGAATAGTTGTCCTTCGTCCAAAAATGTAATCACAATTTTTGAGTTAATTCTAATTTATCCCTGGGATATTCATATTGTTTAATTTATCTGTCCGTGATTTGAAAAAAAAAATACTTTATACCCCTGAAATATTATAAAAGAATTCGCGCCGTCTTCTTGATATTTTTATATGTGGTATTTTACCCCCTTATAATAATGTGACAATTTACTCTTCTCTGTTGTGATAAATATTGCACCTTTTAGCAAGTGAATTACACTCTTCGAATGAAGGAAATAAATTATTTCTTTAAAATATTCTTTTTCAAATCATGTAAAAGGCAAATTGAACATTATCCATTTTACAGGAAAATGAATTGACATTAGCTCCTCAATTTTCTGATAAAATATTGCTTACATTTGACTACTTTTAAGTATGTTACAGTAAATTAGATTTGATTTCACATGCATATTTACGTGTTAATGATGGATTGAGATCATGCAGCTAGAAAAATAGATTATTAAATAATGGCTTTTGGTTCCTTTTCAACATTTTCAATGGGGTGAATATATTAAATTGTTATTATATATTCTAGTTACTAAAGAAAATTCAAAGTATTTCGTAACTTATATATATAACTGCGTGCGAAATGTGGAGATATAGCCCACACCTCAGATTTATATCTAGAATAAAAGGTATAAAGATAATTAGATTTAGAAATCTTTTTTTTCTACTATACGTAATTGTGAGACCAATTCTTTAAAGGATCAAAGTGATAGCGAACTATAGTTCCAGGACTAATTTTACAATTTTTCTTAATTTTTTGTTGTGATCTGAATTCTAATACCTAAGAGAATTTCTGGAATTTAAAGAGGAATAAATTCAAGAAATATAGACTCCTTTATGCCTTTCTTATCTTCTTCTTCTTCTCATGCTATTTATTTACTAGGGAGAAATACTTTTAATACCAAAATTTAGTTCAAAAAGCACATTTGACACTAATTAAGCTTTTCGGAAAAATTTATTTCATACCATGATTCACACCCTCTTGAGACATTTAGTTTTGTCATCAATTTTTGGACGGAATTCAGCACTTGCCGCTCATCTGTCCGTTAAATTAACAATGGTATGTATTTTCTCCTACTGTCAACTTAACGGGCACGTGCTGAATTTCGACCAAAAATTGAAGAAAAAATTAAATGTGTCAAGAGGGTGTGAATCGTGATATGAAATGTAATTTTTCAAAAACTTATACCAAATGAGTTTTTTAGACTAAAGTTTGGTATCATAAATATTATTCCTCATTTATTTATTAAGTATGATATTTATAGTTAAAAAAGCATCTTGGTTCTGTTTCGGGCAAGTTCAAGAATTATTTAAATCCCTAGTTTTCATTATTAAGAATTATTCCAAGTGTTTTGCCTACTTAGCAAAAGGAAAAAAAAAATGTTTTATTTTACTAGCAAAACGTGTTATATTTATTAGCAAAAAAGTTTTCTCATATTTTAAAGGAAAAATAACAATTATACCTCACCATAAGATGAGAAAACACCCCTATTAACCTAAAAATTTGACAATAATCCCCCTTTTAACATTAAAAATTGGTAGTAACTCATATGTTCACTTAAAAATTTTTAATAACCCCTCTTCGATCAAATGGGTGCACTGAGCTAACAAAATATCGTTACAAGAAATCTATTGCTAATAAAAATGAAGAAAGGGGGTTTTGCTAATAAGAAAGCATTTGACAAATTTTGTAAATTAGACAAAGCATATGGAGTGTTTATGCATTTAGCTCAATAAATTAATATTAAAAATGCCTTGTTTTTATAGTTATAGACTTAATTAAGTTTGAGAGAGGAACATATGCTTGCTGCTTCACACTTCTTACCTCCTTGGAAGAGTTGTTTGATAATTAGGTTGATTCTGGTGTAGCATATATAACGGTTCCTTTTAATTATACCTAGGATATTTGATTAAAAAAATCTATTATTTTTCTGATGTAGCATATATAACGGTTCCTTTTAATTATACCTAGTAGGATATTTGAATAAAAAAAAATCTATTATTTTTCATCATTTGACCGGACACAAATTCTTGAAAGTGATAAATAAATCATACAAGTACTCCCTCCATAATACAAGTACACAAATTCACAAGGATTAAGGAATCAATTAATGCTCTAAATTTTAGGAAAATAAAAGTGTAGTTGGACAAAATTACCCCTGAGAAACAATTAATTATTTTACAACTTCCCATAATCCATCTCTCTATTCCAATTTTTAATGAAGAAGGGTAAAAATGTCAAAATAGCATTTAATCTTATCTTGAATTCCTAAAGTGAAGATTTTTTTTTTCTTCCTCAAAAGATATGTATTGTGAAATGGAGTGAGTAGCATCTAAGAAAACCTTAATTGGATAATAAAATTTTCAAATTGTAAATTTACTATAACAAGCATGCTTAACAGATATGTGATTAGGAATAGAATTTTTGAACTACGAATTGATCATTGAAATAAAAAATAAAATAAAAAAAACAAAAAGAAGAAGAAGAAGAAGATTTGTTTTTCTTTCTTTTTTTAGAACAAGTATTAGTTAATTAATTTCAAGTACAATAAATTAATCGTGTAAGTTAAATATAAACTTTTTTGGGGCCGGGTTGTCGTGTCGTTAAAAGTTTGGTTAACGTTGAATACCATATAAAATATATATAAGATAGTACCAACATTAATTAATTTGTCGTTTGCTTGGTAGTTAAGCTCCCAACTAATCGAAACTTTCCTGTCATTATACAAGGTTTGACCCGCCTTTCTAACTAAATATTTTACTCTTTATAACAAAAAAAAAAAATCCAAACTCTAGAATTACTCGCACTCTTTTAAATTAATCACTATTTATTGTATTTTTAATTGTTTATCAATTCTAATCTACCTTAAAAAATCTCTAAATCACTATATATATATATATATATATATATATATATATATATATATATATATATATATATATATAATTACGATCGGTTAAATGCAGCCTAATATAAATTGACTTAGGATTACTTGTCTCACTTTGACCGTGTAGCTTTAGGGTCCTTAATTATGAAAGCTATTGACGCAAAATGACTATAAAAAAGCTTGTCAAGATATTTTTATGTGTTTTTCTAGGTTAGATCATATCTCATGAAATTATATGAAAACTTAAAAATATTATTTGCTTTTTCTAATTAAAAACAAACTTATTTATCAATCCAATTGTTTTGTTTTAAATTAAGAGAAAACACTCCAAGGTTACCATGCATCTACACTAAAAGTCTAAAACAATGAAGATTGGTGAATTAATATTAGTAATTTGTAGGGTAAATTACAAATATCTCCATGAGGTAAGACCTAATTATAAAAATCCATCTCACATACCGAGTATTACAGAAAATTCCTCATGTTTATCATTTTCTTACAAGTAACCCTTTGCCCCTAAAATATTTTAGTTTTGTCATTGGGTGTTATTTGTAATGTTTTCAATATCTTATAAATGTTAAAACTTGGGTGCTAATTATTATATTTTATAAATTAGAAAAGTGATATTATATATTTACTATCAAAATAATTGATAAAATTTATAATTGCCCACAAGTTTTAATAAATATTGCAAAAAAAAAAAAAAAGGTATTTACATATTTATTAGCAATTTAAATTGTAAATTAATAAATTAAATAGAATTTATTTTCTAAATTAATAAATTTATATCGTCTTATAAATAAGATATTTTAATTTAATAAAGTTATTATTTTATTATAAATGTAATATTTATTGAAATTTATGGGCAACTATAAATTATATCTATTATTTTAATAGTAAATATATGATTATCATTTTTATAATTTATGATATACAGCAATTAGCACCCTCAATTTAAAAATTTATAAGATATTATTAACATTACAAATAATCTTCAAGGACAAACTTGAAACATTCTAGTGACAAATGGTTAATTGTAAGAAGGTGACAACCCTGAGGGGGATTTTTGTAATACCTAATATGTGAAGTTTCTTTTTGTAATTAAATCTTATATGGGGTATTCGTAATTTACCCTAATTTGTATATTAATAATATATAGAGGGAATTACTCTTGGATTTGTCAGATTAAATAATTAGAGTTCTTTGGATAGAAATAGGATAGAAATAAATGTTTATGTACTGCAATTTTATGCACGGATGTCGACATTAATTTTGGCTCGAAATATTGCTCTTCCGTAAAAGAAAAAAACTAATTTGTACAATCGATGCCCATACAATGCAATATAACAAAACAATATTTTTATTGTTAAATAGAAAAATATGTTGATGCATTAATTAGTCAACGATTTCTTAATATATAACATACAAAAAAAAATATTGTCAAAAAAATACAAAAAAATATGATACAAAAGAAAATGGAAGGTAAGTTAAAAAAGGACCCACTAAATTATCCTGGCACATGAAATAAGGTTTTAAAATATTACATTTACAATATTTGAAGAGAAAAAAGGTTATAGAATAGATAAATTCTCATGCGTTTTTATTTAACGAAATAATTTCTCGTCAATAAACCGCAAATGTCTACATGTCAAATTTATACAAGGCCCTATTGAACTTGGGCCTTAATTAAAATTCAATATACTCCTATATATTATCCACCTTCGACCCGCAAATAACTTTTCATCAAAATATATCAAAAGGCCCAGTTTAGAAGTCGCGGAGTGGGCCGAGCCCATTAAGATTGGCCAAATAATTTTAAAAGTCGCGTTTTTGAATCCTCTTAAAATTAAGCGAAGTTACATAATAATCGCAGTAATGTATTTTCCCGCCCCATGAAATGATGCCCTATACCTAAATACCTGTCACGATTCATCACTGAAAATTCAATCAACAGTAAAAGTAAATAAAAAAACAAATTTAAAATGGAAATTGAAACCGAAACGTTAGCGGAAACAACCGCCGCATACGGCGGAGACGACGATGACGTGGAAATGCTCGTAGACAGCGGCGGAGACGGTGGCATGAGGCCGCTCGACCGAGTTAGAGGATCGTGGTCATCAGATGAGGACGCGATTCTTACTCAACTGGTGAGCAACTTCGGGCCGAGGAATTGGAGTCTTATTGCCCGAGGGGTTCCCGGCCGATCGGGAAAATCGTGCCGCCTCCGTTGGTGTAATCAGCTCGATCCCGCAGTTAAACGCAAACCCTTCACTGGTAATTAAATAATCCCTTATTGCTTTAGTTGTCAAATTAGTTGATTTTGTTTAGTTTTTGTTGTTATTGTTTTAGTAATCTATCAATGAAAAGAAGACATATGATTATTGTCCTTACAAGTACTACAATTTTTGCTTGCGATTGGTTATCACTTCAAATGCGTTTTGGACGAGAAGTCATTTGGAGTTTGGCTTGTATAGATTCAAGTGTAAATGTTATGATCAAATCATGGATTCAAATTTCGTCTCTTTTGGCATGTTTTGGTTAGTAAAGTATTATGAACTTTTTTGGGAACTTTCCGGAAAATTTTCTCGAAACATTTGGAAAAATTGTAAATCAGAGAAACATGTTGAAGTAGAAAATAGAAACTACTCTATATTTTTGTAACGAGTAAACAAAAAATAGAAAGGTTTCATTGTTTCATAGTGAAAACTGATGGAAATTTAATCCATGGCTGATCTTAAAGCATGTATAGGCAAGATTGTGTTCTCTTTCATATCCAGTCTAATTAATAATTTATGCTGGTTGAGGTAGCAGGTGTGTTGCTCTGATTTATCAACATTGAACCTCCATTTATACATCGTAGATGACTGGAAAATAAATTCGTGGTAACTATTTTTTCGTAGTGTGACAAAAAAACCAATTTGAACTTGGAACCACTTGTTAAATAAATTCGTGGTAACTATTTTTTCGTAGTGTGACAAAACAACCAGTTTGAACTTGGAACCACTTGTTGATGGATGGGATTATTTGGGTAAACAAGTTGTAGACATTGAAATATTTATATCAAAGTTGGGATTCTGAAATGTTGTATGATCACAAAACCTCTTTATGCAACCTGGTCCTTTTTGAGTCCATCATTAACGTGTATATAAACTTACAAATACAATATAGAAATAATTGCAAAGAAGCTTGGTTTAACTTACTTTGTCATCTATGTAAATTTGTTATTGACATATCAATTTTCACTCTACTTTCCTCTTACTCACCGTAACCTCACATCTTAATTATGGCGATAGTGGATATTTTGTGTATAATAAATTAAAATATTATGGAAAGCCTACTGTCGTGTACTTGTGCCTGATTTTTATGAGATACTCCTCAGTAATCACTAGTTTTCTGTTCATTTATATGGTTCTGCATTCTGCTACTAGAATGCTTTGAGATGTACTTTTTAAATGATTAATGGCTTATAAGAACTCCTATTCTTACAGATGAAGAAGATAGCATCATAATTCAGGCCCATGACGTGCACGGAAATAGATGGGCAGCAATAGCAAAGCTTTTACCAGGGAGAACAGACAATGCTATCAAGAATCACTGGAATTCTACATTAAGGCGTCGCTTTTTGGAGCTTGGGAAGTCTAAATTTGAACATAGAAATGGGGTAGAAGATAACCTTATTCATAAATCGAAGGCATCATCTGATGAAACACCATCTTGTGGAGATGCCAACTCATTTAAATCCAGTGAAGGCAAAGATGTCAACTCTTTGGAACTAAAAGATGATAACCACCAGGAAAAGAGAGCTCGATCAGAAGTTCAACTTAGTGAAAAATCAATAGACCCCCCTGCTCTGTTCAAGCCTGTTGCTCGTATTAATGCGTTTAGTGTTTCTAATCCTCTAACTGACCCTGGACATGTACTTCCTAAGGTAGCTCCCTTCCAAAGACCGTTTATCCAAGCCTCAAATCACGATTTAAGGATAAGTAAATTGCTCGAAGGATACTTTGGTGATCGATTGATCCCTTATCAATGTGGTCATGGTTGCTGCTGTGAAATTTCAGGTCAGGCAAACAAGAGAAGTTCGTTTTTGGGCCCTGAATTTATTGACTATTCAGAACCACCATTTTCCGCAAGTAATGAACTGGCCGCATTAGCTGCAGATATAAGTAATGTCGCTTGGTCTAAAAGCGGGTTGGAGAGTATATAGAAGCGTTCAACTAATGGGATGAATTATAGACAGTGGAGAGAATGGCATTTCAAATTTTTGAAGTGAGAAAGTGTAAGTTTCTAAATATGTTTATTTTTCTTACTAAGTAAACCACTAATTACCCCTCTGAGAATGTCATAGAAACTATTCTTCATGTATATAAGTAAGCATGCCATACATGTAGATTTTGTTGCGGTTAATCTTCTTATGATCTGAGATCTAATATATGATCAGTTATTGTGCATTTAGATATGACCTTTGTCAGAAACTTCGTTGCTATTTTCATTAACGTAAACTAAGATTAACCCTATTCATATGGATCAAAAGCGTAACTGGATTTAGACTTAACTGCAGCTATATTTCCAACAAGAATTCAAATAGGATTCATTATGCACCATATATTTTCTTGCTTTAGCTTCAGCATGCTAAATATCTATATTGTATTGGTTCTTTGATTTGGATTTAAGCCTTTGGAGGTGTCGAAGATTGGGATGTTTGGACCGGTTGAGGTCTATGTCAAGCTTTTGTTGTCAAATGATTTTGTTTTATAGTTTATAGTTTCATCTGAATGTTAAATTGATTTGCTTCATAGTCGATGAAATTACGATTAATAAAAATGAAAAAGGGAAATTCTCGCCATTTTCGCATTATGTTCTATGAAATTAAGACTTGATTGTGAATTTGGAAAAATTGTGTATCTTTTTTGGATCAAATATAGAAATGGAATAATGTTTTGCATATCATTTTCTCTGAATATTGGACTGACTGACTGAGTCCAAAATGGGGCCTCTTTTTATTTTGCGGTTGTTGCTTCCTAACTGACAGCCCATGTGATAAATGAACTAGGTGCTATACTTTTCAATTACCTATTTTGTCCAAGTGTTGGACCAATTTCTAAAACATTTTAAAAGAGAAAAAGAAAAAAAAAACTTGAATAATATATTTATATTGAAGGAAAATTGCATGTTCCCATGTAGTTTATTTTTACACGGCAAAGTGTAGAAAAGATGCAGTGAATTGAATTGTTTCAACATGTGACCTGTGAAAGTCCGAACGAGATGTGGAATATGTTCTTGCTCCATGTTTTTGGGGATGTTGCTTTTCTTAGTCGCATGTGTTCACTTTCTTCTGTCAAACCAAAAAAGAATAATGTGAATATATACATGTTAAGATATGGAGTATAAAATTTAAAACACCAATAATATGAAAGATACAATATAATAATGTATTATTCAAGTTCAGTTTGAATTTTTTTATTGAGTCTTAAATTTTGTTTGAGTTAGTTTGATTGGTAAATGAACTGAACTTCAATGAATTTTTATCGAACTAGGGTCGAGTCGAATATCAAGTGGTTTAAAAGTTTGAATACATATTTGTGAATTTTGCCCTATCAAATCGAGCGTGAATTGAGTTTTAAAATTTATCAAATGAGAATAGTTGTTTAGGTTTGTTTGATATGTATGATGAATCGAGATCAAATGAGTTCGAGTCTAATATTGGATAGTTTGATTAAGAGCAAAAGACAAAAAAGACCTCTATATTTTGTTTAACTTCTAAAAATGTCTCCATATGTTATTTTAACTCCCAAAACCCTCGTGTGTTTTCAAGTCAATATCAAATACACGGCTCAAGATCCTCTGTACCACTTTTAGTGTACCACTTAAGTGTATCACCACTAATTGATTGACACATGCATATGTGAGAATTATTATAATTGTCATATGTGCAAGTGTCAATTAATTAATAGTGATACACTTAAATGGTACACCAAATGTGGTACAGAGGATCTACACCCCAAATACACTCCCCCAGAAAAAGAGAATGTGATTCAAATGCGAAATTTGTAAGTTCACATTTTGTTTTTGTTATGACAATTTTACCCCTGACAACAAAAGACAAAAACACTCTCTATGTTTTGTTTAACTCCCAAAAAAATTCATCTATGTGTTTGGTTTTAATTATCACAATATATCCAATTATTATACACTCGAATTTCAAAAGGAATAAAAAAACCAATACATAAGGTTAATTTTATCATTTTGTCAAAAGTTAAATTCTACTTGAGTCGAGTATGGTAATTAAAACCAAACATGAAATTTTGAAAGTTAAAATTACATAATTTTTTTTTTTGGAAATTAGGCAAAATATAGGTGTGTTTTTGTCTTTCACTCGTTTGATTAACTATGTACGAAGACACACGTCAAAATATGAAGTGAGGTGCCAAGGTGGTCCATGGTCAATGTTTTGTGACTTCATAGCATAGACATGGCAGTAGAGTAGATTACCCAACGCCGAGATTTACTCTACTCGTGCCAATCCAACTCCCAACATAATATAATTATGGTGTATGTGGATGAGTTTTGGTCCGGTCTCGCAGGTTTCATGAGACCGAGCCAAAACCCTTTCAAATAAGTTTTCGCCAAACTCATAAAATCATTAAAAATCTATTCAAAAATTAATACTCAAACTCTTCAAACCTATAAAATATTGATGATTGATTTGACACCTACCACCTATTTTTTTCCTTAAATCCCACTAAAAAAGATATTGATTTGACACTAATCACCTATTTTTCCCCTAAACCCCAACATCCAAACCCAATCCAAGTGAGGTTTCAACTTATTCAAACCACAAAACCCAAAACACATCCAAATGAAGTCCCAAAGGTTTCATCGAAACCACCCAAACCAATTTTTTTAAACCGAGACTCGCGAAACCGAGCCAAAACCCATCCAAATAGACCCTTAGAGCCCGTCTAGTCTTCAAATTAGTTGTTCATTGATTTTATATAAAAATAAATAAAATAAAAATTATAATCACATTTTTGTGTTGTTTAATTAATAAAAATCTAGAAAACATTGTTTTCTATTATAAAAAATTGCATGTTGGTTTGAAATGTTAAGATAGTAACTAATGGTATCTATAGAAATTGTGACTCCAATTAGAACTAATATCAATAATTTAGAGGACTGGGACCTCTAATAAATTTTCTTAGTTATTTTAGTTATTATTTCATTCTCTTGGAAGAATATGTAAATCCATTTGGACTCAAAGAATTAATTGTCAATTATATTCAACTTCAAATAATAAAAAAAATCTTTCAAGTTTCTCTTTAGTTACAGTAAAATTTACACAAAAGAACCATAAGCTAACGGCAATGAAAATTATGAAATGTATAAAATGGGGCCAAAAAAGGACAGCCCAAATTATTACTAAAACAATGTTATTGTATCAATCCATGTCTTTGGGGTGGACCATAATGCAATGCACGCACAAACATATATAGTTATATACGAAAGTCTTGATCATTATAAAGATTCACATGTGGGTGAATTTCAATAATTACCTAATGCACCTAGGTGCAGTACATGAACGTGTCATTGTTATGGGCATTGAAGAATTTGCTAGACACAACTATATGATTGTGTTGCTTTAAATTCATTTTACTTCACTTTTTCTTTTTTATTTTATCCGATAAAATTAACCACCACAAATAAAGAAATTATTTAGTGCAATCGTTGCATCATATTATAAAGTACACGTGGTGCGGTCCACCAATACACTTGAGATATGTAGAGTGATAATCCACATTATTCATGTTCTAGCAATGTGTGTTGGGTTTTATGTCCAGCCCATGTGGTTTGAGCCCATTAGAGGAAAATTAGGTTACATGATACTTGTATAAATAGATTTTTAGTCTTCTTGTTTGTGTGCTACACACACCAAAAAAATACTTACATCAACATTAAGAGAAAATAATAATCACAATAAAAGAAGAATATAGGGAGAACTATTGAGATTTATTTTGGGGTTTGTGAAAGAGATCGAGGTACTACAAGTAATTGATTTCGTCTCAGATTCAGTCAGAGATTCTTCACAAAGTGCTCAATCGTCTAATTGATTTGGGATTTTATTCTTGCTCTTTAGTTTGGTGATTTATTTGTTCTTAGTCACTTTGAGGTTTTCCACCTTATTGGTCAGATTATTAATATTGTGATCCAGGAGTGTTCTCTTGAGAATTTGGTTAGCCCCTAGTAGTTTTAGGGAGGATTTTGTAGACCCATTATCATTATAGTGATCGAGTTAGATCTGTTTTTGATCACGTGGTTTTTTCCCGGTTTGGATTTCCATGTAAAATTGTCCTGTGCATATTTACTTTTCTCGCACCTTAATTCTTGTTTAGTTCAGTGAATTATTGTTGGGTTTAAATTGATCTTGTTATTCTCAATTTTAATCTGTGGATATTTGTGGGAAAGGACGAATTGCTTCCGTTGTGATATTAATTGTTACTAATATGATATTCTTTCCCTAACAATGTGAACATAATTTTTTGATATCCTATTTTTTGGGAACGTTGGTAGAATACGGGGTTATATGAATTATCAATCCACATGAGTGTATTAATAGATTGCAACACATATACTTAACGACGTGGTGCAACAATTGCACTAAATAATCTCTCCCACAAATGAGCCATAGTAAAACAATTTTACGGGCATACTTTTGGTATTTGTAAAATTCACCAAACTATTAAGTATTAAAGTTGCTCAGCAAACAATTCACAAGCAGCACTGTTTCTCGCAGTTATATTATGAATCTTCTCCATAAACACGTTTGTCATGACAACTAAACAATAACTTTTTTTTTCAGTATTATATTTGTCAAAATGTAGTCACAAATTTAAACCTATAAACACGTTTGTCAAGAGGAAATGAAAAATCTGCATTAAATTATCCCGTGAATTTTTTTTTTCACCAAACTTTTTTGTATTTTCAAAAACACTGCATAAAACATCCAATCTTCGTTAGTTACTGACACTGTTAATATTTAATTAAATTTCCTAAATTACTTCTAGTTATATTTAAAAGTACTAGAGAGTTTAGTTCAAGCGTTCATAAGTACAATGGAGTTTTACGCAAACATTTAAAAATATAAGGGAGTCTTGCGCAAATATTCAAAAGTACAAGGGGGTTTTGCACAAACATTCAAAAGTATAAGGGAGTTTTATGCAAACAAAATTATTCAAAAATTAACGGTGTTAGTGACTATCGAAGATTGGGTATTTTATGCAGGAATTTTGAAAGTACAAGAGAGTTCAGTGCAATTTTTTTTTTCATAAGATAGTCTCCATCGAGGTTTCACATAACACTGTAATATTATGCATTTATCCGGATCATTGATCAAAATTTCGTTTCTAATGTATGTTTCAGTCAGCCAAATTTTGAAAACTTTTCGTGACTTTTCGAAAATGTTTCGGAAACACTAATAAAAAATTGTAATAAAAGTTACTAAATTTAGAAAAATAAAAGAGTTTAAGGCAACTAAATAATTTCGAAATTACATCTTATTTTCATTTCGCTTAATTCAGAAACGAAAACTTTTCGTTGTTTTGAAAAAGATGAAAATTTTGATCCCGATAACTAAACAACTCCCTTTTCAATATTATTTTTGTCAAAATGTATACACAAGTTTTTTAGGATTAAGGTGAATAATAGGGTTTTTTGCACTTTGCACCCTCGAAATGTGGAAAATAGTCACTTTACACCCCGAAAACTTAGATTTAGCACTTTGCACCCTCAAAATATGAAAAATATAGCACTTTGCACTCTCTTTTATTTTCAAGCAAAAATTCAAGGGCAAAATAGGTAATTCAATAGTATTGGCACTTTGCACCCTCAAAACTTGAGAATTTCGCACTTTGTACCTCCAAAATAGAATTAGCACTTAACACCCTCTAATTTAGAACAGATAAGCAACTTTCACCCCCGATACACAATAAATGGGCAATTTGCACCCCAAAATATAAAATTAACACTTAACACCCTCAAATTAAAAAAACTCAAACCCCTCATATTTTTTATCAAAGTTGACTATTGGAGTGAAACAAATCTAGCAAAATAGGTAATTCATTTTTTTTCCTTAAATTTTGCAAAATACAATTATAAATACTCGAATACTCATTTCTCTCTCCATCTTTCTTTTCAGCAATAGAACCATAAATAACTAAATAAAGTACAAGTAAACTTCTCGAAGATTCTCGAAGACTCATTGTCTACTTCAAAATATCAAAGACCCATAAATTATTACCTATTTTGCCTTAAATTTTTTTCACCTTAGTGGTCATCTTTGCCGGAAAAAGACGAGGGAGTTGAGTTTTTTTTTTAATTCGAGGGTGTTAAGTGTTAATTTTGTGTTTTGGGGTGCAAAGTGTTCATTTATTGTGTTTCGGGGGTGCAAATTGTTGATTTGTTCTTAATTATGGAGTGTTAAGTGCTAATTTTATTTTGGGGGTGCAAAGTGCCAAAGATTTACAATAGAATTACCTATTTTGCCCTTGAGTTTTTGCTTGAAAATAAAAAAGGGTGCAAAGTGCTGTATTTTTCATATTTCGAAGGTAAAAAGTGCTAAATCTAAGTTTTGAGGGTGCAAAGTGCCTATTTACCATGATTCGAGGGTGCAAAGTGCAAAAAACCCTGAATAATAAACACAACCAAGACACGAGCACTCTCCCCCACAGGAAAAAGAAAAGAAAAGAAAAGGCGCAAGCATCCAACATTAGCTAAATCTCCACTCTTTCTCCTGGATATTACAATCCTCTTTCTCTCTCTCTCTCTCTCACACACAAAGACACACATACATTACAACTAAACTAATAGTATGTTATTTCCTTGTAAATTCTTGTTTTCTTCCTTATAAACCCACCACATTATACTCACCATTTCCACGCACAACATTGTAACTGAAACACTAAACATTTTCTTTACTCTCTCTCTGTAATAATTTATGTATGGCGATACAATCAATAATTACTTTTGGTTGAACAACAGCCATGGGGAGTTGAAAGGGTCACCAAATCCATTACTCTTTAGTTAATTCCTCACATGTATTCATAAATACACCAAGACAGAGTCTTGAATTACTTAAATTCAACACATGGGTCCTTTCAAGATTCAATCTTGAAGACCTAAATGTGCCTTTTGTGCCTCAAAACAGGTTTTTTAGCTTCTGGGTCTTCAAAAAATGTCCACTTTACAAATGTCCCACATAGACTTGGAATGTGGCCGCCGGAGCTCCACCCTGGAGGAGGAGGAGGGCAGTGTTTGTTTCTCCGACGCCGATGAAGGGTCCTGCAACTCTCAATTCTATTCCACTGCTGATGGTGATGGGTCTTATGATGATTACTGTGGTTCTGAGATTTTGGAAGATGAGGGATTGGATTTGGAAAATGGTGAAAAGAAATTGAATTTGGGTATTAGAGTTATTGAGAGAGATTGTAGGATTTGTCATTTGAGTTTGGTGAGTAGTAGTCCTGGTTCTGGTGTTGCTATTGAGTTGGGTTGTTCTTGTAAAGATGATTTGGCTGCTGCTCATAAGCATTGTGCTGAAACTTGGTTCAAAATCAAAGGAAACAAGTGAGTATTTGATTTCAAACCCTTTTGAATTTGTTCTTGATGTCTTTAACTTTGTTATTTGTAGTTTTTTTGCTGTGATATTTGATGTTTTGTCTAAGTTTGGGTTCATATGGACCGGTTTTGGTCTGGTTTATTCTGATTTTGGTTTTGAGAAATTGGTTTGGCTGAAATTCGATTTGGATTGAGTTTGGATGTTAGGTCTTTGTGCTTTGAGATATGTATTTGATATGTGTCAATTAAGGTCTTTTATGGTCCTAAAGTTTTATTGAGATTGGAAAAATGGTTCAGGACTTAGTTTGGGTTTGACATGGAATGAGATTAGACACAAATGAGTTTTGTGACGGCGCCGGGGGCAGCCCAGATCCATAAGAAACATCATACACCAATAACAATGTGTACAGATCACAGATTTTTCATTACTCAACAAAAAGTGCTAATTTGTATTTAGATTCTTTTGGGTTTCTAAAAGGTGCATTAATATTATGAATTCTGATGTATTTTTGTTTGAGGAATCTTGCATTTTGTTACTTTGTAAGTGTAGTTGACAAGGTTGGGCTGTTTCATTTAGTGATGTTGATTGGAGAATATAATCTTGTAAAAAGATAAATTAGATTTGATTATCAAAGACAAGAAGCCCAAAAAGTAAAGCAAAAGATTAAAGTAGTTTGAGGGATTGCTTATGTTTCTAATTACACCGACGATTCCATTATGTTCTTTACTTTCTATGAAGTTTTCTGATAGTTCATTTTTGAGATACTTTTCCTTAATTTGTTCTCCACTTTGTATATTTTACATCCCATCTTCAGATTCCCATATATCTCTTCATCTTTTTGTTCTTTTTTTTTTTTTTTTTTTGGTTTCCCAAGGGTTTAATCCCTTTCGAGGCGGGTCGGGCACATTAAGTGGGTACCTCTCCCAACAGGGATTCGAACCTGAGTCCGCTACTTTGTAGTGACTAGTCCCTTCATCTTTTTGTTCTAGACGATCAGATTTTATATGAATTCTACAATGGAATATGTAGAATACATTACTTGACAGTTGATATCTTAATTAGGTTCCGAAAGTCCGTAAGTCAAATGCTCCACACCAGTCATTTGTTCACCTATATCATCATTGGCACACATCAAAATCAAACTTTGGTGACTTAGTCCATATACTTTTAGCATTAAAATACATGCACACAAAAGATTAGTAATTAAAATGAAAATGATTGGAGAAATTCTCGAACCGAAAGCCTTTTATCTTATCCATATGTACCCTTAAAAAGGATATGTGCCATATAGTTTGATACGAAGAATATGATAAATCCATCTTATACCATCATTAAATTTTTCTGCATTTAACCGGTAATTCTATATGTCTAGATTAAGTCTAATTATCTTAATGCTGCACATTTTCAGGACCTGCGAAATTTGCAATTCAATCGCACGCAATGTTGTAGGCCCTAATGATATCGAGGCTATAAACCAAGCAAGTGAGGGTACCGATGCTGTTGCCGCGACTACATCCTCAGCTCCAACACTATCTGAAGATAGAAGTTGCTTAAATGGTCACCGCTTTCTAAATTTTCTTCTTGCTTGCATGGTTTTCGCTTTCGTCATATCATGGCTTTTCCACTTCAACATCCCTTCATAATTATTAGTATATGAAACATTTCTTATAGAAGATGGGGTGACATGGTAAAAGCTTGTAACGTTCGAATTCGTATGGGGCTCTTGACTAAATATATGCAATATAAATTGATAATGTATTTAATGCTTCAGATTCGTGTTTGCGTCCTGCATATATCAATGTATGTGTATGTTTTTGTTGAAGGTTTATATTTTACTTAATTGAGAGATGCATGCTTGTGCTCACGGCCGGTCCGACATATTAAGGGTCTAGACGAAATTTAAAATAGGATCCCCATCTTTTTACAAAAAGAATCATGGATTATTAAAATTTATTTTATTACTTTAAAAATGTGAAAATATATAATAATCAAAGTGAAAAACGATGAATTAATAAGTTACATGAAAAAGCACCCATGTCAAGCCGAACACTTGTTAAAAATTTTGTGACTTGTTCTACTTCCATGTGGATTACCTCTTATTACTATTTACTAACTGATGCGCCCAAGTTTTACAATTCAATGGCCGGCGAATAATCGCAGGACACTAATTGAGATGATATCGTGATTATTCGTGAAATCAGTTTTCGGAGGAAAAAGATGGAATTTGACATAAGGGCATAATTGGAAAAGTAATAATTGCTCTAGCTATATCAGCTAAATCAGTTGTCTTTCAAGGTATTTATTATAGATAGATAAAATCACAAATTAACTTAACTTTTTTGAAAATAACAACTCTATGTCCTAGATAATACTCATATAACTCTGACACATTCAAATCATCAAGTGGCTAAATGAAGCTTACAAAACATGGATATAGAGAATTTCAATAAAATGTATATTGTATTCAAAACAAAGCAGGATAATAATATAAAAATTGGAAAAGGGAATTTTTCTGTCTACAATTGTACCTGATTGCAAGAATCATTATATACTGATTTGGAATCAAATCATAATAAGAGAGAACTTTTGGGTAGGAGAAGGAGATGAAATAAATTATTAGTGGGTGAAGATCCTCTATACCACAATTGTGTATAACTTTTAACTGTTTAAGTTATTGCCACATGTATGTGACAATTATAATAATTGTCACATTAACATGTGACAATAACTTATTAGTGATACATAATTGTGGTACACAAATTGTGGTATAGAGGATCTTGAGCCTTTATTCGTCTGAACTAATATTTGATTTTCTTAATTAACTGGGTATGAGAAATCCTTGCTAACAAATGAATGACCGATGGAGGGAGAACTATAATTTTGGTTATCGATTTGATTTGATAAATCAATATGTAATACCAAAATCGAAAATGAATAAAGTAAACATTTGTTTTGATACAGTCTAATCAATTTACCAAATTGTGCATAACCATACTCCTCATGACTGCAAAAATAAATAATCAATTATGTTTAGTCGCCACTTCACTGAATCATGCAAAATTAATCGCACTGCGTGATGCAAGTTCAAAATAAATTTGGTTAAGATCGACAACTCACCATATCCAAGGAATGTGTGGTATATTATTTGAGAAATATACCCCAATAATTTGATATGAAGACAATGTTGGCTATATAAGAGATAACAAAAAACAAAAGACATATCACCAAAGTTTTTCCTTCACTCACGAGCTTTAGAAATGGTGATATAGATGTCATCAAATTCAAACTATAATTTTGCCGACTTGTTTAATAAAGCATTGCCAACTACATCATTCAAAAAGATGGGTCCACTACACCAAAATACGTCAACTTGTGGACCTCATGACATCATCAGGGGGAGCGTGTCATCAATAATAATATACACACTATACTCTTTTTTCTTCGTCCAAGTTTTGTCCCAATGAGTTTTCTTGGCAAGGTTTTGATGAGGCTATCTTACACGTTTATCGACCCCAAATGGATATGTACTATTTTTCCTTGTTCAGGTTTTTCCTATGGGGTTTTTCTGCCAAGGTTTTTAACGAGGTATATCTTATGATCGATGGCATCCAAGGGGGAGTGTTATAAATCTATTGTATAATGGATACCATGTGAAGAGTTTTGTAACATACACATTGAAGAATTAATAGTTATTAAAATCAAAGTGTTTTGTTTTGAATACAATATCTTTAATTTGAAGTTTAATGTGTTTTGTTTTAGTCCTATAAATAGATGATTATAAATTGTATTGTATACAACAAGAATGAATAAGAATTAAAGTGTTTCTCTCCCTAATTCACTCTCTATTTTCTAGTTCTTGAATGTTCGTTTAGATTAATTTCATAACAAATTCTTCATATTAGAATTATCTTTTAGATTAATTTCATAACAAATTCTTCATATTAGAATCAGCTATCTTTAATTTTTACTAGACCAATCATTAATTTGGAAGCAAGATGTTATTCTTCATACACAAGAGGGGCCGGTTGGATGCTAGGGTGAATTGTTGTAGTTTGCACTTTGCATCCTTTAATAATTGGTAAGTGTCCAATAAAAGAGAAAAAAAAAAGATAAAAAAAATAAACAAATAACACAAATAACATTTATCAATCATCAATAAGGTGCAGACTAGTGTACTGCACTCTAGCATCCACCAAACCCACAAGAGGAGATGATTTTTTTTTAGCTCATACAATGTCAGTCATCTTTGTAATCAGCGCTATAATTGGGTTTATTATTATAAGTTGTGTATCGTCATGTCAATATCCTTTTTTACCCAATTCACTATAATTTCTTATATTTTCAATGGAAGTGTGATGTCATTAATTAATTATCACACATGCACGCTTTTTTGTTTTTCAATTAGTATTTGTTATTTCGTCTATTTCATATTATTTTGTCAAATCTGTTTGTTTCAGTGTTATGTTTGAGTTTTTAAATTTTTTTTTTTATTTTGCTCATTTTTTATATTTAATTTAAGAAACTCAATGTTCACCACTCACTAATAATAAAAATTAAAAAATAGTCATCATTATAATGGGTGTTTGAGATATATACCATAAAAAATATTTAATGACAATGTTTCTTAATATGTGTGAAGAGACTGATGGAGTATTATTTATCTACAACTGTATTAGACCATCTTCATTAGTAGGGCCAGGGCCAGGGCTTCGGAGCTCTAGGCTCCCCTGCCTGTTCGTCTATGACAGGACTTTAAACCCCATTTACTTTCAGTTTTAATTTCTTCCCCACTCTCACCATTATAATAATAATTTTATTTTATATATTATTAATAATAGTAATGATAGAAATCATAATAATAACTATTTTAATAATATAATTAAATTAACAATCCTATAATGATAATATTTAAATATTAAAATTAAAAAGAGTTGATAATAATAAAATTAAAATTGACATGAGAGGAAATACAACAATTTAAGTATTAATTTACTTATGAATTTACTTATCTTGTTAATTTAAGTATGTATTTAAATATTTCTTAATTAAAGTATTAATTAAAATTATTTGTATAAGTATTTAATTATATTTTCAACTAATTCGATATTTTTAAAAATATACAGCCTCCACCAATAGTGTAATCAAATGATTAAATTTTTAATCACAATAAAATATATAAAAAAAATTGTTTAAAAGAAATTATTAATTACAATTCTAATTAAATATTTTAAATTACAGTTTAACTAAATTATGAATTTAACTAATTTAATTACAATTCTAATTAATTATTAATGATTTTTCCGTAAGAGTAATTTAATATCAAATAATTTAATTAAAAATTGGTGGCTAGAGATTTTTATTAAATACTAGCAGATATACTAACAAATTAATTTTATTAAGTAATTCAATTCTACACATTTAATTTAATTTAAGAGGAATATACTAACAATTTTATACATTTAAATAGTTCAATTTTACACAAATAAGTGAAAAAAATAAAGAAATTAAAAGAAAAAAGAAACTAATCATGTGGTTGAGTCTTCTTCCTTCATTTTCACGGAGCCCTGAGCCGCAACCAGGGCCATCCCTAGCCTTCCCTCCGCCCCGTTCCTAGCCCTGATCCGCAACCCTTGCCGTTGGAGACTACTTCCCTGCCCACCCGAGCCCAACCATCTCCATGGGAGATGGCATCAGGGTAGAAGGAATTTTTGTTAGTTGATCTAAAGTTATTAGATTCAAATTTCAAACATATTCGCTGCATTAGTTTGTGAATGACCATTCATCTACCTCTTTATGTATGAGATTAAAGTTAATTAGCAAATTGGTAAATTTATATACTATATGTTAGGGATAATGTATATCCTAAACTTCACTCATGTCACAAAGAACACTTATAATTGCACCAAAATAAATTACAATATTGATTTCTTTATTCCCTTATCCTTCTAATTATTATTTATTAGAGAAAATAATTTCAAATTTTGAAATTTGTAACACGTTCAATAAACATTTGTTACAGTAGTTTTAATTTGATAATAACAATGTGGCAACTAAATAAGGCAAAACTGCAGAGAACGTCCCAAACTTGTTAGTGAGTTCGGATTTTCGTCCTGAACTATATCACCACATTCCGTCCCTTAATTTAATATTTTTTCGGAACATTGTCCCAAACTAATTACTAATTTTTGTTTTTAGTCCCAAACTGTATCAACTCGCCAAATTCCGTCCCTTAATTTACCATTTTGCATGAATTCAGTCGCAATATTAAATTTATAATTTCATGAAAATGACAGTTCAATCTTGTAATTAATTTGGGAAGAGTTCTGCAATATTGTATAATTGTTCATGCTTAAATTTATCACATCATGACACGTAAGCAGTCATGTGACAATTTAAAGAACACATGTACAATTTTCGTCTCATAATTAAAGATGGGTCTATTTTAAATAAAATTAAATTATGGAATGAAATTTAGTAAGGCAATATAATTTAGGACGAAAACTCAAAATAACTTATTAATTTTGAACTTTTTTGAGATTTTACGTCCAAATAATGTTTTGATTAGAAAGGTCTCACCCGCTATTGAACGATGTCTACCAAATATTGGACCAGCCCACTTCTTTTTTTTTAATAATATGGACTAGCCCACAATCAATCTGGGCCTACCACACTAATGGCAACCAAACAGTCCCTTACTAATAATTCGAGTTAAAAAAATTCATTTAATTTAATGTTGACCCTGTTACCAAACACACCGGAAATCAGTACAGTGATTAACGGTGCTGATCCTATAGTCATCCTCGTACACCCGGGTCCGATTTGTTCCGCCTCAATTTAGGGTTTAAGTGGTAAACCTTGTTCCACTATTCACCTGTGAAAGATTTAGCTCTAGTTTAGGTCTCTGTTTCTCAATTTCAGATCTAATGGCTGCAGCAAACAACACCCCATCCGAATTTGAGAAAGATCAGGTACTTTTTTAATACTAAAATGAGGTAGGTTTTATTTTATGTAAAACCTTTCTTTTTATGGGATTATTTAATTTTTATGTTATTTATAGATAATTGGGATGATGGAGAAGGAGATGGAGTACAGAGTGGATATGTTTAACAAGTAGGTAACCCTGCTTTTGTGTTTGTGAAAATGCCCCATTAGAAAAAAACTTGGATTGATAGCATTTATGCAGTGCAGTTTCTGCAAAACTAGTTTGAATTGAAGGCTAACTGTATATCTCTTATTATTTGTATCGAAAACTATTTCTTAATTTCTGGCTTATGAGCTGCAGAAAGATGGCAAGGTTGAAAGACTTGAAAATTTCAGAATATGCTACTATAACTCATTATGATCTTTAAATATGATTAAATAGTAACTTTTCGTAATGTTTATATTTGATGATGCCTCCTTCCTAATTTCAGGCTTACGCACACATGTTTCAACAAGTGCATCGAGAGCAAGTATGTTTTTCAGATTCGTGCTTTTTTAATCTTGCGATTTTCTTATAAAGTTATACCTTTTTGTTTATTTAGAATGCTTAGAGCAGTTTCCTGATGGGAGTAAAAAATATGCATTTTTAGGTACAAGGAATCTGAGTTAAACATGGGTGAGAACAGTTGCATCGATCGGTGTGTTTCAAAATATTGGCAGGTAATTAGATGGCTTACGCTTGTCAGCTTCATTTTGTAATAGTTTAAGTACATGTCTGCTTTTTCATCATAAGCTTCAGAGTTTGCAAATGAAGTTCATGGAATTTAGGGCTCTACAACTTTTTAGCAAGTCCAATTTGTTACTTGTTATTAATGGGCTCTATGAGAATGAGAACAATATACATGTAGTGGATTATTCTTTTTGTCTTAAGGTGTCTATAGAAATATATAAATAGGATTTACTGGTGGGAAGTTGTGTTAATCATTCATTCCAGGTATCATTGTCGAAAACAAAGATGTATTACTGTCATTGTTAATGGTCGAAATTTGTACAATTTAATGATAGCTCCATTACAGGTTGATGGTTTGCATTACATTAATGAGTTCAATTTACTAACGTTGATTTTGCAAACTTAGCTATTGAGGCATTATTATTGCTTTTAGGACAGGAATGACCACTTCAAGCTGATCAAAAATGTTGAATACCATAATTGGGCCTATTGTTAATTTTAGTGGCACATAGTGATGCAGAGCATGACAAAATTTACTAGTGGAAGTTAAAGATCATAGATGCTTAGGAGAAATACTCAAATAAGTGCTATATCTATTGGTTTGAATTATCAGGGTATTATGATAATTTTCAAACTTTCAGTACATTATCTGAGTTATTCGGTGTTGAGAATTATGTTCATTCGTATTTGAGTCCTAGCTCCTGTAATACTGACTTTAAGATTATTTCATTCTAAGTTACTCCCTCTGTCCCATTTTAAGTGTCGTTTTAGAGAATTTTTTTTGTCCCAAATTATCTGTCACTTTAGAGTTTCAATGCACTATTAATTACATGTTTTCCCATTTTGCCCTTTGCTTTTTCTCTCTCTTACTTTATTACTTCAAGAGAGATAGAAAGAGAAAGATAGAGAGAATAAAAGAAAAAGGAAGAGAGAGAATGTAAGGATATTTTAGGAATATCATTTGTCTTTTTCCTAAAATTGAGGCAATTAAATAGGTGCCTTAATATGTGTGAAAACACCTAAAACGACACTTAAAATGGGACGGCGGGAGTAGTATTTAGGATGTAAGTTTTCTTTTCTACCAGAATTCTTTTAGAATTATATTGTGATTTTTCTACTTTTTTTTTATGGTTAAGGATTTTTTGTCCCATTCCTAGTTCCTACTTTTTAAGAGTTCACTATTATGAAGATATATCTGTTGTCTGACTTTGAAATAGTATGTTTTAGCATTAAACAAATTTACTTAAGTTGTAGAGTTTCTCTTTTGTTAATAATCTTTTTTAATAATATGAAAAAAAAAAAGCATTCCGTATACATTGAGAGTTTGTGTGTATAGTTGTGTGGCAAAGACCTATAAGTATCTTGGAACATGATCATTCAACTATCAATTGTAGAATTAATTAGCATTTGATCCATGTTTCTTGTTTGATGAAAGTTTTACCAGTTTCTGTCAACTGGCCCTATCTTTGGTTCAGTTACATCTCATAACGTGGTCGGTTCCAGCAGAAAACTTGAATGCATTTTTTCCTTTTTATATTATTTCCCTCAATTTAAGCCTCGTACTATTGAAGTAATTCTGACATGTATATCAAAGTTTGGTCTAGGTTTTTGCTTATGCTATATATAGTTGCTATTCATTTATCCCTGAACATTAAATGACCAGCTTCTCATAATATTAGTTTTGTATATTATGTGAAATTCAAAGCCTTAACATCTTCATAAGTAGACGTTATCTTTAGATTTTTTTTTATTAAATTCAGTATATCAATCTGAAATCCCTTTCTTCATTGTGGGGAGTTTTGGTTTGAAAACTTCCTGAACAATGTGGGGTATTTTCTGCTGCATAGTTTTAATCCCTTCATTTGATTGCTTCCATATATTTACTGCAGGTGACAAACTTAGTTGGCCAACTGCTTGGAAATAATCGACCTCCGATGTAAAGGAGAATAGGAGATATATTTTCTCTAGCTATTTTTGTTGAGATGGATCTGTTGTATTCGGCAAACTAGTGCAACTTGAGGAAATAAAAAGCGTACCGATGGCTCTCTGGTATACTAAATTACATCGGCAATCTTTTAGACGTAGAATATTTGGTTTATTATATCGAGTATGAATTAATTTTTCGAATCACATGAAACCGATCTCAAGGATTAGGTAAAACCTTTTATTGCTCTAGTTTTACTTGATTTTTGCAGTCAAGAATTTGTATGCAGTTGTTTTGATGCACGTTTCAAGGGAGTCATGAGACGAAGCTTTGTTTTGGGAATTGAATTCTTTGAATTTTATTCTTTTTTGGAATGTGGAAATTTGATATCCATCATCGAATTCAGTCCACAACCTGAACGGCTGAACCATTGATAACACGAGCATGTTTTAAAAAGCTTTTGCTACTAAAAAAGAAACCTTTTAAAGTTGTGGTTTAGATGAGAAATTGTGGAAAAGCAATAATATGTTGAAAAAAGGTTTTTGCAAAATATTATGCTGTGACTTTTCTAATTGTTACAAAGTGTCATGTCAATTTTCTTGGACTCTGGCTTTTATGACATGTGAGTAGAAACAGTCTAAAAAATATTGGTCCCATAAGTTGGAAAGTAGTTATTTGCTATTATGATCACGTTTATAAAATGGAAGAATTCTTGAAATTGAGAAATCTAATAAAACATTTTTTACCTAGTCACAAATGTTCAAATAACTAGATAATTATAAAAATAAAATAAAAGAAATAAAGTAACGACAAAATAAGTGGTAAAATATAGGGGAAATTTTAAGATATGAAAAACATGCATGTTGTTATTGTGTAAAATGTTTATTGCATAGAACTGCCTTCATCCTATTTGGAACAAAAATGACAAAATTGAGTAATTCGTGCAAAATATTAAATTATGAGGCCAAATTCGATAAGTTAACATAGTTTGAGACGAAAATCAAAATCAACAATTAGTTTGGAAGAACTTTGTAATTTGCCTATTTGTCCGTGTTGGAGTTGTTTGTCACGTAAAATTCAAGATTTAGCATATTTGCTGTCAACATGACAACTTAATGGTAGCTTTAGTAAACATATTTAATGGTATAAGGAAATTCAAGCAAAATATTAAATTACACGATAAAATTTGATGAAATGATACCGCTTAAGATGAAAACCAAAACGGCAAGTTTGGTACACGAAATTTGTTTAGTACATATAAATGAAAATTGGTCACGGACTCACGGGTGATTCATATCTAAATCCGTACATAGCAACAAACCAAGCTAATTTTACAATAGAATTCCTTCTTCAATCCAAAATCACGCGAAATTAGACCTTTGGTTTGTATCCTTAATATCCAGGTCGAGCAAAGGGTTTGAAAGCCTCAGTCATTTTATCTTTAGGAGGTAGATTATCCTTGATAAAGCTGTGATTAATGTAGCCATCAATCCATTCACACAAATTTGGATACTTTTCTTTTGTCAATAATTCAAGTCCCACTATCTTTTGAAGGATTCCAAACCAATATCCAATGAAATTTGCAGAAATATCAACTAGTCCAATATTTTCACCCCCAAAGAATTTCTTACCCTTTATTTCTTCCTCTAAAAATTTCAGTAGTTGGGCTGCTTCTTCAATTGCCTTCTCTCCTTCCTCTCCCGGGCTCGAAAAAGCTTTCCACATTGCAACCCCGCACTACAAATTCATAAGTTCATCATTTTCATTTTTATTATTGAATGTCCAACTCATCTTAAAATTTGAGCTGATGAAGAGAAGAGACACTAATTTTAAAAAGAAAAATTAAAATATGAAACATAATCTTTTCGTGGGTCCGATTATGAAAACCATGACATGAAAATGGATTGAAATGTACCTTTTCATCAATGAACTTGACCCAGAAACGAGCCATGGCTCTTTCATACGGGTCTTGGGGCAGAATGGATGGGCCTTCCCAAGTTTCGTCGATGTATTCAATGATGATCGAAGATTCGGCAATGGGTTTGCCATTATGCAATAGTACAGGGACTTTTTTGTGAATTGGATTGTACTTGAGAAGCAAAGGAGACTTGTTGCTTAGATCTTCTTCTATGAATTCATATTCAACCCCTTTTAGTTTTAGGGCCATTTCAACCCTCCAGCTAAATCGGCTGTACGAACATCCGAATAGCTTCACTTCTGCCATAATTTTATTTCTTGGTTTTTCAGAATTTTAATCAATAGAAGTTTAGTTGTGTATTTTTGGGTGGGTTTGTTTTGGTTAAGGAGCTCTTCTTATAGAGTGAAGCTAGCTTGTTCATTAAGACGGAGTAATATGGAGTATGTTTGTTTGGTATTTGGGAAAGTAGTTCGGGAGAGTAGTGGAGGTTTGTGAAATAATTTCGATTTACGTAATGTTGTTTGTTTGAGTTTTGAGAGACTGGTTTGAGAAATAAAGTAGGCGTATGTTTTTTTTTTTTTTTAAGAGTTAGGTTGTAGGTGTAAGATGTGTAAAACTTTATGTCAAATCATAGTAGAGTTTATATAGGTTTTGTTTAGAGATAAGAAAATTGTTGTTTGTTTGGGTATTAAGAGAATAGTTTGAGAAAATTGGAAATTGAGAGATGAAAATTTTATTTCAGAAAATAAAAAACATGTTTGTTTAGCATTTCTCAAACACAAATATTTTTTGGGAAATGCCAAACAAACAGGCCATGTAGTTTGACCATTTCATTTACAATTAGGGTGCTTATAATTAATTGATTTTCGATCCATAAGTATTTTTTTTCAATCTTTATAATATTGATTACTTACACTAGCATACAATGAAAGTAAAATTTATGAATGCTTAATAAAATAAAAAGTAAAATTTGTGAATGAATAACTAGCATTTAACAAGATCAATATAAAATTAGAATAATACATTCCGTTTTGATGGGATCGGACTTGAATCCAAGATTTTTTGGATTTTATGAGGGAGCTCTCCTTTTTAGTTTGGTTTCATAAGTTAATTTAGTGAAACTTTTGAACTCTACTTGAATTGGTTGAATAGAAGAATATTGAGATGTTAAATATTACAAATAAAATATTAATGGATATTTGATTTTAAAAATTTAAGATATGATTCAATTTAAATCTTCATGAATATATTTGGTGATCGATCAAGTTAAAATTAAATTCCCATTGATAAGTTTGAAGGCGGCCACTAATGGCAAAAGTAGTCCAAATTTGAATTGCCAACTTTTGTAATCTAATCTTATCTTATCTTGTGCGACAATTGTTGGCCTCTAAAAATTAATGGTATGATTTCACAAACTGTTTACTACTTACTACTTAGCTAGTAGTACTATTTCAAATGGGCAGCACCTGGTTTGCATGTTATTGTGTTAAGCTGACGCAAGTGATGATATCAGCATTTTCTCGTTATTGAATTTTGACTATAGGAAAATGTTCTGGCTAGTTTGTTTGGTGTTTGAGAAAGTAATTTGATAGAAGTGTAAACACAATTTTTGGTCTCTCTTATCATTAACTTTTTACAGAGTAGTTTCTCTTATATTTTTTTTCCCACTTTAGTCCCTACTATGAATTATTTATTTCACTTTAGTCCTTTTCAAGTGGTCCAAGACGATTCCGATAACATGTGATATGTTCATGAGGGCAATTTTGTCATTTCAAGTAAACTAACATGGATATTTTCGTCTTTCTAATTATTTAAAAAAAAACTAAATATATAATCTCTTCCAAACTAGGCTTTCATTCCAATCGAACTTAATCGTATATTTCGTTCCAAACTAAAGTTTTTTCCTAAAATCTTTTTCAAACACCGAAATTGCTCACCAATTAAACAATATCTCAAATAGTCTCAATAGTGAACGGACGAAAATGCCCTAAAAAATATTCATATGCATGTCACGTGTTATCGGAACCACCTGATAAGGACTAAAGTGAAACACATAATTCATAGTAGGGACTAAAGTGAAACAAATAATTCGTAATAGGGACTAAAGTGGGGAAAAAACATAAGAGGGGCCACTCTGTAAAAAGTTAATGATAAGAGGGACCAAAAGTGGTATTTACCCTTGACAGAATAATGAAGACTTATGGAATAAATTCAATCTGCGTAATGATGTTTGTTTGGATGTTAAGGAAGTGGTTTGAGAAATAAAGTTGGTGTAGATTTTTTTTGGAAGAGTTAGGTTGTAGGTGTAAGATGTGTAAGACTTTACGACAAATTATATTTGTTAAGTAAGATAAATTGTGTAAGAAATATGTTACTTTATATCAAATCAGAATAGAATTTGTAAAATTTTTGTTAAGAGATACGAAAATTATTTTTTGTCTGAATTTTGAGAAAACATGTATAATAATGTATAATGTTAAGTCTTTTAACTTCTAATGTCTCCTAATTTTTTATTATTATTATTATTATTTTTTTTAAATCTACTAGTATTAATTTTAACTTACGGCCACTCTAATGCGTTACGTGCTACTAGGTGGGCCCAAGCACGGACCTTCTTGGCAGCCTTGACCACACTAGTCGTCACTTAGGCTGCCGCAATCTTGGCCTAAGACTCGAGTCCCCGCGGCTACTACAAGTATTGTTGTAATTGTAAGTATTTGAAGATATTTTATAGGGTAAATATCACTTTTGGTCCCTCTTATTATTAACTTTTTACAGAGTGATTCCTCTTATATTTTTTTCTTCACTTTAGTCCCTACTATGAATTATTTATTTCACTTTAGTCCCTACTATGAATTATGTGTTTCACTTTAGTCTTTATTAGGTGGTTCTGATAACACGTGACATGCATATGAATATTTTTTAGGGCATTTTCGTCCGTTCGCTATTGAGATCATTTGATATATTGTTTAATTGGTGAGCAATTTTGGTGTTTGAAGAAGATTTTGGGAGAAAACTTTAGTTTGGAACGAAATGGACGATTAAGTTGGACTGGAATGAAAGCCTAGTTTGGAAGAGATTAAATCTTAATTTATTTTTTTTCAAATGATTAGAAAGACGAAAATATCCATGTTAGTTTACTTGAAATGATGAAATTGCCCTTATGAGCATATCACATGTTATTGGAACAGTCTTGGAACACCTGAAAATGACTAAAGTGAAACAAATAATACGTAGTAGGGACTAAACTGGGAAAAAAAACATAAGAAGGACCACTCTGTAAAAAGTTAATGATAAGAGGAACCAAATGTGGTGTTTACCCTATTTTATAATTCACTGGTGAACGGATTAATTAATGTAACCCATTCTTTTTGTTGGGTTTAATTATATTTCTTTTTTTTTTGTGGGTTGTGAATGAGGGGATGATTGGATTGGTGGGCGGGTATATATAATTATGGAAGAGATTAAGGAACCAAATATTTGTGGCAGGGTGGGTTGTGGTCGTTATCGTTTAGTTTACATTCGGGAAGAGTATGAGTTCGTTTAATTACATATTATCCCGTATAATTTTTTTTTTCAAGGGTTTAGTTTTTTTAGACGAGTTGGACATATTAAGTGGATAATAGTAATTAAGTAGTAAGAAGGTTGTTTCTAGCTAAGATTAGGAAACCATTATAATTATACTATATGTTTGGATGGTGAATTTCTATTCTTCGTAATAGTGTTGTTCCTATTTCTGTATAGGAGATTACTTTGAAAATTTGCAAGCAAGCTGATGCACACATTTCTGCTCAACAAATCATCCAGGCAACCAAACACATCCCCAACTCCTTAAGTGACTGGCTGCCCCCACCAAAGGACTGGTTCAAAGCAAACTCGGATGCGGCTTACAAACATGGCGAGACTGCATGTGCTGTGGTTGTTCGTAACTCTCTTGGATCAATTGTGTTTGCTTCTACTTCGTTCACCTCCTGTTTGAATGCTTCAGTTGCAGAGGCGCTTGCAATTCGGGAAGCCTGTTGGTTTTTAAACGAGAACGGTGTTCACAAAGTTATTTTTGAAAGTGATTGTCTCGTTGTTCAAGCTATTTTGTTTTGGGAAGAGAATATGGATTGGGCAATTTCTTCGATCATTTTGGAAATCCGCAAGTTGTGGGCTTCTTGGCCTAAATGGCGTTTCAAATTTGTTTCAAGATCGGCTAATTGCGCGGCCCATAATCTTGCCGCTTGGGCTTTTTCCCGTGGTCCTTATTTATGTATTAACCAGGATTGTTTACCTATTACTGTTTTTTGTGACGGTGGACATATGTAAACTGGTTATCTTTTGTCTAATTATATATGTATTTTATTTATCAAAAAAAAAAAATTTGATTTGTTATTCATTTATATATGTTTGTACCTAAAAAACAAACAATATAAATTAGAAAATTGCACGTATGTTGTACGTGTTTAGTTAATTTTTTGGTATTTGTTGTAAATTAGAGTAAAATTAACTTCATTATGTCATAAAGTAACACATATTAATGATTCATATTCAATTTATTTTTGATATTTTTTTTTACTAAAATTACTATTTTATTAAAAAAATAATGACTGTCAAATTGTAATAAAATATGAAATGATGAATGATTTAGTAATTAAATCTTGTAAAGTTTGTAGTAAAATTATATCATAAGAAAATTATTTAGCTCATTTCATACTCCATTTTAAGGAATATACATCATTGAACATCTTTAGTTTTTTATTTTATTTTACCAATATAAAATTAATATTATTTGTCTATGTATCTGTCAAACACGAGAAATTTTTATCATTATAATGTGAATATGACATCAAGTATGATACGATAAAAATAATTATATTGATTTCTATATTAAGAACCCATCCAAATTTCTTGCATTGTTTGACAACAAAAATTGTGAAATCCTGTTTTTTAATCAAATGAAATTGGGTTCATTTTTAAGTAGATTTCGATTATTTCTCTTGCCCTATCATTTGAAATGCATCTCTTTGCGCCTTTTTTTTTTTTTTTTTTTTTTTTCTGTACTACATCTCTTCAATGACCTAGGTCATTTTCACTTATTCAATTCATTAGTTTAATTCACTTTTCACTGGTATAATCCATCTTTTTACTGATTTTTTATCGATTACAACCTATTTTTATTATTATCCACATTTTAATAAATTTCTTTAGTTTTTTTCCATTTAAGCCATTTTTCTAATGGCTTGACCTTGTTTTTTTTGTTGAATTTTTTTCATTTTATTGATTACACTTGTTTTTACCAGTTTAACCAATTTTCACACGATCTTCACTAATTTCACATGATATCTTTCACCAATTTCACGTGATCTGTGATTGATTGCACGTGTTTTCACAGACTTTAGTCCTTTTCACCAATTTTACCCATTTATCATATATTTCATCAATTTTTCTTTGATTTCACTGTTTCACTGATGTCATCCATTTTTTCAAGAATTTCACCCGAATTTTGATTGATTTCACATGCATTTTCCGAATTTTGAACTAAAGTATTTGTACAACTTCAATTACTTTTAATTAGATATCAAAATTATTTATCTTACGCTGTCATTTGAAAGACATTTTTTAAACTACCTAAGCTATTTTCACTTTTTATATTTATTAATTTAATTTATTTTTATTGGTTTAATATATTTTTTACTAATATACTCATTTATTAATCAGTTATAACAAATTTTGCAATGTTTTACATCGATTTCCTTTGTTTTCTCCCGGTCAAACAAAAAAAAAATCTACCGATTTCACACTGCTTTTCCTAGTTAAACTCTTTTTTTTTTTTTAACTAATTGTACCAGTTAATTTATTTTTCACTGTTTTGACATATTTTTTGACCAATTTCACCTCAATTTTCATTTATTTCACATGTTTTCACAAACTTTAGATTTTTTTCACCAATTTAACCCTTCTATCCATTTATTTCGCCAATTTTTTCATGAATGTCACCCAGATTTTCTCGATTTCACATATAGTTATCGATTTTACTGGCTCTTTTATTACCGATTTTACCTACTTTTTCACCAACTTCACCAGTGTTCATAACTTTCACCAGGATCAATTTTACATGTTTTCATGAATTACATGGAATTTACTGTATTGATTTCACCAATTCTCATTTCACCCCTTTTTTTCACTTATTTCACATGTTTTTTGCAAAAATATTTCCATGAAAATCTAAGGTAATGCATGTTCTTCGATGCTCTTTATATTTTATTTATCAAGCCAAAGAAAGATTACTTAGTTCTCTAAGTCGTAAATATTTTGTGTTCAGTCATTTGTAATATGCATTTCTACTTTAACTTTAATTTTAGCATTTATGATATTTAGGAGAATTTAATTTTATATGAGTATTATATTTTACTAAATCTTTAAATATTCTTCTTTCATATCCAATTTTTGGAAAGTTAAATTTTATTTTTTCCGTATAGTGTTTGATTAAGGGAAGAAAATTATAAATATTTTTAAAATATTTTTCCTATCAATTTTTGGTGAGAAAATTTAAGGAAAATTTTTATTAATTATATTTTATCAATATTACTTTGCAATTTGAATAAGTGGTATTTTTGTCTTAAAAAAATTTAAATTATTCACACTTTTAGTAATAGTATAGATATAGTTTCATAATTCCCTCAAAAAAAAAATAGATATAGTTTCATAATGTATGTATTAAATATATAAGATATAGGAGAAATTAGAGACGAATATCAGATGTCATTATTATTATTATATATATATATATATATTTATTCAAACCATATATATATATATATATAAAGGGTAGGTGTTACAAATATTTGAGCACTTAATTATTACTACTAACAATTAAGATTTTTGCCAGGATGAACTCGAAATAAATTACAATAGTTTGTATAAAGTTGAACACGAGAAATAATTGCGGTTGGATTGAGTCCGTCACATTCACCACTAGTACTACTAGTTATTGCACGAATTGTTGCTCCAAAGCCTTGCCCAGAGGTTATAGCATTGTGACAATTATTCATCCAAAACCCCAATAATCTATTAAATAATATGACGGATCCGGATCCGGATGATGATCTATTTTCCACTTCATTAATATTAATATTAATAGTTTTCTCTATGCTTTTTTTATCACTTGTGCCATGATTATTATTCAAGGATGATGATATTGGACTACTTGGACGACGGTTCCAACCAGGACCACCCGGGTTTGGATTGCATGGGTACCCTTTATTTGACCTATCACATCTCCGTTTACTTTCTTCTACTAGTCCTACCTGATCATCATCGGATTCGGAGCAAATACCTGCATTTATTTAAATAAAAAAATATTAGTAAAGTAAAACTAATATTAATTGATTGAAAAAATATTCACAGCAGTCTAGTTGATTTTGGAAAAAATACCAAACAAGGAAATGTTTACATGGTATTTAGGGTTTTTGGCATTTTGCACTTTGAAATTATAGAGTTTTGACACTTTGCATCCTGTAAATATTATTTATTTGGCACTTTAATTGCACCCTAGTGTGTGTTTTAGTAAGAAAATTCATTGGTAGAAGGGTAGAATAGTTATTTTCAATTTTTTTTTTACTTTGCACATTGTCAATATATATTTTGCACCCTTAAAATATAGAATTTTAGCATTTTGCACCCTTAAATTATAAAATATTAGCATTATTTCCACCCCGATTAAATTTTTTGGCACTTTGTACCCTAAAAATATAATTTGTATGACAATTTGCACCATAATGTATTCTTCATAAAAAAAACTCATGAATGTCGGCGATGTAAAGATAAAATGGTAATTTCTATGCACAACAATCTTAAACTTGCTATTCTAAATTTATTTTACTTTAAACTAACTTATTTTTAACATTTTCTCTCAGTAAAATTTAGATTAAAAAAAAGGCACTGTCTTCATTTTGTTTTCAAGTATCCTCTAAATTATTTAATTTATATCTAATATACATGTTTACATATCTAACATATAATTATATTGCATGTTATTTACATTATTTAGATTATCATATTAAGTCGGAGTTGAAAATGCCAAAAGTTATATTTTTTGGGTGCAAAGTGCTAATATTCTATATTTCAGAGTGCAAAGTGTCAAAATCTATACTTTTAGGGTGCAAAGTGCCAAAAATATTCTAAAATAAAAATAAGTATTATACCATCAGTGAATTTTTTGTTAAAAACACACACTAGAGTACAAAATGTCAATTAAATTGTATTTTCAGAATACAAAGTGCCAAAACTTTTAAGTTATAGTGCAAAGTGTCAAAATCCTATAATTCCAGGATGCAAAATTAATGTCAAAAGCCCTGGTATTAATTATATGAAATGTTTACCAGCAGCATCATGCGTGACATGAGCAAAGAAAGCAGCAATCTCACGCGCTGAATCATCTTTTGATCCAACGGTGCCAAACTGTGGAAACGAGTCGAGCGCTCCAAGAAACACCGATCGGTTGAAGAATCCGCGGTTCCCCTTGCACTTACTTACAATATCGGCCCGGTTCGCAACTTCATTAAAAAACGTGTCCGTCACAATATCCTTCACCAAGAACCCCCCATTAATATTGTTGCATAAAATTGGAGTAATAGTAGTAATTAGTATCATTATAAGCACATAGACATAGTATTTTCTCTTCTCACTTAAGAGAAAAACCATTTTTTTAAGTAAAAATTAATGAGTTTTAGAAAGAATTCGAGGTTTATACTTGAATTTTATAGTTGCATTTCTTGGAAAATTCTTATAGGAATGTGTGTCAAAAGTCAAATTAATTTAACTCGTATATTGCGAATAGCATTTATTAACTTTGATTTTATCAACTAACTTTGATTTTTATGTGGAGTGATAACATTTCAACTGCATGCGTACATACTAATATAAATTTTGATGGGTGTTCCACAATGACTTTTACACTTAAAAATTTAAGCACTTCAAATATGTTTCAATTTTCTTATGAGATTTTATATTAATTGCATTTGAAATTGGTCTGATAGTAAATTAAATTAAGCTCAAATGAATTGATTATGCATTTTGCAATTGATTTAATTATTAGTTAAAATCTAGCTCAAATTAACAATTTTTTCAAAAAAACAGTAAAGTCTAACCATTTTTTTAATCAGATCAATAAAAGAATATGCATGTTTCGTGGCTGTGTACTGTAGACATAGGCGGACCGAGATAGGGCAAGGGGGGGGGGCTATAGCCCCCCTCGGAATTTTTTTTTTCTTATATAGGTGTGTTGTAATTTTTTTTTATAAAAAATTTAATATATTAGCCAAATATGAATTTTTCAGCCCAAATATAACTTCAGTTCAATTAATATACACAACCCACTTTAATAATAACTTACTATTCAATTGTAAGCCCCAATTTTTTCCTCCTCCCAACATCTCAAAACCCAAAAGTTGAACAACCGTTTCAATGAAGTAAACACGGAGTAGCTTCTTCATGTTGCATGCTTAAACCCATCCAATCAATTTGAAGCTTTTGACAAAGGAAAACTTGTTCGTCTTGTCGAATTTTATCCAAATGACTTCTCTTTTCTTGAGCTTTTGGCTCTTCTCAATCAACTTGAAAATTATATTAGGGATGTTCGATCAAGTGATGATTTTTCTAATTTGAAAGGGATTGGTGATCTTGCTAAGAAGATGGTTGCAACTAAAAGACATGTCGCATTCTCGATGGTTTACAAACTTGCGACATTGGTGCTTATTCAATCCGTTGCAGCTGCATCAGTGGAGAGAGCTTTTTCGGCTATGAAGATAGTAAAGAATCGACTTCGTAAACTAATGGGTGATCAATGGCTAAATGATAGTTTAGTTGTCTTTATAGAGAGAGACATATTTAGTAGTATTTCAAACGATGCTATCATGGACCGATTTCAAAAGATGAAAAATCGTCGCGGTCAATTATTAAAGTAAATATGTACATATTTTGGATTCTTACGTGAATAATATAAACTTTATGTTTAACTGTTTGATAGATTTTTTTTTGTGTATAAGCTTAGGCCCCCTGACCAAAATTTCTGGATCCGCCCGTGACTGTAGAACAAAGTTTAAGTTTTTGTCCGACGTGTGGTCCTCCTAATGTGAAATAACAAATTTAAATCATGTCATGGGGAAAACGTGTCCGGACTTACAATGGAATTTTGATTAGCGAAATATAATGGAGGCTTAAGTACTGTAGACAGGAGCAAATCTTTTCACAAGTTTAGCATAGTGCAAAGGGATTCTTTTGCTTTTTAAAATCACATAAGAGTATTTTAATCCATATAAAAAAATTAAGAAATATTCATGTTTTTATAATAACTAGAAAAGTGGACGTATTTGTTTATTTTTAATTTCATGGGTATTTTTCATAAATTAGAGTAAAATTAGACACTTTTAATTATGTCATAGAATATCATATTTATGACTGATCAATTTATTTTTTATGAAATTTATTTTTATTAATTATTATTGGTTTATAAAAAAAATGATGGCTTTGAATATATATATAGGTGTAATAAAATACAAAATGATGACTGATTTAGTTATTACATCTTATAAAATTGGTTCTAAAATAAGATCATAAAAATATAATTTGGTTTATTTCATCATAGTAGTTTTCATGTCAAGTTTATCCGTTATTCATCGATGACACATGTTTTATCCGTTTCTTCGTAAATTCCACCCGAACTTTCATCGATTTTACGGCATTTTTTCTTACTGATTTCACCAATTTTTTCACAAACTTCACCGCTGTTTACCAATTTCACCCGAAGTTTCATCAATTCATATGTTTTCACTATTTTATTTTTTTGGAAATTTGTTCGCTTTATTGACTATAACATTTTTCATTGTTTTCTCGTTAAAGTTAATATTATTGGATTTATTGTAGGAAATAACTATAATAAGAATTATGTCTAATTTGAATATACTTTTGTTTTTCTTCCATATTCATGGTGTTTGGTTAGAAGGAAAGGAATTTACAAATTTTCTTAAACTATTTTCCTACCAAATTTTTTATGAGAAAATTGAAGGAAATTTCCATATTCAATTATATTTCATTAATAAACTTTACAATTTGAATAAGGGCATTTTTGTTTTATAAAAGAAAGAAAAAAACTTAAATTATTTACACTTTTAGGATTAGTATAGATATAGATATAGATATAGGAGAACAATAATGAAATTGTAAAAGTGATGTAAGAGTTAATTTCTTAATTATTGGAGTTATTGTAGAAAATAACTATAATAAGAATTATGTCTAATTTGAATAAACTTCTATTTTTCTACCATATCCATGATGCTTGGTTAGAAGGAAAAGAAGTTACAAATTTTCTTAAAATACTTTTCCTACCAAATTTAATTATGAGAAAATTTAAGAAAAATTTCATATCTAATTATATTTTATTAATATACTTTATAATTTGAATAAGGACATTTTTGTCTTAGAAAAAGAAAAAAACTTAAATTATTCAATTTTTTAGAATTAGTATAGATAGTAGAGATAATCGGATTTACATGGTCTTGTGATTTTCCCTTGCAATCTTTATCACCTTTTTCATTTCATACGACCAAACTCAAAAACCTCATAGGAGAACTAAAGCTTACAAAACCAAACAAAACCAAACAAAAAAATTGAAAATTATCAACTTAATTTCAAATATTTCTTTGATGTTTGAAGAGGGTATTAAGAAAAATATATACAGTTTTCAATTTCTGTTTCTTTTGGCTTCTAAATTAGTGGCTTCTTTAAGTGAATCTTGGGCATCATTTTCCATTCCAAGTGAAAAGAGTGAAGCTGCTTGAAGGTGAAAACCAGTTGGCCATTCTGGTGAAACCACTAGTGCTTGCATAGCATCCCCCAACGCTTCATTAGGCATGTCGCTCATCAAATACGATAAGCATCTACGTGCGTATACAGTCGGAGATACCATTGTCCCACCATCGACAAACTACATCAAACACAAACCGTTTTTATTTATGAAAAAGTATCAAATTGTTGTCATTAGCTAGCTACATCTAATTTATTAAATGCTTAGTCTTACATGTGTGTAACAATCGATAGCGGTTGTGAAATCCTTGGCTCGAAAAGCAGCATCACCATGCTTCTTGGAATCCAAGCTCTCCTGCATTTGTTTTGTCCACACTTGAAAAGATAGCTGCATCAAAAACATAATTATATAAGATGGCTTATACAAGTAATATAGAAAGTAGGGTCATTTATATCCATCCTAATTACACTCGCCACCCCTGCTGTTTCAAAAATTACAAGAATACACCCTTCTGGTTTAGCCTGTTTTACCATATCACCTTTTACGGCGTACAAGAACCCCCTTCTGGTTTAGCCCCAAAACAATAGGGAGTTTTGGTAATTAGGGTACATGAGGGAGTCTGAGCGTAAATGACCCTGGAAAATATATATGAAAATAATTGAAACCTCATTGGCGATTCCTTCATCGTCTTTGTATCCAGCCTTATCCAATATTTCATGTATGGCAGTGAGATCCATTCTCAAGCATGCTTCACCCATGGGAGTCAACTGCAATGGTTGACTACACTCTGCATTTCCATGCGGAATCCCCAGTAAAACGTAAGAAGGGACCTGATCGATTTGGGACCACGTTTTGGCATTTTAGTATAATAATACGTGAAGGAAATATGTATCTTGATCCCAAAGTGAATGCATACCTCAGTTTCTCTGTGAAGAGATATGATAGAAGTAACAAGAGACTTAGCATTTGGCCTTTCTCGTGCTTCATATTGCAAACAACGAGTAGCTAATCGCACTAACTCAGTTCCATCATCATTCGAAAAATGACCCTCTAAACAAGAATCCATTAGCATCATGAAGTTCTTGCCACGGATCAGATCAAGTGCCTACAAAAGGACAACGGAGCATGTCATTTTTTGAAAAGGTCATATTCTTCAACAAACTATTTCTTGAAAGAAAAATGGAAAACATACATGGCTTGGAGGTATATGCTTGCCACTTAGAAGATCTAGCACCATGGTTCCGAAGCTGTATATTACACTCTCGGAAGTCACTCTTCCTGCACAAAAAATATTACATTACTCGAAAGGCCTTGCTAGACTCGATACAAACGATATCGAATTCAACGAAAGCAAAATTATGTACCAGTTCTCAAGTACTCTGGAGGAGTGAAAGCTAAGTTTGTACTGTAACTTTTGCCATCTCTACTATTCTTCATTAGGCCAAAGCAAGAGAGCCTGGGGTTACCATCCTATATAATATAGTCCAATATAAGACTACATAACACTCAAAGCTTTTTAATAGAAAAAGGCAAAGAAAAGTACATCGTATTTAACCTGATCAAACAAGACCCTGTATGCGTTAAGGTCGTGATGTAGTGCACGCCCTTTATTACTGCAGTACTCTAAAGCTTGTGCCAAATACAAGGCTACTCTCAACCTCATTTCCCATTTCATGGGCTGGTCCTCCCCTATTTCAATTCAATACATCAGAACAAAGTGATGAAAACATGGCACAAAAAGCAAATAATCAATTTTAAATCCAAATATTCTATCTTCTTTTATGCCGTGCGCCATTTTTAGCCGCCTCTAAAATGTGATCTATGAAATGTAAATTAATTCCGAGTTTCGGCTATTAATAAATGAAACTTACAATGAAACAAATGCTTTGCAAGAGTATTATTGGGCATAAACTCTGCCACTAGTAATCTCTCATCCCCCTCGAAACAACATCCAATGAGATTCGCCATTCGTTCACTTCTCAGGCTCCCCACAGCCTTAGCCTCATCCTTTCAACAAAACCACCAAAAATGATTACGAAAATAAATATTTCCCCTATCAACCTAAATAAAGGCCTTTATTGATACAAAGATAAAGATAAAACCCAAATCAGATACAAAGCAACTGCTTCACATATAAAGTAACTAGACAAGAAAACAAAATACAAAACTAACTAGGAATTGACGAGAATCAGGCCAAGCGGATTTGTTGAAACGCTTAACAGCAATCCATTTTTCATTTTCAAGCAAGCCTTGGTAAACTACATTGGGTGCCTTCTCCCCATGTTCTGAAACAATGTTGTCTGAAGAAAACCCATTTGTTGCAATTTTCAGCTCTTCCCATTTGAACTCTCTGAAGCTTGGAAGTGGATTTTTCTCCCCATTTTCTACAAACCCACAAGGCTTAAATAAAAAAGATACCATTTTTACATAAACCCACAAAAAGAAACCAATCAAGAATGTCAAAATAGGGATAAAAGAAACTAACCCGGATCAGAGGACTGAAGAACAGAGGGTTTGAGGTGCCAGCAGAAGGAAAACTTGGAGCACCGTACACCCATTTGATGGTTAAAAAAGTTGTGCAAAAACTGATACTTTTAAGATTCAATAAATTAAGTTTAATCCTTAGTATTTGCACTCAAAATTAAGCATTGGGATGTATGTAAATAGATTTAGGATATCTGGTTTTTGATGGATCTAAGAATAGTGTTGTACTCATAGAACAGAGAAAAGCTTTATAAACTTTTCAGATTTCAATAGCATGCATTATATATGCAAAGCCATGGGGTTGGTGTGTATGTGCTATTGATTTTTCATGTGTTTCACTTTGGTAAACAGTAGTGCAGTTAAAGATGTGTGTTGTGTTTGCATTTTGCAGCAATAATCAAAATAGGATATTTTCTATATAGCATTTTACTTTCTTTTTTAGTTTAAATTTCTGTTTTATGCTGAATTAAGGCCCCTTTCATCTTCTTCATCATTCTTCTTTTGTTCTTTATTATTCCTTTTCCGAGTTGGCTTCTTTATTTTAATCATTTTATTTCCTAATAATGTCTGGATATACTATAGAAGAAATCAAGAAATTATTATCCAGAAGAAATCCCAAATTATTGTTTGGGGCCCAGAATCATCAACAAAATAATAAGTGCTATTTAGGATAATATGAAAGAATCCTGAATTTTTCATCGAAAATATCAAAATATTTCTATTTTTTAATTGGTGAAAATGGAAAAAAATATGTAATTTTGAAAATATTTATTGATATTGAGAGCTCTTATTTTACTTAATCTAGTAATTTTGTTCACAATTTTTCATATTTCTGAAACATTTTTAAAAAGTTCTCAAAAATTCTATAATTTCAGGGTCCAAAGTGTCAAAAGCACAGAATATTTAGTTGACCGAAACATATACAAGAAACGAAACTTTGATCCATGGAAAGGATTGATACGTTGCAACTTTAATTATAAGAAAAAATAAATTACAAGATATATCTTAGTTTTATGCTAAACTTCCATATAACTATAATGTCAAAGTTGCATAGAATTCTCATGTATTAAAAAAAGTTATGCATGAAATTGCTTATCTATTCAAAATATTTCAAGAAACTATTTTTTAATAGTTCACCTGAAATCGTAGGGGCCAACATGAAATATCTAAAAAATAATTTATTTAACTATGCTGATCCGAATAGATAAATTTTATATGGGATTTTGTGCTAAAATTTTTAATAGGAAAAGGGATTGGTTGAATAAATTCAATCACAAGTGAAGAATATTTATACGTGTATTGAAATTTGTCACTCTACTATATATAGAATAGTATTGTGAAATTACAAAATAAACATATTTCATTTATTTGTAAATAATCCGAGTTCAATAATTTTAACCATCATTATTTCTTATAATAATATTGCACAGGCTCAACCAACCCCTCTCCCTATCACATGCATATTATTTCTCCATTGGGTAAGACCTAAATATCATTGAAAAATAATAATAAAAAAATAGATTATTCTCTCACACACAAACACACTCCACAAAATTCAGAACATTATGTTTTGACTAGAATTGAATAATATATTAAATTTGATGTTTAAATTGTACCAACGCGCTCGAACACTCTTGGTCATGGTCAGTCACACAGGTGGGACATGAAATGAAGCATTTGTCCTTGCAATTAATGTACTATATAATAAATTATCAAAAATTAAATGTACTATATAATCTGAATATTATTTGTAATAAGAATTTAAAAAAGAAAGGGGACATTATGCCGCCCAAAAGTATCAACAAAGATATTATACACATGAACGAAATGTCACATGGGTAACAAAACTAGGCTGTATACACTATATGACTATACAACCGATTTTATATATTGCCAAAATGGACATATGATAATTAAGATAAAAGATAACTCTTATCACCCAATCATTTTCACAAAAAAATGTAAAGTTTAGAACGGTGGAAAATTTATTTGAGAAAGATATGTGTGTTATATTTTTGTGTTACATATAAATCTATTATTGATAAGTATTTAAGTTTTAAACTTGTGTAGACATACACGTACACTTGTAGGTTGGATTAAATATGTAACATCGAAATCATAGGGAGGTGAATTGAATATTATGTATTTTATGGGAGGGGGGAGTAAATTGCAATTAATTTCGGAGAAAAATTGGATTTGGTATGAAAGTTGCAATGAAAATCTATAATGTGGTGTCAAATTTGCATTTTCGTTTCTAATAATACAAAATTTGCAAGATGGTATTTCCCGTGGTACCAAGAAAACAAATTTTCCTTTCATATGTTTATTGATTTTGACGGTTAAAATATTATCTCTATTAATGTACATTAATTATATAACTATATTCACGATACTTGTAGTATTTGCATTTGTTGAGAGAAAAGTTTTAAAATTAATGAAAAGATATTATGATTGAATCTAAAAAAATTCAGATAATTTATTATTTGATCTATCAATAACAAGTATGTTAGTAAATTCTTAAAAATAATCTTACAATATTAAAAGTGTTGTAAATATTATATATTAATGGCATTCCTATTGTTAATGTAATAGTTCAGGGACTTAGTTGTAATATATCCATTTACAGGTTTCCATCTTGTATATGGACTTTGTACCTTAGTTGTAACTTATTTGGATATAAATAAGAGTTTTTTCCTCCTCAAGAAAATAACCCTAATTTATTTTCTATGTATTGTATATGTGTGTTCTTTTTTCTTTCTCTTTACAATTATTATATTGATTATGAATCTCTTACCTTGATCACTAAATCAAACAACTTTGATCAATTATTTACAACAAAAAGTAAGAAAACAAATTTTAAGTTCCTACATTTTTTTGTTTTTTTAAAAGAGGCCCGATTTTAAATTTCATCTAGGGGCCCCTATTATGTCGGCACGGCCCAGATTGAGAATCTGAGATGCATGAAACAGCCCATTATGTGCTGTAAGTTAAAGAAACATCTCAAAACCAATTGTGATATTTGGAAGAAGGAACAAAATCATTATCCGTTTGAGCATATATATTAAAAAAAAAGGGGGTAAACACCACGTTTGGTCCCTTTTATCATTAACTTTTTATAGAGTGGTTCCTCTTATGTTTTTTTCCCAGTTTAGTCCTTACTATGTATTATTTATTTCACTTTAGTCCTTTTCAGATGTTCCAAGGCGGTTTCGGTAACAAGTGATATGCTCATAAGGACAATTTCATCATTTCAAGTAAACTAACATGGATATTTTCGTCTTTCTAATCATTTGAAAAAAAACTAAAGATTTAATCTCTTTCAAACTAGGCTTTCATTCTAGTCCAACTTAATCGTCAATTTCGTTACAAACTAAAGTTTTCTCCCAAAATCTTCTACAAACATCAAAATTGCTCTCCAATTAAACAATATCTCAAATGGTCTCAATAGCGAACGGACGCAAATGCCCTAAAAAATATTCATATGCATGTCACGTGTTATCAGAACCACCTAATAAGGACTAAGTGAAACACATAATTCATAGCAGGGACTAAAATGAAATAAATAATTCATAGTAGGGACTAAAGTGGAAAAAAAACATAAGAGGGACCACTCTGTAAAAAGTTAATGATAAGAGGGACCAAAAGTGATATTTACCCAAAATAATAATAATAATAATTGAAACATAAGTAGGTGGAATAAATGATCATAAAAACAATTGATGCAATTAGAAAAGCATACACTATTCTGTTGTCCACATTGCAGGTCCATCAAAGAACCATAAAAAAGAAAAACTCAGAAACCATAAACACAATGAATCTAAACTACAAAAGGGTGTGAAGTAAAATGACCAAAAACCCCATACCAGTCATCGACTATGAACCGTTAATAACCGCTTCAACATGCACAACGTTTCCATCTTCCATAACCTTTCCGTTAATTTGAGTTCTTGGCCTCCAGTCAGCGGAATCTCCATAATTCCCGTTCATTAGTTTGAGATTCTCCTCCTTACTCTTGTTATCCTTAGTCAACGGAAGTAAAGGTGCACCTCCATTAGAACGATCCGGAAGTTCTGCACAAATACAATCCAATTCAAAAACTCAGACTTACAATTATAGATAAAAAATAACGCGAGTGTGTTTATTAGGACAGTAATAAAAGCCAACCTGGTAACTTTTTATCGATGCAGAAAATTACCAAATTAACAGTGTACCTGTTATAAAATCATGTGTTTGGAAGTCATTCTCAGACCATTTTAGGAATTTTCAAGCTCTTAAACAAATATAAGTTTAGATTATACCAAGCAACTACGACATCAACAGTGTAGTGCTTTCGAGATGCGATGATCAACAAGCTCTGAATCACGACAGCTACCCAGGCACATTGCTTCACGAAACTGTCAAGATATAAAGTTCATTGTGGCAATTCAAATTTAACATGAGACATCTAGGGCCTGTTCGTTTCGCTTTTCAGAGAGCAGTTTCAGAAATTTGGAGGATTTTAGAAATATTCTTGATTTTCGTTTAATTTGAAAAGTGTCGTTTGTTCGGATTTTTAGAGATGTAGTGAATAGTTAGTCTATTTTTTAGAGAGTTGTAGGTTTTTTAAAGATTATGGAAAGAAGAGAAATAGTTAAAAAGATCGGTCACTTTATGACTAATCATGTTTAGAGATAAGAGAAGTCGTGTAAAATGAGATTATTTATGAAAATTGAGAGATAAACTTATAAGTTTCTAGAAAAAAAATGTTTACTTGGCTTTCCAGAGAGCACCCATGGACCAAAAATTATATACGTTTACACTGGGGGAAAAAACGTTTATGTTCTGGTCAATCGAAACAAAAATATAGAGTAGTTTATGTTCTTTAAGTTACAATTTTTCAAGATGTCTCGGAAATATTTCCAAAAATTTCTCTAAAAGTTTCTAATATTTAAATGACTAAAACATACCAAGAAAACGAAATTTTAATCCATGAGGATAACATGATAAATCTTGTGAATTCCATAGTTGCAAGCATCACAAATACTACTTAAACGAGAAGGAGAAAATTGTGTTATACCTTTTTGTCCCGTACTTATTATATGCCCTGACAAAAACTAGCGAGAATATCATGTGAGATGAAAATATCAAATCGCCACAGCCATAAAGCATCCCCCTTGGAACTGCACAAACAAAAATACAATGAGCACACAGTAAGAAAACCTTTTGCTATTGGAAAAATTCGAGAAAATATAATTCTCACCTACTAACAAAACTTCCAAAATATTATCGGGGCGAGGCAGCCTTGCAAACTTTGAACCCTGCATCATTCAGAACAATACTTTATTATTACAAAATTACATATTCAGTTTCTGAAGGAAATACAATATTGAGAAAAAAAAAAAAGAATTTTTACCTCTCGACAGTGATAATTTGGACCGGGAAGTTGAGTAGAATAGAAAGTTATGATCCGAAGAAATTGACAAGCCTGCAACAAGTACAAAGAGAACATTATTTTAAAAAAAACATTACATAGAATTATTTCAAAGTGAGACGTAATTTCACTTACGACTAAGCACGCCAACACCCTGCACCATATCAGGACGGTATAAATTTTCTTGCTCTTTACAAAGAAAGGATGGAAAGTCCACTGCATTTAGCATCAACAAATATTTTATAGGCCATTAAACTTACAGAAATTTAAGAAAAAAACAACCTAATAGTAGGAAAACTCACCAAGATAAAAGATAGAAAAATGAAGCTAAATACAGTTTCACTAATGTACGCTTTGTCTAATCCAAGCTCCTACAGTTCAGAAAGTCGATAGCATAAGTAACATATTAAATCTTGAGAAGTGAGCACGCATGTCACTAGTAAATGCTTACTGGAAGAAGAAAGAAGCCGAGATCCTGAAGTGTCGGTCCTGGCCGATGAAAATAATGAACTCCTCGAGCTGCGAGTCCATGGATATACTGATAAAGGCCATAGAACGACAAATTAAAGCTCGTGTTCCATTTACATCACAAATTGCGAAAAATGGTTCTTCCATTTAACTTTATACATCATCAGCATGTTTCCATGAAAATCTTATACATTCTTATTGAAAAAAAAAAGGCACATAGTCTAACAATGTAACTTGAAGCATTAATATTCGAAATCGAAAGTAGTATAATCAACCACATGCTATTAAAGTTAGCAACATTCACTAAAGAGCTTATTTAATGCAAACTACAATACCTACTATATGCTCTATGAATCATAAAATAGCATAAGAAGCTGCATATTTTAGCACATCATACTAGGATCGAGAATTAAAATGCCCTAAAACATAGTAAAATAAAGAACTTAAAAAGGCAAGTTTTCACCTCAGCTGGCAATATAAAGAACTAAGAAAGGTAATTTAACAAAGGGTAAGATGCAACCCACATTTACATATGCAAGCATCACGGTGAAACTATTTCATAACAGACAAATAAGGGAGACAACTATTTCGAGTAAAAAGCAAATCATGAACCATGGGCTTCTTCTGTGGGTATCAATCTTCATGTGTCCACTGGTTTCTTCAATTCAATCTTCAAAACAATGGGTATTTTTAACTTTTTCTCCTTTTTTTAAGGATCTAATTTTCTTGATTGTAACGAGCTGAGTTTAAAAAAAAAAAAAAGAGAGAGAGAGAGAGAGCTCATGATTCATTCAAGAACATACTACTACTTATACAATTCATGGTTTCCACACCTCGTTTAGCATTACCAACAGCCATTTTACAAGCAAGCAGAAATTTAACAATTAATATGTACAAAAGGTAAAAAACAAACCTGACAAATGAGACCCCCTAAAATATACTTCCAATTTTCGGCAAGAAGGTTGATTTCTGTTACGGTCTCTGCACATATTCTCTTCCATAACTAACAACAGCACAGCAACAATAATAATTAATGCCAGAAAATTAAAAAACAAAAGAATAAAGCCAAAAACTAAGAATACATTCATTAAAATGAGAAAAATAAACATTTACTTAAAAATGAAGGGGGAGAAGGCGAACCTTTGAAGCCTCGCGACCAATGTAAAACGACATCTTCTACGTATGTCACAGCAAACAACACTTCCATATTACATCACAAACAAACCCTCTTGAAAACTAACATCCTTCATTTAAAAAAGAAGAAAAAATATACCCTTTTTTGTCTAAATTAAATAAAAAACCAACCAGAAATCAACGAATCCTAGTCCAAGATCTAGGAAACAAGAAACCCAGTTTTGATCGAGTATATTTTTTGTAATAATGTTCGATTCTTGCACTGGTAATATCCAATAAATTTGAACGATTGAAATTATTAAAATCACAAAAGGGAACCTTTTTCTCTCTCTCTAAAGAAATAACTTGTGGAGGGTATTTGTGTTTTTCTCTCTCTTTTCTGTGCTTTTCTCTCTCTCTCTAAATTTATGCTAACCGTAGTTTTTGTTTGTTTTGATTTGTATGCGTTGAACACGGAGAGACAGTTGAAGTTGAGGGCTAATAAAAATGGTGGGGAAAATTCTATTGAGAAAGAGAAAGATTTTTGAGAGTTGGAAATGATGGCAATTTTCTTTTTTATAGCAATTGATGCAAAAAGGACAATTCAACTTTTAAAGTGATATGCAGAAAACAAATTTAAAATTATCTGTAAATTATTAAAAAAAAGAAAAAGTTGTAATTTCCCTCGTTTGGACTTTTTATTGTTTTAATTAATTAATTAATGAGAAAATGTATTTAAATGTTAATTCATTGTGACATTGTCCATGCTGCAACGAGGAAGGGTGCAACAAACGGTTGAGATATAATTTATTTCATAAATTTAATGAAAAATTATTTTTAAGATCTAATTTCCATTGTATATTTGTATGGAAAACAAATTATAATAAATATGAATTGTTTTACAATCCCACAATTAATTTTTTTTTTTAATCTTATAAGCATCTTTTAAAAAAATAGTAATAAATTAAGGTTGCACTAAGCATGCTAGTGGATCCATCCCATTCGATTTAATAGAATAAAATTAAATAAAATATTTTAATGAATTAGCAAAGTAGATTTTTGTCACACTTACCTCTAGATAGGACTGTCAATTGAGCCGGGCCTATCCGAAGCCCGATGGCTCGACCCGATTAAATATGACCCGAACCCGAATAATTGTGAGCCGGGTCAATTTTGAGCCATTATATTAAACCCGATCAATTTATGAGCCGAATTTGAGACTAATAAAGCTCAGCCCGAATAAAGCCCTCGGATACTACTGTTAATTATCTATATCAAAATTATTATGTACCAAATATCAAAATCAATTACATACAATTGTACAAGCCAAATGGAAAACATAAAAGGAAAAAAAAAAGGAAAAGATAAAAGAAAGTGATCAAGATTGGGAATTTGGAAGTCTTGGAACACTAAAACTCTACTTGTCGAAAAAATAGATTTTGATGAGTATATTATAACACATGTGACTTGATCTTTAATTTTAAATGTTATTTAATGTTTAATATTATGAAGAACAAGTGTGAAATTTACATATTCTTGTCTCTTGTGTATTAAATAAGAGTGGTTTATTCATATTAGTGCGTAATTATTTTATTTATGGAGTAACATTTGTTAGTATTAATAAACCCGACATAAGCCCGATATCAACCCGAAACCCGAAATGTTACATGAGCTGAGTTTGAGCCGAAACAATTAAAAAAATTATGAGCCGAGCTTGAGCATATAACTATGAAGCCCGATAGTATTTGAGTTTGAGCTATTTAAAGCTCGGCTCACAATGCCCGATTGACAGTCCTACCTCTAGAGTCTTTAATTAATGTAGCTAAGCCCACAAAAGGAAATTTTGTTGTTGCAACTGTCATCCAGAAAAATATTCCAGTGAAAATTTAATGCAAGATGTACTGATTCAGATCCAATCATTATTTGATTTCATTTTCTTCCAGCAATGAAAATTAAGACTTTTAATGATATACTTCATGCAAGATGCACTGGTTCGGGTTCAATCATTGATTACTAAAAATTAATCTAAGAATTAAATGTAATTAAATTGCATTTCATTCTCAATTTAGTTAACACATTTATTGAATTGTATTTTAATTGCACTCTCTATGTCCACATATATTTAGCCTATTTAGTTTTGGCACTAAGAAAGATGGAAATTTTGATATTTCTACATTTATGTACTCAAACATAGTGTTTGAAAATGAATTAGTGACTTAAATCATTATATGAACGATGAAAAGTCTATTTCGAAAAGAGGAGATTATTTTGAGACATTTTAATAGAAAATTATGAGTGAAAACTTTGGGACTGATGAAATGTTTATTTGTGGCAATGAGATATTGAGATAGTGTTAGTAATAAAAATGAAACTTCAATGTTTTAGAAAGGTAGAAATGCATTTTTAGTTTCAAATATGGGGAAAATGTACAAAATCCATCTGTATTTAGGAAATTTTGTACAAAACCCCACTGTGTTATTTTTTTTTTTCATAGAACTCATTTGTGTTTTACAAACACTTGCAAGGAATCCCTTGTAATTTTTATAAAGTTGCACAAAATAACTTTTTCGTCAAAACTGATGGAGAGTGTATCTCACCTGCGGTCAATGAGACTGAAACTCAATTTTAATCAATTTAAATTGAAAGATATTATAGAGAATAAAAAGTTGCACAAAAAACTGACGGAGAGTGTATCCCACTTGCGGTTAAGGAGACTGAAACTCAATTTTCAAAAATTTAGATTGAAAGATTTTTTATAGGAAAAAATGCACCAAACCCACCTGTATTTTGAGAAACGTGTGCAAAACCCCCCAATGTTTTTTTTTTTTTTTGGCATAGAATCCCCTTGTATTTTCCAAACACTTGCTAGAAATTCTCTAGTGTATATAATATTAATTTATTAATATTAGGGTTAGTGTTCAATTAGTGTTTATTAATATTATATACAAAATCTGATTAATATAATAGGTAGGTAAATAGATTAAACATAGAGGGTAAAATAATATTTAACTTAAACAATCTAACGGTGTCAACTATTTAACCGTTAAAGGAAGAGTGTGCAACATTTGGTAAAATACAAAGGGGATTCCTTGCAAAAAAAATAAAAAATAACATAGGAGAGTTTTGTGCAGGTTTTCCAAAACATTGGTGGGTTTGATGCATTTTTCCATTCAAAGAGTTTAAACTCTTTTAAATTTTCATCATATACTTTATAAATTACACTTTGATCTCAATTTCTTAAAATAATTTGCACTTTTAATCCCGTACCTAATAATATAGAATAGTTTTTGGTTAACCTTTTTGTCCCTTATGGATGTATATGTTTTGCAAGTTTGTTCCCAGTAAAAAAAAGGCAATGAGCCCAAAAGTATATAACTACTTAAAATTGAAACCAGTACAAAAATGTAGATTAAATTAGATTTTTTAATGATCAAATTCGATTAGACAAAAAAATCAATTTTTTATATTTTATTATAAGTGCTGGATTGCTGATAGTACGTGAAAAGTTTCAAGACTTCAAAAATTGTAGGTTTTAGTTTTATAAGCAACAACCCCGTCGATTGGAGATGAGCTCCCCCCAGATTGGCAAGCATGCATCCGGGGGAGTTGCTTGCCTGCGGGGGGTAATTAATCTAATTTAATTACTTATTCCACATTATTCTTGAATTTTTTTTAATATATATTCTATTTTATGGAGAAGCAAACTTTTACTACATTAAACATAGACTTAATTTTATGGTTTTTTTTTTCCCTTTGTGCCATCTCCAACCTACGGGCAAGGGAGATGTTGCCTGCCGGTGCGCGGTTGGAGACGAAAATGGAGGGTGGGGGAGAAGGCAAGAGGGGAGGTGAAGGGGGTAGCTGGGCGTGCAAAAGGGCATCAGGGCGATCATGGGTTGACCGCATTGTTGCCCGCGGGCATGAGTCGCATGGACAGACTTGTGCAGTCCAGACAATGGGTGGCCGTGTTCCTTTTTATTTTATTTTTTATTTAGTTTATTTATATGTATAAAATTATAAAAAAATGTATAAAATTGTGTATTAAGAAACTTAACCAAAATCTCAACTTTATTTATAAATATTTGGATTTAATAACATTGTATTTTAAATTTAAGATTAGTTTATTTGAAAATTTAACGAAGTGATTGGTTTATGAAAAAAATAAGATTTAATAAAGTTTAAAATTTAAAATTTAATAAAGTGATTAGTTTAAATATTGTTAGTTTTAATTTTTAAATCTTAAATTTTTATATTCCTAAAATTCAGACAAATAAATAATTAAAGAAACTTGAAAAATAGGAAATATTTGGTATGAACATTCTTAGTTTAATTTTGATTTGATTATTATTAATATTATTATTAAGTGAGAGTGAAGAAAGTTGTAAATTTGAATTATTGATTGTTCTTCGATTGAAATGAATTTCTAAGTGAGTCGAAAATGAGGTCAAGAGGACAAGGGTAAGTGGGCAAGAGGGGGGTCAAAAAGACATAAGAGAATGACTTAGATTGGAGATGTTCTTAGATAAAATTGCACTTTGATAAAAATGAAAGTTACAATCATCCGTGTTTTCGAAAATTTATTTTTAGTATTTAAAATTTGAAAAAGATGGGGCCGGCGGGTCTCGATCTCGAATCTATCAAGTGTAACAAACTAAAGCAGGAGACATGTCGGCATGATGCACAGCGCAACCACCTGGGTCCACGTGGACCATCACTAATTTGGAAGGTCCCAAAATTAATCGGTTTTTTTTTTTTTTTTTTTCTGGAAAATAAATAATCAATAAATGCAACATGAACTTCCATATCAGTCAAACGAATGATATCGAATAACATGTTAAAGAAATTTAATTTACTTCACTTTTTACATTTCAATGCACAATGTCGAGATGATGTCTTAAGGAGTATATATATATATATTCCTTTTTCGATTGTCTTAATGATAATCCTCTTGGCTCACTAATTTGTTTGAATCTAGAATTAGTAAAAGAAAATCTATTTAATTTGCATAATATATGGGAAAATTCTTGTCCAAACCTGGTTTGGCCAAATCCATTCAACCACCAAGCAAGTGTATTGCACTTGCTTTGTGATTGGTTACTCTCCTGGGAGTTACATCTAATCCCAAAGCACCATATAGTTGCTTTGGGTTCGGCCAAACCCAATCTGGGTAAGAATTTCCCTAATATATGTAAGACATAATAGATATAGGAATAACTACGTTGGGAAATTCTCACCCATATCGGGTTTGGTCGAACCTTAAGTAATTACATGACAAGTGTAATACATTTGTTTTGAGATTGAATGTAACTTCTAGGAAAGTAACCAATCACAAAGCAAGTGCTATACACTTGCTTGGTGGTTGGATGAGTTTGGCCAAAACAGGCTTGGACAAGAATTTTCACCTCAAATTTCACAAATCTTTTCGTCCTCTGAATTTAGGTGAAATGATGCACTGTTGCCAAGGACGGATCTCCGTCACCCCAAAAAAATAGAACTTTTTTTAGAAAATTTTCTTTTAGTATTATTATGCATTTTTTATATATAAAAAAATAATTATTATTAAGTATAGGTATCTATTTACGTGACCAATACTTTTTTCAAGTAAGAATTGGGACTCGACCCATGAATATAAAGCCGATATTTATTTTCAACAATAAACTACGAAGTGTCGACTGATCATTAATGACATAATTTAGCTTATATTTAGACTTAATAAATTATTTCTTATATCTAACTTTACGTAATATACCACTCCAATTTTTTTATATGCATAATTATAAGGTATTATTCGGAGTAAAATCCACGTCATTTAAAAGATGAGTTTTGGCATTACTAATTGGCTAGAAATTTGATCCACGTCTAACTATTTAATCGGGTTGTTGTATTTAATAAATGAATGCATAAAATGTTTTCTTATATATAAGGCCTTAAGATATATGTTCAAAATAAATGTTGAAATCAACCAAGTCAATGTTTTATTTATCAAAAAAAGAAAATACGTATTTCAATGTTGATAGGTTTTCGATTTTCTTTTTGTGCCTTCCCTTTTCGAGATTAAAGCACATGAACATAGAATATATGCTAATTAATTAGGATTATGCGCTAATCCTATCTATATTAAGATTTCATGTTCGGCATGTATGCTAATCCAATCATGGTCTCACTTTAAAGGAAAAATAATTTTTATATAATATTAATAAAAATAATAGATTCACGTCTCGATTATTTCCATGTTAGTGTTATCTGCATTTGGATTCGCTGACCATGCATGAGGAGAGGACTATTTTAATTCTTCTACTAACCTTTTTGTACTTTTTAATAATACTTTATATGTATATATGGGATTTGTGTGCATCTTAGTTGATTAATTACGTTTATTATTGCGTGCTAGCCGTCCATTTTGATTTGTGGCTCAATACCGTCCATTTTGAGATTTGTGGATTAATACCGTTCTAAAGGCAATTTACTCCGTGTTAGGAAAAATGTGATAATTTACGTTTTTATGTTATAAAAATACTTTTCATGTTCACTATTAATTTTGGTAAGTGAGTTACATTCTCTTGCTGAAGAAGATAAATTGCTTATTTTAAATTTCACGAGGTAAAATACTATTTTTCAAATCACAATAAAATAAAATGAATATTATACATTTCAAGGAGAGTAAATTGACATTAGCCGAAAAAAATTATATAGAATTAGAGGAAGGCTCTATATAAAAAGAAACCACCTGCTTTATAGAAACACTTAGATGGAAAATTAGTACCTACCCCGGTGGATTTAATCCCCTCAAGGGATAAGGCAAAAATGTCTCATAACCATGGATCAAGGTTTCGTTTCTAATGTATGTTTCGATCTTTTAAATTATAGAAATTTTTCGAAAATTTATAGGAAATGTTTTCCGGAAACATTAGGAAAAAATGTAAAGAAAGTTAAAAAAAATCCAAGACAAACAAATAATTTCGTAGAGAAATGATCATTACATCAATATCACTGAATCAAAAATCTATTAATGAGTTACAATCAAATTAAAAAGAAAATCATTAATATTAAATTAGGAGAAAAATCAATATTAGTAGAAGTTAAACTCGGGACTATTTTATTATGGGGCTTCGCCTTACTAACGTGGTAAGGTGCTATGACGTGATTTACAGTCACTTATAAGTAGGAATGTTTATTAACTGATATGGTTGGATGAATGCCACATGTGCATGAAAGGACAGAAAATTGTCCTTACATGCTCATGTGGCATTCATCCAACACTCGGGTGGATTAAATCCACCGAGGTAGATACTAATTTTCCTCCCTTTGAGATAGGACTAAAACTGCCTAATTAATTTAATTAGTTGCATGACATAATATGAGATAGGACTAAAACTGCCTAATTAATTTAATTAGTTGCATGACATAATTGGAAAATTAGTACCTACCCCGGTGGATTTAATCCACCCGAGTGCTAGATGAATGTCACGTGAGTATGAAAAGACAATTTTTTGTCCTTTTATGTTCATGTGTCATTCATCCAACCCCAATGGATTAAATTCAGTGGGGTAGGATCTAAGTAACCGACATAATTATAAGACGATTTTTACATCTAAAATGTTATTCGGTGATAACGTAGTGCAACACACTAATAAAATTGAACTGTGCTATTTAATCTATGCAAATGTTATTTCCAAGATCAAATCTCCATCGTGTATTTGCATTCAAAATCTAATTGAAATAAATCTGAACCGTCTAAGCTCCATGCCAAATTTCACGTGCTATGAATGTGTGTGACATATGTGAATATTGTGAATTTGTGATGGGTGTATATGCAAATACAGTATCATTGCATGTAGGCCAAATATATATCACTCAATTTAGTTTAATACAGGTAAGACTTTTTTAACTGTTTGTTTCAATATGCAGATTTGGAGTCAATCTTGTCGAGAAGTAGATACTGCAGCTAAAGCATATTCTTACACGTTACTGGAAATTTGGAAAACATTGTACAGTTTATTTTCCTTACATTGCTATCAACTTTAGATAGAGAGAATCAATTAAAAACTTGTTCTTTCATGACTAGTCAATTTACGTGATGATAGAAAAAGGGGAATCCAAATCCAGCAAAAGTTTAACAAATAGATTTTCCCATTTTTACCCCATATTTATTTGATTGAATGTCTCCCCACTTTAGGATTATGAAGTCCCTTATTTGATTGCTTTTGGTTTTGAGAAAATAATTCGAGTGGTTTACATGAAAGTTGAGTTTTTCAAATTTTAAAAAGTGATAGTATATGATTTGGATTGAAGTTTCGTATTGGAGTTTGAGAGAGAAAAATGTGTGGTAGATGTCAAATCAATGTATTTTTTAAATTTATGATTATATTAAATTTTAATAGATGACTGAAACATAGTTTTCGAGAAGGCAAAATTGCAGAAAACGTCCCAAACTAATTGCTGATTTTGGATTTTCGTCCCGAACTATTTAACTTGGCGAATTTCGTCCCGTAATTTAATATTTTTTTGGAATATCGTCCCAAACTAATTACTAATTTTGATTTTTCGTCCCAAACTATATCAACTCGCCAAATTTTGTCCCATAATTTACCATTTTGTATGAATTTAGTCCCAATATTAAATTTTTAATTTAATGAAAATGACGTTCAATCTTGTAATTAATTTGGGACGAACTCTGCAATATTATATAATTATTCATGTTAAAATTTACCATGTCATGACACTTAAGCAGCCATGTGATAATTCATCGGCAAATGTGCAATTTCGTCTTATAATTATGGTGGGACGATAAAAAATTAAATTACGGGACGAAATTCGCCAAATTAAATAGTTTGGGACGAAAATCCAAAATCAGTAATTGGTTTGAGACGATTTTTGCAATTTGCCTTTCGAGAAACCCATTTCCAAATATTATTTGAGTTGGTGTTGATCCAGTTTCGAGGAACCACAAAACTAGGCCAAAATTAATTCAAATAAATCCTAAATATTGAGTTTGAATACCACTAGAATTTCAGGTAAATTTTTTAATTTCATAACTATTTGATCAATTATTAGTTATTTAGCATTGTAATTTGTGAGTACAATAAGTCGATGTAACGAAGTAATTTTTCATTTCCACTAAGGCCCAAATCAAATATATCAGAAAGCAAGCCCATATTTACATTAGTTAAAGAGCCCAGCCCATAAGAAAAGGCCGTACAAATCCAAAACTACAGAACCCAATTCGCTGCAGCCAATACCGCCAAAGTCTATCATCAATCTCTCGTGATCTCGCCTACCAGTCAAACTTCTCCTCATCAAGCATTCATTGGTATCCAATCTTTTCCACTAATTATCGATTTAATTTGCAATTTATGCCGTTTTAAACTGTAATCACTTTTCAATTTTAATCTATATTCGCAGCTGGTGGAGAAACATTTTGTGCAATGGAGGCGTCTAATTTTTCTGCGCTGTATTTGAAGCCTCGGGTATGCCGGCCTAGTTTCTTCAACCATGTGAGTGAATGTGTTTTTAAAGTAACTTAATTTAATTTTTATACGATTTCATAGTATTTCATTTGTTTTCGTAATTTTGAGTCTGCTGTAGTTGACTTTGTAGTTGGAGGATTTATATATGAGAAACTTGAAATTTACTGTTTGTAATTGGACTTATTGAACTCAATGTGGGGTTTATGTGAGATTTAAGCGTTTTTTCCAGTTTGTATAATAATACGAGGGTTTGATTTGGTGGTAGGTCATGTTGGATAGTAGAGAAGCCACACTCCTACCTCGATCCTGTATCGATAGTTGTGTAATGATCCGGCATCATGTCGTCACTCGTTCTCAAAAGAAGTGGAATTTAGTTTTTTGTGGAAATTTTGGGGATGGAGCTAACTGGCTACCTTCTTGCCATGGTCAAACTTCACGGTATATACTACTTTAAGTAAGTTATGTTTGGGACTTCAAACATTTCTGTTATTCCATGGTGTCGTTGGTTTAGGCATTTAATATGTAGTCGTAGTAAAATTTATGTTTTTTTTATGCTAACATTAGCGTTTTATGTTGGTAAGTGCAATTAAATAGGATTACATGAATATGCCTTGTCTTTCCTTAGCTGGTTTTACTCACGAAATGATTGTCTAAAATGATGGAGGATATGAAAATGTAATGTATACTTTGAGCTTCCTTTCTTCGTTATCTTAGTGATCCTTTCCTACAATAACGATGGTCTAAATTTTAATCCTATGGTCGGTTATTTTACCAAGTAAAATGGTAAGAAAATGAAATTGAACAATAATTAAGGCCTAATTTCTGTCATTTGATGCATGAAAAAGTATTTTACCTAGCTAAATTCGAGAACCCACCACTCGCTAAAGGATTTTAAATGATGGCAAACACCTCCATCTAGAAGTTGGTTTTATAAGGTTGAGTGATATATATGACGGAGTTTGAGGGACGCTTCTGGTTTTTCTTGCGTAAAATGCCTCATCTCAAAGGCATTCACATGCATGACAATGTAGCAGCAGGAAATGGTAGTTGTTGGATGTTAAGAGTAATCTGCATTCGGTGTAAGGACCACCAAAGAAATTTATGAATGTTAGGATGTGGTAACTTGAACTCATACCATGAGATGAAAAATAATACGTATTCCATGATAGCAGCCTGATTGGATAGTCAAAGGTATGTTATCATCTCGAACCAACTTTTAACATCCTAAATTAGCAAACCATCCATCTTATGACTGAATAAACTGATTTACTCATCCATGCAATTAGTTTCATATTGTGATTTGTGTCGAATATAAATGGTTTGTCGAATAGCAAAGTTGTGTAATATAATAGTATCAATTATTGATTTGTTTTGTTGTTTAACACTTGTTTACCTTTCTTTAAGTCTTCATAAAATGTCTCCCAATCGTGTGCCACATTCCAATTCAAATATTTTCAATTGGCAGTTGTTTTTGTGTCACTTTAGCTATAACATATCATCCTAATTCTTTGCTGGTTCAGAACAGTACCTTTTAGGCAAGCTTCCAGATTACGTTCACTGACATCATGTCAAGTTACAAGAGAGGAATCTGGTGGATCCTTGAGTGGTGAAAGCATCCTACTGAACGAGCAAACATTAGAGCGAGAATTGCAAATTGCCATTGCAGAAGAGAACTACGCTCAAGCTGCGAAAATCAGGGATAGCCTCCGACTTCTCCAGGAGGATAGCAAGGCCTCCGTATTAGCAGCAAATGCTAGATTCTACAATTCGTTCAGACACGGTGATTTAGCTGCTATGCAAGCTCTTTGGTCAAAGGGTGAGCATGTGTGTGTTGTACACCCTGGTGTCAGCGGCATATCGGGTCAGGACCTCGTAATGGGCAGCTGGGAATTTGTGTGGGCAGATTACGAATTTCCTCTAGAAATCGAGATTAAGGATGTTCAGGTCCATGTTAGAGGCGAGATGGGGTATGTTACCTGTATCGAAATGGTTAAGACAAAGGGAAGCAGTTGGGGACGACATTTTGCAACAAATGTTTTTGAGAAGATTGATGGCCAATGGTTCATATGTATTCACCATGCATCATATGTTGATCTTTGAACTAGTAGGATGTAAGATTTGAATTCCTTTTAATCCTTTTTGTATGATGTGGTTTCATAAAATGTTTGTACTTGACTTCGACCTAGCAGCTGAGTATTTGGGAATTTTAACGTTTGTGTTAATGTCGTGCCAAAAACAATTTATTATGTGGAGTGGAATAATGAAAATGAGCTATTTTTATTTTTTATTTATCAATTAGACCGTGTATTTATAGCTGGAACCAAAGAGTCCAAATGGAATAGATCCTCCCCAATGTTGTGTTTCCAATAGAATTCGAATTTGATTTGATCTAACCACCTTGGGTATGAAAATGGGCTAATAGTGTTAACTCATATGATGATATATTAACTCCTATTTTTTACGATAATAAGTTGTATTCATAAATAAATTAAATTTATATTATCCGAATCAAATGTTAAGGGGTGTAGATCCTCTGTATCACTTTTGGTGTATCACTTAAGTGTATCACCATTAATTAATTGACACTTGCACATATGACAATTATAATAATTCTCACATATGCATATGTCAATCAATTAGTGGTGATACACTTAAGTGGTACACCAAAAGTGATACAGAGGATCTTGAGCTTACTTCGAAAACCATAGTTTTGCTTACACCCCATTAAGAGGATGAAATTGTTCCAGTTAAAATACACCCCATTGACAACCATAGTTTTGCTTACTTCGAAAACAACAATGTTTGCATAAAAACCAGTAGGCCATTAAATGCTCATTTACATAGTAGAATGTCATGTTCAATTATTGGTCAACTGTAATGTTTTATTTTTTAAAGAAAATTGCTCAATTGCAATGTTACTTATAGAAATATAAAACATTAGGTATATTATACTTTTTATTATAATAATATATCAATCTAAATTAGTATTAGCTCTACCTACTTCAAATTATGAAGTTATTTTTTTATCGAAAACACTTTGCGAGTTTTCAGCCTCCTGGGCCTCGAATTTTAGCCCATATATCCAAAGCCCACCATAATTGAACATGCGTGTAGGAAGCTCTTTTGTGATGGGCTATTTATTGAAGGTGGAACTGGGCTGCTCGTAATGGTATTGGGGTCATAGTCATATACTCTCTCCGTCCCAAGGTTTTTTATCATTTTAATTTTGACACGGTGTTTTAGACAATTTGTTAAAAAAGTAAATTTTTTAAAGAGTGAATCGCACTTTTGGTCCCTCTTATGAATTAAATTTATTCCCTTTTAAATTTTTTGTAGCAGATGCATCCCTCTTATCAATATAGTGTATCACATTAGTCCCTCAATATCGTGTAGTACATTCATCCCTCTTATATTTTTCATAGCAGATTCGTCCCTCTTTTCAATGTAGTATAACACATTGATCCCTCTTAAACTTAAAATACATTCTAAAATAGAAGCAAAATTTATTTTTGACCATATAAAGTGGCTATTTTTCAAAATTGGCCCTTTATTGTGGTATCTCGACAATATATGTCATTTATTGTGTCGTCATTATTATCAAAAAAATTTAATTATCACCGAAATCATCAATTTATGTCCAATCCGACTGAAAATTTTAATTTTAGCAAAAAATATCATTCGTCGAGTGATACTTTAAGATTAAAATTTCATGTTATGACTCCAAAATTTCAAGTCTAAATCACGTGATAGGTCTATAACTTTAATTTTTATTTTAGATTAGAATTGTACAATGAAATTTTTATAAATTTGAGGCAAATGTGATGTGAATTTGACGTATTTAATTGTTTATAAATAAAAATAGGTATCTTCGATTTATGGGGGAAACGAACTTTAACCCTTTTTCATAAAAAATTGAAGCTATAAACCTACCACATGAATTGGACTTGCAAATTGGATTAAGAATATGAAATTCTTAAATTTTAATTGGCACTCTAAAAGTAAATTTTTCGATAAGATTAAACATAAATTGACGATTTTCGGTAAAAAAAATTAATTTTTCGGTCAAATAAGACATAAATTGATGATTTTAGGCGTTAAGTAAAAAAATTCGGTGATAAGGACCGAAATTGAAGATGGTGACACAATAAATGGCGTATTTTGTCGAGGTAACACAATAAATGGGCCATTTTAGAAATGCTACCACTTTAGAGGGCCAAAAATAAATTTTACCTCCTAAAATGAATGTAATTTGGATTTAAGAGGTACTAATTTGTTATACTACAATGATAAGAGGGACGAATCTGCTACGAAAAAATTAAGAGGGACGAATGTGTTACATTACAATGATAAGAGGGACTAATGTGATACACTGTTTTGAAAAATTTAAAAGGGACAAAAGTGATAAAGTCAAGTCATAAGAGGGACCAAAAGTATAATTCACTCTTTTTAAAATTATTTAAAAGAGAAAGGAAGTCATATTTTGGGACGTCCCAAAATAGAAATGGGAGGAAGAAACGGAGAAAGTTCATCTTTTATTCATTTACAATTAGATGGCCCACTGCCTTTCCGTTAAACTAAATTATGAAAGGAATTTAATGTTCAGATTGAAACAAACCTTTCAATGGAATTAATTAATGAAGATAATTAGTATTTTTTAATGTTATCTTTAAGTCAACATCCAACATAATAGAAGCTGATCTCATCCCTTACGTCAGCTTCACATAGAAATTTGGTGCTACATATTTGAAGTATTAAACTGCACCTTCTAGAATATTCTTCTTTTTAGTGAGACGGAACATGGCTATATCTTTTCAAGCCTGAGCATTATTGTAGACTTGAAGCGCGTTATTTAGCTGATATTATTACCATTATTCGTTATTAGTTGGGTTATTCATAGATAACAATATTATACTTTCCCTCTTCATTGTGGGTTCGTTATTTGTAAATATCGATTTAGCTTTTGATGTATTTGAAATCTCTCTGTCAAACGAGGGGCAAGATCCTCTGTACCACAATTTGTGTACCACAAGTGTGTACCACAAATGAGTAATTGACACATGTATAATAATTGTTATATATACATGTGTCAATTACTCATTTGTGGTACACACTTGTGGTACACAAATTGTGGTACAGAGGATCTATTGCCGTCAAACGACTATTTCACAGAGAGCCAATAACAAATTTCATTAATAATTGACCATTTTGATCCGTTGAAACAACTCGATAAATTTAGAAAATTGTTCTAGGAGGACCTAATCAAATGATTGTAACCTATTCAATTGTACGATGGTTGGCTACATGGTCTAGCTATACCTATCATCTTTTCTTTGTGATTAATATCATCAATTTAGTTTATCCAACGATAAACCTAATCTTGAATTATAGAGGTATGACACAATCTAATCTGAACAAAATGTTTAATTGAGTATTGGGAATTTTTTTCAATTCGATAATTTCCTATGAGCTTGTTGACAACTCCTAACAAAAACTTCTACCAAACAATTTGTTGATCTTCAAATATATTGAAGATGAACAATCTATGATTTCCTAAAGAAGATTCAAAATTCAAGATAGAGTCCAATTCGAATTTATCCCTTTATTAATAACCAACCGACAAAATTATCTCATGATTGATCTCAATTAGTATTAATTAACTTCCCCACACCTACCCCAAGCGTAAATTATTTCTTAATTTGTTCGTGGTCAACATTTGTGGGCGTATCATAATTTCTCGAGGGAATAAAATACCTAGATTTTTTTTAGATTATTATATATGCATATCTTTATTACCCTGTCTTAATGAACAAGGTAGCTTCACTCTATATATAAGAAGAGCTCCTCAACCAAAAACATAAACACAGAAATTAATCTACACACCACACCCCTAAATATTTATTCAGAATTTAAAAACCACAAAACAATAGATTCAATGGCAGAAGTGAAGCTATTCGGATGTTGGTTCAGCCCATATAGCCGGAGGGTTGAAATGGCCCTGAAACTGAAAGGGGTTGAATATGAATACATAGAAGAAGATCTAAGCAACAAGTCCCCTTTGCTTCTCAAGTACAACCCAATTCACAAAAAAGTCCCTGTACTATTGCATAATGGCAAACCAATTGCCGAATCTTCGATCATCATCGAATACATCGACGAGACTTGGGAAGGTCCATCCATTTTGCCCAAAGACCCGTATGAAAGAGCCATGGCTCGTTTCTGGGTCAAGTTCATTGATGAAAAGGTACATTTCAATCCATTTTTATTTCATGTTTTTGTATACTTTATGTAAAGGTAAGCTAGAACATTAAAATATGGCATCAGACTCAGGCTCAAGAAGAGATCTGGTTATTTATTTGACGCGGAATTTTAGGTAAAAGTTTAAAAAAAGTGAACTTTTGTTTGTCCTAAAAAATAGCGCTTGAGAATTTGTAATGTTAAATCATTAGTTATATGTGAAATTGTAATTTTGAGAGAAAAAATTATTAAAGAAAACAAGTTTTTGTTTTGGGACATTTGGAAAAAAAATATAAATAATGAATTAATGACAATTTATCTATGTGATATTCATAATGATCAATTTACCCTTCTATGATTTAAAAAATAGCAATTTACTCTCCTGTAATTTTATAAAAGTCACACCGCCTCCTTGATATTTTATATGTGTCGGTTTACCCTCTTGTGTTATCATAATGTGACAGTTTATCCTCATGTTCTTTGATAAATGTGATAATTTACCCCCTGTGATATAATAAATGTGGTAGTTTACCCCCTTATGTTACAAAACACTTTTTAAGCTCATTCTCAATTTCAGCAAGTGAGTTACACTCTCCAATTGAAGGCGGTAAATTGTTTTTTTAAAATTTTCATAGATGATAAATTGCTATTTTTCAAATCACAGGGGGTAAACTGAATATTATGAATATCACATAGGATAATTGCCATTAACTCTTAAATAATGGGACAAAAAGGGTATAAATTAATGATGAACTTATGAATTTATAGTGCGCGGTTGCAATGTTGAAAGCTTGTACGAGCTCGGGAGAGGAAGGAGAGAAAGCCAAGGTAGAAGCAGCCCAATTAATTCAATTTTTAGAAGAAGAATTGAAGGGCAAGAAATTCTTTGGGGGAGATAATATTGGACTCGTTGACATTTCTGGAAATTTCATTGGATATTGGTTTGGAATAATTCAAGAGCTCGTGGGAGTTGAACTATTGACAAAAGAAAAGTACCCAAATTTTTGTGAATGGGTTGATGAGTATGTTAATCACAAATTTATCAAGGAAAATCTACCTCTCAAGGATAAAATGATTGAGATTTTCAAGGCCTTCTTTTAACTTCCTGCAATTTGGTTTATTTTGTTGTAAGACATGTATCACATTTTCTTCATCTTTTGGTGGACGAGTGTTTATGTGTTTGTAATGTTTGGGTTATGTATTTCATCTTCACAATTTTCAATTAGTTTGTTTTACTCTTTTTCCTCTTATTTTATTTAAATTTCTAAATCAATACATTTAATTATTATAAAAAAAATAAAGTTACGTGTGATTTTTGAAATGAAAAAGATTTTGTTAAAGTTGGATTTGGGGCTTTCTTTTGATATGATACTGTACGGGTTTAGGTATTAAAGGAATACCCGGCCGTGACCGATTTACATTAAATTTCGGCATTTAGAATAGAAATATTGAATAGCTTACTAATTATAGTACAACTTTTGGGACAACTATTAGGTCTTGAGCCTGGCTATAGTAAATGGGCCTATTAAATTATGGAGTTAATGACAATTTACAGTATTTACCCATGCAATATGAATAATATTTGATTTAAATTTTTTTAATTTGAAAAAGAGCATTTTATACCCTTATAATTTTATAAAAGTTTCACACTATTTTCATGATATCTTTTAAATTAAAAAAAAAGGCCCATTGACAAAACTACTCCTCTTATGTACTATACTCTGACTCAGCCATCCTATAAATATAGCATTTTATCTCTCTGTATTATTATAAATGTGGGATTTTGCCATATATGATTAGATACATGTAGCAATTTTTTTACCTATGTTATAATAATTGTGACGTTTTACTCTTGTTGTATTATGATAAATATGGCACTTTATCCTCCTAATAATATTTTTATCTTTTTATGCAACACTTTCCACACCACTATCAAACATTGTAAAGCAATAAGGTCTCCATCAGTGGCGGAGCCAGAAACTTTTTTCACCGGGATCCATTATAAAATTGAACTATACTTATTAATTAAAATAAAAATAAAATTAAATAAATTACTCAAAAAAAATTCTACAACAACAGTTAGTTTAACCTCATAATCACATGGAACAAATCTTATTTGAATAAAACCCTAATCGATCTTGATAATACAATTGTATCGAAATACTAAATTATAAAAAAAACACCACCAATAATAAAATCACATTTGAAAGTAAGTAGGAGTACTATATTTGTTTTTTTTTCTCTTTTGTCGAGAAAACTAAATTTATATGTTTGTTGAATAAAATTTTTTTTTTTTATGTGTAAGCTCATTTTAGTAGAGATGAGATCAGATGCGAAAGATATTGGTATGAAATTAAATATTTAAAAGGTGTTTTCCTTCTCTGAACATATTGTTTGTCATTTTTATGATTAAAATTACAAAATAAAAAGAATATATATGTTAAGAGTTTGAATTGAATTAGTTCACTTATTTACCATGACTATTAATTTCATGACACGATAATAATATATATGGACCCCTTTCTTATAAGATTTTAATTTTTATTAGAGGGGTCCACTAGAAGAAAATTATAAATTATACTTCAAAATTATATATAATCTTTAGGGTAAACACCACATTTGGTCTCTCTTATCATTAACTTCTTAAAAAGTGGTCCCTCTTATTTTTTTTTCCCAGTTTAGTCCCTACTATGTATTATTTGTTTCACTTTAGTTCTTTTCAGGTGTTCCATGGCTATTTCGATAACATGTGATATGCTCATAAGGGCAATTTCGTCATTTCAAGTAAACTAACATGGATATTTTCGTCTTTCTAATCATTTGAAAAAAAACTAAAGATTTAATCTCTTCTAAACTAGGCTTTCATTCTAGTCCAACTTAATCGTCAATTTCATTCCAAACTAAAGTTTTCTCCCAAAATCCTCTTCAAACACCAAAATTGCTCACCAATTAAATAATATCTCAAATGATCTCAATAGCGAACGGACGAAAATTCCCTAAAAAATATTCATACGCATGTCACATGTTATCAGAATCACCTGATAAAGACTAAAGTGAAACACATAATTCATAGTAGGGACTAAAGTGGGAAAAAAACATAAGAGGGACCATTCTGTAAAATATTAATGATAAGAGGGATCAAAAGTGATATTTACCCTAATCTTTAATAAAACATAATATTATGCATATAATCTATACTATTAAAAAAGAGAAGCATGTTTTTACTCACAAAGTGGCGGTTGTGACACCATGCTACACCAAAATTATCACTTTCCAAAATTACCCTTTTTTCAAAATTTAAAATTACAAAACACAAAAACTGCCCAATAAAAAAACTACCTTTTTTCACTTTGATTATCATGACAAAGCCACGATTGAACTTTTCTAAGTTGAATCTTTGCAAAATTAGTCTAATATATTACAATAAATTAATATGCCAGGATAAATTATAATTCAAAGAATTCAACACACTCGAGTATCGCGTGTCACATCGACTAGTATAACCTAAAGATAAAAATTTTAGGGGGGTCCATGCACCCCTAACTTATACGTGGCTCCGCCACTGGTCTCCATGTATAACAATCTTAGTAAAGCTACATGAATGCCAAATGTACATATCGTCTAATGAACTAAACTAAAAAACATCAATTCTATCACATTTAACCATCTATTTGAAGCAGATATCAAATATCATTTTAACTATATTGTACGAAAACAACTTAATTATCAGATGGATTGGAATAATGAAATTGAGCAAAGAGTTTTTTTTTTTTTTTTTTTTTTTTTTTTGCGAAAGGTTATGAGGATAACCACGATTTATTTAGGCCTAAAAAAAAAGAAAAACGGGGTCCAAAGTATCCTAGAAAACTGCAGGAGAAAACAACAAAAATGAGGGTTTTTTTTACTTTGCACTCCGAACATGAATAATAGACATTTTGCATCCCGAAATATGAACAATTCAACATTTTGCACCCTCTCTTATTTTTCGGCAAAGTTGACCACTAGGGTAAAAAAACCTAGGGACAAAATTGGTAATTCATTTTTTAATCTTGGGCACTTTGCACCACCGAAACTTGAAAAATAGATATTTCTGAAACACATATTTAACATTTTGCACCCCTTATTTAAGGACAATTCAACACTTTGCACCCTCTCTTATTTTCCTAGTAGGTTGACCACCAGAGTCTTGGGGTTCACGTGGTACAATTCTGCTGTTTTTTTAAACAAAATTTGTAACGTATCAATTAGTAGGTTTTAAAAAATTCTAAACCAAACTAGAGTTTTATGTACCATATCAACAAATTCGATTTCGTGCGGTTATGGTACGGTTTTGCGATTTTTATGAATAAATTTTTTCGTGCAATTTTTCTTATATAGTCGATTACATAGTTGACAATTATATAAAATTAATATCATAATATCTTACAAACTATTATTCTACATTAAATAAAGAATTGGAAAAGAAAATGTTCACAAATTTGAGGCTATAATTTGACCTAATTGAATATAATAAAAAAAGAATTCAAAAAGTTTTTAGAAAGTTAAATACATAAAATTTACCAAATCATGTCGGGGTATTTTCACTTGGCACCCATGAAACATGTAAAATATGCACTTTGCACTTACGAAACATAAATCTAGCACTTTGTATTCGCAATCAATTTGAACTCTTTCTTATTTTTCAACAAAGTTAACCACAGAAGACAAAAAATCTAGGACCAACGGGTAGTGGTAGCCATAATTTCACTTACTTTCCAAAACAACACTGTTTGTGTAAAAATCAATACGTCATGAAATGCTCATCTAATAGCACAATGTCATGCACATTATTGGTCCATTGGTAATAATATTACTTACAGACATATAAAACATTAGGTAAATATTTTTTTTTACTTTATTTATAATAGAATCATAATCGACAACTGATCAAATTTTTTTATATCCATATTATCTTCATGTTATTTCAAATTATGTTATGAATTTTTCTAAGCGGAGCAGATACACCAAATTTCTAATAAAAATTATAATATCATATTAAAGTCAATTATAATTTTTTCTAAACAGAGCAGGCACACCAAATTTCGATTAAAAATTCTAATATCATATTAAGGTTTTCTCCATCGACAGCCCCAGATCTAACAACTGGACCATGTTTCTACTTTTACACAGTATCCATTTTATGTTTCTAAACTCTAAAGTAAATTACGATATGATAGAGGAATTCAATTTTCAAATGGTAAAATTGCAGAAAACGTCCCAAATTAATTAGTGATTTTGGATTTTCGTCCCAAACTCAAACTATATTACCTCATCGAATTTCGTCCCGCAATTTAATATTTGTTTGAAATATCGTCCCAAACTAATTACTAATTTTGATTTTTCGTCCCAAACTATATCAAATTGCCGAATTTCGTCCCATAATTTTCCATTTTGTATGAATTTAGTCCCAATATTAAATTTCTAATTTAATGAAAATGACGGTTCAATCTTGTAAATAGTTTGGGACGAATTCTGCAATATTATATAATTATTCATGTTAAAATTTACCACGTCATGACACTTAAGCAGCCATGTGGTAATTTAATGGCAAATGCGCAATTTTCGTCTTATAATTAACGGTGGGACGATATTCCAAAATAATATTAAATTAAGAGACGAAATTCACCAAGTTAAATAGTTTGGGACGAAAATCCAAAATCAGTGATTAGTTTGGAACGATTTTTGCAATTTTACCTTTTCAAATTGAGATTAACTTTTGGATTAAATACAATTTGCCCCATAAAATATGAGGTGTATCAATTACCCCTTGAAGTAATAATTTTGACAATTACCTCTTTGAAACGTAGATTAATCAAAGTTATATTTTTTCATGCTCAAATTACTCTTCCCTTTCATATATGTTAATGGATATTTTTAATCTCATACCAAATTTATTCTTAATCTCAATTTTTCATCAAATTCTTGGTGGATATATATATTTTTTTTATACTTATTGCAAAAAAAAAAAAAAAAAGAAAAGAAAAGAAAACTTTCCATTATTATTTCTACAATTTATATGCTATTATTTCATCGATTATTATATTTATATTCATTATTATTCAATCATTGATTATATTTTTACCTCAATTATTATTTAAACAATTGTTATATTTCTCTACTATTTATTAAAATTTTTAATAGCTCTTCGAATTTTAATCGAAACAAGATTGATCAAACCGTCATCACACGTCCAGGTCTTCCAGATTTTTATTTTAATTATTAAAAACCTACATCAGCTCGTCCATGCCATATGAACATTCCATTCAAATCAGCTTTCTAATCATTACACATTTAACCGATATTTTAATTATATTTCAATTATCACTACTAAATTTATGATCAATTTTTTTTTTATCATCCCTATCATATGAACTGGTGCGTGTTTCAAACATTTAGAGTAAACCTGAAAAATTAAATATGTGATGATTATAATGAACAATCTATATTCGGTGGACAATGCGATATAATAAACAAATGAATAAACAATTTTGTGAAATAATACCCCCAATCTTTCTCATATCTATTACTTGTCTTTTTCGAGGACAACACTTGTAGCACTATATAAGGTAAGATTATAAAATAGCAATTAAAATTTGGAGTACTCTGCCATTAGTGGCCTCGGCCGCCTTCAAACCAATCAATGGGAAATTTAATTATAATTGTGAAGATCTAAATCTTCCATTATTGAGATTTTTTTTTGTTGTCGAGAAAATCCCATCATTGTGTTTAATTATGCATGAAGCAAATGCAGACAATATTTCAATTAGAAAGTAATATACTTGTTTTAAAATTGTGTGACCTTTGAAAATGATGTCTTATCTTAGTGGCAAAACTGAAATTTCTGAACTTCGAGAGCCTAAGACTTATTATGGGTAAAAGTTTGACCGGACTGATTCTAAACTTATTAAGAATGGAGTTTGAAAAGATCTCGACTTAAACCAAAATCTCAATATATTCTCTTATTCTTAATAATAAAAATTATTATCAAAATTATCCATTTGCAATTATTTTCATCATTTAAATTTATACACAAAATAATACTCCTATATGAAATACTAAAGTTGTTAACTCAATGAGATATCAATATTTTTATCTCAAAATTACAACGAACTAAACATTATATCACAAATCTCATACAATTAATAATCTCATACAATTATAAAGGGAAACTAGTCTAGTTGAATCATATCTCAATTTTTTTATTTGTAGTATTTAATATCTCAATATTCTTCTAATGAACCAATCTAAGTAGAGAAAGGCTCTTAAACTAATTTCTGAAACCAAACTGAAAAGGAGCAGAGCTCTTTCATAAAAGCCATAAGGTCTTGGATTCAAGTGACATCAAAAAACAGTATGTATTATTTTAGTTTCATACTAATCTTATTAAATAGTAGTTATTCATTTATATATTTTACCTTACTTTTTTTTTGATAAATAATATTTTACCTTAATTGTATGCTAGTGTAACCAATCAATTTATTTGAAGGAAAAAATAGTATTATTCCCCCAAAAGCATTTAATTATAAGCACCCTAATTGTAAATGAAATGGTCAAACTACAGACATTTCTTTATTACTATGTCTTAATGAACAAATAAGCTTCACTCTATAAGAAGAACTCCTCAACCAAAACAAAGACTCATCCAAAAAAAATACACACCTAAATTTCTATTAATCAGAATTCTGGAAAACCAAAAAATACAATAATGGCAGAAGTGAAGCTATTCGGAAGTTGGTACAGCCCAATTAGCAAGAGGGTTGAAATGGCCTTAAAACTAAAAGGGGTTGAATATGAATTCATAGATGAAGATCTAAGAAACAAGTCTCCTTTGCTCCTCAAGTACAACCCAATTTACAAAAAAGTCCCTGTACTATTGCATAATGGCAAACCCATTGCTGAATCTTCGGTGATCATCGAATACATCGACGAGAGTTGGGAAGGGCCATCCATTCTGCCCAAAGACCCGTATGAAAGAGCCATGGCTCGTTTCTGGAGGTCCATTGAAGAAAAGGTACATTCCAATCCATTTTCTTTTCTTGTTTTTTTAGAACTTTGAATATGGTATCATAATCTGACCAACAAAAATATTAAGTTTCATGTTTTAGATTTGATTAAAATCTCTTTGTCATCTATTTTAGATTTCATGTTTTTGTACTTTTAAAATATATACCTCTTACACGTAAATGACATGTTAAGTAATTATTTTTTTTAATAATTTATCTTTTCTCTCAAGTTTTAAGATGAGTTAGACATTTAATAATATTGATGTTGCGTGAAAATGTTCAAGGGTATCTCCATGATTGCTTTTTCCTTTCTTGATATTTTTCAAATAGAGTTCTGATTTGCATGGGACGAACTTCTAGGAGATCCTTCCAGAAATCATTGAGGTATTCTTGTCACTTCTCCAAATTGTCTTTTCCAATGATTATGATAACCTATTTATAGGACAAAATGTAGGATGCGAAGAGTCACATCATTAATATCGCATACATAAATAGAGGTGAATTAGTCTTTTTGGGGAGTGCAATAAATATTGCTCTTTTTAATTATTTTAATATCTACGAATTATGTTAATTACTAATATACCCCTAATATTCAAACTATCACCAATAGGGGTGTAAACGAGCCGAGTAGTATCGAACTGTTGGAAAAAAAATGAAAATTAAAATCAATTTTAAATTTTGTAACCTCCGTAATTATGGAGTTGTAACTCCCGTAACGGTAATGCCATTAATTTTTTTATTCCGACTTTGCCCCTCACTCCGACCCTATAAATAGTGGCTTCTTTTTCCACTCTAAACACACCAAATTCACTCTCAATTCTCTCTTACTCGTTCCTTCCTAGAGTTCTAGTTGTTTCAGTTCGTCTAACAAAGCTTTGGTGCAAAGTACTTTGTTGGAGCCGTTGTATCCTGGGAGACAGACGTTCGAAGGGACCTCGAGCACAACCGGAAGGGTGAGGGAGCGAATCTGTCTTAAGGACACCGTGTTCACACGGGCCTCGGTTTGCTTCAATTTTGTATTTGTCGAATTAAATTTTATTGTTGTTTACAGTTTCTGTATTAAATTTAATTGTTCGTTTAACACTGTTTTCTTTTTACGATTACAATTTTGTAACAATCTTAAGACGAATTCCGATTTTTCGTAAAAAGAAAACGCTTGATAAATAAACTTTGTTTCAGAAACTTTTACTGGAAAAAATACCTTTGATTTAAAAAGGGGATTATAAAATCTTTTACTGCTTTAATCTTTTACGGCCAAGGAATTTTTTTTTTCGTGATTACGGTTTACGGCCAAGGAAAAAGGAAGGAAATTTTGAGATTATTTTAACGGTACAGTACGTACCTTGTATACATTAATTGGTTGTTTTGGAACAACAAGGATAAATATATCCAAAATACGTTGCAAAAGTTTGCCAATTAAATTGGTTGTAAAATATTAGCACTTTAGGACCTCCATCTAAATTTTATTTTCAAAATCATTTACAAAGTTTTGTTACAAGAAAATTTGGTGGTGTGACAAAATAAGAATTTGGGAAAATAATTGGTGGTGCATTTAAAATAAAGTTTACTGTTTTGTAAATTTTATTAAAGAAGGGAGTAATTGCAAAGTATTAGCAATACTGGTCCTCCAATTTTATAATACTTTCAAAATTGTTACAAAAAGTTTGAAACGAAAAATTATTTACAAAATTTTGGTACGATTAGATATCTGTCTTGGGACAGATAATTTTTTTTTTTTCGATATTGAGAAAAAAAAAAAACAATTTTGAGTATAAAGAATTTTGGGACAGAAAATTTAGTGTTGTCTCACTTGAATATTTCTGAATTTCCTTTTGTGGAAATTGACAATTGTGTCTTGGTTTCAGAAATGACAACCAATGAGAACACTGAAGTTGTGGTAACTGGGAACTCATCTGGAGCTCCAGTACCAAACCAAGCTATGGCACCTTTGAGCCAAGCTGAACCTAAGGCTAATGTCGTGGAACATAGTCAAAGTTCAAAGTTCAAGAAGAACAATAAAGGGTCCAAGATGGAACCAAAAGGTGGTATTTCCAAGAAAACCAAGTTTCAAGGGAAATGCTTCAATTGTGACAAAATGGGTCACAAATCGGTAGAATGCAGGCTACCGAAAAAGAAGAAACCCAGTGTAACCAATGTTGTTGAAGACAGTGGTGACGTGGACCTCTGTGCTGTCATTTCAGAGGTGAATATGGTTGACTCTAATCCTAAAGAGTGGTGGGTAGATACAGGGGCTACAAAGCATGTATGCTCTGACAGGGAAGTGTTTACCACTTTTGAGCCGGTCTAGAATGGAGAAAAACTGTTCATGGGAAACTCGGCTACGTCAGCAATAGAAGGCAAAGGGAATGTAATTCTCAAAATGACCTCTGGAAAGAAGCTGACTCTTAAGGATGTCCTTTATGTACCAGATATCCGCAAGAATCTGGTTTCTGGGACGCTGCTGAACAAGCATGGCTTCCGCCTTGTGTTTGAATCTGACAAATTTATTTTGACTAAGAGTGGTATGTTTGTCGGAAAGGGATATGAATGTGGCGGAATGTTTAAGCTGAATGTAATGGCTATTAAGCCTAAAGTTATTAATAAAGTTAATAATTCTGCTTACTTGCTTGAGTATCCTAATCTACGGCATGGTAGACTAGGACATGTTAACTACGATTCCCTGCGTAGATTAATTAATTTGAAACATATCCCTAAATTTCAAATTGATCAAAAGCACAAGTGTGAAACTTGTATTGAAGCTAAATTAACGAAAACGTCTTTTCAAAAGGTTGAAAGGAATACTAAACCACTCGACTTGATACATAGCGACATAAGTGATCTTAAATGTGTGCAATCAAGGGGAGGTTATAATTATTTTATTACCTTCATTGATGATTGTACTAAATATTGCTATGTATATTTGCTAAGAGCAACAAGTGAAGCTATAGATAAATTCATTCTATTCACAAAAGAAGTTGAGAATCAACTTGATAAAAAGATCAAAGTACTTCGAAGTGATAGAGGTGGTGAATATGTATCACCATTTAGTGAATTCTGTGCTGAACACGGAATCATAAATGAGGTAACAGCACCTTATTCACCGCAATCAAACGGAATTGCGGAAAGGAAAAATCGAACATTGAAAGAAATGATGAATTCAATGTTGATAAGTTCTGGATTACCACAGAACATGTGGGGGGAAGCTATCCTATCTAGCAATTATCTTTTAAATAAGATACCCCGGAAAAATCAGGAGAAAACTCCATATGAATTATGGAAAGGTAGAACACCTTCCTACAAATACTTGCGAGTGTGGGGGTGTCTTGCCAAAGTGGTAGTTCCTACACCCAAGGAAGAAAGGATAGGACCGAATACTGTTGATTGCATATTCATAGGTTATGCTCAGAACAGTAATGCTTATCGGTTTCTTGTGCATGAATCTAAAAATCCTGAGATTCACAAAGACACGATAATGAAACATTCAAAGAAAGATGCATCACCCAAGGAAGAAAGGATAGGACCGAATACTGTTGATTGCATATTCATAGGTTATGCTCAGAACAGTAATGCTTATCGGTTTCTTGTGCATGAATCTAAAAATCCTGAGATTCACAAAGACACGATAATGGAATCTAGAAATGCATCTTTCTTTGAAGATATATTTCCAGCAAAAACGAGAAAAGAAGTGAGTTCATCCAAAAGAACTCATAGTCAAGACCATGAGTCTGAACAGGTAACTGATGATGAGCCAACTGAGGTTGAGCCAAGAAGAAGTAAAAGAGCAAGGATAGAAAAATCTTTTGGCCCAGATTTTCTAACATATATGCTCGAAACTGAACCTCAAACCTTCAAAGAAGCTGTAACTTCTTCTGAAGGACCTTTGTGGAAAGAGGCAATCAATAGTGAAATTGATTCCATCTTGCAAAACCATACCTGGGAGTTAGTTGATCTTCCTCCAGGTTGCAAACCACTAGGATATAAGTGGATTTTCAAACGGAAAATGAAACCAGATGGAACGATTGATAAATACAAGGCCAGACTAGTAATAAAAGGCTATCGGCAACGAGAAGGCCTTGATTACTTTGATACGTATTCTCCTGTGACGAGAATAACTTCCATTAGGATGATACTTGCTATCGCAGCTTTGCGAAACTTAGAAGTACATCAAATGGATGTAAAAACAGCTTTCTTAAATGGAGATTTGGAAGAAGAAATTTACATGGAACAACCTGAGGGTTTTTCTGCTCCAGGGAAAGAAAAGAAAGTCTGTAAACTGGTTAAGTCATTGTATGGCTTAAAACAGGCTCCGAAACAGTGGCATCAGAAATTTGATGATGTGATGTTGGAGAAAGGTTTTAAAACCAGTGAATGCGACAAATGCATTTACGTGAAAGAAGAGATGGCTATGTCATTCTTTGTCTCTATGTTGACGACATGCTTATCATTGGAAGTAATGATAAGATGATTAAATCCACTAAGGATATGTTGAATGCTAGATTTGAAATGAAAGATATGGGTCTAGCAGACGTGATACTGGGAGTTAAAATCACGAGAAAATCAGATGGCATCATTTTGAGTCAATCCAGTTATATTGGAAAAATTCTTGAAAAATTCAATAAGGATGACTCTAATGAGGCCAAAACTCCTATAGATCCAAGTCAACCTTTATCAAAGAATAAAGGTGAGAGCATCTCTCAAGTGGAGTACTCAAGGATTATTGGAAGTCTAATGTATCTGATGAGTTGTACAAGACCGGATATAGCATACGCTGTAGGTAAGCTAAGCAGATATACTAGTAATCCTGGTACTGACCACTGGAAAGCCATAGTGAGGTTACTGAGATACTTAAGGTATACTCATAACTACGGGCTATACTATACAAGATATCCAGCTGTTGTAGAAGGATACAGTGATGCAAACTGGATATCTGATGTAAAAGATTCAAAATCCACCAGTGGATATGTATTCACTTTAGGTGGTGCAGCTGTATCTTGGAAATCCTCTAAACAAACTGTGATAGCCAGATCCACAATGGAGTCTGAGTTTATAGCTCTAGACAAATGTGGTGAAGAGGCTGAGTGGCTACGCCAATTCTTAGAGGGTATTCCACAATGGTCTAAACCTGTGCCAGCAGTATGCATTCATTGTGATAGCCAATCTGCGATTGGAAGAGCACAGAGTAAAATGTACAATGGTAAGTCTAGGCATATACGCCGAAGACATAATACCATTAGACAACTACTCTCAACTGGAGTGATTACTATTGACTATGTAAAGTCAAAGGATAATCTAGCGGATCCGCTAACCAAAGGGTTAACAAGAGAGATAGTTGCTAAGTCATCAAGAGGAATGGGACTAAAGCCCATGGAATAAAAACTTAGCGAAGGAAAACCCAACCTAGTTGACTGGAGATCCCAAGATCTAGGTTCAAAGGGACAACCTAACCGCAAAAGTTTAGTTAAGTCACTGTGGGGGGTTTTACCCTCAAGTCCATTCCTATGATGAAAACAGTGATAACGGTTGAGTAAGGATAAGCAAAGCTTTTAATTATTCTTGTAAAGAGAGTAACTCGAGATACTCTAAGGAAATGAATCACCTATGTGAGAGAGAAGAAGGGCCGCTTCAAAGGGAATTGTATAGGGCACAATTCTTAGAAACTCTTGCTGAACCAGGCAGATGTCCATGGCCAAAACGGACATAACCGTAAGAACTGAAACGTTACGAGGTAAGATGCGTGTGAGGAGTATGTCATCGTTTACATAAACAGCAGAACAGTTCAAGGACACCGTGTCTACTGATCAGCCAGTAAAGTAAACATACTTTCTCAAGGGAAGGTTCAAAGGGTTACTCCTACCTATCCTATGCAAGTGTCTGCCGCTGAACTCTATCTTCTTAGAACTTCGTGCTAGGAATTTATTCAATTTTCATTCTTGTGGGGGATTGTTGGAAAAAAAATGAAAATTAAAATCAATTTTAAATTTTGTAACCTCCGTAATTATGGAGTTGTAACTCCCGTAACGGTAATGCCATTAATTTTTTTATTCCGACTTTGCCCCTCACTCCGACCCTATAAATAGTGGCTTCTTTTTCCACTCTAAACACACCAAATTCACTCTCAATTCTCTCTTACTCGTTCCTTCCTAGAGTTCTAGTTGTTTCAGTTCGTCTAACAAAGCTTTGGTGCAAAGTACTTTGTTGGAGCCGTTGTATCCTGGGAGACAGACGTTCGAAGGGACCTCGAGCACAACCGGAAGGGTGAGGGAGCGAATCTGTCTTAAGGACACCGTGTTCACACGGGCCTCGGTTTGCTTCAATTTTGTATTTGTCGAATTAAATTTTATTGTTGTTTACAGTTTCTGTATTTCATATAATTGTTGATCTAACCGTGTTTTTCATTTACGATCAGATTTTGTAACACGAACGACACGTTGTTCAAGCTTGGTTTGAATTTAATCGAGCTTGAAATTTTGTGTTTGAGCTTTGTTTGATTTCTTAACGAACCGAGCTCAAACGAGCTTTTATCGAACGAATTCGAGCCGAATATCGAGTAGCTTGGTATTTTACATGTGTTTTTTCAATTTTTAGCTTATCGAGCCGAGCTTCAAAAGTTATCGAACAAGAAATCTTGTTTAAGCTTGTTTGATTTATTTGACGAACGGAGCTCAAATGAGCTTTTATCAAACGAGCTCGAGCCGAGTATCAAATAGCTTGGTTTGATTTTCAGCCCTAATTACCATGAATTTATGTTGAACTTATGAATTTGTAGTGCGGGGTTGCAATGTGGAAAGCTTTTTCGAACCCGGGAGAGGAAGGAGAGAAGGCCAAGGAAGAAGCAGCCCAACTACTGAAATTTCTAGAGGAAGAAATAAAGGATAAGAGATTCTTTGGGGGAGACAATATTGGACTAGTTGATATTTCTGCAAATTTCATTGGATATTGGTTTGGAATCTTTCAAGAGACAGCGGGACTTGAACTACTGACAAAAGAAAAGTACCCAAATTTGGGTAAATGGATTGATGGCTTCATTAATCACGGTTTCGTGAAGGATTATCTACCTCCTAAGGATAAAATTACTGAGGTTTACAAAGCCTCTGCTTAACGTGCATCTTCGGATACAAACCAAAGGTCTAATTTAGTGTGATTTTGGATTGAAGAAAGAATTCTATTGTAAAATTAGTTTGGTTTGTTGCTTTCTTGATATGATGATACCGATAAATAAAATTTAAATGTACTAAACAAATTTCGTGTACCAAACTTGTCTTTTTGGTTTTCATCTTAAGCGATATCATTTTATCAAATTTTGTCTCGTAATTTAATCCTGCAATAGTTGACATTAATGAACAACTCGAGCAAAAAATATATGGATTGATTTTGTCCCAAGTTTTGCCCATGGAGACAGAAGCAAAATCGATAAGTATAACCTGGGATGAATCCAGGAATTTTTGTTGGTGTCTAACAATCTGTGTACTTAAATATTTCGATCTAACACAAAAAATAGTGAGAAATACTTACTTGTATCGAAACCAAAGATCACTTCAATCTTTACGTAAAAAATAAGGAAATTAGACTGAAGCTTGCCGAAACAAATTTCCTTAAGACAATATTTCCGGGGCTGCCACGGTGCATACAATTTGATTACCGGTAGTCTCCCAAGATACAACAGTCTGTTGTTCACTTTTTGCACAAATAATGAACCCACGGCGAACCGAAGCAAATAGAAAATTCGACATAAACTTAAAGTTGAGATGAGAGTAATTTTTTTGATTATTGTCTGAAAAAGGATACTTAATTGGCCAGATTAAGTCTCCTATTTATAGACTCAAAAAATGTCTTTTCGCAAGAGACACAATGTTTGGATTGTACTGTTTCGATTCAAAGGGTACCTCTTCAGATCGAACAGACATGACCCCTTACTCTCAACTAATTTTATTCACATATAGAATATAAATTCCAACAATTCCCCACATGAATAAAATAGTCCTCCTAGTTCCTTCACATAAGACATATCATGTCGAAATTTCTTTAGAAATAATACCGTATCGAGATAGGTGAAATATTTCATCTTGAACCTTCCCTAGTTAAAGCTTATCGGATTTACTTAGCCAATCGGTGAAATATTTCATCTTGAACCGTCGACTGTTTGTGTAAACTAAGACAATAAACTTAACACAGTACTAAACCGATTTGTTTCAAGTTCTCGGTTGTGTTCGTTTTGGCCCTGAACATATTCTTGGTTATGCGAGTGCTTTAGAGAATTCCAGCCTATAAAGAAATTCTCAACGAGCCGACCCAGCTTACACTAACATAGGTGACCGGATCTATCAAGAGTATCCTACCATACTCTACTTGTTTTGACAAGATATAGACATCATTAAAAGCATTTGCTTAACCTATAAAATAACGCGGTAGGCTTGCACTTATTGCATCATAAGAATGGGATAGAGTTATACTCTTAAGTGTTTTCTTTTAAGTTAGCCAAGACTGGTTGTCCTATTGAACATGGTCCGTGGGATCTCCAGTCGCCAGGTTAAGTTTCTGTACGAGGTAACTTAGTCTAATTTAGGCTTTAAGCCCATTCCCCTCGATGCACATACTACTCTCTAGATAAACCTTTAATATCCGGAATCAGGATTATCTCTTGACTTCATAAAGTCCATTCTATTTGAAAGTAGATGTCTCTCGGTATTATATCAACGACAACGAATATGTCATGTCGTGACTTTACCATTATACATAGAGCTTGTTGAGCTCTGTGTATCACCGCTTGATTATCGCATTTTGCATATGACTAACACAATTTTCATTCATATTAAATATCTTCCAAGAATTTTGTGAAGTCACTTAAATTCTTCACTAGCTTTATCCAATGCTATGCACTCTTATCTCATAGCGGATTGAGTTATATGCGTATGTTTGGAAGATTATCAGGAAATAGCGGTGCCTCCAGAATTGAATACATATCCTCTTATAAACTTTGATTCCTCTAATCAGAAGTTTCATTTGCATTACTATATTTATCCTAGATCGTTTGAAAATTTTCAAAATATAATGCACAGATGTATGTATTCTTTCAAGATTCAAGAATTCTCATTAATGCATCCCCACGAATCTTGCTAAGATTGCTCATATATCTCCTTAATTTCTAAACCAAAGAGACGATGTCTAGCCTTTTCCATTTTACGATATATTCATGACTTCTAGTTTTATGAGCATACTCAAATTGTGATATCCTATCACATGTGTTCTCATGTAGCATACAAGATATAAATTAAATAAAATTATGAAATCCCTTAATTTCATAAGTATTTAACTTAGACATCATTCATGTACTTGAGATAATTTAATGTCATCACATGACAACAAAATCATAATTGATTAAATTGATGGTTTTCATATCGTAAGTTAATATTTCACGATGGATTTAATATTCACCATATTAGTCTCAAATATTAACATATCGATTGCACATAAACAAACTCTGATACTCAATTATCCAGTTAGTTTATATGGACACACTTGTCATATTAATTAATATGACAGTCATTATTTATTAATGACACTATCACATTTTTCGTGTGATTGTTTAGGAGTTTGTTAAATGTCAACAAGAAAATACATAAGTTTCGCAAACTATGTTTTCTTTTCATTTAACAACGAAACTCTCTTGTTACTCCTTATAAATTTTCTCATTTAATTCACCATTAAGGATGATAATTTTAATGCCCACTGTATATAGCTATTAGAGCTATTAACATTCAAATGGATGTTATCCTAATCGCTAGTGAATATGAGTCAAAGAAGTAAAATTATTTATTTTATAAGGCAACTTGACTACTCGTCTAGCCTAGTTTTTTTTATCGATTGACTAGTCAAAGTTTTTAAACTCTTGAACTTAAAAATCCATTTACATCTAATTGGTTCACTCCTCGAGGTCTACCAACTTTATGGATGTAACTCGCTGTCAATCGCCTCTTTCCAATCCATGGTATTGGAACGTGACATCGAGGTTAATTCTTTAACATATAAGTTAGAATATCTTGATCAAATAACTTCGAGCTTTTAGCTCATATGCCTCTTCAACTCATCAATAAACTCATGCTGAAGTTAGAGATTGTCCTTTTGAGAGATCGATTCATATGTATATATATTCTCTCAGAATAAAGTAGTTTATAATTAAATTAATTATAAACTTCACAAATTTGACCCCCTTGATCAAAATTAATTAAATATTTTCGCAAATTATTCTAGTCTAAAATGGGTTAGACTATAATGTTTATTTTCGCAGAATAAAAAATTTATAATTAACTCTAATTATAAAAATGTTTATGTAAGTAATATAATAAATCATATTACTTTATCATATTTTAATATCAGTAAATCATGCTTACTGAAAATAAATCTGAGCCAAACGAAGGATCAATTTTATAAGAAATATTTCTCTCAAATCCTTCTTACATTCTCAATTAATATTACATCATGTGACTCAGTTCACATGATTATATTTGTTTCAGATTTAAACACAAAAAATATGAACTGCTACTATTTATTGCATATGCTAGTAGTAATTAATATTTTTAAATTATTTATCGTTTTTTTTTGTGTGGTGAAACCGAAATCTGACCTAAGTACCCCCACATTTTAAGGTATTTGGTTTTTCTTCCCTTCCAGAACTCATATGGAATGATAATTGACTTTCTTGTATGAAACCCGACTTAGTATGTCTCTTGACATCTAACGAGCTTTCCCTCACAAGTTGTCAAGTAAACCTGAATTTAAAGATAATGTTTAACCACATCTTAAAATTCTGTTATTTTAGCAACCAAATTCAATTGAGTTGAGCTAGGTAAATTATTTGACGAATTATTCCTAATTTAACACACTCTAGTGTTAATGAATATATTCGTATTTACCCCCACAATTTGGATATAAGAATTTAAATTTTCTTATTCCATTATCTGGATTTGTATTTTACAAATGCATCTCTTTGTATTTTGCAAATACATTTGTTGCCTCGTATGCAACAATATCTATGTGATTAAATGCATTTTCAAACTCCACGAGTTAGTAATGATTTCAAAATCACATAGCTAGTTTAATTAGTTCAAAATTTTTGAACTTTTACATATTTGTTTCACAAACAAATAACTTATAATTATATACTTATTTCTCACAAATAAATCACAAATAAGTTATAAGTACAATCAATATTTTCTCAATAAAATATTGATATTCATTTCTCAAATAATTTATAGTTATTTCTCACAAATAAAATATTATTTGCTCAATAAAATATTGATATCAAAGCAAATTATAATTATTCCATAAAAGAATTATAATTTACTTTTACATATAAATTTTCAGTATTTTCTCAATAAAATACTGCTATTAATTATACTTATTTCGCAAATGATTTATCTTTATTATCAATATCTTTCCACATATAATATTGATATGATAGTAAACACTAATTAGTCACTTATCTTCGTATAAAAGTTATTAATAATTACACAAATATCATTTATCCCACATAAGTATAAGTCGCACTTATTAGAAAAGTATTCATTCAAAGAATTATGACATCACATTCATATATGAAGTCATTAATTCAATGCTCGTGACATTTAACTATATTTTACTTCAATCAATAAAATAAATTAGTGCACCACTAAAATATTAATATATGAAGTAATTCATATCGAGTAAAATGAAAACGCCTTTCATTTTAGTAATTTTAATAAATGAATAGTTTAGAGTATTTTTAGTGTTAACCAATAACTCAATGTTAGTTCAAAAGACCTAACACATACACATGTTATGTTTCACTTAGTATGATTTTTATCTTCAATTTCATTTGATGAAGACAATCACTCTTTGCATCATAACATCTCTATTTTCATATATCATTGGGTAAATTACGAATACCACCCTCAGTAAGTTCGAATTACAAAAATCACCCTTACGTATTGGATATTACAAAAATCCCCCTCAGGTTTGTCACCTTCTTACAATTAACCCCTTGTCCCTAAAATGTTCCAATTTTGCCCTTGGAAGTTAATTGTAATGTTTATAATATGTTATAAATTTTAAAATTTGAGTGTTAATTGTTATATATGGTAAATATAAAAACAATAATCATATGTTTACCACCAAAATAATTGATATAATTTATAATTTCTGATAAATTTCAATAAATATTTCAACTTATAATATAATATAAACTATAATAAATTAAAACATATTATTTATAATACAATATAATTTATTAAATTTACTAATTTATAAAATAAATTCATTTAACTAATGTGTAAACAATTCATATTTATAAAGTATATTATTAGAATTCTATTTAATTTAATATTATACAATTTAAAATTGCTAATAAATATATAAATGCCCTTTTTTTTGCAATTTTATTAAAACTTATGGGCAATTATAAATTTGATCAATTATTCTAGTAGTAAATATATAATTATCTTTTTTCTAATTTATAAGATATGATAATTAAACCCAAGTTTTAACATTGATAAGACATTTCAAACAATACAAATAACACTCAAGGGCAAAATTGGCATATTTTAGGGACCAGGGGTTAATTGTAAGAAGGTGACAAAACTGAGGGGGATTTTTGTAATACCCAATACGTGAGGGTGATTTTTGTAATTATGTCTTACCTGAGGGGGGTATTCGTAATTTACCCTATATCATTTATAGATTTCCAGTTTATTGGAAGCCCAAAGAAGATTCATTTCTTTTTCAGGGAAGTGAATTTTAGCAATTCAGATTTCTCACATAATAAATCTCTTTGCTTTGTTGATGCACTGATTCATATGTATTTGTGCATTTTCTTTTTGGTAATTTTTTTTTTTCAAATGCAAAATTATATCTCAACATATAATTATTGCATTAAATTATAACTGCTAATTCGAAGAATTGCACTCATTGAAAAACTAAGGAAACGCTTCCATGTACTTGTTCATTTGTTAGTATGTAAATGTGGCACCGATTCAATACACAAACATTTAAATAGCATTTAATGGTCATGAATATATCACCAACTGCTCTGTTTTTGTCTCAAATGATTCTTTCCAATTTTTGGAAATAAATTATTCTTATTAATCATTTAGTCTTAGAGAAATCTAATGCCAATAAGTCCATCTACTCTCAGTATATGCACATTACTTAGATTTTAACTCTGCAGTATGCATCTTTAATTACATGATTACGCAGTATAACAATCACAGAGTACTTGCAAATTCATCGCTTCACTTGCATCTTTGTGCCAATTAGAAATAAAGACACTAATCAAGTGAAACTTAAAAAAGGAACCCTTTGAGATGAAGTTTTTCATCTCCATTTTTAATGTACATCGAGTTGTTATCTCTCACCGATTATAAAAACCTTGGTTTTCAAAATTACAGAAAATAAATTCTGAAGGCTATTCAAATGAAACTAATATCACATTGTTTTTCGTACAAGCATACAACCATGAATCTATAAATCTAGCAGATTTTAATGTTCTGTTTATTAATAAGGATAGTAATCACCTATTCATTTATTTCAATTGGCAAACCCGATTTGTTCTTAACAAATAATTATGCATTCACACAGATTAGTTAAACAAATTAATTATTGTCTTAAGATTGTTGGTGTCTAACAATCTGTGTACTTAAATATTTCGATCTAACACAAAAAATAGTGAGAAATACTTACTTGTATCGAAACCAAAGATCACTTCAATCTTTACGTAAAAAATAAGGAAATTAGACTGAAGCTTGCCGAAACAAATTTCCTTAAGACAATATTTTCGGGGCTGCCACGGTGCATACAATTTGATTCCCGGTAGTCTCCCAAGATACAACAGTCTGTTGTTCATTATTTGCACAAATAATGAACCCACGGCGAACCGAAGCAAATAGAAAATTCGACATAAGCTTAAAGTTGAGATGAGAGTAATTTTTTTTATTATTGTCGGAAAAAGGATACTTAATTGGCCAGATTAAGTCTCCTATTTATAGACTAAAAAAATGTCATTTCGCAAGAGACACAATGTTTGGATTGTACTGTTTCGATTCAAAGGGTACCTCTTCAGATCGAAAAGACATGACCCCTTACTCTCAACTAATTTTATTCACATATAGAATATAAATTCCAACAATTTTATCTAGGGGCCTAAAGTAGATACAAAAAATATATTCAATCAAACACTCCAACTGAGAAATTATGTTTCATTCACAAGATCATAAATAAGATACAAAAACGAGAAGGTAAAGTATAATAAAAATGACCCCATAAGTTACTTAAATTACATATGAACCCCATTACGAATTTATTATATGTGACGAAAAAAAGGGATAATACGAAAATATATTCGTCAAATTTGACTGCCTTTTGTGGGAAAATTCGGTTTATGTGAGGAAGCCTATTAACAAATTAATCTCTCGAACCAGACCTTGCGATTATTTACGTAATATACCACCGGAACAACGGACCGCCCATTCATCTGCCGACCAATTGTGGCGACGTTTTTGCCTCCCAGTTGGGCGAAATTGCAAAGCCACCCAATTTCAGTTTCAGAATCTCAAAGTATCACGAAATGGCCCCTGAAGTATTTCAAAGTGCTAATGTGAATCAACAAAAATGTAAATCTGTCTCGGAGTTATTTGAAGTTGCAAATCTGCCCTCGCACTTTGGCCCATACAAATGTTCTGTAGAAGTATCATAATGACCTACAAAAATTAGTGACAACTGACAATTACAAGGTGGCCCCTGAGCTATCTCAAGATTAAAGAATAAATGGGCTTGGTAAAATTTACACTTTATGTCTTTCAGTTAAAATTAAAATATTTATTTGTTCACAGACGCATGAAGTCAATAATAAATGAATCTCCAAAACTACAAAAGGTAAATCGATGATCTCTTCGCAATCAAAAAGCGTAAATTGATCATCCCTAAAACTAGGGATGTCAATGGGTTGGATTCTGGTCTGATCAGGCTCGTCCAGATCCGGCTCCATTTATATCGGATCGAATTCTGTCGGATTCGAATCTTGCTCGGATTGTGCTCGGATCTAGATTTTTTGAATCCAACGGATCTTGGTCGGATTTGGCCGGATATCGGATATTTTTCGGATCCAATAAATTTGTATTTAAAAAGTTAAATTAATATTTTTTTCCTAAAACAAGTTTATTATCTTTTCAATTTTATTTAATTTTAGCTCACATTTTCAAAGTTTCTTTACTATATTCATATTTGTAGAATGAATATATTGGTTTAAATAAATTTATTAACGAATTATAAATTACTATCTTCTTAAATTGACGTTGAAATATTATTAATGATACTTATTTTTATAAATCATTTTGTATATATATCTTTCTTTTTATTTGTTGTCAGATACGGATCTTTAACGGACCAGATCGACCTAAATCCATATTCGCTCCATGAGTTTCGGATTTCGGATCTTTATAATCGGATCAGGTCCATCGAATGTCTAATCGGAAAATTAGTCTAATAAATCGAACCGAATTCGGACGGATCCGGATTGAAATCCGCCCCATTGACAGACCTACCTAAAACAGTAAAGGGTAAATTGATCATTGCTCAATGATAAAAAAAGGGTAAATAGATCACCCCTAAACGATCGAGGATAAACCGATCATCTCTCAACGATCAAAGGGTGAATCGATCATTCCTCCGCAAAATGCTAGGGGGTAAATTGGTCATTCTTCAGCTTTCAAAATGGGTAGTCTGATCATCTCTCGGCACCAAAAAAAAAAAAAAAAAAAAGAAAAAAAAACCAAGACAACAACGACATAGACTATAGAATACTATCAAAGTCAAACGTAGAACAACATGAATAAAGTTATACTCGTCGCTGGAATCTAAATTTATTTTTACTACATTGACTTTCAAGTGATAATATTTGACCACACAAATTTGTGATATACATGCAACTGTGACTTTAAGAGACATCTTTTGACAAACAAATATTTCAAAAGAAGAATATTTACACTATATAAGAAAAAGCAGCTAAAGAAAATGTGCATCTACTCTTCACCAAATTTACAAGTGAGGCTCAAACTCTTCAAAAATTTCATAATACATCAACATATGGATCTTGTGTTAACATCAGGAGAAGCGTGTCATGGATTTGACAAAAACTCATTTGAAAGAATTTTAATCTAATCTCACAAAACCCGCGAGGCTGAACCAAAACTCATCCACGTATAACCTTACTCATTAAGGATTAAGGAATATTCCCAGCTTGAACTATATTAAATGATGTTTTCCTTGAATTAGTTCAACAACGAGAAACTGATGATATCATCACCTGCGTCAGCTTCACATGCAAATCTGGTGCTGCCCATTTTTTTCTAAACAGAGCAGGTACAACAAAAGTTTACCTGGACCATGCTTCTACTTTTACGTGGCAGTATCCGTGTTTATGTTTCTAAACTAAATTATGATAGACCTCTAAAAAAAACTACACTATGATAGAGGAATTCAATTTTAAATTGAGATAAACTTTTGGGTTAAATATAGTTTACCCCATTAAAGTATGAGGTGTATTAATTACCCGAAAATATTATTTGTATTATTTATTTTTGCAATATTGATTAGTTAAAGTTATATTTTTTTCTTACCCAAATTATCCTCTCCCTTCACATATGTTAATGGTTAGTTTTAATTTCATATCAAATTTGTTCCTAATCTCAATTTTACATCAAATTATATTGTCCTTGGTGATTTTCTTTTATACATCTTGCAAAAAAAAAAAAAAAAAAAAAAAGGTTTTCATTATTATTTCAACAATTTATATGTTATTATTTCACCGATTATTATAATTATATTCATTATTATTCAATCACTGATTATAATTTTACCTCAATTATTATATGAACAATTGTTATATTTCTCTATAATATTTTAAAATTTCTAATTGCTCTTCGAAATATTAATCTACACGAGATTGATCAAACAGTCATCACACGTCCAGGTCTTCCAAGTTTTTATTATAACTGTTCGAAACCTGCTCCAGCTCATACATGCCATTAGAATATTCCATTCAAATTGTCTTCTAACCATTACATGTCTAACTGATATATTAATTAATTTTCAACTATCACAACCAAATTTACAATCAATCTTTTTTATTTTTTTATTTTTTATTTTATTATCGTCCCTATCATATGAACTGGTGCATGTTTCAAACACTTAGAGTAAAAACCTAAAAAATATATAATGACAATTTGAATTTCGTGTCTATTAGGAATTCAAAAAGCTCTAGAAACTTTAAATAATAATGATGAAATATTACCACTGTTCCAATAATAATGAAGGTAAAAATATAAAAATTGATGAAATAATGACGAATATAAATATAAGAGCCGGTGAAATAATAACGGATGTAACTATATAATAATTAGTAAAACGATAACCAGAACCTTTTTTTTATTTTGTAAGAAGTATACAAAAAAATACCAAGAAAAATATAATTGAATGTAAATATGATCTTAAGGAGGTTAAAACTAACAACCATTAGTACATATAAAGGGAAGCGTAATTTGGGCAAGAAAAAATAAAACTTTGACTCTAAAACATTGGAGGGTAAGTGTTACAAGTAATACTTTAGGGAATAATTGATATAACTCAATATTTTAAGGGAACAAACTGTATTTAACTTTTCAAAGAAATGTCGGACACGCAAATGTAAATCAAAATCAATTCAAATTTTACTCATTAAGGATCAAGGAATAATCTGTTGGCAGCTTGAACTAAATTAATGAATATGGCTGACGTGGATTCTAATCCCACACGTGAGATGTTTACTAGTGGGCTGCATCACGTGTATTTGATGACGTGGTGCAGCTGTTGTACTACATAATTTCTCTGACAATTCCGTCCAAAAAACTAAAAGAAGTACCAAATTTGCAATGTTTGTATGAAAAATGAAATTTGTCTTAATCTATTGTATGACAAATGATTTTTGCCATTTGCAGGGTGCAAAGTGCCAAAAAGTATTTAAAATGACTATTATACCCTTCCATTAACAATTTTTTTTATTAAAACACACACTAAGGTGTAAATTACCAAATAAATTGTATTTCCAGAATGCAAAGTACCAAAATTTTTAAGTCGGGATGGAACGTGCTAAAACCCTATATTTCCAGGTGCAAAATACCAAAACACAATATTTTAAATGAATTAGTCAACATTCAATAAGGAGAAACTGATGATATCATCACCCGCGTAGCTTTACATGCAAATTTGGTGATGCCCATTTGAAATACTACTAGCTAGTAAACAATTTGTGAAATCATACACCATTCTTTCTCTTTATCTATTTCTTGTTTTTATTTTCGAGATCAACACTTGTAGCACAAGATTAGTTGTAAAATCAAATATATATTAATATTTTATTTATAATATTTTACCATCTCAATATCCTTCTATTGAATCCATTTAAGTTGAGTTTCAAAAGTTTCGCGAAGGCTATTGAACTAATTTTTTAAACCAAACTGCTAAGGAGCATAGCTCTTTAATTAATAAAAGGGTTAATTACAGGTACCTCCCCTGAGGTTAGGTGTAATTACCGCCCAATTCCCTCGGACAATCATAATTACAACCACCTCCCCTGAGGTTTCAAAAGGGTTACAAAACCCTAACGGAGACTAACGGACTTGGACGGAATGTGTGAATTGACGGTTATGCCCTTCAGTTTTTTAATTAAAAAAAAAAGCCCAAAAAATATCTCGACCCGGATTGACAATATTGCCCCTGCTTCATTTCCCGCTTCAAAACACATACACACACTCACACACTTACAAGAAAATCCTCACCATCACTCAAACCATTCATCTTCCCCACCATTTTCAATCACCATTGTTTCTCCAACTTCAAAAACTATCAAGCCCCATTTTAGTGTGTTGAAAAACCATATTAAGGAGAAAGCACAAGACCCAATCCCGTACCGTTTCTGGGCAGCAAAACATCCAAAGAACCGAAGGTAAAATCGAAAATCAATCTTTTATTTTCAATCGATTTTTGTTTTTTTTTGTTGAAAATAGCTTAGTTAAGTAATACTCTTGTATATTCTAAAAAAATGAAGAATTTTCAGTCACCTAGGGTTTTTTTGGCACAAAATTTTGATCACTGATTTTTTTTTTTTTTTTGGAAAATATCTCTGAATATTTATGTGATAATATGATTATGTTTTGATTTCATAGTTTTGATTTTGATTGGTGTTGTTTTTGTTGATAAAACGAAGGAAAATATGATTATGTTGTTGATTTCATAGTTCAATATTGCATGTTGTTGGCACTGTATGATATTATGGTTAATGTGGTCATGTTTTTTTGAGTTATATTTTCTGAAGTTTTTGTAAGTTACAAAGTTTTGAGTTATGTTAGTTTCTTTTCATGTTGTTACTTTCTTTGCAAAATTTCTTTGAAGGTTTATTTCCATGTTGTTACTTTCGTTGCAAAATTTTGTATGATAATATTCTAATGTTGTTACTTTCTTTTCATTTTCAGAAAATGTTGTATGATATTGTAGTCCATTACAAAGATGAGATGTTCATCCTCAAGAACATTCAATCAAGGAACTATAAGTACTTGGACATGTTAAATGATGTATGTGAAGTTGCTTTGAGGAATTTGTCAGGGAGAGATGACACTCTTATTGTGATGAGTTATGGTGAAATATACATGGGGAGGCTTTGCAAAACAAGGATATGGGGTGACAGTGATGTAAACCATATGTTTGAGAAGAACAAGGACCATGCTCAGATCGACTTGTTTATTCAAACATTTCAAAATGAAGATGAGGGTGTAAACCAAGGAGGGTCTGAGAATGAAGAAGCTGACAGTGAGGGTGATGAGCCAAGCTAAAAGCTATGGAAAATGTTGAAGGTGGACATAAAGAGTCTTACTCTATGCTGCCTAAGTATGATGACATGGTTAGGACAACCAATGTAGGGAGTCTTGTTCTGATTCAGTATGAGGACACAGGAGATGGTGATGGAGATGAAGTAATTGAATCTATTCCACCTGCTCATACATTTAAAAGATTTTTTTTGGGTTTGGAACCATTGAAGATAGGATTTTTAGCTGGATGTAGTCCATTCTTGGGCTTTGATGGGTGTCACTTAAAAGGACCTCATAAGGGGATTTTACTTTCTGCCATTGGACTGGATGAGAATAATGGTCTTTTTCCTTTGGCATTTGCTGTGGTTGAAAGTGAGAACAAGGATAGTTGGGGATTTTTCTTTCACTGCTTGGAGAAAATGTTGGGAGGCTTCAATGAAGAAAGACCTTGGACTTTCATGACAGACAGGCAAAATGTATGAACTTAGTTGTAAGATATTATTTCTTTGAAGGTTTAATATATTAAGTCTCATTAGTTAGAAGGACTTCTTTGTAATAATTGTAAGTTGGTAAGGACTTATTTGTTATCTAATACATGTATTTGGGTTTAATTGTATTTTTACTGTGTGGTATTTTTCAGGGGCTTGTTGAGGCTATTCTTGAGAAAGTGCCTACTGCTATCAACAGAAAATGTGCCAGACACATATATGCAAACATGAGGACCCTCTATCCTGGCCTGGTGGTAAAAAAATGGTACTGGGCAGCTGCAAGGGCATACAATAGGGCCATGTTTGACTTTGCCATGAGAAAGTTAAAAGAGGTAAAACCCCAAGCTTATGATTGGTTAATGGCAATAGATGTTAGTATGTGGTCTAGACATGCTTTTAATACTAGGATAAAAAATGACCATGTTACTAACAATTTGTCTGAATCTTTTAATAATTGGATTGGGGATCTGAGAGCTGCACCTATTTTGGGTTTGATGGATGGGTTGAGATCAAAAGTTATGAATAGGGTGAACAAAAGATATGTTGATGGGATGAAATGGACTGGTCATTTATGTGATGGTATTGTTAAGAAAATAAATGTGTTAAAAACCGAAGCCAATAGGTGTGTTTTGATGATTGGTGGTGAAAATGAGTTCCAAGTCAAGGAGAACAATATTCACTTCATAGTGAATTTGGGAGATAGGACATGCAACTGTAGATATTGGGAGGTTAGTGGAATTCCTTGCAAGCATGCTTTGGTAGCTATAGAACACAAAAGAAAGAATGTGGAAAGCTACACAGACCAAAGTTACTACAAGGGATTTTATATGATGGCCTACCATAACAAGATCAAGGGCATTCCTGATCCTATGTTCTGGCCTCCAATGGAGCATATTGAACCTCAGGAAGTTATGCCCCCACCTCTGAAAAGGCAGCCAGGAAGACCAAAGAAACACAGGAGAAGGGAGGAAGGAGAAGCATCTAGGGTAATCCCCTCAAAAAGGTCAGCAACCTTGAAGTGTGGTAGGTGTGGGCAATTAGGGCATAACAAAGGGACCTGTGAGGGTGGGAGAACAAAAAATAAGAGAACAAAGAGAGCAACCAACAGAGAGGAGGCACATGTCATTATATTCAAACTTATGCTTTAGCCTAAATTTACTAAAATGAATGTTTTTTATTAACTCATTCATTGCATTTGCAGGTAGCTGAAGATGGAGGTGCTGGACCATCAAATGCTGCTAGAGGAGTTGATTTTGATGCTGATATCCCACTAAGTCAAGTGCTTAATCAACTAAGGAGATCAAGAAGTGAAACTGTGGTGGTGAACACTTAAGAAGCCCCCCCCCCCCCCCAATCTCCCAATCCTCACAAGTTCCACCTGATGAATGAATTTGTTTAAGAATTTATGTTATTGATATGGTTTTTGATGAATTATGATGTGTTTTTGGATTTATGTTGATGGCATTTAATTAACATCCAGTTTATTGTGTGTTTGTTTATAGATTTCTGTTTTGGTAATATTTTGGGCAAAATTTGGATGTTATTTAAATGTTTTGGATTGTAAAGGGGGATATTAGTAATGTTTTGTTAATATTTTGGATACAGATGTAATGGTATTTGTAATGAACTATACAAGCTATTATGCCTGGTTATTTATCATATGAATCATTTTGGCAAAAAAATTTGTGTTTTTATTAATGCATTTGTTTTATGGATTTCTTTGGTATTTTATTTTGTATAAGCTATGAAAACAGTATAATCTTTCTATGGATTTCTTTGGTAATTTATGCATTTTACTTGGAATTTATTTTGCAACAACCTTGAGAAAACCAATTATTCTATTTTGAAACTAATTTCCTGAATTTATACACAATAAAAATTGATTTTAGGGATAAAACTAAAATACAACATTGACACCCTTTCATTATCCTAAACATTACAATAAACCCCCTGTCCATGCAAAAAACTAAAAAGGGTAAAATTGTCCACGTAAAATGCTACAGTAATAGAGGGGTAAAATGGGAAATTCAAAAAATATTAAGTGATGACGTCAGCAAAAACTAACTGATTTCTAACGGATGTAATCCTTTTGAAACCTCAGGGGAGACGGTTGTAATTATGATTGTCCGAGGTACCTGTAATTAACCCTTAATAAAAATCATAAGGTCTTGAATTCAGATACCATCAAAACGGTATGCATTATTCTAGTTTCATACTGATCTTATTAAATGGTAATTATTCATTTATACATTTTACCTTCATTGTATGTTAGTGTAATTAATCAATATTCTTATATAATGATTGGGAAAAAAAAGATACTACGGAGTATATTATAAGCACCCTAATTTTAAATGAAATGGTCAAACTACACTCATTTCTTTATTACTCTGTCTTAATGAACAAGTTAGCTTCACTCTATAAGAAGAGCTCCACAACCAAAACAATGACCCATCCAAAAAATACACACCTAAAGTTCTATTGATCAGAATTCTGAAAAACCAAGAAATAAATACAATGGCAGAAGTGAAGCTATTCGGATGTTGGTACAGCCCATTTAGCCGGAGGGTTGAAATGGCCCTGAAACTGAAAGGGGTTGAATATGAATACATAGAAGAAGATCTAAGCAACAAGTCCCCTTTGCTTCTCAAGTACAACCCAATTCACAAAAAAGTCCCTGTACTATTGCATAATGACAAACCCATTGCCGAATCTTCGATCATCATCGAGTACATCGACGAGACTTGGGAAGGCCCATCCATTCTGCCCAAAGATCCGTATGAAAGAGCCATGGCTCGTTTCTGGGTCAAGTTCATTGATGAAAAGGTACATCCCAATTCCAAATCCATTTTCATGTCTTGTTTTTTAAGAATATTGAATATGGTATCGGACCCACAAAGAGATTTATTTCCTGTTTTAGATTTGATTAAAATCAGTGTTTTAAAACCGGACAGGTCATTGAACCGAAAGTCCTACTGGTTACTGGTTCGATCGGTTAGATCGGGTCGACCACTGGTTTAATCGGTATAACCGGCGTGACTTTATTATTATGTAATATTTATATATATATTTTTTTAGATTATCTAAAATACAATTATAATTCAAAAAATTATCATTCTTTGTCCATATAAATTTTTATTGTTTCATGCAAATAATCAAAATGTCTTAAAAATTACGATCAATGTTATAAATTTCAAGTATCCCTAAAAGATACATACATTCAAACAAGACAACAATTAAAAGTTCATCTCATATTCAAAACACTGGTCAAAATCTCTTTGTCACCAATTTTTAAATTTCATGTTTTTGACTTTATTAAAATATATACCACTTACACGTTAATGACATGTTAAGTAAATTTTTTTTTTTAATTAGTATGTCATCTCTCTATCAGCTCAAGTTTTAAAATGAGTTAGACATTCAATAATATAAATGAATTAATGATGAAGTTATGAATTTGTAGTGCGGGGTTGCAATGTGGAAAGCTTTTTCGAGCCCGGGAGAGGAAGGAGAGAAGGCCAAGGAAGAAGCAACCCAACTACTGAAATTTTTAGAGGAAGAAATAAAGGGTAAGAAATTCTTCGGGGGTGAAAATATTGGACTAGTTGATATTTCTGCAAATTTCATCGGATATTGGTTTGGAATAATTCAACCGATAGCGGGACTTGAACTATTGACAAAAGATAAAATGACTGAGGTTTTAAAACCCATGGCTCAACCTGGATATTCGGGATACAAACCAAAGGTCTAATTTCGCTTGATTTTGGCATGAAGAAAGAAATCTATTGTAAAATAATGACCAATTTTCATTTATATGTACTAAACAAACTTGTTGTTTTGGTTTTCATCTTAAGCAGTAACATTTTATCGAATTTTATTGCGTAATTTAATATTTTGTTCAAATTTTCTTACACCGTTAAATATTTTTACTGAAGCTACCATTAAGTTGTCATGTTAGCGACGCATGTGCTAAATCTTGAATTTTACGTGACAAACAACTCCAGCACGGACAAATAGGCAAAATTACAAAATTCTTCCAAACTAATTGTTAACTCACATAATATGGCCTCATAATTTAATATTTTGCACGGATTACTCTATTTTGTCATTTTTATCCCAAATAGGATGGAGACAATTCTACACAATAAACATTTTACACAATAGCATCATGCAGATTCCCCCTATTTTTTACCACTTGTTTTGTCGGAAAATAAAATAGCATGCCTCTACTGCCAGATTGATTACTGAAATTAAAGCTCATCTAGGTGTCTTCTGAGACTTGGTGACAATATTTTCGAAAAGTTGTTGAAAATTGCAAAAGGAAATTACAGGACCAAACACAACAGTAGTCGGGCTTTTGATTAACATCATGAAAGACATATTAATGTTTAGATTCCAAATAAAGCATGAATCGACTTTTACAGTTACCATTTCAAATAAATAGGAGTATATGGACTGATTTTGACCCAAGTTTTGCCCATAGAGGCAGAAGCAGAACCGACACGTATTCAGTTCCATTCTGAAAAACGACTCAAACTCAAATCCCGGCCTATCTCCACAAACCCTAAACACCCAAACTTATATCAAATATAAACAGTATATCAAATTTTCATTTCTACAAGTCATTGATTATGAATAGGTGATTGGTCTAGTGCAAGTTATTAATTAATCCTCTCAAAGTGATAAACCTAAGTTCGAATTGTTGTTGTACTAGTCTATTTTCGTGCTATGTACGAAATTACATTAAAATATTTAAAAGAATTTTCTTATGCTGCAATTATTTTTATGAGTTATTTGAAACTCGGTTATAAAAAAAAAATAGATTAAAACTATGAATAATAATAGTGTAATTAAAATTGATGAAACCAGAAGTAATGGAAGGATAAATGTAAAATAATAGTTCACCTAATCTATATAGAAATTTAGGGGTTATTCTATCCAAAAAATTTTAAGTTCATTTTACATGTTGGTTTGATTAGAGTTAGTGAATATTACATGTGTGAGTATTTTCTCGACATCTTCTTGCCCTCTATGATATGCACTTTCATTCCTCATGCGATAAAAGTATAGTAATTTGAATAAGAGAAAAAATAACCTAACAAATCCATTTAACAAAAAGCCAGATTTTCTTTTTTAAATAATGGAACGAAGGAATAAAATTTCTTACATGCTTGCAACATTTTATGTTTGAGTCGATCACTATAACATTCCCATCCTAAAGTCCATTCACTCCCACAAAAAATGTCATAAAAGAATACGAATCCATCTCATTGTATAAGAACACAAAAAAAAAAATGACTATATCATGTTTAGAGTCAAAATATGACATTCTACTTATTTAATTCAGTCAAAACCTAAAACAACTTGATAGCTATACCACCAAGAGCTCCAATATCTTTCATGGTAGTCGGGATTTCACCTCTTAGTTCAAATTCTTGTACAACTGAATTTCATCCTCTTGATTCAAGTCTCAGGATGAAAACTTCCAAAAATTCATGTTACGGCTTATTTTTAATAGGCAAAATACCAATTTAAACTTTAATAGAATTTTATAAATATAGTTCTAAGAGCCATAAGTATTGAAGGCAAAATAATTACTTTTTAGCAATACAATCCTTTCAATTTTACAAACATCACCGTTTTTTAATTTATTTTTATATATATGTATACACGGCACCGTTTCTCTATTATGCGATCCTCAGCAACGTACTTTTACCATTGTCGATGAATTGGATTTCCTTTTTTTTTTTTTTTTTTTTACTATATTCAGGTCGGTGAAATATTGGGGACCGTATTGTTTTAAATTAATTTTTAACAATAGTAAATCCCCTTGCTTGAAATGCTAAATCCTAAGTTTATCAAATGCAACAACTACGAGCCTGATTTTAGATTGGTGGTTAATTTTTATTGGATTTCAATTGGATTAATAATAGCAATTTCCTTTGCCTATTGTGCTGAAATACTAAATTTACCAATTTCGCAAAATACAGATTGATAGACTAAAATTCGACAAAATCCAGGCAACGGAAATTGCGAATATGTAATTTTGCCTGACACCAAACTTATGATCGAGCAAAATTCGAGGTAGCTTTATTTTCATTTACCACGTTAATTAAGGATAGCGATATTGCCAGAGCACATATTGTTGCTGCTACATCAACTTTTTTTAATTTTCTAATCTACCCCTTCTAGTCTAGATCATAAAACTTGGAATTCTCAATCCCCATGACACGCCATATTATTTTATTGATAATTCAATTTTCTCTCTCATATTAATACCTTGTTTTCTCTCTCTTATTAATATATTATTATTGTTTTCCTTTATTCTTTATTATTTAACTTATTTTCCTTGTCCTATTATATTTCAAGCATAGAAATAATTATATCGTTTTATATAATAGAATAATACACCTGGTATTTAATTCACAACAATATATAAAGAAATTAATTTGTGATGAAATGAACTATTGCATAATTTCACTTTTTCTCTTTATAATTGATTTTTTTGTATCTTCTTATTACCAAATGTTTATGACTTAAAGCAAATTTGGTAAATCCAAAAATGAGCGTAGTCGACTTGACACAATTAAAATAAAACGAGGATGGATAATATAGTTAGATAACTTTCAAATTCGTCACAAGCTCGATTCGGTAAGTCAAAAATTAAAAAATATATGTAAATGTAAAGTTAAACGAGTTTAATACATGTTCGATTCGATTAAAACTCTTTCAAATCTAAATCTATTATTGATGGGGGCTATTTCACACCCTTATTAACAGTCGGAACGACTAGACGATATTCGATTGACTCGATCAGGAAAACTGTTTCGCTAGCGAGCCACGCTATCTGACCAGAGATATCAATCCGTTGCGGTCAAGCCTGAAGTCCGAATCCATGAAGGACTATTATATCGTGTCCTGTTAGGACTAGGTTTCCTTGTATAGCTAGGGTTGATAACATATAAATACCTAGTTAAACATTGTAATAGAACTACGATTCAGAACTTACGCCTCCATACTTGGGCAATCTGATAATAAATTTATAGAAAAGCTTTTGCTATACTATATTCAATATTCATCATCTTGTGTTCTTATTTGCTCTTTACATATTGTTCTTTCTTGAGATTGATCCATCCGGAATAAAGTAACTAGGTCCCAAATACATATAATCTAAACCTCGTGAACCTCTAATATTGATTTAATCAAACCCTACGAAAAACGGTTAAATTAGTTGGCGCCCACCGTGGGGCTGAGTTAATTATTCGATAGACATATGGCTCGCCCAAGGAAGAACGCTCGTAACGAGGCAAGAAGTAACACGACGCATCCACATATCACGTCAGATGACTTACAAGACGGTACGGATAATAATGTTCCCACCGCCAACGATGAGAATAACCAAAGAACTAGTGATCAACCACTCAATCAACAGGAACATCAAAGGATCCATGCTCAAAACCCCCAAGGAAAACAAGAGACCGCCGCTAACCTAATACCGGAAGCCCCAGTGGCTCCAACGATCCCTCTTCCCTTATCGGATACACAGGAGAAATTGAGACAGATCGCCATGCTATTCAAATCACTGTACCCAGGGAAAATACCGGTCCCCGAGCAGATGCACGTGGACCTTTGCCCCTAGGGCAAATCCCATTCGGAGAGCTCAAAGGCAAGTCAATCAAATATCCGAGCAGGCAGATAGCCCTGTGAGCGAACAGAGATCCTTACACAGTCCACAAAGGAGTGATACGAAACCAACCGATAAGCCGATCCAAAGGAAAACAGATCGGACAAAGCCACTACCGACCCGCCGAGGATCGAAGGAACATACCATAATACCCCTAGATGACGATGTCGCTGATGGAATACCTAATCAACAAAAAGCGGTCCGCATCTCGGAACGGAAAATTGAGAGGATGGTACAAGAGCGTCTAGAGCAACGTCTTCGGACCATCCAAAATCCGTGGGCCAGAAACACGGAGCTCCAAGAAAGCTTAGCAGCATGCTCCCCCTTTTGTAGGGAGATAAAATAAGCTCAATCATCCGGCCAGGTCCCTGGACGACTACCGAGATATGATAGAACCACCGATCCCGATGATTATATTTTCAGCTTCACGAATATTATGAATTTATATGCTCACTCGGCGGAGTACACCACCAAACTGATGGTTACCACCTTTGAAGGACTAGCTTTTGATTGGTTCGCAAAACAACCCACCAACTCTATCTTCAGTTTTCGTGAATTATGCAATAAGTTGACACAGCAATTCGCTAGCCAGAAGATACATAAACTGCTGATGAGCTACCTCGGAACCATCCATCAACAAGAGGGAGAGTCTTTGCGAAATTGGTTGGCGAGATTTAATGTCGAATTACTAAAAATCGATTCACCAAACATCGATTACATAATCTCCATACTCTTCGATCTTACCAAAAACAGGCAATTCGGGAATGCTCTCAGCAGAAAGCAACCAAGAACTTTTGCTGATATTATGACCTTGGCATCGAAATACATGACTCAGGAGGAGATGAACTCTTTCAAAGACAAGAATAGAAACAAGACTGCCACCGCCGGATCGAGGCGGCAAGATAAAGCTCCTGCCTTACAACCTATTGATTATGATCGATCCTTCAAAAGAGGAAATGTCTTTCAACGACTAGAATACAATTGGAACGATCAGGATAAGTGACCTAATATCTATCCTAGATCAAGGTCAGCAGAACCGTCTAACAAGAATCGAATAAATCAGATAAAATATCCACGACTGACTGTTCCTATCGAAGAAATTCTTGTAGTATTAGAAAGGAACAACTGGATTCCGCCGGCGAAAAGAATTGCACAACCTAGGCCCGGTGCGTGAAACTACAATCTATATTGTAGGTATCATCGCGCCCATGGACACCGAACGGAAGACTGTTTTCACCTAAAATAGGAAATCGAGAGACTAATCGAATAAGGAAAATTGGACGATTACCTAGAGCGGAACAACCGCAAGAGGAATAGAAGCAGGAGTCCTCGAAACAATAATCAAAGAAGGTCCCCTAATAATGGTCCAGCACAAGAATTGAACGATGATCAAATTAATGGCACCATCCATACCATCTCAGGCGGACCAGCCGGAGGAGACAGTCGTAATGCTCGCCGCAGAACCGCGAGATCTTTGTTAGGAAATATAAGACGTCCTAAAGGAATATGGACACTAGAAAACAAACCACCAAAAGAACAAATCATTAGTTTTAATGAGAATGACGTACCGAGAAACTTTGTTTGGGATACGAAAGAAGGCAACCCTGACTTTCCGATGGTGGTATCACTCGAGATATCAAACTACAATGTTAAGATGATCCTAATCGACAATGAAAGCTCAGCGAACATTATATCTAAGGAGGTCTTAACGCAGATGAATTTAGGAGAAATAACATTCCAAAAGGTAGACACTCCTTTAGTAAGATTTGGAGGCTCCGAGATAGTCCCCTATGGGACAATAAATCTAAGTGTATCGCTGGGAAAGAAACCACAGTGCTCAGTGAAACTAGTAAAGTTCCTGGTAGTAGAGACTCCCTTTGCGTACAATGCGATATTAGGACGACCTGCACTCAACCTATTCCGAGCAGTGGTATCGACGTACCATCAGAAAATAAAGTTTCCGACAAATATGGGGATCGGAGAAATAGTAAATGATCATTGTATGGCATGGGATTGTTACAATACATCCTTAACACTTGGGAACCGCTCCAAATCATTTACCCCTGCTAAAAGGAAGCTCGAGAACGATATCGAAAGAATCGAAGTCGAAATCCCCAACACTGACAGGATAGATAAGAAAGGAAAGGAACCAATCGATTTAACCATAAAATCGTCAGAACATAAGGATATTATGCTGGTACAAGGAGACCCTTCAAAAACGACCAGGATTGGGACCGAACTCAGCTCGGAAGGGGAAGTATTGCTAGTAAACTTTCTCAGGAAAAATATCCACATATTCGCTTGGAGTGCGAACAATATCGAAGGCATCGACCCAAGGATAATTACTCATTCACTAAAAATTGATCCAACGGCAAAACCAGCACGACAAAAGAAGAGGAATCATGGGCCAATAAAAGACAAGATAATAAAAGCAGAAGTCGAAAGGCTGCTCAAAGCTAAACAAATTCGGGAAATATACTTCTCGGAATGGGTATGCAACGTAGTGTTAGTTGCTAAAGGAAATAAAATGGATAATAAATGGAGGATGTGCAACGATTTCACCGACCTTAATAAATTATGCCCACGTGACCCCTATCCCCTCCCTAGAATCGACTTGTTGGCCGACTCAACTGCAGGATTTGCTATTTTTAGCATGATGGACGCTTTTCAAGGTTTCTACCAAATCTACATGGATGAGCGACACCAGGAGAAAACTGCTTTTATAACGGCGCAAGGTGTATATTGATTTATTGTTATGCCATTCGGCCTAAGGAATGCTGGTGCCACTTACCAGAGACTGGTTAACCTAATATTCAGGGAGTTGATCGGAGAAATAATGGAAGTCTACGTGGACGATATGCTGGTCAAAAGCATGAATGAAGCCGACCATGTAAAACATCTCGATCGGTGTTTTCAAATACTGAGAAAATACCGGATGAAGCTAAACCCCGCAAAATGTACCTTTGGGGTAAAATCCGGAAAGTTTTTAGGGTACATGGTCCACCAAAGGGGAATTGAAGCAAATCCCGAAAAGATTCGAGCTATAACCGAAATGAGGCCGCCTAAAACAATTTCTCAAGTACAAAAGTTTGGTAGGAAAAATTGTGGCATTGAATAGGTTCATATCCAAATCAGCGGATAGAAGCTTGCCATTCTTTCAAACTTTACGAAAGGTAAAAAAAATTGTTTGGACCGAAGAGTGCGATCAAGCATTCAACCAATTAAAGGAATATCTGACCTCCTCGCCATTATTAGCTAAACCAACTGAAGGTGAACCATTATACATTTACATATCTATCTCCACGGTAGCCATCAGTTCGGTCTTAGTAAAGATAGAAGGCTCGGAACATAAGCCTGTCTAATATCTAAGCAAGTTACTACAAGGGGCGGAGAAGAATTATTTGGAGATAGAAAAATTTGCCTTAGCTTTGGTAGTGGCAGCACGCAAACTCCGACCATACTTCTTAACTTATAAAATTATAGTGCTCACAAATCAACCACTAAGACAAATCTTGGCAAAACCAGAAGCCTCTGGTAGATTAATCAAATGGGCGATCGAACTAGGACAGTTCGAAATCGAATATAAACCGCGCATCGCTATTAAGGCCCATGTTCTGGCCGATTTCCTGTTGGAAACTCCGACCTCAGTATCAGAACGCGAGGAGTCAACCAGTCATGATAATGATATCCTGGTGGTAGAAAATCAGACCTGGTTAATGCACGTCGACGGTGCTTCGAGCCGAGAGGGAGGCGGAGCTGGAATCAACTTTACTGGACCAAATGAAGAAGATGTAAATTATGCGATAACATTGGACTTCGTGGTAACCAACAATGAAGCCGAGTACGAAGCATTGATTGCAGGAATGAAAATGGCTATCAAAGCCAACATAAAGAATCTCAAAGTGCTAACCAATTCGGAGTTAGTACAGAGACAGATTGAAGGCCTATACGAGGCAAATGAATTCAACATGGTCAAGTACCTCGCTAAAGTAAAGGAATTGACTAAAAAGTTTGAGAATTTCGAAATACACAAAAAGTACATTTATAAGTTGAACACACACAATTGAAAAATACTACATGATAGTTTTTGTAAAAATTGTGTTACAGAGGACCCATTTTCTTGTAGTGATTATGGATGACAATAATAGTACTTTTGAGTGATAAATAAAACATGATTATATTAATAAAAGAATATATAAGACCAAATAAATAAATGAAAATAGAAATCTTGGGGGTGGGGCAGGGCCCCCAACTCAAAACATAAATCCGCCTTCTGAGTGGCAAATGGCAGATGGTTGATGTGGATCAAAAATAGGTCGGGACATAACACAGTTGAGTCTGGGTTGGCCAGGTCAATTTGTGTTTCTTAAAAAAAAAATATTTTCTCCGTACTATTTTTTTTCTTATTCTTTGTCATAGTTGAACAATTAACTTGATTAAATTTATAAAAAATTATAATAAATAGTTTAATTCATATATATAATTAATTTCTTTATTCTTTGTTATAGTTAAATGGATGACTAGTCTTTAATTTATCTTGTGCACTGGTTTTTCTATCATTTTACAATACATCTTTTACATCACTCATTCTAAATGTATTTTGTTTTCTGAATTGAAGATGCAAATGTGAAATTTTCACGTTCTCATTTGTATATATACTCAATCTAGAGATGCTATTCCACAATCTTATTTCCACCACTACATCTATGTTACTAGATTAAACAATAGCAAACAATAGTTATTACAAAGTACTAAATCAATCCACATGGGCATTATTCCATAACGATATAATCTAAAAAAATCTCATAGCATTAGAAAAACCAGACCATCATAGTTGTAATTGCAACAAGCTTTAATGAAAAAGTTATTTACAACCAAATTTTCCAAGGTTTAGCCATCTTACAAATAACCTCTAATCAATTCAGATATTACAAGAATAAAACCTCCCCCTGATTTAGACTATATACCAAAAATATTATAAAAATTATAAAAAGTTATATACACTACAAGTAAAACTAATTTCAGCGACCAAATTCTTAGTGACGAAGTTGGGTTGGTAGCTATATGGTCATGTTTTGCTACCAAAAGTCAGGTGGTTGCTCAAAACTGGTTGTGCCGATTCTTCCGCAACCAACAAACGACTGGTGGTTGTGGATGGTCGTTAAATGTCTGACAAGATCTCAGTGACCATGTTCTTGTTTTATAGCATGAAATATTATGGTCGCAGTAGCTAAACATCTACTGTGACCATTTTTTTAGCGGCGAAAATTTTGGATGGTTGCACTCGCTCCCAGCTGGACTTAAACAACCAATTACTATCGTTGCTAAGTGTTGAACAGCAGCAACGAGGTTACGTTGGTCATTAAAGTTACATTTAACAACATATTTAAGTTGGCCGCTACTGTCTCTCCTAAGTTGGGTGGCAACAACCAAATCGTATTGTCGCTAAATGAAAATCTTCAGCAATGGGTTTGGGATAGTCGTTAAAACTATACACACAGCATCAACTTTATGATGGTTGCTACTTGTTCGATTTTATAGGTTAGCAGTTACCAATCAATATGGTTGCTAAATGGGAATGCTTAGCAACAACTTAAGATGGTAGCTAAAATTTTGTTAAAAAGACAATTTTTTTCATATTGGTTTACTTGTTGTTTATTGAAATATTTATAGCTTTATTGAAAATTAATTTTAAAAAAAATCAAAAATAAGAATATATCTTATATTTAATTGATAAGTGAAAAAATCTACAAGCTAAGGGAAAAAAAGTTTCATAATATTTATTTTCAATTTTTGAGATGATAAAAAAACTTCTAAAATATGAACAAAAAGTGTCAATGGTATTAAATATTCTAAAGAGAAAATAACACACTCAATCTTTGCTCTTAAAAGAAATAAGTCTTAATGAATATTATTTATTAAAATAAATACAAAGTTTACGAACAAATTCAAGTTCTCTTCTCCATTTTTTTTGGTGAATGTAAAAAATAAATCATGTCCAGATCAAACAAGCTCCAAACTTTGAGCAAAAAATAATTTTCGTAGGTTTATGTGAAGAAAAAAAGGCCATAACATTGGCCAAAATATATCATGGTCTTCTTTCTTTTGTCCTACAAATCACAATCGTTTAAAATTTTTACATTCTTCATGAGTTAGAAAGCAACAACCAATTGAAATCCATCACAATAACACGAGTCCAATTGCATCACCCCAAACAACTACAGGCTAAAGTTATCATATATGACTTCATTAATATCAAGAGATAAAATATTAATAGCATTTTCAAAAAAACGAAATTTCTAATACATTGAAAATAACTAGAGATTTAAAATGCAAATTGATGATTTTATTCATGTGATGACTCACATGTTATCATAAAATTCTAACATACATTAATTAAAAAAAAACTTATAATATTAAACTAAAAAGGTCTTGAAATTGTCGAGTTCATAAAAAATTATTAAATTGCACTCAACTGCAAGATGGTATATCTGCATCAAAGAAAAAAAAAATTAATTAATAGAGACTATATGAATGCAATAAATTATATAGTTAAAACTTATAAGAAAAACCTAAAACTAGAAACAATATGATAAATATTTTTAAAATTAACTTACCAGTCTTGTTGATTAAGAATATCAGATATGCTTTGTCCAGTCATTTTCTCTAAGAATTGTAAAAGAGTTGTCATTGTATTCTTTTGAGCATCTAGCTCCGCTTTTGTATTTGACAGCTCTTCTTCCAACCGTGCTTGATGATTAGCTGATTCGGAATGTGATGTATTCTCACCAACTAGTTTCTTTCTCTTTAGTCATTTTGACTTGACGTATGCTGAACTCTCCCCAAGAACGGAAACACAAATTTGCTCAGTAGTCATGCGAGTGCGAGTAGCATCCTCAAGTAGAGCGTTCTGTTGTTCGCGTAATTCTTTCATTTTAATCTAGCACCAAAATTCAAACAAAACAATTATTTTCGTAATTGAAATATTACAAAAATAAATCAAAATAATATTTGTACTTACACTATTATTCTCGACCTCCTTATCAGCCCATCCATTCTTCTCATTATGATATTTAACTTCATACATGTCTATGTCATCAAGATTCTGTTTCATAAAAATATCAAATATCAGTTTATAATACAGTTACGTATTCTTAAACAATAAAAATACTAATATTGACCTTCTCATATTGATGAGCAGCACGGGATTTGGTTCCAAGTTTATGTTGGTGCGTCTTCTTTGCCCTATTGTTAGATTGGATATATATTAAATAATAATTACTTTTGTCAGTATATAAACTAGCATATTATCCTTAAAATGAAGTAGGACATGGTAAAGTCTAGTTTTATTAGTTTATTAAATCAGGTAAAGTGATTACATATACCTGGAACTCTTCAGTCTCCCAAAATTCACATAGCCAGAGCCAATCTTCCTTACGATCGCCAAGTTTGTCATAAATTCCTGCTTTGCTAGTACCACGCCACCTTCAACTTTTATTGTCTTATGGTATTTATGAGCGTTCGAGCGGAAACAGGAATACTGCTTTGCAAATGATCTGCGAATGCATTCTACAACATGTGGCTTATCCACTTCATAATTTAGCTTGTTCTGTCAAATGTGGAAGATAAAATGATTGTCATAAGAAATTGTTTATATTATTTGAAAAATTAAAAATAACCATAGTGTTTTATAAAACAAATAACACACTTACAGTAAGTTTTTTGATAAGTTCTTCCTTCGTCTCATTTGGAATCTTTGACCATCCCTCCACTTGCATTGGAGCCTCACGCTTAATGAGAGCCCCAATAAGGGAAGCGTGCTTCGAAGCATGCAATCCAACCGACTTATTGATTCCTTCTGGAATTATGATAGTTGGTTTCACTCCATACTTTCGTGTATATTTTTCAGTATTCAATCCTATAGTCAGCCCACGCTTTCCTTTGACATTTATTGGACCTATGATACCAATACACATGAAATTGATACCATTAACCGTAAAGGAAAATGCTTTGAATGATAATTTAAATTTTGAAATACAATTAAAAAATTACCACCGAGTGCATCAGAGGTATTAATAGTTTCCTCTGCAGATTCTGCAAAGTTAATTCATTATTAATTATACTATATGACTGATCTAATAGAAAAAAAAGTATATTTTAACTAAAGGTACCTCTAGCATCTGAGTTAGTATGCTCGTCCGAATTACTCGACACATTTTCAACATGAGACTTGTTCCTAGCATCTAAAATTATATAAAAAAAAGCTCTTAGTATAGGTAGAGAGATTATATAAAATAAAAACATTCACAAGAACTAAGATAAAGTACCTTCATCTCCAAAATCGTGCATTGCGCTCTGTCTAGTAGACATACTTGAAATATTTGAGTTGGTAAAGGGTTTTCTTGTAGGAAACACCACCCTTAAAACTGTAAAATATGAAATTCTTTAATATAATTCAAAGTGGGCATACAATCAATATTAATCAAGACGTAAATATTTCATCGTATTTATCTATTCAAGTGACATTCAAAGTCCGATCGAATCTCTAATTAATTTCAGTTGTTATAATTGTGAGACTATGTCTTATAAGCATGGATCAAAATTTCCAACTTTTTCTTCGAAAACATCGAAAAGTTTCCATTTTTGAATCAAGCAAAATGAAAATAAGATGTAATTCCGAAAATATTTGTTTGCCTTAAACTCTGTTATTTATTTAAATTTAGTAACTTTTATTACAATTTTCCCTTAGTGTTTTCGAAACATTTCCGAAAAATATCGAAAAGTTTCCAATATTTAACTGACCGAAACATACACTCGAAACGAAATTTTGATCCATGCTTATAAGTAGAAATAAAGTGATAATGTATACATATATTGAAAATCTATTCAGTTAAAAGGATTCTAAGTATGTAAGCTGGATTACCAAATTCAAAATCCAAACTTCCAAGGTCTGGATAGGATTTGAGTTTTTAAATTTTGTGTTAGGATGCGTGGATGAGATTAGTAGTATATAGAAGACCAATCTTTTTTTTTTTTTTCCCTTTTTCTTTTCAAGTTTTGTATATTTCATTTTTATCATATCTTGATACATAACGTAGTAAATGTATTATTCCACATAAATTAACCTCTTTCCATGCACACCTCTCTGGCATAAAATTAATTTGTAGCATCGTCCCATACACTTTCCCCACGGAACTTTTTTTTTTTTTTTTTTTTTGCAGTGTTCATCCTAAACTTAATTAATTGTAGCACTTTCTCCTTTGGAAATCTTTTCTGATCACTTTTCCAGTTAAAGTATGTCACGTGCGAGGCCCGTGCAAATTATGTATTCTTCACTTAGAATTAGAGGAAAAGTGCAACACAAAATTTCGGGGTGGGGATGAAAGTGCAACCATGATGTTAGTTTAGGGAGGAAAATGCAACTTTGATGTAAGTTTGGGGAACAAAATGTAATTTTTACAATCAAATATCGTTCAAAGTGTAAAAAATATTTTAAAAGTTTAATGTAATTATAATAAGATATATAATACAATATAAATCAATATGGAGTATAATAAATACAAACATATTAGTTATATACATTACAGGGTGGAGATATGTATAAAATCTAGCTTATACTATTATTTCATGTTTAAGTTCATCTTGCAAGAGTAGTGTGGTTGCTTGAATTAGATAACAGAAAATGATGATGGGGAGGGTTAAATTTGACTTTTATATACCATGGAAATGAAGACGGAAACAGAAAAAAAATGAGAAGTTTGAAGGGTTTTCTTCAAATTTTTGTTAGACACAATTGAAACTACGAACATACAAAGTTGGTTAAAGTTGAGACAAATGTTGCTTTGTTTACAATATGTCAGAGAGCCATGGAAATTAATTCGACCCTCAGATCCACTCCTTAATTGTTTAAGTAGTTATGAGACAGTTGTTGATTCTTGAACAATCTTGTACATAATCTCTCTTGGCTTCAACATGGCTTCTAATGGCTTCAACTTGGGCATAGTTATTCCTGTTCCTTCAGCTAAATCAACTTTCTCCAAACTCACTCTCTCCCATTCAAAGCATTGAATCAATGACCCCAAAGCTAATCCTACGACCCTATGGGCCAAATTAATTCCAGGGCACGCCCTCCTTCCTTTCCCAAACGGCATCAAATTATGCGCTTCTACTTCTTTCCCTTCAAATCTCTCCGGCTTAAACTCTGTAGCTTCATCCCATAACTCGGGGTCCCTGTGAATTGCCCATGCGTTGACAAATAACAATGTACCACGTGGGATATCGTACCCTCCGACTCTACAGTCCTCAGATGACTCGCGGGGTACGAGAATTGGTCCAGCTGGGAAGAGCCGAAAGGTCTCAAAAATAATGTTCCCAAGGTAAGGCAAGTTGGATAAATCTTCTTCATCAATCAAGCGGTGAATACCCACTTGAGAATCCAATTCTTGTCTAGCCTTTTCAAGGACATCGGGATGGTTGAGGAGAAGGGACATTGCCCATTCTATGGTGACAGATGATGTGTCTGTGCCAGCAACGAGCATGTTCTGTATTTCAAAAGCTAGCTATTAGTACTATCTGATGAAGGAAAGCAAACTAATGATATTAACAAATACTTCATAGAGCATAAGATTTTGCTACATTGTACTATACTCTTCAGTTTAAAGAGGACCCCCAACCACATCATAGAAAAATTCTTGTGCACGATTCCATTGTCTTGACTCTTGATTGACCGCCACCCGAATACACATTTAGTAAATGGATAAATGGGAAAAGGTTATTTATTGGTCAAGATGGTAAATGATTGTAAGTGGATCGTATACAATTGTCAAACAAGGATGGAAAACCCAACAAACAATGTATATATATATGTACACACATACTATTACGTGCACGCTCAAATGGGCAAAATCTAATATCATGCTCTTCTCTTGCGGAAAACTAAAATAGGGCAAATATTAATTATCGAGAGAAAAATTAAAATAGGGCAACTGAAAAAGTATAGAAATTGTACCCCTATAATTCCTTTAATTGTTAAATCAGAGTAGAATTCCCCCTGCGATTCTTGAAGAGAAAGCAAATGACCGATCATGGTATTCCTCTTCTCCCGCCGGTGCTCCGCCAACAAACTTTGAAAGAATTCATCCATTTCTTCCCCAACAGCAATCATTTTCTTTTTAAACCCTCCATAATCTATCCATTCAAAAAACGGCAAGAAATCTTGCGGATTCGATGATTGAGCTAGCTCAAAAATTTGATTAATCAGATTCCGTAATTTCTTCCCCTGTTCCCCCTCGTTCTTGTCTTCCTCAGTGTACCTTTTCCCTGCGATCATCCTCAACATCACGTTGAAGGTTAGTTCCGACAATTTAGGCCTCAATTCCACTTTCGAATCTGAAATCCTGTGAAGACTCAACAGCAATCGTTGTATTTCATCCTTCCGGATGTGTAGAAGCGCGTTGAGACGGGTGGTAGAGAGGATCTCTTGGGCGGCGACGCGGCGGAGGCTCCGCCAGTGCTCTCCGTATGGTGCGCCGGTCATTGTTCCGTGGTTGTAGGCCATGTACATGTCCGCCTGTGTTGTCGGCCGATTTGCAAAAACGACGTCGTTTCTCTTGGTGAAGCATTCCTCTACTAAATTTGCTGATGTCACCACCACCACGCGGCGGACGCCGAGTTTGAGGGAAAAGATTGGGCCGCTTATTTGAGAGAGGCGGTGGAGATTTCGGTGGAGCGGAGGTTTTAGGAGGTGGAGGTGCCCGATGAGTGGAAGAGCTATAGCGGGGCTTGGCGGCAGACGGTATTTCCCCGGCGCGAAGACTTTGTAGATTAGATATATGAATGAAATACTCAGAGAAGCGTACCAAAAATGAGATATTTCCATGCTTGTTTTATTATGATTTACTGTTATTAAGCTCAAGACTCATGCAAATTATATATATAGGTATTAATGCAAATTATACGTATTAATTAAGAGGTAGTTTTTTAAAACATGTTTTGCTGCTTTTAATATTTTATGTAGATGCATTGTTTGAGTGGTGCTTATTTAATTCTCTAGGAGGATTAATTTAACGAAGCCATGCAAATTTGACTCAGAAAATGATACTCCCATGTGTGTAATATGTTTTATATAGTTTATTAAGGCTCACCAAACTGAAACTAAAACGGAACCCAATGTTTGGAAATCGGTTCGAATCGGACAGTCGAAAGAGTCCAAAAACCCGGTTGAAATCAGATTGTTGGTGAACCAGTGAACCGGATTGGTCCATAGTTAGTTCGGTTTTTCCCTTTTTTTAATATTTTAATTTTCCCTAATTTTAAAAAATACTTCAAATGTTTATAGAGAGACGGATTTAAACACCTGACATTTTGAATGAAATAAGGCATCGTAAACACCTTAAGCTACAACAATTTAGTTTACTCTTAAGAATACAAATTTTATTAATTATTAATAACTTGTGACCTAATTTAATAATAAACTAGTTTATCATAATTAACTTTAAATAACATCTTACGCATTTTTAATGAAATTATAATTTCTAGATTTATACACAATTTTTTTATTAAATATTTTTCTTAAAACATAGATATCTTGAGTACCAAATGCTAAATTAAAATAAGATATCCTTTTGATTAATTTACTAAAGCAATAAAATTAAGTATATATATTGAGAATTAGAAATATCAAAAACACAAAATTTAGACAATTCGGAGTAAAAATTAGAGAGGGAAAAAAAGTACATTTATAAGTTGAACACACACAATTTAAAAATAGTACATGATAATTTTTGTAAAAATTGTGTTACAGAAGACCCATTTTCTTGTAGTGATTGTGGATGACAATAATAGTACTTTTGAGTGATAAATAAAACATGATTATATTAATAAAAAAATATATAAGACCAAATAAATAAATGAAAATAGAAATCTTGGGGGTGGGGCAGGCCCCCCAACTCAAAACATAAATCCGCCTTCTGAGTAGGGGTGGGCGCGGGTAGGGTATTTCGGGTATTGAGTATTTCGGGTCGGGTACCTGACTTGGCGGGTAGTGAATTTTCATACCCGAAACCCTACCCGATTTGGCGGGTACTCGAAGTTCGGGTACCCGGAATTTTCGGGTATTTCGGGTATTGGGTATTGGGTACCCGAAATTTCACACTTTTTTTATTTTTTTCAAGAATTTTTTTTCAACATTTATGTACGTAAAATTGTAAATAAATGAATTCAAACATAAATTGTACACAATAACTTCAATACAAATGTCTCAAGCCTTCAAGATTCAAGTATTCAATAAATTACAATCAAATCAAGATTGAGCAGTAGGAATACTAAAATTGATTTTCAGATTTGGGAGTTCAAATGTCGGCTGCTCAGTGCTGTGAGAGTGTGAATAACAGAATAGGGGAGAATGTGAATGAATAGGCAGTTTAGGTTTTTTTTCCTTTTCTAGCCCAACTAATTGTTAAAATAAATATTGGGCATATTTTGGGCTGTCAATTATTTAATTGGGCCAAATTTTTTTTTAAATACCCGAACGAGTACCCGAATACCCGTTCGGGTGTAAAATTAATACCCAATACCCTACCCGAAAATATATTTCGGGTTCGGGTACTCGAACCCGAATGCCAAAATACCCGTTTTTTTGTCCCAAACGAAAAATAACCAAACGGGTCGAGACGGGTCCCAAAATACCCGACCCATACGCCCACCCCTACTTCTGAGTGGCAAATGGCAGAGGGTCGGTGAGGATCAAAAATAGGTCGGGACATAACACAGTTGAGTCTGGGTTGGCCAGGTCAATTTGTGTTTCTTAAAAAAAAATTATTTTCTTCGTACTATTTTTTTCTTTTCTTATTCTTTGACATAGTTGAACAATTAACTTGATTAAATTTATAAAAAATTATAATAAATAGTTTAATTCATATATATAAGTAATTTCTTTATTCTTTGTTATAGTTAAATGGATGACTAGTCTTTAATTTATCTTGTGCACTGGTTTTTCTATCATTTTACAATACATCTTTTACATCACTCATTCTAACTGTATTTTGTTTTTTGAATTGAAGATGCAAATGTGAAATTTTCACGTCCTCATTTAAAGAAGTTAAGAAGTAAGGGAAGAAGTTAAGAAGTAAGGGAAGGTTTTGATGATTTCCAAAACGTCAAAATCAGCTAAGTATGGAAAGCTTAGTTCCCTTGGAAGAATTTTGAACAAGTAAAAGAAGACATCAGAAGAGTTCAAAGTTCAAAGCCCAGAAGACTACTGATCTCGTGCTGAAACAGCGAACAGAAGGGTAGGTCATCAGCTGACTCAAATCAGATTAATTCAGTGTTTGATCAGCAGAGTATCAATCAGCAGAGTTACTTCGATCAGCAGAGTAGAAGAGATCATGAGAGAAGTCCAACGGTAATAAATGCACCTAGTGTAATAAATTCTGCAAGAGAAGGGTAGTAATGACAAATGATTGAAGAATATTCTCGGATCAGCAGAGTGCATTTAATGCAGCTACAGGAAAGTACAGCAGAAAAGGTACTGTAGCAGGAAGCCGTTCTGAAATTGGGCTAAGGCTATGGATTTGATTTGTGACTTTCTTCAACGGTCATATTTTCAAATCCAAGTATAAATAGAGCTGAGTTCGAAGAGAGACACACACAACAACATTCTGAGATTTCGTTTTGAAGCAGAAAATTTATCTAAGTCTCAAGAAGCTCGAACAGCTCACTCGTCTGGTGGAAGTCATCTGTTGACAGAAACCCAGTTGAAGAAAACAGAAAAATACAATCTGAGTGAATTTGTATTAGCTGAGTGTTGTGCGAAGTTTAAATCCATCTTTGTGAGTGATTTAACTTCAGAGGATATGATTTCTGAGTGATTTCCTGTTGTGAGCTTATAGCCTTTTCATTTGTTGTTTAGGTATAAGTGGAGAAATATTGTAAACTGTGTGTTTATAGTATAACCCAGAATCTGAGTGATCTGGAAGAGTGGACTAAAGGATTTCTATCCATATAACCACTATAAAAATTCTTGGTGTTAATCTTGCATCTAAGTTTTCTTGCATATTTTAAATTGAATAAGTTTACACTTTGAATTGTTAAAAAGATTTTAAAAGGAGTTTTAAAACTGGGGATAAAATCTTTTTAAGGACTTAGTCTACTTGTGAAAAACACTTTCAAACATCCGCTGCAAGTATACTCTTGATAAAACTGTTTTGCTGAAAACAGCTAAGTAAGTTGTAAGAAGAGTGGTCACTCTGCTGTTCAAGATTTGTTCACGATCAGCATAGTCATCTTACTGTTCTTCATCAGCTTAGTCTGCTGACAGAACACTGAAAAGTTTTTAAGTCTAAAAATTTTCAGAGGTCTATTCACCCCCCCTCTAGACCTAATCTGACCACTTGGGACCAACAGTATTAAAACACTTTGATCCGACAGAGGTGGTGAGTACTTAAGCCAAGAATTCCTCGATTATCTGAAAGAGAATGGAATTCTCGCGCAGCGAACTCCCCCTAGGACGCCCCAACTCTGGAGTGTCTGAGCGGAGGAATTGAACTTTATTAGACATGGTTCGTTCCATGATGAGCTTCACTGATCTCCCTTTTTCGTGTTGGGGCTTAGCCCTATTAACTGCCTCGAAGATACTGAACATAGTACCTTCGAAGTCAGTGCCAACAACGCCGCACCAAGTATGGTATGGTAAAGCACCCGTGTATTCGTACTTACGAGTATGGGGATCTCCAGCGTATGTAAAGAACAAGAAGGAAGATAAGCTAGATAGTAGATCTAGTTTGTGCAAATTTGTGGGGTATCCAAAGGAATCCATTGGATACCTGTTCTTCGATCCTAAAGAACATAACACGTTCGTATCTAGGAACGCCCACTTCTTGGAGGAGGATTTCCTCACCAACCGAAATGGGACAATTGTAGAACTTGATGAAGTCCAGGAATCGGACCCATCCCCACAAACATTGGGAGCTAAACCAGAATTTACTGAACCTACTAGTACACCTACTCTTCGAAGGTCTGATCGAATTCGTAAGGAGCCAGAGCGATTTGGTTTCATTCACAAAAACGAGAAAGTGGAAAGTGATCCAAGGACCTATCAAGAAGCGATGTCAGACATAGATTCGGGTGCGTAGCTCGAAGCCATGCAATCCGAAATGGATTCCATGCATTCCAACAAGGTTTGGACCTTGGTCGATCCACCTGAGGGAACTATCCCTGTAGGATGCAAATGGATCTTCAAGCGCAAGCTTGGAATGAATGGAGAGGTATTAACTCAGAAAGCTCGCTTAGTGGCGAAAGGGTATTCTCAAAGGCCTGGAATAGACTATGAGGAAACTTTCTCTCCCGTGGCGATGTCGAAATCCATTCGGATACTACTTGCCATAACCGCGTCGCATGACTACGAAATATGGTAAATGGACGTAAAGACCGCCTTTCTCAATGGAGACATTGACAATGAGATCTTTATGCAACAACCTGAAGGTTTTGCGTCCAAAAGAAGTGAGCACAAACTGTGTAAGCTTCAAAGGTCAATCTATGGCCTCAAACAGGCGTCCCGAACCTGGAACATACGATTTGATGAGACAGTCAAAGCATTTGGCTTCATAAAAAATGTATATGAACCTTGTGTGTACAAGAAGAATAGTGGGAGTTCGGTACAATTTATTGTTTTATATGTCGATGACATTTTATTAATCGGAGACGATATCAAGATGTTAGCGCAGACTAAAGCGTGGTTATCCGCGCAGTTCTCCATGAAAGATATGGGAGACGCATCTTATGTATTGAGAATACGTATCTATAGGGATAGATCGAAGAAGATGATAGGACTCTCCCAATCTCAGTACATCAACACAATTATGAAGAGATTCAAAATGGAAGAATCCAAGAGAGGACTGCTTCCCATGAGACATGGTATCTCTCTTTCTAAGTCAATGTGCCCTACAACCGACGAAGAACAGACGAGAATGTCTCTCATACCTTATGCCTCTGCTATAGGGAGCATAATGTATATAATGTTGTGTACTCGACCAGACATAGCACACGCTCTAAGTGTAACGAGCCGCTATCAGTCAAATCCAGGAGAAGACACTGGACTACCGTAAAAGCAATCCTGAAGTACCTGCGAAGGACTAAGGATATGTTTTTGGTCTACGGTGGTAGTGGAGAACTGATACTTGAAGGATTCACTGATTCGAGTTTCCAGTCTGACGTGGATGACTTTAAATCCAACTCTGGATACATATTCCACATCAATGGTGGAGCGGTGAGTTGGAAAAGTTGTAAACAATCTACCACTGCCGACTCAACCGCAGAAGTAGAATACATCGCAACATCAGATGCAGCAAAGGAAAGTGTATGGATGAAAAACTTCATCCAAAAATTGGATGTTGTTCCTAGCATTGCTGAACCTGTAGTGGTCTTCTGTGACAACAACGGGGCGATAGCTCAAGCAAAGGAGCCGAGATCACACCATCAATCCAAACACATACAAAGGAAATACCACGTGATCAAAGAGATCATTGGTAGAGGAGACATACACATGGAGTATGTCAAATCAGAAGACAACATGGCTGACCCACTAACTAAGCCACTTTCACAAAAGGCGATCGAGGGACATCTAGAGAAGATGGGTCTTAGAAACATCTGTGAATGGCTTTAGGGCAAGTGGGAGATTGATAGGATAGTGCCCAGCAAGCCAGTTCAATTAGCTTGTAATCGGTCTATTATGTATAAGACAATCTTTGATTTCATAATAATACGCGCGTTTATTTATATGTGTATAAGGATAAACAATGGCCAACTTCATCTCTCACGAATACATTTAAGCGATTGGATGAAATCCTTAGATTACATTTGACTATGGGACGATTCACTTCAGTACTGAGTGCAATCATGAAACAATCTCTAAGGTCGTAATCTTAAAACACGTTCCAAGTCATAGATTCCAAAACGAGACGGGGTATCATAGGAATCGCCAAGACTTGTACGAGTATGCATGATTCACATGGAGTGAATTTGTAGCGTTTCATGAGCAAGGCATTTGAGGCCAGTGCATATGAGTAGGTGGTTCGATAGAGGATCGAACGCATCGAACGACCCGAACAGAGAAACCCATTGTGGAAGCGCATGACGCATATCGGTGATGGGATATTTCTCAAGGCTTATAATAGTGTACGATTTAGTCCTTTGACTTGAGGTGCTAGGGCGAATTCGTTCATGAGTGTGCGTACTTAGATCTAGGTGTAGGTCACTTAGCTTGATCATAACATGCCTAGGTTGGGTGCGTATAGTCATGTACGCGAGTAGTTAGTACCAATATGGAATCTATTGACTCATCGTAATGGATGAGAGAATTTCCTATACGATTCTTAGATAATATATACGAAGAATCCGCGGCCGCAATCTGTGACGGATTTGGAAAGAGGTTTCCAAATTTAGCAGTCACACTGGAACATTATCCTGAATTAGAAAGTATAGTTATCGAGACAAATTTAGAGGTGCCGATCAATTCACACACCCTAAGTCTTGATCGGGAAAATTGGTCGATAGAAGGACCGTATGTACATGTCAATTATAAGAGGTGAGGTTCACAAATATCAATTCACTTGAAGTTGGGCTTCATGGGCTTGTGGCTAGACATCGACCATGAAGTGTGGGTACTCCTGAGTTAATAGAGGAATTGATTCTAGGAGTGGTCAATTAAAGGTTGTTTAATTAACCGGAGCAATTTATTGTTCATAAATTAAATCACGAGGAATTCGTGGGCCTGCTGCCAATTGATGCTGAACCCAGAGGGTCACACACAATACAATTGGACGGTGACTATTATAAAAGGATATAAAAGGAATTAACTGATTTAAAGGTAATTAAATCAATTAAATGAATTAAAGTGTTAATTCAAGTGGGAGATTAATTAATTAGTTGATTTAATTTATTTATATAATTAATTGAATTGCTAATTAATTAATTAAAGGAAATATTAATTTATTAATATGGACTGGGTTTTAATTAAAGTTGTTAATTAAAAGAAGGCTTGCAAGACATGGGCCTTTTAATTAAATAAGAAGTCTTGCAAACCTAGGTCAAGAAGGAAGCTTATAAAAGGAGTTCTGCAAGAGCTCAAAAGCTAACACCCTAGCATAGAAAAACCCTAGCTTCCTCTGTACCTAGCTGCCGCCCCAACCCTACGCCGCCACCACCTCTGGCCGTGAGCTTGCTTGTGCCGCCAAGAATTCCCTTCCTGTTCCTTTGTGCTGGATCTTGCTCTGCCAAGTAGATCTGCACATTCCTTCATTAACAAACCTCTTAGATCTAGTTCTTAGCCTAAAATTAAGAGGTGTTGCCAAAATCCAATTGGTGTGGACTAATCTCTGGATGTGAGACATTTGGATCACTCCTGTGAACCAGAATCAGAATCAGAGTTGGAGGTTGCCACCACCTTGCCTGTGGTGAGGTAAAAATCGAAACCCCCATGTTTTAATACTTTATGTGTTTTGATTCGTGCTTTTCGTATACATAATATGGAGGTCTATATATGGGACTTTGGGTGCTTCGAAAAATTTTAAAATTCTGCACTCTTAGTTGTTCTGACAATCGAGGCAACCCAACATTATCTTCATAGTTTTTATTAAATAATTAAATTCAACAAATTTAATTTAATTTAGAAGAAAATTTTAATTTATTAATTATTTATTTAAATAACCTTTTTTTTTTCTTTTTTTAAAAACATTAAATAAACAATTTTAATAAAGAAACAAAAAAAAAAAAAAAAAAGCCAATTAGGGGACGCCAGACTTAAAGAGGGGCGCGTGAATCTTCTTCCTCATTTCGCCCATGCGGGAAATGGGCTGCGACGAGAGCTCCCTTTAGCCTCAACCCTAACCCATTCCAGCCCCGAGCCCCGCCCGCTGGAGATGGCCGCGCCCTCCACTCCACAGCTCACCTCGACCTCGGCCATCTCCATTGGAGATGGCCTTAAAGATTATTATGTGTTTTGTACCGACTGAATCATTATGGTCCTAGAGAATATGGTCCATTAAAGATACAATATCCAGTTGGAGTTATAATTTTATATTATTAAGATTACAATCAAGATACTCTCTCCGTTCTCTTTTACATGTCACTTTAGAGAAAAAAAATCCCACAATACATTTCACCTTATAATTTCAAGATAGATTTAAATACTAATTTGACATTTTTACCCTTCTTTAATCCTAAATACTATACTTAATATCTCCCAATTTTCAAAACAAATAACCATGCATTTATTAAAGGCAATTTTGTCCAACTATCCTTTAATTTTCCTAAAATCTAAAGCATTAAATAATTTCTTAATCCTTGTGAAACAACCTTAAACGACATCTAAAAGGGAACGGGGGGAGTATTCAAATTAAGATAATATTATAAATGGGCTTATATATGGTTGTTTTCTTAGTTATCTTAATTTATTCAAGGACATGTGGAAAGATATTCTAGATTATATGAGCTAACTACTTATGCATATAATTACTTCAATTTTCAAAGTAATAAAAATTTGACTTGAACCTTGAAATACGGATCATGCATATAATTACTTCAATTTTCAAAGTAATAAAAATTTGACCGATTATAATTATTACAGTAATAAAAAAGATGTCTTTTCACATGTCTTTGAACCTTGAAATACGGATCATGCAAAGTTTATTTCACTTTAAGTACTGTACCAAAATATGTTATCTATTGAAGATTCACATGGAGACTTGATTATGGCCAATTTAAGATATAATAGTTGCATTAATAGTATTATTGTCAATAATGGCGTGCGCGACTAAGTTTCTCTAAGCTGACACCTCGATCATTTTCCTAAACTTATTTTATTCATCACACATTTTTTGCACATTTGATTAGGTTTAGAATATTACTTAATAGTTGAAATAAATTTTTATTTTTTTATATCATCTATTTTAATCAAGAAAGCAAAATTGAAGAGACTGAAAGAAGTCCACATTTTGTTTTATTTTCCTCTCAGATGCAAGTATATATTCTGACACTTACATGTTGTTTCCCAAAAAATAAAAAATCCACACAAATTGCAGCAAAATTTTATATTTTCTATATTATAAAACTAAAAGACTAAAAATCCAGGGTCATTTCAATGGTGTATTATAAGTGAGTAAAATTAACTAATTATATCACATAATTTAATTGCTTTTTGACTTCAATGGCTCCATCAAGCCAATATGATAAGCTTCATTAACCCAAGAGATACATTTGGTATTGCAAGGGACTCTAATGGCACATGTTTGGACATTAGCGGTTACTGTTGAAGCGTTTGCAGCGGTAAGAGCAATGGAAATGGTATTGCACACTAGAGGGAGATGGTAAGAACCTGACTGATGTTATTGCAGCCACATCCCCTTCATTTCATGATGTTGAGGACATTAAACGTTTGGGAGAAAGTCTAGTTTGGTTTCAACCTTTACATGCGTGTACATAAAGAAGGAAATAGAGTAGCTCACTTGTTAGCAAAGCTTGCTAGTAGGTTAAATGTTAATGAATCTGTTGATTTAGCAGCAGTAGTAGGCAACATTGTACTTGAAGATTTTGCACGTTTAAGTAATGCAGCTGTGATTAGGGTTGTAAGCTAAACCGAGTAACTCGAAACTCGACTCGAACTTGGCTCGGAAGAACTCGACCCTTGGGGGGCCATGCCCCCCCTCCCCAGATTTTGATTTGTATACTATATTTTTACAGCATTATTAATTTGAACTGATTTTATTGATCTACATCAGAAACATGTTATTTTAAGTCACTCATGATATAATATATATACTAGTGCGATCTAATTAAATTGTAATTGATTCAGTCAATTATTTGTACGTATTGTGTAAACTTATGTAATAGTACACATACAATGATGTTAGCTTAATTGTCATATAGTAATAAAACTTGTGAAAATAGGCTTAGAACAAGATATGAAATCGATGTTTTATGAATAATTTGATTATTTACATTGAGAATGAGGATTGTTGCAAATTTGATATTGATTTTATTATAACTAATTTTATGATACAAAAAATGTTGTGATAATTCTGAACATTTCAAATAAAAATATTTTTTTGAAGTCTATATTCAATATTATGATAGTATGTTGTATAGGTAATTTTATGTTTATGTACTTATATAAATAAAATATATTGATTATTAGCTACTTCTAATGATGCTATGTTTCGCCCCTAGACTTCTAATGCATGGATCCTTCTCTGATCAATTTATTCCAACCACCTCATCCCTCCATCATATTTTTTTAATTCTTTTAATAAGGAGAGAATTGCAATTGTGGTACCAAATTATATACCCATATCTCACTTGTGGTACCATAAAAATCGAGGCCGACACATTTGGTATCACAATTTAAGAAATTGAATCACATTTGGTACCACCGTTAAAATTGGACGTTAACTGATGACGTGGCAGTTAAGTTTTATTGCAGAATTGATATCATTACTTATATTGACTGACAATTATACCCCTAACTTTTTAAGTTGCCAAAATAACTCCACATCTTCAAATTTACTGATAATTTTAATCCACATTGTTGCCCAATTTCAAAATTGGCTCGAATAGAACGCATGCGGACCAATTTAAAGAGTTTACTTAATTTATTTATATATGTATTTAACTAATTTAATTTATAAATAATATTAACAGATCAAATAATACATTAATATAAATTCGATAAAATATTAATTAAACGTAAAATTTATATAATGATATGAGTATATTTAATATTTATTAAAAAATAAATTATATCTTATTAATAAAATAATCATAATTTTAAAAAAAAAAAACCATCTCCTACCCCCACCCCCACGTCGGTCCCAGTCGCCGTCGGCCTGGGACCGCTGGGGATGGGGGGTTGGAGGGGTAGGAGATGGTTTTTTTTTTAAAAAAAAATTATATATTATATAATAATATATAAAACTTTTAATAATATTAATTAAAGGGAAAAAAAACAAAAGTAATCAACGGAATCGTAAAAACAATGAAAATAGGTTATAATTGATATAACAAACTAGTAAAATAGGAAAAAAATAAATTAAATCGGTAAAAATGAATGAATTGGGCTAAAAAATGAATAAGTGATAAGTTAACTATGTGCATAAAATTTATTTTACTCTAATATATAAAAAACTATCTATAAAATTAATTAGACACGTACACGACATGCACTTTTTTAGTTAAAAAAAAATTTGAAAAAGGTGGATGCCGCGTCCATCTGTTTGAAGATTTTTTTTCTTGTTAATTAAAAAATAAGCACATGGGAGTTTTACTACTATAAATAAATAATACATGGATGTTTTTGCATATCACTCAATAAAATTAAGGTAGAAATACTCCATCCAAATTTTCTTTGACTTTGACCTCTTCTCTCTTACCTATTTCATTTTTTTTTATTGAAGAAGGTTCTCTCTCCAATCTTTCAAATAAATAAATATATATCACTTTGTGTCTATTAATTAAATATGCATGTGTACCAACGTCCACTATTAACATCCTTTCACATTTGTTTAATTAAATAAATATATATCACTATCATTTGATTAGATATATTTTAAAGTAAAATCTACTTGCTATATGTTATCATATTTTTAGGTCGATATCTGATTTTGAAATAACAGCTTTTTATGTTTTGTGCATTTTTCTTAGTCAATCTAGATACAAAAACACGTTGGAAGTGTGGTTGAAATTTTTAATAAGTTTAGACAACTAGGAACCTTCCTAACCCAGCAAATTATTTTTATTTAATTCTTGAATCATTGACGTATCTTATTTTTTCAAAAAGTCTTCCACATAATTTGCTCTTTTATTAGCTCTTCATGTTCAGCACCTTAGCTAAAGAACACAACAAGCATAAAATCATCTTAGCTAAAAAAGAACCATGAAATCTTCAATTCTTACAATAAGCATAATATTTCTTGTATTTTCTTCATATGCCTCGTCACAAACAGTTCAACTAAAGTTTTACCAATGCATTAATCTCAATTCCGAGTTCCCAATCCCTTTCCCCACAGCCTTTTCCACTCCTCAAAATGCTTCATTCAACTCCATTCTTCAATCTACTGCACAAAACCTTCGTTGCTTAGACCCTTCCATACCAAAACCTCTACTAATCTTCTCACCACTTACCGAGAAACACGTTCAAGCTGCGGTAATTTGCGCAAAAGCACTAAACAATATCCATCTCAGGGTACGAAGTGGAGGCCACGACTACGAATGTCTCTCGTACATATCGAAAACGATCGAGCCATTCATTATAGTAGACCTATCAAAACTACGGTCCATCTCCGTAGATATACAAGACAATAGTGCATGGGTTCAAGCCGGTGCCACACTAGGTGAACTTTACTATACAATTTTGCAAAAAAGCAAAACACATGGATTCCCAGCTGGCATGTGCCCAGGCGTAGGAATCGGTGGACACATTACCGGAGGCGGAGATGGCGCATTGATGAGGAGATATGGGCTTGCAGCCGATAATGCAATCGATGCACATATAGTCGATGCTGAGGGGAGAGTTCTTGATAGAGAATCTATGGGGGAAGATCTTTTTTGGGCAATTAGAGGTGGTGGTGGGGGTAGCTTCGGAATCATACTGTCGTGGAAAGTAAGATTGGTCCCGGTTCCAGAAACCGTGACGGTTTTTACCGTCCCCAAAACTCTAGAACAGAATGGAACAAAGCTTCTATACAAATGGCTACACATTGCTGATAAACTCGACGAAGATTTGTTCCTCACAGCCATTGTACAATTTGCGGAGAAAAGGATTACAACTAATTACATGGCTCTGTTTCTTGGAAAGATAGATGGATTGATCCAAATTATGGAAGAAAGGTTTCCTGAATTGGGAATAACAAAAACTGATTGTATCCAAATGAGTTGGATTGAATCCGTTCTTTACTTTGGTAATTATCCTCTAAAAACACCACCAGAAGTTTTACTACAAGCGCAGCCTTTATCCATGAGCTTTAAAGGTAAATCGGATTTTTTGAGAGAACCCATTCCAGAAACAGGCATTGAAGGGATATGGAAAAGGCTTACCGAAGAAGATACTTCATCTATGGTGGTATTCATTCCTTATGGTGGAAGAATGAGTAAAGTTTCAGAAACTGAAATTCCGTTCCCTCATCGAAAAGGGGTTATTTGCAAAATACTATACTGGACAGATTGGAACAGTGACGAACCTGACGTTGAAGCTAAGCATGTGGATTCGATTAGGAGGCTGTATGACTACATGGGTCCGTATGTTTCCATGTTTCCGAGGGAAGCTTATGTGAATTACAGGGATCTTGATTTGGGGATGAATGGAAAGGAAGCGAGTTTTACACATGCTACATTGTGGGGTACTAAATATTTTAAAAATGATAATTTTAACAGATTAGTAAGGGTGAAGACCAAAGTTGATCCTCATAATGTCTTCAGGCATGAACAAAGCATTCCAGTTCTTTAATTGCTGAATGAGGAAACATTGGACAATGTATTTTTTTAAACAAGTCTATGAAACTATGTAATTTTGCTTGAAGATCAATAAATGTGTCTACATGTAATTGTTTTGTTACTAATGTTTGATATTTCGATTCTAATATTTTCAGTTTGTTAATTTTTTTGTTAATCTCTAGATTTGTTACTATTATCATAAAAAGAAAAGGGATTTATTACATACAAACTTAATGCTTTCTACATAAAGTCTTATACAATTTAAGTATTTGATATTGGACAACTTTTTAATATTCGATAAAAACTTGTTTGAATTCGGTTTGTAATATATATTCCATAACTTTATTATAATATCTGCATGTATAATATCTCCATGTAGCAGTTGCATAGTGGCAAGTTCTTCATGTATAATATCTCCAGCTTTATTAACTTCCTGCAACAGTCCAACATTAACTGCTTTCTCTTTGTCGCGAATTTTGATGAAGGTAGCAGTAAGATTAGCAATGTTGTTTTCAGCTCTTTTCAAGGCAGTATGAAGATGATTGACATCAGCCTTTACATCTTCAATATTCCTGTTCATCTCCACAACACTCTGAGTCATCTGCCTGGTATGATCCTCAGGCAGAGGAAAATTATCAATTGCATTCTTTATTGTTCTTGCAGTAAGTAATTGCATGTGCTGAAGCTGTAATTTGTTAGATTCTGCCAATTCTTGCTGCAATTTCTTTAACTGCGTGTTGTTCTTCTCTTCCATTTCCCTTATTGAATTTTCCATTAACAATTAGGAAGCTTCCATCAGTGATGAATGCAAATCAGCTGATGAAGCAGTAGGATCAGCAGCTTGTCCATCTTCACTCTCCTGGTGGACAGGGGCATCTTTCAGTTCAGTCTCTTGATCAGCATTGGACTCCTTAGCTTTCCACTCAATTGCTAAGGGTTCATTAACAGCTTTGGGCTGATCAGTGACATCTTCAAAGATTTTACTTATGATTTTGCCGTCATCAGTAAAGGTTGTTGTTTGACGAATTTGTCTCACAACAGGCCACATGTTTGGGGCAGATGCCTTTACCTTAGGCATTTCATAGTAGTTTTTCACTTCTTTGCCAAAAGTGATCTGTTGAATACTTGGCAGTGAGGGCAGCTCACTTGAAGATCCCTGCTGATATCTTAACTTAATTAGCAGCCCATTTCTTCAGGGCAGTCATAACAGCAATTTGAATGGCCCTTTCAACAGGATCATCAGATTTTCTTCTTTTTCCAGGCAAAATGTTTGCAATAATCTTTGCTTCATCAGTAGCAAAGTCCTTTGCACACTGATGCATAGCATCTCTGACGAAGTCAGGATCCAAGGCTTGCGATATGGAGTCAGTCTTCAGCCATTGAAGAACCCACCTTTCTTCATCAGCCAACTCCTTCCAACTTTGAAGCTCTTCAACAGACTTATTCAACCTATAGTCTCTCCACTTTATGTACCTTGGCTTCTCATGAGCGAATAAAGTCTTGAGCATCAATTTCTGATCAAAATAAGCTAAGGCCTTCTCAAACCTGTTGAAGATAGATTTATCAGAATTAACAATATCAAATGATCTTCTAACTTCAAACTTGCCCTTTGGCTTGACAGTGCCAGCATGCATCTTTGGTTTAGCTTCTTTAGATTCACCAATCTTGATCCCACCAGCATGAACAGGTCCATGAGCATCCTTCTTGCTCAGCTCAATGACCACAGCAAGTTCAGCATCTTCAGCAGCCTTAAGTTCTGCTTCAGACATCTTTCTCCTCTGTTCATCTTTCTCTACTTGAATCTTGCTGAGTTCCAGGACCCTCTTTTCTTCCTGTTCGTCCCTTTTTCTTTGCTCAGCTTCCTCCCTCTTTTTCTTATCAGCAGCAGAAATTTTCTTTCTTTTGATAAGAATCTTTCTTTTCCCTTTGTCAGCTTGGGCGGGAGCAGGACCAACAAATGCAATGGGTGCAGCTGCTATAGGATTGATGATCATCACATCTGGATCATCTTGAGGTTGAGCAACCTCAGCTGTTGGTTCTTTTGGAGCAGTCTGTTGAGCATCAGTCTTTTCAGCAACAGACGTTTCCTCAGCACCAGCAGGCCTCTCTGCTGAATGAGGACTTTCTCGAACTAAGGTTGACAGTTCAGTAGGAGAATAGATGAAAGTCATTCTCTTCCTTATTGTCTTCCTCACTCTTCCTTCTTGAACAGGTTTGGAAGCACCTGTATCTCGAAGTTGACTTCTCGTCCTGTGAGCAACTGTCTCATCAGGATGTTCAGCAGATGGAGTTCTTGAAGAAGAAGCAGGAGACATATTCTTTATCTCCACAGTAGTCTGATTTATGATGGCATCAGCTACCTCCTTTGCACCAGACTCGTCTGTTCTGGCTTCAACAGCTGGCTGAGCTATTTGAACAGATGTCTTGGTTTTCTTCTTTTGAGCCACTTCCTTAGGCTCATCAGCTTTCTTCTTTTCAACAGCAAGCTGAGCTGATTTCACCAATTTCATTTGCCTTTTGGCAGGAACCTCTTCCTTAGGTTCCTCCATATCTTCATCAGCCTCAACCTCATCAGCTTTCCTTTTCATAACAGGCACGTACTTGGACAATGCCTTAGCATTATGAATTTCCTTCCCATTTGTCATACCACATCCCATATGGTAGTGCAAATAGCTCAATGTGATTCTGTGATTTGTCTGAGGAGTGGCATTTTTCCCTTTCTTCTCATGAAAGTTAGCCAGTATGTACCAGACGACAACTGACCAGTGTTGGGATTCGGTAAGATAAACAGCCCTAGGCACAGCGGAATATAAAATTTTAGGACCTCTTACGGAATCTTGCCAGGATACTCTCTAGTTGTATATATATGAATATAAATAAACGACAGTATAAGTTTTCTCGTTTATACCTGTCTCCTTGCAAATCCTCGGCTAGCGAAACGAGCTCTAAATTTTTCTCCAGCAAAATCGATCCAGGCTTCTCAGGAGCGCCCCACGTGTTGCGCCTCTACGAGTTGATACACCACAATATCACGAAAATAATATATCTCGATCAGCTAGAACACAAGATATATTATAGACTAGGAATTAGGAACGATTTGGAACAAGATCGAAAAACGAAAAATTCTTCCTTGCACAGGAAGAGGGTTCGGCCGATCTGGTAGGGGAGAGGGAGAGAATTTTTGCTCTACTCAATTTTTGCTTAAGGAGTTGTATGAAAAATAACTAGAAGAAAGCTATTTATAGTTTTATTTCTATCCTAGTCCTATTAGGACTAGGTCTTCTCTCTCCTACATGGGCCATGGCCCTCTTTAATTAGAAGACCTAGTCTCCTAATTAATTCATGGCCCAGTTAATTAATTTGACCAGGCCTATTTTAATCTCCCAATTAAATAGCCCAATTAATTAACTTAATCTCCCATTTAATTAAATCAGACTCTAAGTCTATTTAATTAAATTCTTTTCTAATTAATTAAATCCAACTTAATTAATTAATCCACAAATTAAATTCCAATTTAATTTATGATCCTGATCCAATTCCAATTGGATCCAATTCTGTTCCATTTGGGTCGACCCAGTCGACCCACCCAATATAATCGACCCAGTCGATTTTTCCACCCAGTCGACCCAGTCGACTCGGTCGTTCTTATTTCCTCGCTTTCGCTACTTGTGTATTGTGTATGTCCCCGTAGGTTCACCACATAATTGGCCGTGGGTTATAATTAAATATTATTTAATTATTCGAGTAAGACTTACTCTAAATCAATCGAACACTCTGTCGATTGACCATTCCAAAATTAGCACCCCTGCCAATTTGGGAATTCTCCCACACTCCACGGTCGATGTCCAGCCACAAGCCCATGGAGCCCAATCACCGATGAATTAATTCAGTGAACCTTTTATCATTTATAATTTCCATATACGACATAATCTCTCCATTGATCAATCTCCCAGTCGAGACTTAAGGGTATGGTCTTTCATCGGATTCCCTTTTCTTTTTGTCTTGACCTTATGTACTCTGATCTCGAAATAAATTCTCTTTGACTTAATCTTTATGAGCTACTTACATAAAGTCGTCAGATACCTTGGCCAAGGATTTTACCAGAATTAATTTCTCACAGAAATCCATAGGAGAATTTCCCAACCTATCAAATCGGGTCAATGGATCCTTTGTTGATGATATGAATCTGCATACGAGTTCCTCTATACCCAACATGAGTCCACAGAGACTTTCTGGCGATCCCCAGTCAGTCGGAATTCATATCAAAGTATAGACGTTCTCGCACCAGATAAACCCTATCACCTCAAGTAGTTAGGGATCGTTCCTCGCATACTATTATAAATATGGAATAACTTCAACCCCGATATGCGACTACCGCTTCCATGGTGAGTTATTTCCTATTGGGGTATTCAGTGCGCTTGCCATCCCAGCAAGCCACCCACTTATGTGTACCGACTATCCCAGTCACGCTCGTGGACCCCATCGTCCTCCAGTTCATCGGAGTATACACAACAGTGAGAGTCTAACCGAATCCAACGATGTCCTATCTCGATTGGATTCTACGACTCTTGAATATGTTCTAGATCACGGCCTTGGAGATCAGTCCACGGGTTGTCCCATAGCCCTGTGATCTAAGGACTTCTATCCTTATGCGTAGATAATTATTACATAAGATAAAGATGACTATTTAATAAAGTGCATTTATTAATCGAAATTGAATAGTTCCGCATTTATTACAATAAATACTAGCCATACAGCTGGCTTGCAGGACACTATTTCTATCAATCTCCCACTTGTCCTAAAGCCAGTCTTTTATGTTCTTGAGTCCCATCTTATGCAGATGTTTCTCAAATGCCTTTTGAGGCAGAGGCTTCGTTAGCGGGTCCGCCGTATTATCTTCTGAGTCGACACGTTCCATCTTAATGTCTTCTCTACCAATGATATCTCTTATCATATGATATCGTCTCTGTACGTGCTTGGATTTCTGATGAGATCTCGGCTCCTTTGCTTGCGCTATTGCCCCATTGTTATCACAGAAGATAGTAATGGGCTCAGCGATGCTAGGTATCACATCCAATTCCTGGATGAAGTTCCTCATCCAAACACCTTCCTTTGCTGCATCACTCGCAGCAATGTATTCTGCTTCGGTGGTTGAATCCGCGGTTGTTTCCTGCTTGGAGCTTTTCCAGCTAACCGCACCACCATTGAGGCAGAACACGTATCCTGATGTCGACTTGAAGTCGTCTACATCACATTGGAAGCTCGAGTCTGTATAGCCTTCCAATTTCAATTCTCCTCCACCGTATACCAAGAACAATTCCTTAGTCCTTCTCAGGTACTTCAGAATTGCCTTTACGGCTATCCAGTGCTGCTCACCTGGATCAGACTGGTAGCGACTTGTAACGCTTAAAGCGTACGCTACGTCTGGTCTCGTACATAGCATACCATACATTATGCTTCCTATCGCGGATGCATATGGTACTCGAGACATATTGCTTCTCTCTTCTGGCGTCTTTGGGACCATAGACTTAGAGAGTGCAATCCCATGTCTCATTGGAAGTAATCCTCTCTTGGATTCTTCCATACTAAATCTTTTCAAGATTTTATCTATGTACTGGGATTGGGAGAGGCCCAGCAGTCCTTTTGATCTATCTCGGTAGATCCTTATACCTAGTACAAAGGATGCTTCTCCCATATCCTTCATTGAGAATTGTGTAGACAACCATGCTTTAGTTTCAGACAACGCTTTCACATTGTTTCCAATGAGAAGAATGTCGTCAACGTAAAGCACCAAAAATTCAATTGTACTCCCACTGATCTTCTTGTACACGCAAGGTTCGAACATGTTTTTGATGAATCCAAAAGTTTGGATTGTCTCATCGAAACGAATGTTCCAACTTCGGGAAGCTTGCTTCAGTCCATAAATGGACCTCTGGAGTTTGCACACCTTGTGTTCATCTCCTTTGGATGCATATCCTTTTGGTTGCTCCATGTAGATCTCCTTATCAATGTCTCCATTGAGAAAAGCAGTCTTTACATCCATCTGCCATATCTCGTAGTTATACCACGCAGCTATGGCCAGCAAGATCCGAATGGATTTGGGCATTGCGACGGGCGAGAAGGTCTCCTCAAAGTCGATACCTGGTCTTTGAGTATATCCTTTTGCCACTAGTCGCGCCTTATAGGTAATCACCTCTCCGTTCACTCCAAGCTTTCGCTTATAGATCCACTTGCAACCCACGGGAGCCACTCCCACTGGTGGATCTACCAAGGCCCAGACCTTGTTTGAGTGCATGGAGTCCAGTTCGGATTCCATGGCTTCGCGCCACTTTCCCGAGTCTATGTCTAGCATAGCCTCTTCGTAAGTCCTTAGGTCGGTTAGAGACTGTCCAGTCTCATGCAGCAGACCGTAGTACCTCTCGGGTTCTCTACGTTGTCTTTCTGACCTACGAATTATTGGTGTACTTTCTGGTGCACTTTCATGCTCATGTTCTTCCACTGCTTGTGGTGACAGGTCAGCTCGATCGACCTCTAAGGCCTTTTCAGCTTCAGTGACCTCATCTAGTTTCTACGTTATTTTCTTTCTTGTCAACCAAGAAATCCTTCTCCAAGAAGTGAGCGTTCCTTGAGACAAACGTAGTTTGTCTTGTAGGATCGTAGAACTCGTATCCTATTGAGTTTTCCGGATACCCCACAAATTTGCACAAAGTGGATTTAGTTTCCAATTTATCTCCCACTAGCTTTTTAACGTAAGCGGGAGATCCCCATATGCGCATGAATGCGTATGAGGGTGCCTTGCCAAACCATAATTCGTATGGTGTCTTTTCTACGGATTTAGAAGGTACTATGTTTAGTATCTTCGTTGCCGTGAGGAGGGCATGTCCCCAAAATGAAAGAGGAAGATCAGTGGCACTCATCATGGATCGAACCATGTCCATCAAGGTTCGATTCCTTCTCTCTGCTACTCCATTTAATTGGGGTGTTGCAGGAGGAGTCCACTGCGATAATATTCCATGCTCTACAAGATAATTCAGAAATTCGTTACTAAGAAATTCTCCACCTCGGTCAGAACGAAGAGCCTTTATCGTATGACCAAGTTGATTCTCTACTTCCATCTTGAATTCTTTGAATCGCTCAAAGGCTTCAGACTTGTGTTTCAACAAGAACACATATCCATAACAACTAAAGTCGTCAGTGAAAGTGATGAAGTAGTCATAGCCACCTCGGGCGCTTTTTCTTAGTGGTCCACATACGTCAGTATGTATTAAGTCCAATGTTTGCTTGGCTCGCTCAGGGTTTCCCTTAAACGGCAACTTGGCCATTTTACCCTTTAAGCATGGTTCACATGTTGGCATTTCATCAATGCGATTGATTTCAATCGCGCCAGATGATGCTAACTTTTGAATCCTAGACTTAGATATATGTCCAAGTCGAGCGTGCCATAATTGGGCAGATATTTCATTATCTTGTTTCCTTTTATTTTGTTGTACGTGCATCACTAACTTAGGTGGTTCAATGATATATAGTCTATCTTTTAATGTACCAGTGAAAAACATATTATCATTCATGAATAACGAAAATGAACCTTTATTAATAGTAAAATTAAAACCTTCATTATCCAAAACAGGAATTGAAATAATGTTTTTCACCAAACCAGGTACATAAAGAACGTTCCTAAGGACTAATTTATTACCACCTAAATCTAACTCCACTTCGCCTATGGCCTCGGCAGCAGCTCTAGCTCCATTGCCAAATCTCAGGATCCAATCCCCTGGCCTAAGTGGCCTTGTTGCTCCCATCACCTGTAAATCATTACAAAGATGAGAACCACAAGCAGTGTCTAGCACCCATGATGCACAGTTAATTGATAAATTAACTTCAACAAGGAATATACCTTTCGAGCTCTCCAAGAACTCTTTGCAGTTCCTCTTCCAGTGTCCAGGTTTCTTGCAGTAGAAACATTTCTGTTCACCAGACGAAGCTTTACGCTTCTTTCCCTTCCCTATGGGCCCAGATGGTGCTTTGCCTTTGCTTGAAGAAGCATTTCCTTTCCCCTTCCCTCTCTTTGTCCTTTTGGACTTGGATTGGGTCGAGGTAGCAACCATCATTGGCTTCTCTTTTCTCATGGAAGCCTCGGCAGTGGCGAGCATATTAGCCAACTCATGAAGTTCAACATTCATCTTGTGCATGTTGTAGTTCACTACGAATTGCTCGAATGATCTTGGCAATGACTGGAGGATTATATCCTGGCAGTAGGTCTTGTCCATCTTTACGTCAAGATGACTAAGCTTTTCAATAAGCCCAATCATCTTGATGCAGTGAGATCGAACATCAGCACCTTCAGCCATCCTCGTTTGTTGCAAAGCCTTAGCAGTTTCATACCGCTCGTATCTACTTTGCACCCCAAATAAACCATTTAGGTGCGTGTAGATTTCAAAAGAAGACTTCATATGCTCGTGCTGATTTTGAAGCTCATTCGTCATGGATGCCAACATGAGACAACGTGACTGCAAGTCATCGTCAAGCCATAGATCCACGGCTTCTTTCTCAGTATCATCGGCATCCTTAGAAAGTTCGGGAGGGGGCCCATCAAGGACAAAACCTCGCTTTTCAGAAGCGAGAATGATCTTATGGTTCCTGACCCAGTCATGGAAGTTGGGTCCAATTAATTTGTTTTGTTCAAGTATGATGGAAATCGAATTCTTAGACATTATATCTACAAAATGACGAGAGAAGAAATAAATACGCGAAAGATTAATTTAAAATGTACAATTTACAACCATGGTTTTTATTTGTAAATTACTCCCACTATTTTAATCAAAATCTTATGCCCCCACGTAAGTTTCGGGAATTTAAAATATCCTAGCGGGCTTAAGGCCCAAATGCAATCTCCTAGTACCCACGACTCGTTGGCCATACTATTTGATTTACTTGGTGGTCGAATACGTCGACGGTTAACCATCGCAGCTAACCCTTAAGTTCATTTAGCCTCGGTTTTCGATATGGACCCACGACTCGTGAGACATCCATACTTACTAGCGTTAAATCATGTCCAATACTCGTGGAGAGAAATAGTTCAATCCTAGACGCCCCACGACTCGTGAGACAGCGCCTAAAACCTTGCTATCCCCTCCCTTGGCACTAAACTCGTGCATCGAGGCAATAGACATATCATCTTCCTATAGCTCGACCCACGACTCGTGAGACATCGAGATATATTCGTACAATATGCCTAAGACCTAGTAATTGGATAGGCTCGGACCATAGACTCCATTCATATGCGCCCGTTATTCGATTAAATATTCTAATTGAATTTTAAGTTTAATTGGAGGTTTCTAAGTGTGCGAGGTCTCATCAGATTATGCTTATCTTGTTTACGTTTTCTATCCTAAGCATGCATCTCATACATCAAAGAATAATTTGCGAAAAAGTAAACATTCATCACCTAGCAAGATATGATTGGTCGATTGCCCATCCTATGCGATCCATCACGAGCCACGTGATGAATCAATTGGTCAGTCTAGGGTGAGAAATTAAATGTCCTAACTATTACAATTTTCAAAACCCATACATCATGGGCCTTCTTGTAATATCCAGCTTGATTGGGCCCCCATGTAATGAATTGGGCCTCCATGTCCTCCAAGGTAAATGGGCCTCCATGCGGATCTCCAAGTCTTCATGAGGTCTTCTCGGCTCCAAGCCTAATCTAAGCCTAGCTTACATAATTTAAATGGTCCTATTCTATTACATTTGTTTGCGCAAGCAAGGGCACCAATCAGGCCCATTTAATTACAACCCAAAAATAAATAAACCAAAAACTACATAGGGCTTAAGGGCAAAATCGACCAATCCACATATTCACACAATAACATGCATAAATTCACATAAGGGCAATAATGTAAATTTACCAGCTTCATTAATTTTAATTCGCAAAAATTTATCCAAGTTAATTAATTTTGAATTATCAATTAATCTCTAAGATTAATTAGCTCTTACTTGAGCTCCAAGTAATCTACAATTCTTATCTTGATTAAATTGGTTAATTAAGGTAATCTAAATCTCTAAGATTCTTACCTTATCCAAAACTCTAAGTTTCCCAAATCTCCAAGATTCTCAAGATAATCCTATTTTGACTAGATTAGTTAATTAAGGTAGTGTTTAAGTCTAACAAAATAACTACCTTGTCCAAAAACTCTAAGTTTCCTAATCTTCCAAAATTCTCCAAGATTTTCAGGACTTTCAAAATAGGCGTGTTTGAGATCAACCAGAATTCAGCCAAGTAGTGACGAATAGGACACCGCCACGTGGCAGCACACACGCGGCCACGAAGGCCGCGCGTGTGCTGCACGCAGCGGCTGCTGCCGCGCGTAACAGCACGCAGCAGCGTGCTGCTGCGCGTTGCAAGCACGCGGCAGACTGCCCGAAGGCAGCTGTCGTGTGCTGCACGCGCAGACAGCGCGCTGCTGCTCGCGGCAGCATGCGGTGGCCGCCCAGCCGCGGTGCGCTGCTGCGCACCGCCGCGTGCCACCGCGGTTGAACTCAAAAACCAAAAATTTTTTTTTTTCGATTACTTATAGATTTAATTCAACAAACCCAGTCAATTAAATCCTAATCCAAAATTAAAAACAACATGATAAAATTTCCGAATCCTAAATTAAACATTAACTCCAAGTTAACTAAACATACGTTCTAAAACATGCAAAGTTAAAGAACTAGCCACATAAATCAAACATATGATTTAATAAACACAGAATTTGCAAATTCATATATATACAAAGCCTAGAGTTGGCTCTGATACCACTGTTGGGATTCGGTAAGATAAACAGCCCTATGCACAGCGGAATATAAAATTTTAGGACCTCTTACGGAATCTTGCCAGGATACTCTCTAGTTGTATATATATGAATATAAATAAACGACAGTATAAGTTTTCTCGTTTATACCTGTCTCCTTGCAAATCCTCGGCTAGCGAAACGAGCTCTAAATTCTTCTCCAGCAAAATCGATCCAGGCTTCTCAGGAGCGCCCCACGTGTTGCGCCTCTACGAGTTGATACACCACAATATCACGAAAATAATATATCTCGATCAGCTAGAACACAAGATATATTATAGACTAGGAATTAGGAACGATTTGGAACAAGATCGAAAAACGAAAAATTCTTCCTTGCACAGGAAGAGGGTTCGGCCGATCTGGTAGGGGAGAGGGAGAGAATTTTTGCTCTACTCAATTTTTGCTTAAGGAGTTGTATGAAAAATAACTAGAAGAAAGCTATTTATAGTTTTATTTCTATCCTAGTCCTATTAGGACTAGGTCTTCTCTCTCCTACATGGGCCATGGCCCTCTTTAATTAGAAGACCTAGTCTCCTAATTAATTCAAGGCCCAGTTAATTAATTTGACCAGGCCTATTTTAATCTCCCAATTAAATAGCCCAATTAATTAACTTAATCTCCCATTTAATTAAATCAGGCTCTAAGTCTATTTAATTAAATTCTTTTCTAATTAATTAAATCCAACTTAATTAATTAATCCACAAATTAAATTCCAATTTAATTTATGATCCTGATCCAATTCCAATTGGATCCAATTCTGTTCCATTTGGGTCGACCCAGTCGACCCACCCAATATAATCGACCCAGTCGATTTTTCCACCCAGTCGACCCAGTCGACTCAGTCGTTCTTATTTCCTCGCTTTCGCTACTTGTGTATTGTGTATGCCCCCGTAGGTTCACCACATAATTGGCCGTGGGTTATAATTAAATATTATTTAATTATTCGATGTTGGATAAGGATGAAGATGAAGGCACTGAAGACAATTTTAGAAGGGAGGTTTTGATGCATTCCAAAACTTCACGATTGGCTAAGTATGGAGTAACTTAGCTGATGATCCCTTTGGAAGAAATTTTGACTAAGTACAAGAAGACATCAGAAGAGTCAAAGTTTCAAGGTCCAAGACTTCTGATCTGCTGAAGAAAAGTTATCAGACTGATGAAGATCAGCCGACTCAAATCAGATTTGTTCAAGTTTGAGATCAGCCGAGCTCGCCATCAGACAAGTACTTTCGTCAGCCAAGTGAAGAAGATCATGAAGTGTTCCCAACGGTAATAAATGCCCCTTTGAGTAATAAATGCTGAAGTACAAGGATATTAAAGACAAATGATTGAAGAAATGCTTCGCATCAGCTGGGTGCATTTAATGCTGCCTGCAGAATAGTACTGTTCACAGTACGGACAGACTGCAAAAGAGCCGTTCGCGGATTTTAAGGACCAGTACTCGAGGAATTTGAATCTTGTCTTTCTTCAACGGACACTTTTCAATCCTCAAGTATAAATAGCTGAAAGAGACGAAGAAGAAATAAGCAACACAACTTCTGAGAAATTTTTCGAAGCAAAATTCTTTAAGTCTCAAGAACAACTCACTCATCAGCTGAGTCATTTGTTGACGAAAGCAGAGTTGAAGAATCAAGAAAAATACATCTTCTGAGTGATTTTGTAATCAAGAGTGTTGTGAGAAGTAGATATCCGTCTAAGTGAGTGATATTACTTCAGAGAGTAGGAGTTTCTTAGTGATTTCCTACTGCGCACTTGTGGCCGTTTCATTTGTTGATTGGCGCAAGCAGAGTATATTGTAAACTTTGTGATTATAGTATAACCCAAGATCTGTGTGACTTGGAAGAGTGGACTAAAGGATATTCAAATCCATATAACCACTATAAAAATTACTTGTGTTTTTACATTGTTTTTAAACTTGCATATTGTGTGATTGCATAAAAACACGTCAAGTTAACTGTTTGAAAAAGAGTTAAAAGGAGTTTATAAAACTGGGGAAACATTTTTCAAACTGCTAAGATTACTTGTGAAAAACCCTTTGAAAATCCGCTGCAAGTACTCTAAGTATTAAAACTGATTTTAACAAAATCAGCTAAGTAACAATCAGACGAGTGGTCAACAAGACTGTTCAAAGATTTGTTCGCGAACAGAATTGTAACTAACTAATCTGATCAGCTTAGTCTGTTCAGTTGAGTAAAAGTTTTAAAGTTAAATTTGAAGACAATTTTTAAAGAGGTTTATTCACCCCCCCCTCTAAACCTCTTCTGACCACTTGGGACCAACAAGTGGTATCAGAGCGGGTGGTTCATTAGAATCAGCTGCCTGATCAACGAGCTTGATCCAAGTGTTTTTCAAAGGTTTTCAAAACTTTTCAAAAGAGCATCTTTTTGAAAAACCAAAACTTTTTGAAAAATGGATTGTATCAGCCATGTTCCCCACATTGCTGGTATGTCTTTTGAAGACTGGAAGATTAGAATGGAAATCTTTCTAGCAGCCTACAATGACAACATGTACACATGTATCATTAAAGGTCCATTCAGATTCACAAAGACCATAAAAATAAATGAGATCGATACGGTTGTGGAAAAAGACCTTCATGAGATGACTCCAGAAGAAATAAAGCTTTACAATCTAGATAAAGTTGGGAGGTTCATCATGACTAAAGCCCTGGATAATGATCGGTTTGACAAGGTCAAACATTGCAAAACTGCAAAGGAGATGTGGGACAAAGTCAGAGATATGAGCGAAGGCAATAATGCAATAAAGGAGCATCAGCTCACTGTTGCCTTGGAGAAACTTGACAACTTCAAGATGAAGTCTGGAGAAACCATTGATCAGATGGATACCAGATTCACCAGAACTCTGAATGAAGTTTTAAAGTTGGGAAAGACCTTCACTGACAAAGAGATCACTGTCAGAGTACTAAAGGCCCTACCCCCAAAGTTCAACATGAAAGTAACAACAATGGAAGAATCAAGGGATTTGGGAAAAATCTCTCTTACTGAGCTGTTTTCTGTACTCAAGGCATTCGAGTATAAACTGCCTAGGATGGGAATTGAAGAAACCTCAACTTCAGGACCCACAGCTGCACTTGTTGCTGCTGAAAACACCAGAAGACCAGCACAGAAAAGCAAAGAAGTGGACTCATCTGATGAAACCACTCTACTCAACAAGAAGGAGTACACTGCTGGAGATGTTGCACTGTTGATGAATAATTTCAAGAAGTTCTACAAAAGAAAAATGAAGAACAAATACAACAATGCTTCTACTTCTAAACCTAACTTTTCTTCTCAAGATAAAGATGATTATAAAGCAAAACTAATGTGTTACAACTGCAGGAAATTGGGACACTTCATCAAAGACTGCCCATATCCAAAAGCAGAAAAGTACACTGAAGAGGAGAAGAAAATGAGAAAAGAAAGAAAGCATCAGAGAGGCAAGGCAATGATGGCTGAAGCAGAAAAGCTGACTGCTGTCTACTCATCTGATTCAGATTCAGACACATCTGATGAAGAATCGTCTGATGAAGAAAAACCTGCTCTCATGTGCCTGATGGCAAAGGAATCTGATGACTCTGAGGATGAGGTAACTCATCAAGATAATGAACTATTTAATTCTCTAGAGCAAATGATGTTGAATAATACTACTATTGCTGGAGAATTTGTTAAGCTTAAGGAATAGATGAACTTGCTAAAAGAGCAAAATAACTCACTGAAACTTAAAGCTGAAAAGCCTAAAGAATCAGCTGAGTATAAACAGCTTGAGCAAGAGCATGAATCTCTGAAAGCTGAATGTGAGGTCTATAAAGGAAAAATCATGGAACTTGAAAAAGTTATTGAGTCTCATGAAAAATCATCTGTTGCATCCACGCATACATCTAGTAAACAGAAGATACCTTTAAAACAGGATAAGCAAGAGTTGAACCATACTGAAAAATTCATATCAGCTGACAATAGTAAGGTCATTCTGTATGTTCAAACTTCTAAACCTACCTCATCTGAGAAAGTGGTAAAGGAGAAGAAATCTCCTAAGGCTAAAAAGAGCAAAGAGCCTAGTGTAGGAAAACAGACTAGTAAGCCTAAACAGAAGAGTCCTAGGAAGTCATCTGATAAGGCTAAAACTAATCAGACTAGTGAGAAAACTAAGTCGTCTGTCAATGAGCAAGCCACTAGTAAGCCAAAGAAGCATAAAAACAAGAAAAATCAAAATGCTTGGTATGGAAATGAGTCATATTATGTGCAACCTGCTGTATATCATCCTATGTATCATGCACCTCAATTTCCTAGTTACTATGCACCTTACCCTGCTCATCCAATGCATGCATATCCTGCATATCATGCACCTTATTCTGCTTATGAACATTTTCCTTATCATACTGATCATCAACATAACTTATCTGATAACTATGATAAAACTGAAGCTGTTCATGCTCCTGTCAAAACTCAGAAGCCTAAGAAGCCTAAGACATCAACATCTTGGGTTGTCAAAGGTGAAACTAATCCTTCAGGACCCTCTCAATAAGGGTACCTAAAACAATTTTATTTTGTTTTGTAGGTTAGGATTAGGAGTAGGAGTAAAGTAGAGAAGATTTGGTACTTGGACAGTGGATGTTCAAGACACATGTGTGGAAACATACATGAGCTGACTGATGCAGTTGTTGTGGATGGTCCAAGTGTTACATTTGGAGACAGCAAAGAAGGCAAGATTAAAGCTAAAGGAAGATTAATCAAGGGAAACATAGAGATATCTGACGTCTCATATGTTAAAGGCCTAAAATATAATCTGCTGAGTATAAGTCAATTTTGTGACAAAGGATATTCAGTCATCTTCTCAACAGATAAGTGCTATGTTGAACAAATTGGTACAAAGAAGGTAATTTTATCTGGAAGACGACAGGGAAATATCTACATAGTCGACTGGAATTCTGCTGACAAGAATTCAAGTGTTTGTTTGGTGGCATCTGCACCAAGTGAAGTCAGTTGGCTATGGCACAAGAGAATGAATCATCTAAACTTCAAGACCATAAACAGATTAATCAATAATGATTTGGTAGAAGGGATTCCAAAAGCAGTCATGAGCAAAGACAAGCTCTGTGACGCATGTCAGAAGGGTAAACAAATCAAGTCATCATTCAAAAGCAAGAAGCATCAATCTTCTGAAAGAATATTGGAGCTACTACATATGGACTTATTTGGACCCATTGATCCAGTCAGCAATGGTGGAAAGAAATACTGCCTAGCTGTTGTGGATGATTATTCAAGATATACTTGGGCGATTTTCATGAAAAAGAAAAGTGAAACCAAGGAACATCTTACCAATCTGATGGAACTGATCCAGAATGAGAAAAGTATCAAAATATTGAAGATCAGATCAGATAGAGGGACAGAGTTTACAAACTCTACTGTTGAAGAGTATTGTAACAGCAAATGAATACATCATGAGTATTCAGCTGCTAGAACCCCTCAACAGAATGGTGTTGCTGAAAGGAGAAACAGAACACTAAAGGAAGCTGTCAGGACCATGATAGCTGAAGCTAAACTGCCTCAAAGATTTTGGGCAGAAGCAAAAAATACAGCATGCTTTACCCAAAACAGATGTATGATCAACAAAAATCAGAACAAGACTCCATATGAAGTTTGGAACAACAGAAAACCAAACATTCATTACTTTAAGATTTTTGGTTGTAAATGTTTTGTATTGAATAATGGGAAAAATCACCTTACTGCATGTGCAGAAAAGGCTGATGAAGCTGTTTTTGTAGGATACTCAACTGTTAGTAAAGCTTACAGAGTGTTTAACAAAAGAACATTACTAATAGAAGAATCTATCCATGTAGTATTTGATGAGCCAAGTCAATCTTCTGGAAAGAATCAAAATGTTAATCAAGATCTGTCTACTGATTTACAGAAGTTAGACATTGGAAGAAATGAAGAATATGTTCCCATCATACTACCTAATCTAAGTTCAGCTGCTAACTCAAGTGCTGTTCAAAATCACAGTGCTGATTGTCTAACAGACGAGTTGCCAACAGCTGACAGACCAGAGACTGTTCAACAGACTGCAAATGTTCAACAGACTACTACTGGAACTCCAACAGTAGTGTTGCAAGATCAAGACAGAGGACAACATCCTGATCTACAACCTGATCTCAGATGGCTCAAGAATCACCCACCTGAGTTAGTAATTGGTGATCCTTTAGATAGAGTGAAAACAAGAAGAGCTGCTGCACAAGATGCTATGTTTGTCACATTTCTATCTCAAATAGAGCCTAAGCAAATTGAAGAAGCTCTTAATGATACCTTCTGGATTGAAGCTATGCAAGAAGAGTTGAATCAATTTGAAAGAAATGAAGTCTGGTACTTAGTTCCTAGACCAAGTCATCAAAGAGTAATTGGCACTAAATGGGTATTCAGAAATAAGATGAATGAAGATGGTATTGTAACCAGAAACAAAGCAAGATTAGTGGCCAAGGGTTATTGTCAAGAAGAAGGAATTGACTTTGATGAAACTTTTGCACCAGTAGCAAGACTTGAAGCAATCAGACTGTTTCTTGCCTATGCTGCTTACAAGAACTTCACTGTCTATCAGATGGATGTGAAGTCTGCTTTTCTCAATGGAGAATTGCAAGAAGAAGTGTATGTTGAACAACCTCCTGGATTTGAAGTCTATCAAGAAGAGGACAAAGTATATCGTCTGAAGAAAGCCCTTTATGGACTGAAACAGGCTCCAAGAGCATGGTATGATACCCTATCTGATTTTCTTTTAATTAAAGGATTTCGAAAAGGTAAGGTAGATAAAACCTTGTTTACAATTGAATGGGAAAATCATATATTACTTGTGCAAATATATGTGGACGATATTATTTTTGGTTCAACTAACCAACAGATGTGTGATAAGTTCTCCAAGCTGATGCAGAATAAGTTTGAAATGAGCATGATGGGTGAACTTAATTATTTTCTTGGATTGCAAGTTAGACAGTTGCCTGATGGGATATTCATCAGCCAAGCAAAATACACAAGAGATCTGTTCAAGAAATTTGGTATGGAAACTAGCTCAACTGCTACCATTCCTATGTCTACAAGTCTTCGTTTGGATAAAGATGAAGATGGAAAATCAGTGGACATAACCAAATATAGAGGCATTATTGGTTCATTGTTGTATCTAACAGCAAGTAGACCTGACATAATGTACTCAGTTGGAGTCTGTGCAAGATTTCAATCAAACCCCAAAGAATCTCATCTCTTAGCTGCCAAGAGGATATTGAAATACATTAAAGGCACTCAAGAATTGGGATTGTGGTATCCTAGAGAATCTGGATTTGAGCTTATTGGTTATTCAGATTCAGACCTTGCTGGCTGCAAGATTGACAGAAAGAGCACAACAGGTGCTTGTCAGTTCTTAGGTAGTCGTCTGATCTCATGGATGAGTAAGAAACAGACTTCAGTTTCTATATCTACTGCTGAAGCTGAATATATAGCTGATGGAGCTTGCTGTGCACAGATACTTTGGTTGAAGCATCAACTAGAAGACTACAACATCAAGATCAGTGGAATTCCAATCTACTGCGACAATACAAGTGCAATCTCACTTACTCAGAACACTACAAGTCATTCAAGGACTAAACATATTGAGATCAAGCATCACTTCATTAGAGATCATGTGGAAAAAGGCAATGTTATGATTGAATATGTTCATACTGACAATCAGATTGCTGATATTTTCACTAAACCTTTAAGTGAAGTAAGGTTCTCAACTCTAAGAGCTGAGCTAGGACTACTTAATTTGGATGCATAAGCTGAGGGGGAACTCATCAGAAGACTGGAGTTCAACAGCTTAATCATCACTATTGTCTTCAAGGTTTAACTTTCAACAGACTAGTTAACTTATGAATTCTTAAACTCAGGGGGAACGTGTAAGACTAGCGGTACTTCTGAATTAAAGATGAAATCTGTTAATGACAGTTAGTTGAAGTTATGTTTTCATCAGAAGACTCAACTATCGAAGATTAAAGTTATATTATCTGGCTGGATTGACAAACAGCTGAGGAAGGTTATCAGCTATTGGCATTCTCTGATAACAGCATTGTCATCAGGACAGTAGTCCATCAGATAAGTGTTTATTATACTCATCTGATTACTTAAATAAAAGCGAACTATTTAAAACGTCTTATTCAAAACACGCTTTTATAAATAACTGTCGGGCGGTACATATTCCCGCTCCTCATTAAATATCTTTTGAATTTGAAAAGTCGTAACTGATGCCGCACGATCAGCACTGACAGAAAAACGGATCTAACGGTTGGCGGATATCACGGAAACCGAAATACCCCAACTCTATAAATCCTCATCTGATCAGTCGAGTAGCTCTTTACGCACTCTAAACTTTCAAAAGCACTTGTGAGATATATTCGTACAATATGCCTAAGACCTAGTAATTGGATAGGCTCGGACCATAGACTCCATTCATATGCGCCCGTTATTCGATTAAATATTCTAATTGAATTTTAAGTTCAATTGGAGGTTTCTAAGTGTGCGAGGTCTCATCAGATTATGCTTATCTTGTTTACGCTTTCTATCCTAAGCATGCATCTCATACATCAAAGAATAATTTGCGAAAAAGTAAACATTCATCACCTAGCAAGATATGATTGGTCGATTGCCCATCCTATGCGATCCATCACGAGCCACGTGATGAATCAATTGGTCAGTCTAGGGTGAGAAATTAAATGTCCTAACTATTACAATTTTCAAAACCCATACATCATGGGCCTTCTTGTAATATCCAGCTTGATTGGGCCTCCATGTAATGAATTGGGCCTCCATGTCCTCCAAGGTAAATGGGCCTCCATGCGGATCTCCAAGTCTTCATGAGGTCTTCTCGGCTCCAAGCCTAATCTAAGCCTAGCTTACATAATTTAAATGGTCCTATTCTATTACATTTGTTTGCGCAAGCAAGGGCACCAATCAGGCCCATTTAATTACAACCCAAAAATAAATAAACCAAAAACTACATAGGGCTTAAGGGCAAAATCGACCAATCCACATATTCACACAAGAACATGCATAAATTCACATAAGGGCAATAATGTAAATTTACCAGCTTCATTAATTTTAATTCGCAAAAATTTATCCAAGTTAATTAATTTTGAATTATCAATTAATCTCTAAGATTAATTAGCTCTTACTTGAGCTCCAAGTAATCTACAATTCTTATCTTGATTAAATTGGTTAATTAAGGTAATCTAAATCTCTAAGATTCTTACCTTATCCAAAACTCTAAGTTTCCCAAATCTCCAAGATTCTCAAGATAATCCTATTTTGACTAGATTAGTTAATTAAGGTAGTGTTTAAGTCTAACAAAATAACTACCTTATCCAAAAACTCTAAGTTTCCTAATCTTCCAAAATTCTCCAAGATTTTCAGGACTTTCAAAATAGGCGTGTTTGAGATCAACCAGAATTCAGCCAAGTAGTGACGAATAGGACACCGCCACGTGGCAGCACACACCCGGCCACGAAGGCCGCGCGTGTGCTGCACGCAGCGGCTGCTGCCGCGCGTAACAGCACGCAGCAGCGTGCTGCTGCGCGTTGCAAGCACGCGGCAGACTGCCCGAAGGCAGCTGTCGTGTGCTGCACGCGCAGACAGCGCGCTGCTGCTCGCGGCAGCATGCGGTGGCCGCCCAGCCGCAGTGCGCTGCCGCGCACCGCCGCGTGCCACCGCGGTTGAACTCAAAAACCAAAAATTTTTTTTTTGTTTCGATTACTTATAGATTTAATTCAACAAACCCAGTCAATTAAATCCTAATCCAAAATTAAAAACAACATGATAAAATTTTTCGAATCCTAAATTAAACATTAACTCCAAGTTAACTAAACATACGTTCTAAAACATGCAAAGTTAAAGAACTAGCCACATAAATCAAACATATGATTTAATAAACACAGAATTTGCAAATTCATATATATACAAAGCCTAGAGTTGGCTCTGATACCACTGTTGGGATTCGGTAAGATAAACAGCCCTAGGCACAGCGGAATATAAAATTTTAGGACCTTTTACGGAATCTTGCCAGGATACTCTCTAGTTGTATATATATGAATATAAATAAACGACAGTATAAGTTTTCTCGTTTATACTTGTCTCCTTGCAAATCCTCGGCTAGCGAAACGAGCTCTAAATTCTTCTCCAGCAAAATCGATCCAGGCTTCTCAGGAGCGCCCCACGTGTTGCGCCTCTACGAGTTGATACACCACAATATCACGAAAATAATATATCTCGATCAGCTAGAACACAAGATATATTATAGACTAGGAATTAGGAACGATTTGGAACAAGATCGAAAAACGAAAAATTCTTCCTTGCACAGGAAGAGGGTTCGGCCGATCTGGTAGGGGAGAGGGAGAGAATTTTTGCTCTACTCAATTTTTGCTTAAGGAGTTGTATGAAAAATAACTAGAAGAAAGCTATTTATAGTTTTATTTCTATCCTAGTCCTATTAGGACTAGGTCTTCTCTCTCCTACATGGGCCATGGCCCTCTTTAATTAGAAGACTTAGTCTCCTAATTAATTCATGGCCCAGTTAATTAATTTGACCAGGCCTATTTTAATCTCCCAATTAAATAGCCCAATTAATTAACTTAATCTCCCATTTAATTAAATCAGGCTCTAAGTCTATTTAATTAAATTCTTTTCTAATTAATTAAATCCAACTTAATTAATTAATCCACAAATTAAATTCCAATTTAATTTATGATCCTGATCCAATTCCAATTGGATCCAATTCTGTTCCATTTGGGTCGACCCAGTCGACCCACACAATATAATCGACCCAGTCGATTTTTCCACCCAGTCGACCCAGTCGACTCGGTCGTTCTTATTTCCTCGCTTTCGCTACTTGTGTATTGTGTATGCCCCCGTAGGTTCACCACATAATTGGCCGTGGGTTATAATTAAATATTATTTAATTATTCGATGTTGGATAAGGATGAAGATGAAGGCACTGAAGACAATTTTAGAAGGGAGGTTTTGATGCATTCCAAAACTTCACGATTGGCTAAGTATGGAGTAACTTAGCTGATGATCCCTTTGGAAGAAATTTTGACTAAGTACAAGAAGACATCAGAAGAGTCAAAGTTTCAAGAAGTGGCAAAGGCTTCACAAGAAGTTCAGAATGAAATTGCAACTATCAACCTTAACATTGACTACTTCAATGATCAGACTGACGTCATCAGCACTGATATTCATCATCTTACAGCAAGTCATGATGTTGTCAATCAGAATCTGAAGGCTTTGTGTGCTGAATTGAAGATTCCAACATTTGCTCTCAACCCTGCTGTTGCACCTTCTAATGTCATCAAGATTGATGATGACAAAAAGGGGGAAGATAAAAGGGAAGAACCAGCTAAGGAAACTGCTGCTGCAACTACTGAAGCCAAAGAGACTAAAGACACTGCTGACAAGACTGAAAATCTTGGAAAGGTAGAAGAAAAAGAGAAGACTGAAGAAGAAACTACCAAGTACAAGAACACTGAATCTGCCAAGAAAGCAATGGAGCTAATTAAAGAGCAGCAACTCAAAGAAAATATGGAAGCTGCCAAAGCAATCTTGGAAGAGGAAACTGATGATGAAGAAGATGACGAAGAGTCATCTTATGAATATGAAGAAGTGCTTGAAGGATCAGATGAAGAAGCTGATAGTTAGAAATTGAAAAATCCTTGTAATCAGTTAACTTCTATCTATTCCTCAGAAATCTCATTTGATGAACTTGTACTCTGTAACTCTTTTTCAATATTAATAAAAAGTCAAGTTCAATCCAATATACTTTTTCTATCTCAGAAAATTTTGAGGATTACAATCTTTAGCTTAGGTATTTAACAGGTACTTAGCTGAAGTTTTGTCATCATCAAAAAGGAGGAAATTGTTGGATAAGGATGAAGATGAAGGCACTGAAGACAATTTTAGAATGGAGGTTTTGATGCATTCCAAAACTTCACGATTGGCTAAGTATGGAGTAACTTAGCTGATGATCCCTTTGGAAGAAATTTTGACTAAGTACAAGAAGACATCAGAAGAGTCAAAGTTTCAAGGTCCAAGACTTCTGATCTGTTGAAGAAAAGTTATCAGACTGATGAAGATCAGCCGACTCAAATCAGATTTGTTCAAGTTTGAGATCAGCCGAGCTCGCCATCAGACAAGTACTTTCGTCAGCCAAGTGAAGAAGATCATGAAGTGTTCCCAACGGTAATAAATGCCCCTTGGAGTAATAAATGCTGAAGTACAAGGATATTAAAGACAAATGATTGAAGAAATGCTTCGCATCAGCTGGGTGCATTTAATGCTGCATTTAATGCTGCCTGCAGAATAGTACTGTTCACAGTACGGACAGACTGCAAAAGAGCCGTTCGCGGATTTTAAGGACCAGTACTCGATGAATTTGAATCTTGTCTTTCTTCAACGGACACTTTTCAATCCTCAAGTATAAATAGCTGAAAGAGACAAAGAAGAAATAAGCAACACAACTTCTGAGAAATTTTTCGAAGCAAAATTCTTTAAGTCTCAAGAACAGCTCACTCATCAGCTGAGTCATTTGTTGACGAAAGCAGAGTTGAAGAATCAAGAAAAATACATCTTCTGAGTGATTTTGTAATCAAGAGTGTTGTGAGAAGTAGATATCCGTCTAAGTGAGTGATATTACTTCAGAGAGTAGGAGTTTCTTAGTGATTTCCTACTGCGCACTTGTGGCCGTTTCATTTGTTGATTGGCGCAAGCAGAGTATATTGTAAACTTTGTGATTATAGTATAACCCAAGATCTGTGTGACTTGGAAGAGTGGACTAAAGGATATTCAAATCCATATAACCACTATAAAAATTACTTGTGTTTTTACATTGTTTTTAAAATTGCATATTGTGTGATTGCATAAAAACACGTCAAGTTAACTGTTTGAAAAAGAGTTAAAAGAAGTTTATAAAACTGGGGAAACATTTTTCAAACTGCTAAGATTACTTGTGAAAAACACTTTGAAAATCCGCTGCAAGTACTCTAAGTATTAAAACTGATTTTAACAAAATCAGCTAAGTAACAATCAGACGAGTGGTCAACAAGACTGTTCAAAGATTTGTTCGCGAACAGAATTGTAACTAACTAATCTAATCAGCTTAGTCTGTTCAGTTGAGTAAAAGTTTTAAAGTTAAATTTGAAGACAATTTTTAAAGAGGTTTATTCACCCCCCTCTCTAAACCTCTTCTGACCACTTGGGACCAACAAGTGGTATCAGAGCGGGTGGTTCATTAGAATCAGCTGCCTGATCAACGAGCTTGATCCAAGTGTTTTTCAAAGGTTTTCAAAACTTTTCAAAAGAGCATCTTTTTGAAAAACCTAAACTTTTTGAAAAATGGATTGTATCAGCCATGTTCCCCACATTGCTGGTATGTCTTTTGAAGACTGGAAGATTAGAATGGAAATCTTTCTAGCAGCCTACAATGACAACATGTACACATGTATCATTAAAGGTCCATTCAGATTCACAAAGACCATAAAAATAAATGAGATCGATACGGTTGTGGAAAAAGACCTTCATGAGATGACTCCAGAAGAAATAAAGCTTTACAATCTAGATAAAGTTGGGAGGTTCATCATGACTAAAGCCCTGGATAATGATCGGTTTGACAAGGTCATACATTGCAAAACTGCAAAGGAGATGTGGGACAAAGTCAGAGATATGAGCGAAGGCAATGATGCAATAAAGGAGCATCAGCTCACTGTTGCCTTGGAGAAACTTGACAACTTCAAGATGAAGTCTGGAGAAACCATTGATCAGATGGATACCAGATTCACCAGAACTCTGAATGAAGTTTTAAAGTTGGGAAAGACCTTCACTGACAAAGAGATCACTGTCAGAGTACTAAAGGCCCTACCCCCAAAGTTCAACATGAAAGTAACAGCAATGGAAGAATCAAGGGATTTGGGAAAAATCTCTCTTACTGAGCTGTTTTCTGTACTCAAGGCATTCGAGTATAAACTGCCTAGGATGGGAATTGAAGAAACCTCAACTTCAGGACCCACAGCTGCACTTGTTGCTGCTGAAAACACCAGAAGACCAGCACAGAAAAGCAAAGAAGTGGACTCATCTGATGAAACCACTCTACTCAACAAGAAGGAGTACACTGCTGGAGATGTTGCACTGTTGATGAATAATTTCAAGAAGTTCTACAAAAGAAAAATGAAGAACAAATACAACAATGCTTCTACTTCTAAACCTAACTTTTCTTCTCAAGATAAAGATGATTATAAAGCAAAACTAATGTGTTACAACTGCAGGAAATTGGGACACTTCATCAAAGACTGCCCATATCCAAAAGCAGAAAAGTACACTGAAGAGGAGAAGAAAATGAGAAAAGAAAGAAAGCATCAGAGAGGCAAGGCAATGATGGCTGAAGCAGAAAAGCTGACTGCTGTCTACTCATCTGATTCAGATTCAGACACATCTGATGAAGAATCGTCTGATGAAGAAAAACCTGCTCTCATGTGCCTGATGGCAAAGGAATCTGATGACTCTGAGGATGAGGTAACTCATCAAGATAATGAACTATTTAATTCTCTAGAGCAAATGATGTTGAATAATACTACTATTGCTGGAGAATTTGTTAAGCTTAAGGAATAGATGAACTTGCTAAAAGAGCAAAATAACTCACTGAAACTTAAAGCTGAAAAGCCTAAAGAATCAGCTGAGTATAAACAGCTTGAGCAAGAGCATGAATCTCTGAAAGCTGAATGTGAGGTCTATAAAGGAAAAATCATGGAACTTGAAAAAGTTATTGAGTCTCATGAAAAATCATCTGTTGCATCCACGCATACATCTAGTAAACAGAAGATACCTTTAAAACAGGATAAGCAAGAGTTGAACCATACTGAAAAATTCATATCAGCTGACAATAGTAAGGTCATTCTGTATGTTCAAACTTCTAAACCTACCTCATCTGAGAAAGTGGTAAAGGAGAAGAAATCTCCTAAGGCTAAAAAGAGCAAAGAGCCTAGTGTAGGAAAACAGACTAGTAAGCCTAAACAGAAGAGTCCTAGGAAGTCATCTGATAAGGCTAAAACTAATCAGACTAGTGAGAAAACTAAGTCGTCTGTCAATGAGCAAGCCACTAGTAAGCCAAAGAAGCATAAAAACAAGAAAAATCAAAATGCTTGGTATGGAAATGAGTCATATTATGTGCAACCTGCTGTATATCATCCTATGTATCATGCACCTCAATTTCCTAGTTACTATGCACCTTACCCTGCTCATCCAATGCATGCATATCCTGCATATCATGCACCTTATTCTGCTTATGAACATTTTCCTTATCATACTGATCATCAACATAACTTATCTGATAACTATGATAAAACTGAAGCTGTTCATGCTCCTGTCAAAACTCAGAAGCCTAAGAAGCCTAAGACATCAACATCTTGGGTTGTCAAAGGTGAAACTAATCCTTCAGGACCCTCTCAATAAGGGTACCTAAAACAATTTTATTTTGTTTTGTAGGTTAGGATTAGGAGTAGGAGTAAAGTAGAGAAGATTTGGTACTTGGACAGTGGATGTTCAAGACACATGTGTGGAAACATACATGAGCTGACTGATGCAGTTGTTGTGGATGGTCCAAGTGTTACATTTGGAGACAGCAAAGAAGGCAAGATTAAAGCTAAAGGAAGATTAATCAAGGGAAACATAGAGATATCTGACGTCTCATATGTTAAAGGCCTAAAATATAATCTGCTGAGTATAAGTCAATTTTGTGACAAAGGATATTCAGTCATCTTCTCAACAGATAAGTGCTATGTTGAACAAATTGGTACAAAGAAGGTAATTTTATCTGGAAGACGACAGGGAAATATCTACATAGTCGACTGGAATTCTGCTGACAAGAATTCAAGTGTTTGTTTGGTGGCATATGCACCAAGTGAAGTCAGTTGGCTATGGCACAAGAGAATGAATCATCTAAACTTCAAGACCATAAACAGATTAATCAATAATGATTTGGTAGAAGGGATTCCAAAAGCAGTCATGAGCAAAGACAAGCTCTGTGACGCATGTCAGAAGGGTAAACAAATCAAGTCATCATTCAAAAGCAAGAAGCATCAATCTTCTGAAAGAATATTGGAGCTACTACATATGGACTTATTTGGACCCATTGATCCAGTCAGCAATGGTGGAAAGAAATACTGCCTAGCTGTTGTGGATGATTATTCAAGATATACTTGGGTGATTTTCATGAAAAAGAAAAGTGAAACCAAGGAACATCTTACCAATCTGATGGAACTGATCCAGAATGAGAAAAGTATCAAAATATTGAAGATCAGATCAGATAGAGGGACAGGGTTTACAAACTCTACTGTTGAAGAGTATTGTAACAGCAAATGAATACATCATGAGTATTCAGCTGCTAGAACCCCTCAACAGAATGGTGTTGCTGAAAGGAGAAACAGAACACTAAAAGAAGCTGTCAGGACCATGATAGCTGAAGCTAAACTGCCTCAAAGATTTTGGGCAGAAGCAAAAAATACAGCATGCTTTACCCAAAACAGATGTATGATCAACAAAAATCAGAACAAGACTCCATATGAAGTTTGAAACAACAGAAAACCAAACATTCATTACTTTAAGATTTTTGGTTGTAAATGTTTTGTATTGAATAATGGGAAAAATCACCTTACTGCATTTGCAGAAAAGGCTGATGAAGCTGTTTTTGTAGGATACTCAACTGTTAGTAAAGCTTACAGAGTGTTTAACAAAAGAACATTACTAATAGAAGAATCTATCCATGTAGTATTTGATGAGCCAAGTCAATCTTCTGAAAAGAATCAAAATGTTAATCAAGATCTGTCTACTGATTTACAGAAGTTAGACATTGGAAGAAATGAAGAATATGTTCCCATCATACTACCTAATCTAAGTTCAGCTGCTAACTCAAGTGCTGTTCAAAATCACAGTGCTGATTGTCTAACAGACGAGTTGCCAACAGCTGACAGACCAGAGACTGTTCAACAGACTGCAAATGTTCAACAGACTACTACTGGAACTCCAACAGTAGTGTTGCAAGATCAAGACAGAGGACAACATCCTGATCTACAACCTGATCTCAGATGGCTCAAGAATCACCCACCTGAGTTAGTAATTGGTGATCCTTTAGATAGAGTGAAAACAAGAAGAGCTGCTGCACAAGATGCTATGTTTGTCACATTTCTATCTCAAATAGAGCCTAAGCAAATTGAAGAAGCTCTTAATGATACCTTCTGGATTGAAGCTATGCAAGAAGAGTTGAATCAATTTGAAAGAAATGAAGTCTGGTACTTAGTTCCTAGACCAAGTCATCAAAGAGTAATTGGCACTAAATGGGTATTCAGAAATAAGATGAATGAAGATGGTATTGTAACCAGAAACAAAGCAAGATTAGTGGCCAAGGGTTATTGTCAAGAAGAAGGAATTGACTTTGATGAAACTTTTGCACCAGTAGCAAGACTTGAAGCAATCAGACTGTTTCTTGCCTATGCTGCTTACAAGAACTTCACTGTCTATCAGATGGATGTGAAGTCTGCTTTTCTCAATGGAGAATTGCAAGAAGAAGTGTATGTTGAACAACCTCCTGGATTTGAAGTCTATCAAGAAGAGGACAAAGTATATCGTCTGAAGAAAGCCCTTTATGGACTGAAACAGGCTCCAAGAGCATGGTATGATACCCTATCTGATTTTCTTTTAATTAAAGGATTTCGAAAAGGTAAGGTAGATAAAACCTTGTTTACAATTGAATGGGAAAATCATATATTACTTGTGCAAATATATGTGGACGATATTATTTTTGGTTCAACTAACCAACAGATGTGTGATAAGTTCTCCAAGCTGATGCAGAATAAGTTTGAAATGAGCATGATGGGTGAACTTAATTATTTTCTTGGATTGCAAGTTAGACAGTTGCCTGATGGGATATTCATCAGCCAAGCAAAATACACAAGAGATCTGTTCAAGAAATTTGGTATGGAAACTAGCTCAACTGCTACCATTCCTATGTCTACAAGTCTTCGTTTGGATAAAGATGAAGATGGAAAATCAGTGGACATAACCAAATATAGAGGCATTATTGGTTCATTGTTGTATCTAACAGCAAGTAGACCTGACATAATGTACTCAGTTGGAGTCTGTGCAAGATTTCAATCAAACCCCAAAGAATCTCATCTCTTAGCTGCCAAGAGGATATTGAAATACATTAAAGGCACTCAAGAATTGGGATTGTGGTATCCTAGAGAATCTGGATTTGAGCTTATTGGTTATTCAGATTCAGACCTTGCTGGCTGCAAGATTGACAAAAAGAGCACAACAGGTGCTTGTCAGTTCTTAGGTAGTCGTCTGATCTCATGGATGAGTAAGAAACAGACTTCAGTTTCTATATCTACTGCTGAAGCTGAATATATAGCTGATGGAGCTTGCTGTGCACAGATACTTTGGTTGAAGCATCAACTAGAAGACTACAACATCAAGATCAGTGGAATTCCAATCTACTGCGACAATACAAGTGCAATCTCACTTACTCAGAACACTACAAGTCATTCAAGGACTAAACATATTGAGATCAAGCATCACTTCATTAGAGATCATGTGGAAAAAGGCAATGTTATGATTGAATATGTTCATACTGACAATCAGATTGCTGATATTTTCACTAAACCTTTAAGTGAAGTAAGGTTCTCAACTCTAAGAGCTGAGCTAGGACTACTTAATTTGGATGCATAAGCTGAGGGGGAACTCATCAGAAGACTGGAGTTCAACAGCTTAATCATCACTATTGTCTTCAAGGTTTAACTTTCAACAGACTAGTTAACTTATGAATTCTTAAACTCAGGGGGAACGTGTAAGACTAGCGGTACTTCTGAATTAAAGATGAAATCTGTTAATGACAGTTAGTTGAAGTTATGTTTTCATCAGAAGACTCAACTATCGAAGATTAAAGTTATATTATCTGGCTGGATTGACAAACAGCTGAGGAAGGTTATCAGCTATTGGCATTCTCTGATAACAGCATTGTCATCAGGACAGTAGTCCATCAGATAAGTGTTTATTATACTCATCTGATTACTTAAATAAAAGCGAACTATTTAAAACGTCTTATTCAAAACACGCTTTTATAAATAACTGTCGGGCGGTACATATTCCCGCTCCTCATTAAATATCTTTTGAATTTGAAAAGTCGTAACTGATGCCGCACGATCAGCACTGACAGAAAAACGGATCTAACGGTTGGCGGATATCACGGAAACCGAAATACCCCAACTCTATAAATCCTCATCTGATCAGTCGAGTAGCTCTTTACGCACTCTAAACTTTCAAAAGCACTTGTGAGATATATTCGTACAATATGCCTAAGACCTAGTAATTGGATAGGCTCGGACCATAGACTCCATTCATATGCGCCCGTTATTCGATTAAATATTCTAATTGAATTTTAAGTTCAATTGGAGGTTTCTAAGTGTGCGAGGTCTCATCAGATTATGCTTATCTTGTTTACGCTTTCTATCCTAAGCATGCATCTCATACATCAAAGAATAATTTGCGAAAAAGTAAACATTCATCACCTAGCAAGATATGATTGGTCGATTGCCCATCCTATGCGATCCATCACGAGCCACGTGATGAATCAATTGGTCAGTCTAGGGTGAGAAATTAAATGTCCTAACTATTACAATTTTCAAAACCCATACATCATGGGCCTTCTTGTAATATCCAGCTTGATTGGGCCTCCATGTAATGAATTGGGCCTCCATGTCCTCCAAGGTAAATGGGCCTCCATGCGGATCTCCAAGTCTTCATGAGGTCTTCTCGGCTCCAAGCCTAATCTAAGCCTAGCTTACATAATTTAAATGGTCCTATTCTATTACATTTGTTTGCACAAGCAAGGGCACCAATCAGGCCCATTTAATTACAACCCAAAAATAAATAAACCAAAAACTACATAGGGCTTAAGGGCAAAATCGACCAATCCACATATTCACACAAGAACATGCATAAATTCACATAAGGGCAATAATGTAAATTTACCAGCTTCATTAATTTTAATTCGCAAAAATTTATCCAAGTTAATTAATTTTGAATTATCAATTAATCTCTAAGATTAATTAGCTCTTACTTGAGCTCCAAGTAATCTACAATTCTTATCTTGATTAAATTGGTTAATTAAGGTAATCTAAATCTCTAAGATTCTTACCTTATCCAAAACTCTAAGTTTCCCAAATCTCCAAGATTCTCAAGATAATCCTATTTTGACTAGATTAGTTAATTAAGGTAGTGTTTAAGTCTAACAAAATAACTACCTTATCCAAAAACTCTAAGTTTCCTAATCTTCCAAAATTCTCCAAGATTTTCAGGACTTTCAAAATAGGCGTGTTTGAGATCAACCAGAATTCAGCCAAGTAGTGACGAATAGGACACCGCCACGTGGCAGCACACACGCGGCCACGAAGGCCGCGCGTGTGCTGCACGCAGCGGCTGCTGCCGCGCGTAACAGCACGAAGCAGCGTGCTGCTGCGCGTTGCAAGCACGCGGCAGACTGCCCGAAGGCAGCTGTCGTGTGCTGCACGCGCAGACAGCGCGCTGCTGCTCGCGGCAGCATGCGGTGGCCGCCCAGCCGCAGTGCGCTGCCGCGCACCGCCGCGTGCCACCGCGGTTGAACTCAAAAACCAAAAATTTTTTTTTTGTTTCGATTACTTATAGATTTAATTCAACAAACCCAGTCAATTAAATCCTAATCCAAAATTAAAAACAACATGATAAAATTTTTCGAATCCTAAATTAAACATTAACTCCAAGTTAACTAAACATACGTTCTAAAACATGCAAAGTTAAAGAACTAGCCACATAAATCAAACATATGATTTAATAAACACAGAATTTGCAAATTCATATATATACAAAGCCTAGAGTTGGCTCTGATACCACTGTTGGGATTCGGTAAGATAAACAGCCCTAGGCACAGCGGAATATAAAATTTTAGGACCTTTTACGGAATCTTGCCAGGATACTCTCTAGTTGTATATATATGAATATAAATAAACGACAGTATAAGTTTTCTCGTTTATACCTGTCTCCTTGCAAATCCTCGGCTAGCGAAACGAGCTCTAAATTCTTCTCCAGCAAAATCGATCCAGGCTTCTCAGGAGCGCCCCACGTGTTGCGCCTCTACGAGTTGATACACCACAATATCACGAAAATAATATATCTCGATCAGCTAGAACACAAGATATATTATAGACTAGGAATTAGGAACGATTTGGAACAAGATCGAAAAACGAAAAATTCTTCCTTGCACAGGAAGAGGGTTCGGCCGATCTGGTAGGGGAGAGGGAGAGAATTTTTGCTCTACTCAATTTTTGCTTAAGGAGTTGTATGAAAAATAACTAGAAGAAAGCTATTTATAGTTTTATTTCTATCCTAGTCCTATTAGGACTAGGTCTTCTCTCTCCTACATGGGCCATGGCCCTCTTTAATTAGAAGACCTAGTCTCCTAATTAATTCATGGCCCAGTTAATTAATTTGACCAGGCCTATTTTAATCTCCCAATTAAATAGCCCAATTAATTAACTTAATCTCCCATTTAATTAAATCAGGCTCTAAGTCTATTTAATTAAATTCTTTTCTAATTAATTAAATCCAACTTAATTAATTAATCCACAAATTAAATTCCAATTTAATTTATGATCCTGATCCAATTCCAATTGGATCCAATTCTGTTCCATTTGGGTCGACCCAGTCGACCCACACAATATAATCGACCCAGTCGATTTTTCCACCCAGTCGACCCAGTCGACTCGGTCGTTCTTATTTCCTCGCTTTCGCTACTTGTGTATTGTGTATGCCCCCGTAGGTTCACCACATAATTGGCCGTGGGTTATAATTAAATATTATTTAATTATTCGATGTTGGATAAGGATGAAGATGAAGGCACTGAAGACAATTTTAGAAGGGAGGTTTTGATGCATTCCAAAACTTCACGATTGGCTAAGTATGGAGTAACTTAGCTGATGATCCCTTTGGAAGAAATTTTGACTAAGTACAAGAAGACATCAGAAGAGTCAAAGTTTCAAGAAGTGGCAAAGGCTTCACAAGAAGTTCAGAATGAAATTGCAACTATCAACCTTAACATTGACTACTTCAATGATCAGACTGACGTCATCAGCACTGATATTCATCATCTTACAGCAAGTCATGATGTTGTCAATCAGAATCTGAAGGCTTTGTGTGCTGAATTGAAGATTCCAACATTTGCTCTCAACCCTGCTGTTGCACCTTCTAATGTCATCAAGATTGATGATGACAAAAAGGGGGAAGATAAAAGGGAAGAACCAGCTAAGGAAACTGCTGCTGCAACTACTGAAGCCAAAGAGACTAAAGACACTGCTGACAAGACTGAAAATCTTGGAAAGGTAGAAGAAAAAGAGAAGACTGAAGAAGAAACTACCAAGTACAAGAACACTGAATCTGCCAAGAAAGCAATGGAGCTAATTAAAGAGCAGCAACTCAAAGAAAATATGGAAGCTGCCAAAGCAATCTTGGAAGAGGAAGCTGATGATGAAGAAGATGACGAAGAGTCATCTTATGAATATGAAGAAGTGCTTGAAGGATCAGATGAAGAAGCTGATAGTTAGAAATTGAAAAATCCTTGTAATCAGTTAACTTCTATCTATTCCTCAGAAATCTCATTTGATGAACTTGTACTCTGTAACTCTTTTTCAATATTAATAAAAAGTCAAGTTCAATCCAATATACTTTTTCTATCTCAGAAAATTTTGAGGATTACAATCTTTAGCTTAGGTATTTAACAGGTACTTAGCTGAAGTTTTGTCATCATCAAAAAGGAGGAAATTGTTGGATAAGGATGAAGATGAAGGCACTGAAGACAATTTTAGAAGGGAGGTTTTGATGCATTCCAAAACTTCACGATTGGCTAAGTATGGAGTAACTTAGCTGATGATCCCTTTGGAAGAAATTTTGACTAAGTACAAGAAGACATCAGAAGAGTCAAAGTTTCAAGGTCCAAGACTTCTGATCTGTTGAAGAAAAGTTATCAGACTGATGAAGATCAGCCGACTCAAATCAGATTTTTTCAAGTTTGAGATCAGCCGAGCTCGCCATCAGACAAGTACTTTCATCAGCCAAGTGAAGAAGATCATGAAGTGTTCCCAACGGTAATAAATGCCCCTTGGAGTAATAAATGCTGAAGTACAAGGATATTAAAGACAAATGATTGAAGAAATGCTTCGCATCAGCTGGGTGCATTTAATGCTGCCTGCAGAATAGTACTGTTCACAGTACGGACAGACTGCAAAAGAGTCGTTCGCGGATTTTAAGGACCAGTACTCGATGAATTTGAATCTTGTCTTTCTTCAACGGACACTTTTCAATCCTCAAGTATAAATAGCTGAAAGAGACAAAGAAGAAATAAGCAACACAACTTCTGAGAAATTTTTCGAAGCAAAATTCTTTAAGTCTCAAGAACAGCTCACTCATCAGCTGAGTCATTTGTTGACGAAAGCAGAGTTGAAGAATCAAGAAAAATACATCTTCTGAGTGATTTTGTAATCAAGAGTGTTGTGAGAAGTAGATATCCGTCTAAGTGAGTGATATTACTTCAGAGAGTAGGAGTTTCTTAGTGATTTCCTACTGCGCACTTGTGGCCGTTTCATTTGTTGATTGGCGCAAGCAGAGTATATTGTAAACTTTGTGATTATAGTATAACCCAAGATCTGTGTGACTTGGAAGAGTGGACTAAAGGATATTCAAATCCATATAACCACTATAAAAATTACTTGTGTTTTTACATTGTTTTTAAAATTGCATATTGTGTGATTGCATAAAAACACGTCAAGTTAACTGTTTGAAAAAGAGTTAAAAGAAGTTTATAAAACTGGGGAAACATTTTTCAAACTGCTAAGATTACTTGTGAAAAACACTTTGAAAATCCGCTGCAAGTACTCTAAGTATTAAAACTGATTTTAACAAAATCAGCTAAGTAACAATCAGACGAGTGGTCAACAAGACTGTTCAAAGATTTGTTCGCGAACAGAATTGTAACTAACTAATCTAATCAGCTTAGTCTGTTCAGTTGAGTAAAAGTTTTAAAGTTAAATTTGAAGACAATTTTTAAAGAGGTTTATTCACCCCCCCTCTCTAAACCTCTTCTGACCACTTGGGACCAACAAGTGGTATCAGAGCGGGTGGTTCATTAGAATCAGCTGCCTGATCAACGAGCTTGATCCAAGTGTTTTTCAAAGGTTTTCAAAACTTTTCAAAAGAGCATCTTTTTGAAAAACCTAAACTTTTTGAAAAATGGATTGTATCAGCCATGTTCCCCACATTGCTGGTATGTCTTTTGAAGACTGGAAGATTAGAATGGAAATCTTTCTAGCAGCCTACAATGACAACATGTACACATGTATCATTAAAGGTCCATTCAGATTCACAAAGACCATAAAAATAAATGAGATCGATACGGTTGTGGAAAAAGACCTTCATGAGATGACTCCAGAAGAAATAAAGCTTTACAATCTAGATAAAGTTGGGAGGTTCATCATGACTAAAGCCCTGGATAATGATCGGTTTGACAAGGTCATACATTGCAAAACTGCAAAGGAGATGTGGGACAAAGTCAGAGATATGAGCGAAGGCAATGATGCAATAAAGGAGCATCAGCTCACTGTTGCCTTGGAGAAACTTGACAACTTCAAGATGAAGTCTGGAGAAACCATTGATCAGATGGATACCAGATTCACCAGAACTCTGAATGAAGTTTTAAAGTTGGGAAAGACCTTCACTGACAAAGAGATCACTGTCAGAGTACTAAAGGCCCTACCCCCAAAGTTCAACATGAAAGTAACAGCAATGGAAGAATCAAGGGATTTGGGAAAAATCTCTCTTACTGAGTTGTTTTCTGTACTCAAGGCATTCGAGTATAAACTGCCTAGGATGGGAATTGAAGAAACCTCAACTTCAGGACCCACAGCTGCACTTATTGCTGCTGAAAACACCAGAAGACCAGCACAGAAAAGCAAAGAAGTGGACTCATCTGATGAAACCACTCTACTCAACAAGAAGGAGTACACTGCTGGAGATGTTGCACTGTTGATGAATAATTTCAAGAAGTTCTACAAAAGAAAAATGAAGAACAAATACAACAATGCTTCTACTTCTAAACCTAACTTTTCTTCTCAAGATAAAGATGATTATAAAGCAAAACTAATGTGTTACAACTGCAGGAAATTGGGACACTTCATCAAAGACTGCCCATATCCAAAAGCAGAAAAGTACACTGAAGAGGAGAAGAAAATGAGAAAAGAAAGAAAGCATCAGAGAGGCAAGGCAATGATGGCTGAAGCAGAAAAGCTGACTGCTGTCTACTCATCTGATTCAGATTCAGACACATCTGATGAAGAATCGTCTGATGAAGAAAAACATGCTCTCATGTGCCTGATGGCAAAGGAATCTGATGACTCTGAGGATGAGGTAACTCCTCAAGATAATGAACTATTTAATTCTCTAGAGCAAATGATGTTGAATAATACTACTATTGCTGGAGAATTTGTTAAGCTTAAGGAAGAGATGAACTTGCTAAAAGAGCAAAATAACTCACTGAAACTTAAAGCTGAAAAGCCTAAAGAATCAGCTGAGTATAAACAGCTTGAGCAAGAGCATGAATCTCTGAAAGCTGAATGTGAGGTCTATAAAGGAAAAATCATGGAACTTGAAAAAGTTATTGAGTCTCATGAAAAATCATCTGTTGCATCCACGCATACATCTAGTAAACAGAAGATACCTTTAAAACAGGATAAGCAAGAGTTGAACCATACTGAAAAATTCATATCAGCTGACAATAGTAAGGTCATTCTGTATGTTCAAACTTCTAAACCTACCTCATCTGAGAAAGTGGTAAAGGAGAAGAAATCTCCTAAGGCTAAAAAGAGCAAAGAGCCTAGTGTAGGAAAACAGACTAGTAAGCCTAAACAGAAGAGTCCTAGGAAGTCATCTGATAAGGCTAAAACTAATCAGACTAGTGAGAAAACTAAGTCGTCTGTCAATGAGCAAGCCACTAGTAAGCCAAAGAAGCATAAAAACAAGAAAAATCAAAATGCTTGGTATGGAAATGAGTCATATTATGTGCAACCTGCTGCATATCATCCTATGTATCATGCACCTCAATTTCCTAGTTACTATGCACCTTACCCTGCTCATCCAATGCATGCATATCCTGCATATCATGCACCTTATTCTGCTTATGAACATTTTCCTTATCATACTGATTATCAACATAACTTATCTGATAACTATGATAAAACTGAAGCTGTTCATGCTCCTGTCAAAACTCAGAAGCCTAAGAAGCCTAAGACATCAACATCTTGGGTTGTCAAAGGTGAAACTAATCCTTCAGGACCCTCTCAATAAGGGTACCTAAAACAATTTTATTTTGTTTTGTAGGTTAGGATTAGGAGTAGGAGTAAAGTAGAGAAGATTTGGTACTTGGACAGTGGATGTTCAAGACACATGTGTGGAAACATACATGAGCTGACTGATGCAGTTGCTGTGGATGGTCCAAGTGTTACATTTGGAGACAGCAAAGAATGCAAGATTAAAGCTAAAGGAAGATTAATCAAGGGAAACATAGAGATATCTGACGTCTCATATGTTAAAGGCCTAAAATATAATCTGCTGAGTATAAGTCAATTTTGTGACAAAGGATATTCAGTCATCTTCTCAACAGATAAGTGCTATGTTGAACAAATTGGTACAAAGAAGGTAATTTTATCTGGAAGACGACAGGGAAATATCTACATAGTCGACTGGAATTCTGCTGACAAGAATTCAAGTGTTTGTTTGGTGGCATCTGCACCAAGTGAAGTCAGTTGGCTATGGCACAAGAGAATGAATCATCTAAACTTCAAGACCATAAACAGATTAATCAAGAATGATTTGGTAGAAGGGATTCCAAAAGCAGTCATGAGCAAAGACAAGCTCTGTGACGCATGTCAGAAGGGTAAACAAATCAAGTCATCATTCAAAAGCAAGAAGCATCAATCTTCTGAAAGAATATTGGAGCTACTACATAAGGACTTATTTGGACCCATTGATCCAGTCAGCAATGGTGGAAAGAAATACTGCCTAGCTGTTGTGGATGATTATTCAAGATATACTTGGGTGATTTTCATGAAAAAGAAAAGTGAAACCAAGGAACATCTTACCAATCTGATGGAACTGATCCAGAATGAGAAAAGTATCAAAATACTGAAGATCAGATCAGATAGAGGGACAGAGTTTACAAACTCTACTGTTGAAGAGTATTGTAACAGCAAAGGAATACATCATGAGTATTCAGCTGCTAGAACCCCTTAACAGAATGGTGTTGCTGAAAGGAGAAACAGAACACTAAAAGAAGCTGTCAGGACCATGATAGCTGAAGCTAAACTGCCTCAAAGATTTTGGGCAGAAGCAACAAATACAGCATGCTTTACCCAAAACAGATGTATGATCAACAAAAATCAGAACAAGACTCCATATGAAGTTTGGAACAACAGAAAACCAAACATTCATTACTTTAAGATTTTTGGTTGTAAATGTTTTGTATTGAATAATGGGAAAAATCACCTTACTGCATTTGCAGAAAAGGCTGATGAAGCTGTTTTTGTAGGATACTCAACTGTTAGTAAAGCTTACAGAGTGTTTAACAAAAGAACATTACTAATAGAAGAATCTATCCATGTAGTATTTGATGAGCCAAGTCAATCTTCTGAAAAGAATCAAAATGTTAATCAAGATCTGTCTACTGATTTACAGAAGTTAGACATTGGAAGAAATGAAGAATATGTTCCCATCATACTACCTAATCTAAGTTCAGCTGCTAACTCAAGTGCTGTTCAAAATCACAGTGCTGATTGTCTAACAGACGAGTTGCCAACAGCTGACAGACCAGAGACTGTTCAACAGACTGCAAATGTTCAACAGACTACTACTGGAACTCCAACAGTAGTGTTGCAAGATCAAGACAGAGGACAACATCCTGATCTACAACCTGATCTCAGATGGCTCAAGAATCACCCACCTGAGTTAGTAATTGGTGATCCTTTAGATAGAGTGAAAACAAGAAGAGCTGCTGCACAAGATGCTATGTTTGTCACATTTCTATCTCAAATAGAGCCTAAGCAAATTGAAGAAGCTCTTAATGATACCTTCTGGATTGAAGCTATGCAAGAAGAGTTGAATCAATTTGAAAGAAATGAAGTCTGGTACTTAGTTCCTAGACCAAGTCATCAAAGAGTAATTGACACTAAATGGGTATTCAGAAATAAGATGAATGAAGATGGTATTGTAACCAGAAACAAAGCAAGATTAGTGGCCAAGGGTTATTGTCAAGAAGAAGTAATTGACTTTGATGAAACTTTTGCACCAGTAGCAAGACTTGAAGCAATCAGACTGTTTCTTGCCTATGCTGCTTACAAGAACTTCACTGTCTATCAGATGGATGTGAAGTCTGCTTTTCTCAATGGAGAATTGCAAGAAGAAGTGTATGTTGAACAACCTCCTGGATTTGAAGTCTATCAAGAAGAGGACAAAGTATATCGTCTGAAGAAAGCCCTTTATGGACTGAAACAGGCTCCAAGAGCATGGTATGATACCCTATCTGATTTTCTTTTAATTAAAGGATTTCGAAAAGGTAAGGTAGATAAAACCTTGTTTACAATTGAATGGGAAAATCATATATTACTTGTGCAAATATATGTGGACGATATTATTTTTGGTTCAACTAACCAACAGATGTGTGATAAGTTCTCCAAGCTGATGCAGAATAAGTTTGAAATGAGCATGATGGGTGAACTTAATTATTTTCTTGGATTGCAAGTTAGACAGTTGCCTGATGGGATATTCATCAGCCAAGCAAAATACACAAGAGATCTGTTCAAGAAATTTGGTATGGAAACTAGCTCAACTGCTACCATTCCTATGTCTACAAGTCTTCGTTTGGATAAAGATGAAGATGGAAAATCAGTGGACATAACCAAATATAGAGGCATTATTGGTTCATTGTTGTATCTAACAGCAAGTAGACCTGACATAATGTACTCAGTTGGAGTCTGTGCAAGATTTCAATCAAACCCCAAAGAATCTCATCTCTTAGCTGCCAAGAGGATATTGAAATACATTAAAGGCACTCAAGAATTGGGATTGTGGTATCCTAGAGAATCTGGATTTGAGCTTATTGGTTATTCAGATTCAGACCTTGCTGGCTGCAAGATTGACAGAAAGAGCACAACAGGTGCTTGTCAGTTCTTAGGTAGTCGTCTGATCTCATGGATGAGTAAGAAACAGACTTCAGTTTCTATATCTACTGCTGAAGCTGAATATATAGCTGCTGGAGCTTGCTGTGCACAGATACTTTGGTTGAAGCATCAACTAGAAGACTACAACATCAAGATCAGTGGAATTCCAATCTACTGCGACAATACAAGTGCAATCTCACTTACTCAGAACACTACAAGTCATTCAAGGACTAAACATATTGAGATCAAGCATCACTTCATTAGAGATCATGTGGAAAAAGGCAATGTTATGATTGAATATGTTCATACTGACAATCAGATTGCTGATATTTTCACTAAACCTTTAAGTGAAGTAAGGTTCTCAACTCTAAGAGCTGAGCTAGGACTACTTAATTTGGATGCATAAGCTGAGGGGGAACTCATCAGAAGACTGGAGTTCAACAGCTTAATCATCACTATTGTCTTCAAGGTTTAACTTTCAACAGACTAGTTAACTTATGAATTCTTAAACTCAGGGGGAACGTGTAAGACTAGCGGTACTTCTGAATTAAAGATGAAATCTGTTAATGACAGTTAGTTGAAGTTATGTTTTCATCAGAAGACTCAACTATCGAAGATTAAAGTTATATTATCTGGCTGGATTGACAAACAGCTGAGGAAGGTTATCAGCTATTGGCATTCTCTGATAACAGCATTGTCATCAGGACAGTAGTCCATCAGATAAGTGTTTATTATACTCATCTGATTACTTAAATAAAAGCGAACTATTTAAAACGTCTTATTCAAAACACGCTTTTATAAATAACTGTCGGGCGGTACATATTCCCGCTCCTCATTAAATATCTTTTGAATTTGAAAAGTCGTAACTGACGACGATCAGCACTGACAGAAAAACGGATCTAACGGTTGGCGGATATCACGGAAACCGAAATACCCCAACTCTATAAATCATCATCTGATCAGTCGAGTAGCTCTTTACGCACTCTAAACTTTCAAAAGAACTTGTGAGAAAATTTGAGCAAGTTTTTCTGCAAAATCGCTTCGTTTTTCTCTCTAATCTCTGCAGATCTACAATGGCCGCTGAAGGTATGTACCTCGTGTATGATTCCTACTACAATTCTGGAACAAAACTGATGAAGGAACTTCTGGAGAAGTTCAAATCTGCAACCTTGGTGAATTTCATGGAATATCATGAAGGAGTAATCTGGACTGACCAGGTTATGGAATACTACAACACGGGCAAAGTTGATTTTGACAAACAGGAGATTACTGCTACAGTTGGTGACAAGTCTGTTGTCATCACTCCTACCGTTCTTCACGAACAGTTTGGGCTTCGCAACAGTGGACGTCATGATGTCACTGTGTTAACTGAAGCAAAGCACCAAGAGTTTTGGGCGATCTGCGCCAAGGAAGGAGAAATACTGTCCGGGAATATCAGGAATAAACAGCTGAAGGACGAGTATCAGCGGATGGCTGATATGGTGGCTAAGCTGTTGGAAAACTGCACTTTTTCTCTTGATGCTGTAACTATGAAGAGATTCAGCATCATGGCTGCCATTTATTATGGATTGGAAGTCAACTGGTCCATGATCATCTGGTATATCTTCGCTGAGTTCCTTGAAGTGAAGAAAGGAAAAGAACCTCACACCAACCACAGGATAACTCTCAGCTACCTACTGTCCCATCTGGGATGTGTTATGATGAATGGCAAGGAAATCCACAAGTCCAAAGCCATGAACAAATACCTGCCTGTTCAAAAGAGGAAGGCTGATGAGCCTGAGGAAGCTGAAGTTGAGGGACCAAAAGAGGTTCCTGCCAAAAGGCAAAGGAAACTGGTCAAGACTGCTGATTTAGCTGTTGAGTCCAGAAAGAAGAAGGCTGCTGACAAGCCTAAGGAAAAGGTTCCAAAGAAGATGGAGAAAGTGACTTCTGCTGTTGAAGCCACTAAAGTTATTGAAAATATAATTGCTGATGTAAGGACTGGATCCCCTGCATCACCATCAAGAACTCCATCAGCAGAGAGGCCTGCTGAAGGTATCTCTCAAAGAACAAGAAGCTAACAGAGAGATACAGCTACAACTACTTACCGTGAAGGGAGAACCAAGAAGTCTGCTAGAAAGCAGATGACCTTCATAGAAGAACCAACGGACTTAGAAAATGTAGCTAGGGAAGACCCTGAAGCTGCTGAAAGGCCTGCTGAAACAGTTGAGACTGTTGTGACTGACAGAGCTGATGAGCAACAGCCAAGTCAAGTCACATCAACAGCTGAGGTTGCTCAACCTCAAGAAGATCCAGACGTCCAAATCATACATCCCATTGCTGCTGATCCTATTTCATCTGCTGGACCAGCCCCTGTTGATAAAGGAAAGAGAAAGATAGTGCTTAAGAGAGAAAATCTCTAAAGCAGACAAGAAAGCAAGGGAGGAAGCTGAACAGCGAAAGCAGGATGAAGCTGAGGAAAAGAAGGCACTTGAGCTAAGCAAAGCTCAAGCAGCAAAGGATGAGGCCAGAAGGAAAATGTCTGAAGCAGAGAGGAAAGCTGCTGAAGATGCTGAAATGGCCATGGTTTTGGAGTTGAGCAAAGTTGATGCCTATGGACCTGTCCATGGAGGTGGCATCAAGATTGGAGAAGGCAAAGATGAAGAAGAAAAGAAAAAGATACTAGTGCCTGCCCCCAAAACCAAGTCAAAGGACAAGTTTGAAGTCAGAAGAGCCTTTGAAATAGTGTATGCTGATAAGGAGCTCTTCAAGAAGTTTGAGAAGTCCCTGGCATACTATGATCAAAAGCTCATGTTGAGGACTTTGTTCAACCAGGAGAAACCAAGGTATATCAGTTTGAGGGACAACAGGCTGAACAAGTCAATCACAGAACTTCAAAGCATGAAGGAGTTGGCTGATGAAGAACGATGGGTTCTGACCTGGCTGAAAACAAACTCCATTCAAAAGGCCCTTCATCCCAGCTATGTAAGAGATGTCATGCATAGTTATGCAAAAGGCTTTGCATTGGAGGAGGCCAAGAAGATTAAAAGCACCCTGCCTGATAAGAAGAAAAAGTCTGAAGATGCTGAAGAAAGGGCAGTTAAATTTGCTGTTATGACCACCTTGAAGAGATGGGCAAAAAGGTCAAAGTATCAGCAAGGTTGTTCAAGTGACTTGCCACTACTGCCAAGCATTCAGCAAATAATATTTGGCAAGGAAGTACAACAGTTTAGTGAAGTGCCTAAGGGAAACAATGCTCCTGTTAACCCTTGGATCATTGTGAGGCAAATAAGACAAACTACTTGCTTCAATGATGATGGCACTGTCACAAATCTGATATATGAAGATGTCACTGATGAACAAAAGAAGACTGAACAAAAGAAAGCTGAAGAGCCTCTAGCACTAGATTGGAATGCTAAAGACTCTGAAGATCATCAGATGACTGACATGGAAGAAGTCCCTGTTCAACAGGCGACTGAAGAGAAGGAAGCTGATGTTAATGCTTCTGCTTCATCAGCTGATCAGCATTCATCACTGATGGAAGCAATCCAGATGCTGATGGAAAACCAACTAAAGGAACTGGAAGACAAGCACAAGCAACAGCTATTGAAGGTTAAGGAGGAGCTGAAGGTTGAACTTAAAGCAGAGTTGGCAGAAACCAACAGACTTCAGCTGGAAACTGTTCAAGGATCAACAACAGAGATCCTCAAGAAAGAAATTAACAGTATTCCAATTCCTCAAGATAATTCTCTGCAGTTAGTGCACAGTCTGAGAGATCTGAACAAAAATGTCGAAGATGTGAAGGGTGATGTGAATCATCTTCATACTGCATTAAAAACAGCTGAGCACAAAATAGCAGACTTAACTAAAACCTTCATTCAATTCAGTAAAGAAGAGAAGGAAATCAATCTAGGGATGTTGCAAGAAGTGGCAAAGGCTTCACAAGAAGTTCAGAATGAAATTGCAACTATCAACCTTAACATTGACTACTTCAATGATCAGACTGACGTCATCAGCACTGATATTCATCATCTTACAGCAAGTCATGATGTTGTCAATCAGAATCTGAAGGCTTTGTGTGCTGAATTGAAGATTCCAACATTTGCTCTCAACCCTGCTGTTGCACCTTCTAATGTCATCAAGATTGATGATGACAAAAAGGGGGAAGATAAAAGGGAAGAACCAGCTAAGGAAACTGCTGCTGCAACTACTGAAGCCAAAGAGACTAAAGACACTGCTGACAAGACTGAAAATCTTGGAAAGGTAGAAGAAAAAGAGAAGACTGAAGAAGAAACTACCAAGTACAAGAACACTGAATCTGCCAAGAAAGCAATGGAGCTAATTAAAGAGCAGCAACTCAAAGAAAATATGGAAGCTGCCAAAGCAATCTTGGAAGAGGAAGCTGATGATGAAGAAGATGACGAAGAGTCATCTTATGAATATGAAGAAGTGCTTGAAGGATCAGATGAAGAAGCTGATAGTTAGAAATTGAAAAATCCTTGTAATCAGTTAACTTCTATCTATTCCTCAGAAATCTCATCTGATGAACTTGTACTCTGTAACTCTTTTTCAATATTAATAAAAAGTCAAGTTCAATCCAATATATTTTTTCTATCTCAGAAAATTTTGAGGATTACAATCTTTAGCTTAGGTATTTAACAGGTACTTAGCTGAAGTTTTGTCATCATCAAAAAGGAGGAAATTGTTGGATAAGGATGAAGATGAAGGCACTGAAGACAATTTTAGAAGGGAGGTTTTGATGCATTCCAAAACTTCACGATTGGCTAAGTATGGAGTAACTTAGCTGATGATCCCTTTGGAAGAAATTTTGACTAAGTACAAGAAGACATCAGAAGAGTCAAAGTTTCAAGGTCCAAGACTTCTGATCTGCTGAAGAAAAGTTATCAGACTGATGAAGATCAGCCGACTCAAATCAGATTTGTTCAAGTTTGAGATCAGCCGAGCTCGCCATCAGACAAGTACTTTCGTCAGCCAAGTGAAGAAGATCATGAAGTGTTCCCAACGGTAATAAATGCCCCTTGGAGTAATAAATGCTGAAGTACAAGGATATTAAAGACAGAAGATTGAAGAAATGCTTCGCATCAGCTGGGTGCATTTAATGCTGCATTTAATGCTGCCTGCAGAATAGTACTATTCACAGTACGGACAGACTGCAAAAGAGCCGTTCGCGGATTTTAAGGACCAGTACTCGAGGAATTTGAATCTTGTCTTTCTTCAACGGACACTTTTCAATCCTCAAGTATAAATAGCTGAAAGAGACGAAGAAGAAATAAGCAACACAACTTCTGAGAAATTTTTCGAAGCAAAATTCTTTAAGTCTCAAGAACAGCTCACTCATCAGCTGAGTCATTTGTTGACGAAAGCAGAGTTGAAGAATCAAGAAAAATACATCTTCTGAGTGATTTTGTAATCAAGAGTGTAGTGAGAAGTAGATATCCGTCTAAGTGAGTGATATTACTTCAGAGAGTAGGAGTTTCTTAGTGATTTCCTAATGCGCACTTGTGGTCGTTCCTTTGTTGATTGGCGCAAGCAGAGTATACTGTAAACTTTGTGATTATAGTATAACCCAAGATCTGTGTGACTTGGAAGAGTGGACTAAAGGATATTCAAATCCATATAACCACTATAAAAATTACTTGTGTTTTTACATTCTTTTTAAACTTGCATATTGTGTGATTGCATAAAAACACGTCAAGTTAACTGTTTGAAAAAGAGTTAAAAGGAGTTTATAAAACTGGGGAAACATTTTTCAAACTGCTAAGATTACTTGTGAAAAACACTTTGAAAATCCGCTGCAAGTACTCTAAGTATTAAAACTGATTTTAACAAAATCAGCTAAGTAACAATCAGACGAGTGGTCAACAAGACTGTTCAAAGATTTGTTCGCGAACAGAATTGTAACTAACTAATCTGATCAGCTTAGTCTGTTCAGTTGAGTAAAAGTTTTAAAGTTAAATTTGAAGAAAATTTTTAAAGAGGTTTATTCACCCCCCCCCCCCCTCTAAACCTCTTCTGACCACTTGGGACCAACATTCGAGTAAGACTTACTTTAAATCAATCGAACACTCTGTCGATTGACCATTCCAAAATTAGCACCCCTGCCAATTTGGGAATTCTCCCACACTCCACGGTCGATGTCCAGCCACAAGCCCATGGAGCCCAATCACTGGTGAATTAATTCAGTGAACCTTTTATCATTTATAATTTCCATATACGACATAATCTCTCCATTGATCAATCTCCCAGTCGAGACTTAAGGGGTATGGTCTTTCATCGGATTCCCTTTTCTTTTTGTCTTGACCTTATGTACTCTGATCTCGAAATAAATTCTCTTTGACTTAATCTTTATGAGCTACTTACATAAAGTCGTCAGATACCTTGGCCAAGGATTTTACCAGAATTAATTTCTCACAGAAATCCATAGGAGAATTTCCCAACCTATCAAGTCGGGTCAATGGATCCTTTGTTGATGATATGAATCTGCATACGAGTTCCTCTATACCCAACATGAGTCCACAGAGACTTTCTGGCGATCCCCAGTCAGTCGGAACTCATATCAAAGTATAGACGTTCTCGCACCAGATAAACCCTATCACCTCAAGTAGTTAGGGATCGTTCCTCGTATACTATTATAAATATGGAATAACTTCAACCCCGATATGCGACTACCGCTTCCATGGTGAGTTATTTCCTATTGGGGTATTCAGTGCGCTTGCCATCCCAGCAAGCCACCCACTTATGTGTATCGACTATCCCAGTCACGCTCGTGGACCCCAGCATCCTCCAGTTCATCGGAGTATACACAACAGTGAGAGTCTAACCGAATCCAACGATGTCCTATCTCGATTGGATTCTACGACTCTTGAATATGTTCTAGATCACGGCCTTGGAGATCAGTCCACGGGTTGTCCCATAGCCCTGTGATCTAAGGACTTCTATCCTTATGCGTAGATAATTATTACATAAGATAAAGATGACCATTTAATAAAGTGCATTTATTAATCGAAATTGAATAGTTCCGCATTTATTACAATAAATACTAGCCATACAGCTGGCTTGCAGGACACTATTTCTATCAACCAGTTCACTTCCAAAGCATAGTAGATAGCCACCATTATGCTATATCTCTTCATGGTGACAGCATCCAAAGAGAATGTGCAATTCTCTATCAGCTTCGTAACCATATCAGCCATACGCTGATATTCATCCTTCAGTTGCCTTTTCTTGATGTTGCCAGTCAACATCTCACCTTCTTTGGCACAAATTGCCCAGAATTCTTGAAGTTTTTCTTCAGCAAGGGTGGTGACGTCATGTCGACCACTGTTTGGCAAGCCAAAAGTTTCTTGAAGTAGAACAAGGGTTATCACTACAGATTTATCCCCAACAGTAGCTTTGATCTCCCTTTTTGTAAAATCTATTTCAGCCGTCTTGTAATACTCCAAGACTTGGTCCTTCTAGACCAATCCTTCATGCAGCTCCATGAAATTCACCAGAGAAGCAGCTTTGAATTTCTCCAACAGTTGCTTCATCAAATCAGTACCAGATTGATAGTATGCATCGTAGACAAGATACATACCCTCCGCCTTGGCTTCTTGACTTGAACTCATAGTGAATCTGTGGAAGTTAGTGAGATAACAAGATTTGCAGAAGATAGGATGCAAGGAATTTCTCACAAATGCTCTAAGTATTTTTAGGGTGCGTAAAGAACGACAAGTCTGATCAGATCTGGATTTATAGAGTTAGGGTATTTTGGTTTCCGTGATACCCGTCAACCGTTAGATCCGTTTCTTGTCAGTTCTGATCGTGTTTAAAAGAGAAGTTGCTCTACAAAATCAACACAAATCCACTTATTCAGATGAAATCACAGGACAGAAAAAAAAATCCCCAAAAAATATCTCTTTCTATCAATATCCACATTATAGGTCTAAGAATCACAAATCTCCCAAGTTCCCAAACAAATCCAACGTAGGATCTGTATAGACTAACAAAACAGAGGGCGACTAAAAAAATCAAAACATAGGGCTTACATCTGAATATATAATCACTCAAAAGGTAAAAAAGATTGTCAATTTCTTGTTCTTAGTGGAAATTTTGTCTTTATTGTGTTCTTGGTGAAAATTAAATCATTTTGTTTTTGCTAATTTCAAAGTTTTTGTCAAGTTTTGTTCTCAGTGAAAATTTTGTATTTGTAATTGTAACATAATTTTTTGTGTTATTTTACTATGAGATAGTTAATAAAGTTCCTGATTAATTTTAGTTTTAAGTACTCTCATTTATAGGTATAAAGTTGAAATTCCATTCTGAAATTTGGAATTGTGATAAAATAATAAAAAAAAAAGTTGTTAATATGTGTATTTAACTTCAATTTACATGTGTATGTATAAGTTAGCTGGACAATAATTAAAATCTATTTGTGAATGAATATGTCATTAATATGGATTATTTACGTCATTAAATGCTCATCTACATAGTACAATGCCATACATTATTGGTCCATTGGTAATAATATTACTTATAGAAATATAAAACATTAGGCAATTCTTTTTTTTTTTTACTTTATTTATTTATAATAGAATCGGAATCGTGAACAGATCAGAACAATCTAGATCCATATAAGCTTCACGTTATTTTAAATTATGGATTTTTCTAAACGGAGCATGTACACCAAATTTCAAATAAAATTTATAATATTATTTAAAAGTCAATTATGTCTTTTTCTAAACAGAGCAGGTACGCCAAATTTCGAATAAAAATTCAAATATCATATTAAATTTGGCTCCATCGACAGCCCCATATCTAACAACCTTTTACCTAGACCATGTTTCTACTTTTACGTGGCAGTATCCGTTTTATGTTTCTAGTTTTTAAACTAAATTATGATAAGACCCTAAAAAAAAATCTACACTATGATAGAGGAATTCAATTTTCAAATTGAGATAAACTTTTGGGTTAATACAGTTTGCCCCTAAAATATTACTTATAACACTTACCTCCTCCAATGTTGATTGGTCAAAGTTCTATTTTTTTCTTGTCCAAATTACCCTTCCCTTCATATATGTTAATGGTTAGTTTTAATTTCATACCAAAATTTATTCTTAATCTCAGGTTTACATGAAATTGTATTGTTCTAGGTGATTTTTATTATACTTCTTGCAAAAAAAAAAAAAAAAATTCGTTATTACTTCATCAATTTATATGTTATATTTCAACGATTATTATATTTATATTCGTCATTATTCAATCAATGATTTTGTTAGCAGTTCCAGCTCCGTATCAAGATCACGATCGAATTCAATCGTGAAAAAAGAGGATTTGATTGAGTATGGAGCAGGCAAGGAATTTTAAACAATTGTTATATTTCTCTATTATTTTTAAAAATTTCTAGTAGCTCTTCGAATTATTAATCGACATGAGATTGATCAAACCCTCATCACACGTCCAGGTCTTCCAGGTTTTTATTATAAGTGTTCGAAACATGCACCAGTTCGTCCATGCCATTTGAACATTCCATTCAAATCGTCTTTCTAACCATTACACGTCTAACTGATATATTAATTACATTTCAATTATCACAATCAAATTTACGATCAATTTTTTTAATTGTCCATTTAATATGAAATGGTGCATGTTTTAAACATTTAGAGTAAAAATCTGAAAAATTAAATGTGTGATGATTATAATTAATGGCAATTTGAATTTCGTGTCGATTAGAAATTCAAAAAGCTACTAAAAACTTTATATAATAACGATGAAATATTACAATTGATTCATTCAATAATAATGTAGGTAAAAATATATCAATCGATTAAATAATGATGGATATAAATATAAGAGCCGGTGAAATAATAACCGATGTAACTATATAATAGTTAGTAAAACAATAGTTAGTCAACATTCAAAATGAGAAACTGATGGTATCATCACCTGCGTCAGCTTCACATGCAAATCTAGTGCTGCTGCCCATTTGAAATACTACTAGCTAGTAAACAATTTGTGAAATCATCCCCCCCCCCCCCCCCCTCTTTCTCTTATCTATTTCTTTGTTTTTTTTGAGGTCAACACTTGTAGCACAAGATTGGATTGGATTAGAAAACAAATTTGGACTAATTCTACAATTAGAAAGTCCCTTTATTGTATTTAAGTATGCACGAAGGAAATATAGTTATTTTTTAAAATTGGACAATAATTCAATTAGAAGGTAATATTTCTTTTTTTATTTACTAGACTTTGTATTTACCGCTCGAATCAAGGAGTACAAAGGGTATATGTCCTCTCCCAGTATGATGTCTCCAATAGGATTCAAACTTGAATTTTGTCTCTGAAAATTGCAATTCACTACCACTTGGCTCAACCACCTTGAATAATTAGAAAGTATAAAATACTTATTTAAAAAATTGTGTGACCTTTGCAAATGGTGTCGGACTAAAGTTCTAAAATCAATACCAATTAAAACTTACTTTAGTGGTAAAACTGAGATTCCTAAACTTAGAGAGCCTAAGACTTATTACGGGTAAAAGTTTGACCAGTATGGTTCTAAACTTATTCAATAATGAAATAAAATTACAATTTAATTGAGCAAATTTAAAAAGTAAAAATCTTAAATATAAACATACCTTATTTATAGAGGAAAAAGAGATCAATACCAAAATTGAAATCTCAAGAGATAGAAAATTAGGATAATAAAATATTGAAATTCAAATTCGATAATGAAATCGTACAAGAGTGGAGAAAAAAAAAAGACTTTTTAACCCCGACTCTTGGAATTCTTGAAGTTATTCATAATCAATATAAAGATTGAAAAAAACCGTACTATATGATGGATATTTTAAAGTTTTAAAATACAAAATATAATAAAATAAATATTTATTTTATAAACTCTTTAGATAAATTTTATTAAATCTCAAATTACTTTTGTAACTTATGTAACGTTCAAAATTGACTTTATGATACATCTAAATGGCTATAATGGCAATGTTTTAAAAACCGGATCGGACATCGAACCGGTAGCCTCACTGGTTACTGGTTAGATCGGTTTAACCGTTTTAACTACGTACTGGTTCAATCGGTGTGACGTCATTACAATATAATATTTTAATTTTAATTTTAATATATGTAATCAACTATTTAAAAAAATATATTATTCATTTTTTCAAGTTTATTTTCATAAATTAAATGTTTATCTCATTATCAATTATTTTTCCTACAAAATTTGAGTTAAGAATGAATGATAGCAACAAAATTACAAGTATGATAACATGATATCAACGCAATAATTCAAATTATAATAAACACCATATCAAAAACAATAATTTTATTACTAATCACCTATGAAAAAGAGAAATTGTTGATGAATTTTGTCATTGAATTATATAAAAAAAATAAAATTACATAAAGTTTGTGAAAAAAATGACTTTTCTAATGAATTTGATACTCAAATATATTTATATAACTTATTATATATAAGATTTTTTTGTTTCTTGTTGATTTTTTTTATTTCAAAGTGAAAAATAGAAGCAAAGATGTGAGAGTATTGTTGAAGTTTAAAGGTCGCGGAAGATAAATAAAAATCCATAGGGTAAACTTTTTATTTTTATAAGTGAATCAGTGGTTCAATCGGTTCACTGGTTCATTGGTTTTACCGGTTTTTAACCGGTTTTTACCGGTTCAAACTGGTCAGGAACAAAGCTGGCTTTGGAGGGTTAACCGGATCGGATTGGTAACTGATTACCGGTTAAACCGATCGAACCGGCCGGTCCGGTCTGATTTTTAAAACACTGTATAATGGTGGATTTAATTTTGACTTTGAAGGTGCTCTCTATCATAATAATACTATATAAAGAGACCTCATGAGTTTTGATGAAATATAACAATTCCTACTTACAATTACAATACAAAAGAGTACTCAAAAAATAACTATGGCACAATATTGTATTTTTCATAGTCTTGGGCAATAGATAATATCTTGTTCCCCCGTCTTTATGTGATCGTGCTCATGGTGAAGACATTGATTGTCACCTTTGGGTTCTATATATTTTGGGATTGTGATCGACCGTCATAACCCACACGATGAGAGACAATCATTTTCTTTGGACAACGTCTACTAGCATGACTGCTATACATGTCAGTCGTTCTTATTTTCTATTTTTAATATATTTATGATTATATAAGTTGTTATTTCAAACATTTCTTTATTACTCTATCTTAATGAACAAGTTAGCTTCAATCTATAAGAAGAGCTCCTCAACCAAAACAATGACCCATCCAAAAAATACACACCTAAAGTTCTATTGATCAGAATTCTGAAAAACCAAGAAATACAATAATGGCAGAAGTGAAGCTTCTTGGAGCTTGGTTCAGCCCATTTAGCCGGAGAGTGGAAATGGCCCTGAAACTGAAAGGGGTTGAATATGAATTCATAGATGAAGATCTAAGCAACAAGTCCCCTTTGCTTCTCAAGTACAATCCAATTCACAAAAAAGTCCCTGTACTATTGCATAATGGCAAACCCATTGCCGAATCTTCGGTCATCATCGAATACATCGACGAGACTTGGGAAGGGCCATCCATTCTGCCCAAAGACCCGTATGAAAGAGCCATGGCTCGTTTCTGGGTCAAGTTCATTGATGAAAAGGTACATTCCAATCCATTTTCATGTCTTGTATTTTTATAAAGTTGAATATGGTATCAGAATCGGACCCACAAAGAGATTAAGTTTCCATGTTTTAGATTTGATTAGAATCTAGCTCTTTGTCACCTATTTTTAAATTTCATGTTTTTGACTTTATTAAAATAGAATATATACCTCTTACACGTACAATGACATGTTAAATAAATTATTTAAGAAAGAAAAAGACTTTTTATTTTTCTTTATTTTTTATACTTAATATCTCTATAAGATGAGTTAGAAATTCAATACTATTATATTAATTAATGATAATTTATGAATTTGTAGTGCTCGGTTGCAATGTGGGAAGCTTGTTCGAGCCCGGGAGAGGAAGGAGAGAAGGCCAAGGAAGAAGCAGCCCAACTACTGAAATTTCTAGAGGAAGAAACAAAGGGTAAAAAATTCTTTGGGGGAGACAATATTGGACTTGTTGACATTTCTGCAAATTTCATCGGATATTGGTTTGGAATCGTTCAGGAGATAGCGGGACTTGAGCTATTGACAAAAGAAAAGTACCCAAATTTGTGTGAATGGATTGATGGCTACGTTAATCACAGTTTTATCAAGGATAATCTACCAGATAAGGATAAAATGACTGAGGCTTTCAAAGCCTATGCTCAAGCTGGATACAAACCAAAGATCTAATTTAGCTTGATTTTGGATTGAAGAAAGAATTTTGTTGCTTTGTTTTGGTATGATACTGATAAATAAAACTATGTAAGGATTTAGGTATCAATCACCTCATGATACTACTTTACCGGTACAACCCCACTTCTCAGCTTTTACCGTTGTGTATATATCTAGACACATTTTCTCGAGTGAATAGCAAATTAACTCCCTGTGTTATTCTAAATAAGCAATTTAACTCCCTGTGATAAATAAAAGGGGAAAATACCTCCATGTGATATCCTAAATAGGCAAATTAACTCCCTGTAATAAGAAAAAGGGCAAAATGCCTCCCTGTGTTTTTATAAAAGAAGCACATTGCCTCCCTCTAAATTTCTCATTTAATCATATCACAGGGAGGTAAATTGCTCTTTATTTCATTTCACAGGGAGGTAAATTGTTTATTTTTATATCACAAGGAGGTAAATTTCTCATTATTCATTTCACGGGGAGTTAAATTGTCTATTCTTATTTCACAAGGAGGTAAATTGCCCATTAGACATATCATAGGGAGTTAACTTGCAAAAAACCTCATTTTCCCACTTCAAAAAATAAATTCAAGGAGTTTCGATAAACCAAAATACTAAAGATTTTACTTCTATGTTTTTGCAGCATATTGAGAGTTTTTGGGTGAGTTGAAAAAATGGCAAAATTGTACCTTGAGTTGGTGGAAGATTGGAGGAGTGTAAATAGCCTCTCTGCTTCAGATTTAATTTGCCTCACCTCTGTAATTTGTATTTTCATTTAATTAACATGGAAATGAATATCATTCTAAGTCGTTAAATCTAATGTTCCTTATAAATGTTTTTGGTTTTATCACTTTAATATTTGTCCATTAAGTTATCCTTTTTTATATGCTTTTTTAAGATCTTTATATCATGTGCATGTAAAATATCCACATAGTCCCTTCAATTTTCAACAAGTCTTGATACTAAGTTAAGAAAAACAAAAAATTGTTTATATCCCAATAAACTAATATCAATTTTACATTTACACTTTTATGTTAAGTTTAATGAAACAACTTGATATTGTAACAGTGCTTTGCACTCAATCAATCAAAATTTACGTGCGCAACTACCGCGTGAGGTAGTTGCTAGTAGGACTTATAAACTATTGAATGTGTGGTTGGGAAGTAAGTTGGTGTTGATTAATTTTGTGTTGGATGAAGACACTAACTATGGAGTATGAAACTCCCACAGCTTTGTGCGATTTTAAGTTTTTCTTGGTACATACTACATACAAAGATTGAAAATTTGATGAAAAATATTTGAGGGTGGGGCTTGTTCGTTTGGTGTTTGGGAAAGTAGTTTGGGAGAGTAGTGGAGGTTTGTGAAATAATCTCGATTTGCGTAATTTTGTTTGTTTGAGTTTTGAGAGAGTGGTTTGAGAAATAATGTAGATGTAGATTTTTTTTGGAATAATTAGGTTGTAGGTGTAAGATGTGTAAGACTTTATGCCAAATCATGTTTGTTGTGTGATAAATTGTGTAAGAGATATGTTACTTTATGTCAAATCAGAGTATATTTTGTATAGGTTTTGTTTAAAGATAAGAAAATTGTTGTTTGTTCGAGTTTTGAGAAAGTAGTTTTAGAAAGTTGAGAGATAAAAAATTTATTTCAGAAAATTACCAAATAAATTGTATTTCCAGAATGCAAAGTACCAAAATTTTTAAGTCGGGATGCAACGTGCTAAAACCCTATATTTTCAAGGTGCAAAGTACCAAAACACAATATTTTAAATGAATTAGTCAACATTCCATAAGGAGAAACTGATGATATCATCACCCGCGTAGCTTCACATGCAAATTTGGTGATGCCCATTTGAAATACTACTAGCTAGTAAACAATTTGTGAAATCATACACCATTCTTTCTCTTTATCTATTTCTTGTTTTTATTTTCGAGATCAACACTTGTAGCACAAGATTAGTTGTAAAATCAAATATATATTAATATTTTATTTATAATATTTTACATCTCAATATCGTTCTATTGAATCCATTTAAGTTGAGTTTCAAAAGTTTCGCGAAGGCTATTGAACTAATTTTTTAAACCAAACTGCTAAGGAGCATAGCTCTTTAATTAATAAAAATCTTAAGGTCTTGGATTCAGATACCATCAAAACGGTATGCATTATTCTAGTTTCATACTGATCTTATTAAATGGTACTTATTCATTTATATATTTTACCTTCATTGTATGTTAGTGTAATTAATCAATATTCTTATATAATGATTGGGAAAAAAAAGATACTATATTATAGGGATATTCTTGCATAGACCTGGTCTATGAGATTTTTATAGACCTTGTGGTAGTAAATACGCCACATCATACATTTTGAGAGCATGACATCATCAAAATGTATGATATGGCGCATTTACTATTACAAGGTCTATGAAAATAGACCAGGTCTATACAAGAATTTTCCTATATTATAAGCACCCTAATTTTAAATGAAATGGTCAAACTACACTCATTTCTTTATTACTCTGTCTTAATGAACAAGTTAGCTTCACTCTATAAGAAGAGCTCCTCACCCAAAACAATGACCCATCCAAAAAATACACACCTAAAGTTCTATTGATCAGAATTCTGAAAAACCAAGAAATACAATACAATGGCAGAAGTGAAGCTATTCGGATGTTGGTACAGCCCCTTTAGCCGGAGGGTTGAAATGGCCCTGAAACTGAAAGGGGTTGAATATGAATACATAGAAGAAGATCTAAGCAACAAGTCCCCTTTGCTTCTAAAGTACAACCCAATTCACAAAAAAGTCCCTGTACTATTGCATAATGGCAAACCCATTGCCGAATCTTCGATCATCATCGAGTACATCGACGAGACTTGGGAAGGCCCATCCATACTACCCAAAGACCCGTATGAAAGAGCCATGGCTCGTTTCTGGGTCAAGTTCATTGATGAAAAGGTACATCCCAATTCCAAATCCATTTTCATGTCTTGTTTTTTAAGAATATTGAATATGGTATCAGAATCGGACCACAAAAAGATTTATTTCCTGTTTTAGATTTGATTAAAATTAGTGTTTTTAAAATCGGACCGGTCATTGAACTGAAAGTATTACTGGTTACTGGCTCAATCGGTTAGATCGGGTCGACCACTGGTTTGATCGGTATAACTGGTGTGACTTTATTATTATGTAATATTTATATATATATTTTTTAGATTATCTAAAATACAATTATAATTCAAAAATTTATATTGACAACGGAAATAATCAGAATGCCTTAAAAATTACGATCAATGTCAAAAATATAAATTTCAAGTATCCCTAAAAGATACATACATTCAAACAAGAAAAACAATTAAAAGTTCATCTCATATTCAAAGTTTTGGCTTGTTTATTTGGGTTATATTGTTGTAATTTGATGTTTATATAGTAATTGATTTGCATAGTTTCATACACAAAATAATATTATTCACAATGATAAGAAAATGGTTATGTACTTCTTTATGTAAAAAAAAATGTAATATTGCATTGGTTGATCATCATTGATTGTTAAAACACTAAAATAATGAATGTTATTTCAATTAAAGTATATAAATGTAATTCTATTAAATGTTAAACAAGAGTTCAAATAAATAATAATAACAAAAAATCTCTAAATTTAAAAGAAAAAATATTAAGTGAATCACTGGTTCACTGATTTTACCGGTTTGGAGCCGGTTTATCGGTTCGAACTGGTTAATTATGAGACTGGTTTTTAGAGTAAATCGGACCAAATTGAGGACCGCTTAGCGGTTAAACCGGGCCAACCGGCCAGTCCGATTCGATTTTCAAAACACTGATTAAAATCTCTTTGTCACCAATTTTTAAATTTCATGTTTTTGACTTTATTAAAATATATACCACTTACACGTTAATGACATGTTAAGTAATTTTTTTTTTTAAAATGAGTTAGACATTCAATAATATAAATGAATTAATGATGAAGTTATGAATTTTTAGTGCGGGGTTGCAATGTGGAAAGCTTTTGCGAGCCCGGGAGAGGAAGGAGAGAAGGCCAAGGAAGAAGCAGCCCAACTACTGAAATATTTAGAGGAAGAAATAAAGGGTAAGAAATTCTTCGGGGGTGAAAATATTGGACTAGTTGATATTTCTGCAAATTTCATCGGATATTGGTTTGGAATAATTCAACCGATAGCGGGACTTGAACTATTGACAAAAGAAAAGTACCCAAATTTGTGTAAATGGGTTGATGGTTACATTGATCACAGTTTTGTTAAGGATAATCTACCTCCTAAAGATAAAATGACTGAGGTTTTAAAACCCTTGGCTCAACCTGGATATTCGGGATACAAACCAAAGGTCTAATTTCGTTTTGGTTTTCATCTTAAGCAGCATCATTTTATCGAATTTTATTGCGTAATTTAATATTTTGTTCGAATTTCCTTACACCATTAAATATTTTTACTAAAGCTACCATTAAGTTGTCATGTTAGCGACAAATCTTGAAGTTTACGTGACAAACAACTCCAGCACGGACAAATAGGCAAAATTATAAAACTCTTCCAAACTAATTGTTAACTCACATAATTTGGCCTCATAATTTAATATTTAGCACGGATTACTCTATTTTGTCATTTTTATCCCAAATAGGATGGACACAATTCTACACAATAAACATTTTACATAATAGCATCATGCAAATTTCGTATAACACAAGGGAATATCTTTCATTTCCCTCTATTTTTGACCACTTGTTTCGTCGTTAATTTGTTCGATTGGTACCACAACCATCATTACGAAAATAAAATAGCATGCCTCTACTGCCAGATTGATTACTGAAATTAAAGCTCATCTAGGTGTCTTTTGAGACTTGGTGACAATATTTTCGAAAAGTTGTTGAAGATTGCAAAAGGAAATTACAGGACCAAACACAACAGTAGTCGGGCTTTTGATTAATATCATGAAAGACATATTAATGTTTAGATTTCAAATAAAGCATGAATCGACTTTTACAGTTACCATTTCAAATAAATAGGAGTGTATGGACTGATTTTGACCCAAGTTTTGCCCATAGAGGCAGAAGCAGAACCGACACGTATTCAGTTCCATTCTGAAAAACGACTCAAACTCAAATCCTGGCCTATCTCCACAAACCCTAAACACCCAAACTTATATCAAATATAAACAATATATCAAATTTTCATTTCTACAAGTCATTATTATGAATAGGTGATTGGTCTAGTGCAAGTTATTAATCCTCTCAAAGTGATAAACCTAAGTTCGAATTGTTGTTGGGAGAAGTTCCCATATAATATATTAGCCTATTTCCGTGCTATGCACGAAATTGCATTAAAATATTTAAAAGAATTTTCTTATGCTGCAATTATTTTTATGAGTTATTTGAAACTCGGTTATAAAAAAAAAAAAATAGATTAAAACTATGAATAATAATAGTGTAATTAAAATTGATGAAATCAAAAGTAATGAAACGATAAATGTAAAAATAATAGTTCACCTAATCTATATAGAAATTTAGGGGTTATTCTATCCAAATTTTTTTAAGTTCATTGTACATGTTGGTTTGATTAGAGTCAGTGAATATTACATGTGTGAGTATTTTCTCGACATCTTCTTGCCCTCTATGATATGCACTTTCATTCCTCATGTGATAAAAGTATAGTAATTTGAATAAGAGAAAAAATAACATAGCAAATCCATTTAACAAAAAGCCAGATTTTCTTTTTTAAATAATGAAACGAAGGAAGAAAATTTCTTACATACTTGCAACATTTTATGTTTGAGTCGATCGTTGTAACATTCACATCCTAAAGTCCATTCACTCCCACAAAAAATGTCATAAAAGAATATGAATCATCTCATTGTATAAGAACATAAAAAACTAATGACTATATCATTTTTGGAGTCAAAATATGACATTCTACTTATTTAATTCAATCAAAACCTAAAACAACTTGATAGCTATACCACCAAGAGCTCCAATATCTTTCATGGTAGTCGGGATTTCACCTCTTAATTCAAATTCTGGGACAACTGAATTTCATCCTCTTGATTCAAGTCTCAGGATAAAAACTTCCAAGAATTCATGTTACAGCTTATTTCTAATAGGCAAAACACCAATTTAAACTTTAATAGAATTTTACAAATATAGTTCTAAGAGCCATAAGTATTGAAGGCAAAATAATTACTTTTTAGCAATACAATCTTTTCAATATTACAAACATCACCATTTTTTAATTTATTTTTAAATATATGTATACAAACATCACTTTGTCTCAAGATTTCTCGCAGGGACAAAAAAAAATTTCCGGACCTATAATTAAGAGGGAAAAACACTTTTGGTCCCAAACTTTACCCAAAAAACATATTTGGTACCATGCTTTGCAGAAAAACATATTTGGTACCACAATTTAGAGAGTCTTGACACATTTAGTCATTCCGTTAAATTTTGGACGGAAATTTCGCACGCGACCGTCACGCGCGCGTCAAGTTCAAATTGGTCACGAGTTTTGCACGTGAGAAATCGGTCAAAACACTTTTGGTCCCAAACTTTACCCCAGAAAACACATTTGGTACCATGCTTTGCAGAAAAATAGATTTGGTACCACAATTTACATATTCTTGACACATTTAGTGTCCCTGTTAAATTGATAAAAATCACATATAATGAACAACCAACATTTTCTCTAAAAAATTTGATAAAAATCACAAAATATACTTAAATCATTAAAAATATTCTTAATAAAAGTACATTGGATACCTGACTTAGTGCACTTTGACTTGCACTTGTATTTCAATGTTGATACAAGCACCGATCAAAAGTTCCATCTTTTCCATCGAAAACATCGAAAAATTTTCATTTTTGAATCAGGCGAAACGAAAACAAGATGTAATTCCGAAACTATTTATTTGTCTTAAACTCAGTTATTTTCCTAAATTTAGTAACTTTTTTTACAAATTTTCCTTAGTGTTTCTGAAATATTTCCGAATAGTCTCGAAAAGTTTTCAATATTTGGCTCTCCGAAACATACATTCGAAACGAAATTTTGATCCATGGATACAAGTGCAAGTCAAAGTGCACCAAGTCAGGTATCCAAGGTACTTTTTGTTAAGAATATTTTCAAAGATTTAAGTACACTTTGTGATTTTTATCAAATCTTTTAGAAAAATTGTTGTATGTTCATTATATGTGATTTTTATCAATTTAACGGGGACACTAAATGTGTCAAGAGTATGTAAATTGTGGTACCAAATCTGTTTTTCTGCAAAGCATGGTACCAAATATGTTTTCTGGGGTAAAGTTTGGGACCAAAAGTGTTTTGACCGATTTGTCACGTGCAAAACTCGTGAACTTAACAGGCGCGTGACGGTCACGCGCGCAAATTCCGTCCAAAATTTAACGGAATGACTAAATGTGTCAAGACTCTCTAAATTGTGGTACCAAATCTGTTTTTCTTCAAAGCATGATACCAAATGTGTTTTCTGGGGTAAAGTTTGGGACTAAAAGTGTTTTTTCCTCCTATAATTAAAATTAAGAAATCTTAATCAATTTCATAAAAATCAAATTTCACGAAAAAATAAAAGTAAAATATAGTTAAATATGAATAAAAAAACACGGAAAATCAATAACACAAACTTATTGTTGTCATAGATCATATGAAGCCTTCATTTGATAATTATCTTAATATATCTATCTATATCATCATGAAATTAAAACCGATTAAATCAAAAAAAAAAAAAAAAATGCATGTGATCAAATTAATAACAATATAGAAATGAAATTACCAAACTGCCGAATGAGCAGAGAAAATGAGATCACATCTTTGGAGCAATGTCTTTATGCTAAAGTCATATTTTTTTTAATTATATATAAGATTTTTTTTTTAAATTTATTCCAATTAATTAATTAGCCTTAACCCCGGCTCAAGTTTGGGCATGAATAAAGAATTTAAATAATTGCCTACTCAGATTTTCCTAACTAGTTATAGGTATCCTAATATAACTTAATGACATTAACAAAAATATTTTGTTTTACTATTCATGAAGGATTACCGAAAAGTTACTATTTCCGTGCTCTGCACAAACCTAAATAATATATTTTAGTTTACATTAAATAAATTATGATCAATTTGGATCATTGCAATTTACATGCATGTGAGAATTACAACATAAATACCTTTTTTTTTTCATAGTGCTCGAAATATTTCTTTCTTTAGGGGATATTTAATGTTATGTTCAACCAACAGTACTCAAGGCAGGGCCAGTCTCGTGAAGGTTTTGTCGGGTCAGTTCACTTGAGGTAGCTTAAGCTGATGATTTGGGCCCTCAGGTAAATGAGCCAATATAATTTATTCCCAACCACAAAAAAGAAAAAATCAATTAAAAAAATCACGAGCTAAGCAAATATAATACTATTAAACTAAGAGAATTTTCATTATTCAGTACAATAATAAAATACTATTAAACTAAGAGTTTATAAAAGAAAAGAAAAGAAACAAATATTTAGACTCTATCTATCCCCATTAATTCTCAAGAAAAAGAGGTCGGTTCTGTTTGTACCCAAAAAATCACCCTCGATTAATCGAGGAATGACGGCTCGATGACAAGCCAAAAATGGCAATAGGGCCGAACCAAGTCACTCCAAAACGGGTCGGACCGGATCGGACCCAATTTGACCCGGAAGTGGATCCAATCGAGACAATAATTTGGCCACGAGCCCAATTTCAAAATTCGATCCAATTTCGCAATTAATTAACGTTTGGGCCATATATGTATTAATTGATTGATTAAGTTAATTAATTCATAAGCCAAAGTTAATTAATTAATAATTAAAGCCAAATAATGGCTAACGGGCTCAACCCACTTAATGATTAATTTTGGCTAAAGAAGATTATGGATTAATTAATTAAGTAATTAATTAATTGGGCCAAGTCTTAATAATCGGCCCATTTCATAAATAAAGGCCATTAGTTATTTAATTGAGTAATTAATTAAATATAAGCCAACATAGTTCGACCCATCATGGCCCGATCGACCCAAGTCGACCAAAACCTGACCCAGATCGGCCACTACTCTTTTTTGGCCCATTGATGTTTTTTAATTAATGATTAATTAGAGATAATTAATAAAAGATAGGGATAAGCCATATTAGTTGGTTTTAATAACAACTTCCCTAATTATCTCTAGTTGGTTATCATTAATTAAAATTCAAATTAAAAGACACGTTTCTTCTTCTCCAACCACCATTAACCTTAATTTTCAGCAAGAACAAAGAGAAAACCACCATTAAGGTAGTGGAGGTAGTGGAGAAATTAAAGGAAGTGGAAGTAGTGGAAGAGTGGCCATCAAGGAAACAGTTTTTGGCCATCAGGGGATCAATTTTCGGCCATCAAGGCATCAGTTTCTGGCCATCAGCTCTCCAGGTCCAGCAACTATAAATACCTTGATACTGTCAGTCACGCAAGACACACACAACTCAATCAACAACTTTTCAGTCTACACTGATCGGCTCAACGCCTCACCGGAAGTCCAGCACCTCGCTGCTTCTTTTTCAGCAAACAATTGTCAATCCCTTGATATCAACTGTCCCTCCTCAGCCACCAGCTACCCCTGACCGCCTGAAATCTTGCCGCCGCCGCCGCCCAAAGTCCGCCGCCGTCGCCGCTAAAAATAAGCCGCCGCCGCCGCCGATAGTAAGCCGCCGCTGTTTCCGCCGTCAGGAAGCTGTCTCGAGCGAAACACTTTGATAGCAAGCAGATAACAATCTGTTTTCTGTCAAGTTATCAGCCCGCCAACTCCTCGATATCAGTCTGTCCCTCCTCAGCCACCAGTGATCCCTGACAGCCTGAAGTCTTGCCGCCGCCGCCGCTCACAGTAAGCCGCCGCCACCGCCGCCGCTCTCTTCCGCCGTCAGCTGACACTGTCTCGAGCGAAACCACTCATATCAGCAAGTAGCTCGCTGTTAACTGTCATGTAAGTGCCCACGTATTTATATGCCAAACTCATCAAGTAGCCATCTGCCTGATGAGCTCGTCGTCAAGTAGCCATCTGCTTGACGGCTATCGGCTGAGTAGCCATCTGCTCCGTCGATGCCTTGATCAGTGGCCATCCGCTGATCAGGAGCCCGATTGGTGGTCACCCATCAAGGTTGGGCGAACCATTGACGATGGTCTTCCGTCGTCAATGTTACTTTCTGTCAACAAATTGATTTGTCATGTTTTATCAGCTCATCGGCGGGTTCCCTGCCGATCAAGGAGTTAACTCTCAGCACCTAATAGACTCATCAGCTCACTTGGCAGACTATGCCAAAATAGGAGAACTATATCGACGAACATGTTTCTGTAATATTTACACATCGGAAAACGTACTGATTTTCTTTTATTATTTATGGAAGTAATTTAGTTCGTATTTCGTGATTCATTTACTTAAGTATGCTTTACGTCGAGGGATTTTCATTTGATATGCTGTTTCTGTCAAGCTTATGTTTTTTTCTGTCAAGGTGTTGGTTTAAACTGATTGATCGTCAACCTATTTGCTGATTTACAAATCCGTTGATATGTTAGGCAGGCCATCAATTGGCTATAAAAAATGGCACTTAAGAGAGATTTTCATAAATTGTTTAAGTCCTGCGGCCAGGCAGGCATAGAAAAGAACTAGGGGTAGTGTTTGCCTACTCTGTCACAATCGTTTAGAGGTCAGCCTTATCAGGACAACTAATTTCGATATCAATATGTCTTCATCAGGACACTCGTATTACTATTATACTGATATCAACATGTCTATTTTTGAATCGTTATGTTTACACGCACAAACATTGGCACGCCCGCATCTATTTTACATCATATCGAGGTCTTTCACATCGAGCCATTGGCTCGTCGAGGGATTCACTGACAGGTTTACAACAAACAATATTTTGGCACACCTTGATGCCAAGCATACCTCGATGTCAATCCCTTGATGCCAAGGATCCCTCGATATCCACCTTAACGCAAACAATATTTTGGCACTTCTCGATGACAATGGTTACTCGATGTCGTCGAGGTGTCCCTTGACACTGAATTTTACGCAAAACAATACTTTGGCACGATCAATGCCAAGCACCTCGACGTCGAGATATAACAGGGCCAAATTTATATGCAAACAATATTTTGGCACGCCCAGTGGGACCTGAAAATCTTTTTGAATACTTTTTGTCAAAAACCCCACCAGCCACACAATTTTATGTCTCGGGGGGCATGAAAATGATTCTGTCTTTTAATTAAGTTGCCATGAAACGATTATCAGCCAACTTTGGCTAGCTGACGCTTGATTATCTCTTTGCCAAACGGTCAATCAGCTGATACTAAGTGGTTATTGTTTTGTTGTCGTCAGATGACATCACAGGTACCACGAAGGACTCGATCAACCTTGACAAGGACACGCTCTGACTTAACGCATACATTGGAAAATCTATCAACGGTTCCACTGACTATGGAAGGAGCCGACAGAATCGAGGAACTGACTGAACAGGTCCGTAGCTTCACCAAGGACCTTGAGACCAGACGAGAGGATTGGTCTAACATCGTCAGTAAGTTTGAGAACATGCTAGGCTCGGCCACTGCTGCTAGTCAGGCCAGTACAGAAGCCAGCCACACTGTAAATAACGCCTTGATACACTTGGAGGCAAAGTTGACTGCGCTCACTGAAAGCATCAACATGCTCGCCAATGGCATCCAAACGCAGGCCTGGACTGGGCCGCAGAGAACTGCTGTTGACAAGGGCAAAGGCCCTGCAATCCATATCGGGGGAAGCTCATCGAGAGACGAGACGCCTTTCAAGCAAGGCAACGGACAATCTAATGTCCAGGAAAGAAACAAGGGAAGCACTTCTAAAGCAAGGAACACCCGTCAAGACTCGGGGGGCAGGTCCGAAGAGGACCGCTCAGAGGCCGTCGGGTATGAATTTGAAGGAAATCAGGCCAATCTATCGGCCTATGACAGGGCGGCTCATCGAGCTGTAGAAGGCCCAGAGGACCTCCTGACGGTGAACCAAGCTGAAGAAATGTTCGTCAGGAGACAGGGGAACAGGGCAGCAAGGTATAATAAGCCTCACCCGGAGTATATTGATCAGATCCCATTCCCGTTGAACTACAGACTGCCGAATTTTACACTGTTTTCAGGCGAGGGATCACAATCTGCCACTGAGCACCTTGCTCGATTTTCTTTGGAATGTGGCAACATGACTAATGATTTGAAATTGAAATTGTTTCCTAACTCCTTGACGGGAATGGCGTTCCACTGGTACGCCAATTTAAAGCCTGGATCGGTCCTCGACTGGCCATCCATGGAGAAAGTTTTTGTGATGAACCACTATCAAGCCCCACTCGAGGTGTCCGTCATCGAGCTGTCAAACATGAGGCAGCTGACAGGGCAGACTGTCGAGGAATACATGAAAAAGTTCATCAGGGCCAGAGGGTTCTGCGCCATCCCGTTGCCAGAAAAGGAATGCATCAAAATTGCCATCCATGGCATGCATTTCGAATTACGAAAGATCATGATGGCTCAATACCACGAAGACTTGTTTGAATTGACCGATCATGCGGTCCGATATGAAAGAGTATTGAGAGACGAAAACGGCCGACCGCCCAGAGGGAACTATTATCAAGTGAGTATGGCCGACTCTAGCGAGGAGCAAATCAATCAGGTCAGCAGACCGATTGAGCAACAGGGTATCGAGATCGGACTGGCAGAAGTGGTCTACCCTAAGAACACCGTCTGTACGGCCCTCGCTAAGCCGAAAGAACCTCAGCCTACTATCAAAGTGCCAAGTAATTTGGTGCGTCGAGACGCTGAATATAAAACCGACAGGGAAAGACGATACTCTTTCGACGTCTCGAAAACAGAGGCTATATTCGATCAGTTGCTGGCCGACAAGATCCTCCGTCTCAAAGGAGACCACGTGATTCCACCATCAATGAAAATATCAGGTAAAACGTATTGTAAGTATCATGATGTTTGGACTCACACAACAAACGAGTGTCTAGTCTTCAGGTGGATGGTGCAGGAGCACCTCGACAAGGGCATTTTGAGGTTTGCCCCGGATTGGAAAATCACAAAGCCGATGACGGTTGACGCCAACCCTTTCCAACAAAATGAAGTGGGGATTAATGTGATAATGGTTACAGATCCGTCAACGGGTGAACACCTATACGTTGACGAGGAACCAGAACGCTCACCGGCAATCAGGGAGATGGGTTTATGCGCAAGATGCCAAACAGAGTTGGCAACGATTCCATTATTCCTCAATCCAGCGTTATACAGCCCATACATGCCCTGGCTAAATACAGTGCCGACAGGGTACCCATATCAAACGATGCCGCGACCGCCGGCAACACCACAAACAGCGCCGCAACCGCAGGCGACACCACCACCACCGCCACCTCGACCGATGGGGCCATGCCCAATCCCATTTCCTATGGAATACTCGGAACATGCATTGGCAACAAGGGAACAGAAACTGAAACAGGGAGCAAACGAGGCCAAATCTGGCCAAGGGGTTAATATCGAGGCCAAGACCTCGATGCAAATCGACACTTCCAAGTGGACTCCGGGGAAAGCCCAATTTGGCACTATCGACATAGAAAAGATAATGGCAGATGATGACCTACTGTCCGACGAGGAAGATGGGAATGATCTCAAGGCAAAATTTGCCGAGATTTTCGACAACAGGGATGATAAGGAAAACAAGGCCAAATCTGGCCAAGAAGGCGAGAAACAGGAAGCTGAAAAACAGCCTGTTGAGAAACAACCCATCGATGAAGTAGAGACGAAATCAGTGGAAGATGCTGCCACGAGTCAGCCGACGAACGGCTCGACAGTGATGGAATGCAACACCGTCGATTCAGAACTTGTTGAATTCGTCAACGAGGAGTTGGAATACTCCACTGATGGTTTTTGGGATGAGGGTATGCCAGTGGTACAAATGGTAGAAGATCTAGAGCTGCTATCGGTTGACGACGAGAAAGAGACCGATTGGGACAGAAAAATCGAGACAATATTCCAAAAGCCACCATCCTTTATGGCCAGACATATCAGGCCATTGTATGTATCAGGGCATATCGACGGAAAACCCATTGACAGAATGCTGGTCGATAATGGGGCAGCCGTCAATGTAATGCCCTTGTCGACGATGTACAAGCTGGGTAAGGTCAGCGAGGACCTGATGGAGACAAAAGTAATCGTCAGTAACTTCACAGGGGGAAACCACGATAGAAGATTGGGTACCAGATTCCGATTCAACAATCTAAGCTTGATAGTAACTAACTCTTAGTCTTTCCGGTGAATTGAACTCCCAAGTAGAGAAGTCAAGAGGCTAGAAGTAAAGAAGGGCAACTAGTCTTCTTTCGAACTCCTCAATCAACATGAATGAGACTTTTCATGGAAGTCTTAGTTGGACTGGCATTTGCTTCAACCTAAGCAAGACGCATTTTTGAGACATCGTGATCCATACTCTCTGTCGGGGGCTGATACACTAGGAATCTTGCCTGTCGAGGTGAAGATCGGAAAGACCAGCTTGAAAATTGCATTTTTCGTGGTAGATGCTGCCACCTCTTACAATGCGTTGTTGGGAAGGGACTGGATTCACTCAGCCCTTTGTGTACCGTCCTCTCTTCATCAATGCTTGTTAATCTGGGGAGACTCCCCCGAACCTGGAATTATTATGGCCGACAACAGGCCATTCACCGCCAAGGTCAACGCTGTCGAGGCAGCGTATTATCGAGATGATGTAGGTCCTTATCGATTTATCGGGCAGGACAAATACGGACGACCGAAGGAAGTCACTTCAAGCAAGAAGTTGACGCAATTGGAAATGGCTTGTTTAGCCAAAGAACTAAGTCGGCCCTGCAACGTCAAGGAGTCAGGGCCGCAAGAAGAGCACTGTCAGGATTAATGAATTGTCCTGATGACGAAAGACCATCGGCCTATGAGGCCGACAGACTAGAGATCGATGAGATTGTTGTTATCGGGCCGCAGCAGGAAGCATGTGCCGATTTGATCAAGAGGTTTCGGGCCTATGTGGCCGAATGCTATACAGGCGATCTCATCGATGAAGAAGAAGCGCCAATATCGGATGGCGACGAGATTCAGTTAAGAGAACTAGCGACGGCGCCAGCCAAGCTCGATGACATCAAGATACAGGTGCAAGACCCTGTTATCGAGGTTGAGTTAGGCAGCGAGGAGGATCATAGGCCAACTTACATCAGCGCATTGCTTGATGATGGCCAGAAGGATCGACTGATGCAAGTATTAAAGGAGTACAAGGACTGTTTTGCCTGGAATTACGACGAGATGCCTGGGTTAAGCAGGGAGTTGGTAGAACATCGTATTCCGATACTTGAAGGGTACTTACCCCGGAAACAGCCCCTGCGAAGGATGTCTGTCGAGGTCTGCAGACTGATCAGGGAGGAAATCGAGAAGCTGTTAAAGGCCAGTTTCATCGAGGTGGCCCGATATCCGGAGTGGGTAGCGAATGTAGTTCCCGTAATGAAGAAAAACGGGAAAATCAGGATATGCATTGATTTCAGAGACCTGAATCTTGCATCTCCCAAAGACGAGTATCCGATGCCAATGGCGGACATGCTAATCGATGCTGCCGCTGGCAATATGTTCCTGACAGCCGTCGACGGAAGTACAGGGTACAATCAGATTTTTGTGGCTGTTGACGACGTATCAAAACTCGCTTTTCAATGTCCCGGCGGAATAGGCACCTTCCAATGGAAAGTGATGCCATTCGGACTCAAAAACGCCGGAGCAACTTATCAACGAGCCATGAATTGCATTTTCAGTGAGTACATCGATGACTTTGTTAAAATTTACATTGATGATATCATTATTAAATCGGCTAGTTACGACGAACATCTAACACATTTGGCGAAGTCATTTGCCAAAATGAGGAAACATAAATTAAAACTTAACCCCTTGAAATGTGTGTTTGCAGTTGCGTCAGCCAATTTTCTTGGCTTCTTAGTGCATTGCAAGGGGATTGAGATTGACAAAAATAAGTCCAAAGCTATCTTGACGGCCAGACCTCCGTCGACGAAGAAGGAATTACAACAATTCCTTGGGAAAGTTAACTTTTTACGGAGGTTCATTTCTAACTTGGCTGGAAGAACAAAGGTCTTCTCGCCTTTGTTAAAATTGAAAGACAAAGAAGAATTTTGCTGGCAAACGGAGCATGAGCAGGCGTTTCAGGAAATCAAGGATAAGCTGACAACGCCGCCTGTAATGATGCCGCCTGTCAAGGGAAAGCCCTTGAAATTATACATATCTGCCACGGAAGACACCGTCGGCGGATTTCTGGCACAGGACGATGAAAATGGATTCGAACGAGCTATCTATTATTTGAGCAGGCACCTGACAGAAACAGAGCAAAGGTATTCACCGATTGAAAAGGTATGTCTTGCACTGTTTTTCTCTTGTAAGAAATTACGTCATTATATGCTGCCTGTAAAAGTATTGGTTATTTCTGGTATTGATGTGATAAAGTACATGATAGCTAGGCCTGTAATGAGAGGAAGGATCGGTCGATGGGCCATCCAGCTGATGGAGTATCAATTACAATACGTACCGCAAAAAGCAGTCAAAGGCCAAGTATTGGCTGATTTTCTGGTTGACCATCCATGTCTCGATATCGATCAAGCCGTTCTCAAGGAACTGGACTCAATGACAGTAGAGATCAGGCCATGGACACTGGCCTTCGATGGGTCTAGAACCGACAGGCTGTCTGGAGCAGGTATAGTCTTGATTTCTCCATTAAATGTAAAAACTAAGTTATCAATTCAATTTGATTTTGAATGTACTAACAATCAGGCCGAATACGAAGCCTTGATAATTGGACTGGAAATGCTTAGAGAGCTCGACAGCAAGTCTGTCGTCATCATCGGGGACTCGCAGTTGGTTATCAGGCAAATACAAGGTACTTACAAATGCCGAAACCCAACGCTTGACAAATATTATTTAACTGCGATGTCTTTGTTGTCGGAGTTCGTTGACGTTACATGTTACCATGTGACGAGGGGAAACAACAGCGAGGCCAACAGTTTGGCCCAACTGGCGACTGGTGTTGATCTCCCTGATGACATCGAGGAATCCCTCTATGTTGTCAGGAGACGACACTGTCCTTCATTTATGTATCGAGACAACGTCCTGACTGTTTTGAGTGTGTTTCAGGACCCTGATGACTGGAGAGAGCCGATCAGAAAATATCTGGCTGATCCGTCGGACCGAGCATCTCGACAGACGAGGCTCAGGGCAGTCAATTATGTCTTGATAGGCGATCAACTATTCAGAAAAAGCCATGACGGCGTGCTCCTGTTATGCGTCGATCAGCAAGAGGCCATGAGAATTATGATGGAGGCTCATGAAGGAATTTGTGGGGCCCATCAAAATGGTCACAAGTTAGCATGGCTGCTGCGCCGATATGGCTATTACTGGCCAAAGATGGTGGGAGACTGTATTCAATTGGCAAGGGGTTGTGAGAAATGCCAACGCTTCGGGGTGGTCCAGAGGATGCCCGTCGAGGAAATGAACATGATAATCAAGCCATGGCCTTTCAGATGCTGGGCCATCGATATCATCGGGGAGATCCATCATTCGTCTTCCAAACACCATCGATACATTATTGTGGCCACGGACTACTTTACCAAGTGGGTAGAGGCCAAACCACTCAAACAGGCCAATCAGGCCGAGGTGATGAAGTTCATCAAGGACTTAATCATCCACAGGTTTGGTCTGCCGCAGACCATTGTCACTGACAGGGGACTGATGTTCGTCGGTCAAGAAATCAAGGAGTTTGCCAGATCGATTGTTTTTGAATTGGTCCATTCAACACCGTATTATGCACAAGGGAATGGCCAAGCGGAAGCTTCTAATCGAGTCCTCAAGGACATTATCTCGAAAATGATCGAGAAGAACCCTAGAGCTTGGCACTTGATGCTGTCAGAGGCATTATGGGCTTATCGGACCAGCAAACGGACAGGTACTGGCACCACTCCGTATAAACTAACTTATGGAAATGAAGCTGTTCTACCGATGGAAATCAACATCCGATCTCTGCGGGTGATGCAGCAAAACGAGCTGACGCCCGAAGAGTACGCTGAAAATATGTTCCAGCAACTCGATGAGCTTGACGAAATCAGGGTTGCCGCGTTAGATAAAATCGAGGCACAAAAAAGGCTAGTTGCCCGATGCTACGATAAAAAGATACGCAGGAAACACTTTGACGTCGGGGACATGGTCTGGAGAGTTGTTTTGCCACTTCATCAGCGCGAGAAAAAGTATGGCAAGTGGAGCGCAACGTGGCAAGGGCCATACGAAGTCTTCTCGATAACTCGAGGAGGAGGTTACATTTTGAAAAAGCCAGATGGGAATCTCTGTCGAGACCCCATCAATGGAAGATATCTGAAAAAGTTCAGGCCCACTCTTTGGGAATCGATGTGTCTGGAACATCAGCGAGCCTTGGAGCTGGAAATCGAACGGCGTCAGGAGTACTTCAATGCGCCGATACCTCTGTAAATATAAGTTAAGTTTATTTTCAGTCTTCTTTTTATTTCCCTTTCCTTTTCGTTAGACTAAGTTTTTAAACTAATACTAGTAGTTGCATTTATTTTCAAGTTTTGTTCAAATACTTCCGTTTTAATTTAAATTTTTGTTTCCCCGATTTTCAAGTTTTTACATCAAGGCATTTCGGCTAAATAACTTGGGTTGATTTAATTTTAATTAAGTCTTGTTGACAGTAAAGTTGTGTTTTTCCCGGCAAAGTTGTTTGAGTTGTGATATTCATGGCTTCGATTTTTGGGTACTTGGTTATATTTGGTTTCGATTTTCGAGAAAAGCACAAGATAAGCCAAGCCAAAACAAATTCCACTAAGGAAAAGGAAAACTAGTTAATGGCCATCAGACCATTTTACCAATCGAAGCAACAGAAAATAAAGGGAGTCGTTGGCCATCAGGCCATTGCATTAATCACTTGAAAAAGTGAATTTGGTTAGCTGCCAGAATTTTGGCTGACTGCTAAGTCCCCGATATATTACTATATGGTATCTTATATCGAGTTCATTCAATATCGAGAGGCCAACTGATATCGACGCGCTAGTATCAAGAGATGTCCTGATATCAAAGAGATACATAGTATTTTGATATCGAAGAGGTCCATACTTGGCTGACATCGAGAGATCCGCCATCATCAAGGCCATTGTAATATGGTCTATCATCTACTGATAGTTCTGGTTTCATAAAGCCGATAGTTGGTTATTAAATGAAACATTGTCCCAATTTCTCATCTTTAAAAGAGAGAGAAAAACTTTAATCTAAGTCTAATTCGATTAAATTAATTTTTAAATTAATTACATTGAATACGACTTACGGGGGGCATTGTTTGTACCCAAAAAATCACCCTCGATTGATCGAGGAATGACGGCTCGATGACAAGCCAAAAATGGCAATAGGGCCGAACCAAGTCACTCCAAAACGGGTCGGACCGGATCGGACCCAATTTGACCCGGAAGTGGATCCAATCGAGACAATAATTTGGCCACGAGCCCAATTTCAAAATTCGATCCAATTTCGCAATTAATTAACGTTTGGGCCATATATGTATTAATTGATTGATTAAGTTAATTAATTCATAAGCCAAAGTTAATTAATTAATAATTAAAGCCAAATAATGGCTAACGGGCTCAACCCACTTAATGATTAATTTTGGCTAAAGAAGATTATGGATTAATTAATTAAGTAATTAATTAATTGGGCCAAGTCTTAATAATCGGCCCATTTCATAAATAAAGGCCATTAGTTATTTAATTGAGTAATTAATTAAATATAAGCCAACATAGTTCGACCCATCATGGCCCGATCGACCCAAGTCGACCAAAACCTGACCCAGATCGGCCACTACTCTTTTTTGGCCCATTGATGTTTTTTAATTAATGATTAATTAGAGATAATTAATAAAAGATAGGGATAAGCCATATTAGTTGGTTTTAATAACAACTTCCCTAATTATCTCTAGTTGGTTATCATTAATTAAAATTCAAATTAAAAGACACGTTTCTTCTTCTCCAACCACCATTAACCTTAATTTTCAGCAAGAACAAAGAGAAAACCACCATTAAGGTAGTGGAGGTAGTGGAGAAATTAAAGGAAGTGGAAGTAGTGGAAGAGTGGCCATCAAGGAAACAGTTTTTGGCCATCAGGGGATCAATTTTCGGCCATCAAGGCATCAGTTTCTGGCCATCAGCTCTCCAGGTCCAGCAACTATAAATACCTTGATACTGTCAGTCGCGCAAGACACACACAACTCAATCAACAACTTTTCAGTCTACACTGATCGGCTCAACGCCTCACCGGAAGTCCAGCACCTCGCTGCTTCTTTTTCAGCAAACAATTGTCAATCCCTTGATATCAACTGTCCCTCCTCAGCCACCAGCTACCCCTAACCGCCTGAAATCTTGCCGCCGCCGCCGCCCAAAGTCCGCCGCCGTCGCCGCTAAAAATAAGCCGCCGCCGCCGTCGATAGTAAGCCGCCGCCGCCGCTGTTTCCGCCGTCAGGAAGCTGTCTCGAGCGAAACACTTTGATAGCAAGCAGATAACAATCTGTTTTCTGTCAAGTTATCAGCCCGCCAACTCCTCGATATCAGTCTGTCCCTCCTCAGCCACCAGTGATCCCTGACAGCCTGAAGTCTTGCCGCCGCCGCCGCTCACAGTAAGCCGCCGCCACCGCCGCCGCTCTCTTCCGCCGTCAGCTGACACTGTCTCGAGCGAAACCACTCATATCAGCAAGTAGCTCGCTGTTAACTGTCATGTAAGTGCCCACGTATTTATATGCCAAACTCATCAAGTAGCCATCTGCCTGATGAGCTCGTCGTCAAGTAGCCATCTGCTTGACGGCTATCGGCTGAGTAGCCATCTGCTCCGTCGATGCCTTGATCAGTGGCCATCCGCTGATCAGGAGCCCGATTGGTGGTCACCCATCAAGGTTGGGCGAACCATTGACGGTGGTCTTCCGTCGTCAATGTTACTTTCTGTCAACAAATTGATTTGTCATGTTTTATCAGCTCATCGGCGGGTTCCCTGCCGATCAAGGAGTTAACTCTCAGCACCTAATAGACTCATCAGCTCACTTGGCAGACTATGCCAAAATAGGAGAACTATATCGACGAACATGTTTCTGTAATATTTACACATCGGAAAACGTACTGATTTTCTTTTATTATTTATGGAAGTAATTTAGTTCGTATTTCGTGATTCATTTACTTAAGTATGCTTTACGTCGAGGGATTTTCATTTGATATGCTGTTTCTGTCAAGCTTATGTTTTTTTCTGTCAAGGTGTTGGTTTAAACTGATTGATCGTCAACCTATTTGCTGATTTACAAATCCGTTGATATGTTAGGCAGGCCATCAATTGGCTCTAAAAAATGGCACTTAAGAGAGATTTTCATAAATTGTTTAAGTCATGCGGCCAGGCAGGCATAGAAAAGAACTAGGGGTAGTGTTTGCCTACTCTGTCACAATCGTTTAGAGGTCAGCCTTATCAGGACAACTAATTTCGATATCAATATGTCTTCATCAGGACACTCGTATTACTATTATACTGATATCAACATGTCTATTTTTGAATCGTTATGTTTGCACGCACAAACATTGGCACGCCCGCATCTATTTTACATCATATCGAGGTCTTTCACATCGAGCCATTGGCTCGTCGAGGGATTCACTGACAGGTTTACAACAAACAATATTTTGGCACACCTTGATGCCAAGCATACCTCGATGTCAATCCCTTGATGCCAAGGATCCCTCGATATCCACCTTAACGCAAACAATATTTTGGCACTTCTCGATGCCAATGGTTACTCGATGTCGTCGAGGTGTCCCTTGACACTGAATTTTACGCAAAACAATACTTTGGCACGATCAATGCCAAGCACCTCGACGTCGAGATATAACAGGGCCAAATTTATATGCAAACAGGTTCATAAATCTGTTTACCAAGCAACGTATCCACAACTTGTCTCATAGTAGGCCTATCATCTTTATTCTCTTGAGCACATAATAAAGCCACTTTCACCAAATTCTCCAATTCAACCACATCATATTCACCGGCTCCCATATTAGGATCCACAATTTTGTCAGCCCATAACAACCCCCCTTGGCATTCATTCATGATTTCCCTCACCCAACTCACAAGCCTTTTATGCTCAATCCCACCACTATCACCATCAGCATTCACCCCTTTTGGGCTCCTCCCGGTCACCATTTCCAGAACAACAATGCCATAACTATACACATCGACTTTCGAAGTTATCGGTAGATGAAAAACCCATTCCGGAGCCATATAACCTCTCGTCCCCCTTATTCTTGAAACGTTTGACTGCTCCATATTACTACCTCGGTTAAGTAACTTTGAAAGCCCAAAATCCGCCACCTTCGCCTGGTAACTAGAGTCCAACAATATATTTTGAGGCTTCACATCACAATGCAAAACCCACTCCAAACATTCTTCATGCAAATAAGCTAGCCCTTTTGCGGTACCTAACGCAATATCAAACTTTTTTCTCCAATCAAGTGTATTCGAATTGAGATTTTCTGCCAATGACCCATGCTCCAAGTACTCATAAACCAAGAGCCTATGCTTTCCTTCAGCACAATAGCCCAATGAGACTATCAAATTGAGGTGGTTTAGTCTTCCAATAGTGCTAACTTCAGCTAAAAATTCAGCTTCTCCTTGTGTGGCTTCATTTAGGCACTTGATCGCGATCACTTGATTATCTGATAACTTACCTTTGTACACTACACCGCTTCCTCCTTGACCAATTTCTTGGCTAAAATTACACGATGCCTTCTTTAGCTCTCTGTAGGTAAACTTCTTGAATCCGATATTAACTTGAAGGTACTCTTGTGGGTGAACATCCAAACGTTGTCTCGTTTTATAGAGGAAAACGAGCACACACATGATCTCAAATGATCCAAGGGCACCCGTGCACCATAGCAAAGACTTCAACCAACCATGCTCATGTCGTTTCTTGTACGATCTTTCCATTTCATTGACAGGGTTTGTACACTGAAGATTAAATTCTTGAACAGGATTCTCGTTAGAGAAAATAATAGACTTGGGTAGTCGTAAGTAAATCCAATACTCGAACCCTATCGACTGATATCCATTAAACAATTTTCTTTTGGGAAAACAACTATAGAAACCATTGTTCCATTCGAATTTGTATTGGAATCCTCTGCAGTCACAGTTGCTCAAGCAGAGGTTTTTGCATTCTTCTAAAGTGTAGTTCTGGTAGTATCCAATATCATAACCGTAAAACTCAACATGAGACAACTTAAGAAAATACGAAGAATCGTTATCATTACACGGAAGCTCAAAATCGGGCAAACATCCTTCCGACCAATCCATATAATTTTTTATTTTGTATCCAGGCAAGCAAGAGCACTTAGGACCAGACGAAGGATCGTAAGTACATATGCCATTACCACCACAAATGCCATGAGTCTTGCAGGGTTCGATCGTAGCTTGCCATGTGATTTTCCAAATCCTCTCCCCTTTGTCTAGACTATACACCCGAACATTTCCATCATGATCAAGAGTCATTCGTCTCTGGATCCCAAGACCAAAATCCGTAGTACGGAAACCAAAAAGGTCCGAGGAGGTAAAATTTCCTAATAAATCGAGGGTTGCAATCTTGCTGTCGTTATAAGTAGTCCTTCCCGCTTCCCAACTATTTAGCCACGGGGAAGGCCAAAAGACGCTAGTGATTTCACCATCGTAGAGTAAACGAAGGACATTATCGTTGTCAAAATACAACTTGTAATAACCAGAGGAATAGTTCGTTCGGCTCCGTGAAGAGACTAATCTCGAGTTCCTCGTGAGAGATTGTAGAGGAAGAAGCGTGTCCGTGGGAGAGTTAAAGCTTTGCCAAAGAATGACTCTCTCGTTAGTATACAAAGCGAGATTTCCATCGTCATTGAGGATTAAGTACTGTGAAAAGGATTTCGAAGTTGTGCCACTCATCCAGACAATGATCTGGCCTGCATCGGTTAAGACAATATTGCCGGATTCTAACAAAGACAGCCTTGTATTTCTTTGGTTAACGGGTTGATCCCTATTAGCCATCCAAACCACGGTGAAATTTCCGTCTGCTAAAGGCTCAGTGAACCATATAGAGAAAGTGTAAGCATTTTCACCAACAGGGTAAAAACCGGCGGTGAAAATGCCGGTTGGGGTTGAGATCAAAACATCATCCGGAGGCGAGATAGAGGAGCCTTGAGTTAAGGTGGTAAATTTTCTAGAAGATGATGGAGATGGTAAAAAAAAGATTACTGCAAATATTAGAAAGAAATATTGTATATGCATGTTGTGGATGGAATATAATGTAGTGTTAATTTCATATGCTAATTGCTGTGGATTGATATTCATAAAGCTAGGCAGGAACAAATCATTTATTTATAGTTCGGATGATAAAGGTAGCAGCAGCCCAAGTTGACGAAAAATTATAATTTGGTTGACTTAAAACATATATAGAGAATTAATACATAGATATTGGGTTGGTGAAGAATAACTCAGATATTTGTACAAATGACTCTCCATAGCTAAACTTGACTTTCAATGAAAATGAAATTGACCAAACTTGACTTTGAATGAAAATGAAACTGACCAAACATATAGCAACAGTTTTCGGGTAAGATTCAAAGAATGAATACAAGATCATGTAGTAGTGATGTGATTATTTTATTTAGTCAATGGAATTTCATATAAAATAGGATGATAAATGGGAGTGTCATTCGAAGGTAATTTCTATCCGTTAGTACATTTTTACCTAATTATTATTTGAACAACTGTTATATTTCTCAATCATATTTTAAAAGTTCTAGTAGCACTTCAAATTATTAATCGACACGAGATTAATGAAACCGTCACTTTAATCAACACACGTCTAATTTTCTACTTTTTTATTATAATTGTTTGAAACTTGCACCAACTTGTGCTAGATGAACATTCCATCAAATCATCTTTCTAATCATTACACGTCTAACTAAGATAATACTTACATTTCAATTATCACAACCAAATTTACGAACAATTTTTTTATTCCATCGTCCATGCCATATGAACTAGTGCAGGTTTCGAACATTTATAGTAAAAACTTGAAAAATTAAATGTGTATTGGTTATAATGACAATCTGAATTTCGTGTCGATTAGGAATTCAAAGAGCTACTAGAAAGTTTAAATAATGAAGAAATATCGCTATTGTTCATAAAATAATGTAGGAGATAGCACGGAGAACATTGATTTGAAGTTGCAAGAGAAGGTATATATTCCCCGTGATTTAAATTGAGAGCACAAAAAAATGCGTTAGTAATTAAGCTGGGCATTGTGTAGTGAACAATACGAGACTTATTATTTTCTAAACTAAACGAAGGTGGAATCATTTTAAAATAATTTCGGATTTTCTTGAATTTCTGAAGAATATCTGAATCCTAATGTATTACTGCCACAATTAATGTTATGAGGCAAAATAGCAAAAAGGTCTCAAACTTATTAGTGATTTTGAATTTTCGTCCCAAACTATATTACTTAGTCAATTTAGTCCCGTAATTTTATATTTTTTTGGAATATAGTCCCACTTGCCACATGGATGCTTATATGTCATGACGTGACAAATTTATCATAAACAATTATATAAGATTGCAGAATTCATCCCAAACTAATTATAAATTTTGATTTTTCGTCTCAAACTATATTAATTCGTCGAATTTCGACTCACAATTTGTCATTTGGCATGAATTTAGTCCATTATTAAGTTTCTAATTTTATGAAAATTACGATTCATCTTTTACCTTTTTAAGGGACTAATGACAGTTTATCCCCTATGATATACAATATGTTCAATTTACCTCTTATAATTTGAAAATAAGCAATTTAAGGTAAATTGAATATTATGAATATTACGTGGAAGTAAATCGTCATTAACTTTTTTTAAAGAGTGAAAAAATATCGATTTTTGAAAAACATGTGCGTTTTGAGAAAAAAAATGCTATCTCACTTCATTAGAAAAAATTTGTGCATTTTTTTTTTTGTTTTAATAAAGTAATAAATATTTATAATTAGTTTGAAACAAAAAAAATTCCCATGTCATTTCAATTACGGGACCGAAGTCGGCTTATTGATATAGTTTGGGACAAAAAATCAAAATTTGTAAGTAGTTTGGGACGAATTCTGCAATCTTATATAATTGTTTATGGTAAAATTTATCACGTCGTGACATGTAAGCATCCATGTGGCAAGTGGGACGATATTCCAAAATAATATAAAATTACAAGACTAATTTGACAAAGTGATATAGCTTGAGACGAAAATCCAAAATCACTAATTAGTTTGGGACCTTTTTGCAATTTTCCCATGTTATCAAGTGTACATAATATGCCAAACAATCAGCATAAAGTTGATGCAGAACGACTGAAGGGGTAGTCAATCCACTTCGACAAGTCACTAGTGCAAAATTTGTGTGTATTTGAGTCTTCTTGAAGTGTATTTTTTTTCCAATTAAAGTCGTTTGGGTCAAGATTGTACTTGGACCCTTTCAATCTAATTATTCAGAATAATAATTCTTGTTTAAGGAATGCGTGTTGACTCCATATTTAGCAATGACAGAGAATATGTAGTAAAATTATTATTGGAGTTCCATTTTGTGGAGTTAGGTTGATTTTGTCACTGGAACATGATCTGAAAATCAAAAGACTGTAGATTGGTCATATGTGTTTTCAGTGCTAATCTTCTGATTTTTTTTTATATAATTTTTTTACATTTAAATCAAGTTATTATGATCCTACTTTGTAGGAAATACTTCACTTTTTATGTATAAAAATATTTTGGAATTCTGGGTGACGTTTGAGAGCATGTTTCTTGGCTAAAGTTCAGGAAGATGTTTCAAATGATGTTTTGGTATTTGAAACAAATATATATTCATTTATAATTTTTTACCTTATTATAGGAGTAGTCAAGTAATTGGGCTTATATTTTGACTTAAAAAAAAACAGTAATTGGGCTTTTATATATGTTAATATGTTATGTTCAACCAACAGTACTCAAGGCAGGGCCAGTCTCGTGAAGGTTTTGTCGGGTCAGTTCACTTGAGGTAGCTTAAGCTGATGATTTGGGCCCTCAGGTAAATGAGCCAATATAATTTATTCCCAACCACAAAAAAGAAAAAATCAATTAAAAAAATCACGAGCTAAGCAAATATAATACTATTAAACTAAGAGAATTTTCATTATTCAGTACAATAATAAAATACTATTAAACTAAGAGTTTATAAAAGAAAAGAAAAGAAACAAATATTTAGACTCTATCTATCCCCATTAATTCTCAAGAAAAAGAGGTCGGTTCATAAATCTGTTTACCAAGCAACGTATCCACAACTTGTCTCATAGTAGGCCTATCATCTTTATTCTCTTGAGCACATAATAAAGCCACTTTCACCAAATTCTCCAATTCAACCACATCATATTCACCGGCTCCCATATTAGGATCCACAATTTTGTCAGCCCATAACAACCCCCCTTGGCATTCATTCATGATTTCCCTCACCTAGGGCTGTCAATGGGTCGGATTCGGGTCGGATCAGGCTCGTCCAGATCCGGCTCCATTTATATCGGATCGAATCATGTCGGATTCGGATCTTGCTCGGATTATGCTCGGATCTAGATTTTTTGAATCCAACGGATTTTGGTCGAATTTGGCCGGATATCGGATATTTTTCGGATCCAATAAATTTGTATTTAAAAAGTTAAATTAATATTTTTTTCCTAAAATAAGTTTATTATCTTTTCAATTTTATTTAATTTTAGCTCACATTTTCAAAGTTTCTTTACTATATTCATATTTGTAGAATGAATATATTGGTTTAAATAAATTTATAAACGAATTATAAATTACTATCTTCTTAAATTGATGTTGAAATATTATTAATGATACTTATTTTTATAAATCATTTTGTATATATATCTTTCTTTTATTTGTTGTCGGATACGGATCTTCAACGGATCGGATCGACCTAAATCCATATTCGCTCCATGAGTTTCGGATTTCGGATCTTTATAATCGGATCAGGCCGGTCCATCGAATCTCTAATCGAACAATTATCCTAATAAATCGGATCGAATTCGGACGGATCCGGATTGAAATCCGCCCCATTGACAGCCCTAGATATGATGATTGATAATGCATCCTTTTAACTCAATAATAAAATTATTTGAATTATTCTGCATATTTAGTAAAATTACACTTACCACCTTTCAAATTTGACAAATTACTCAAACTAAACCGTATTTATTAGATTCATTGCATTTATCCCTTACGTTGTAAATTTTTGGTGACACAGGGATGTCATCAGAGATGAAATCTTTATTAGAGAAGTAATTATTATATTATTTTTTACAGATTTCAGACTACCCAAGATTTAGTGTAATTGCACGCTTGCCCCACCCAAACTATTCTCAAGATATAGAATTCATTACAATTATCCCTTACAACCTTAATTTCTGAAAGCACTTATATAAAAAAAATGTAAATCGAAAACTACACTGGATATGGTTTTTTTAATTCTTATTCAATATTAATAAATTGTTATTTTATCCTTAAGTTGAAAACATGTTATATTTAATTGGTGATCCGTATATGCAATCAGATAATTAAATAAAATGATTAATCAAATAATATCTTGAAGTAATTCATTATAAACTCCATGTCTTGAATGAATTTATTATGACATGTATATTGTTATGTCATGTGATATATAATAGGTGTAAATAAAATTCAAGTCAAAATTAACAGAAGAATAACAAAAATTATTTAATGTTATGTTTGAAAGAATGACATCCAACCCCGTCTTTAACAACCTTGTTGCAACCAAACATTTACGAAGTACTTTAGTGATAGCTATAGTGCGAAGTCTTTAACCAAACTATTTATACTTGTGATGTTTTAAAGAGAAAAATGTGGAAGACGAAACTTAATAGAACGCACAAAATGTATCACAACCACTACTTTTCATAAAACAAAGTTTTTAGTTATAAACCTAGATCTTTTATCTATAGGATACGGATTTGGAAGGAAGTTTAAGTCCTTGATGATAGTATCTCCTGAAATTAAAATAAGAGAAATCATTATTTAATAATGCAAGTTGTAAATTGTAATAAATAATGAAAAAAATAAAACAAAGTTTTTAGTTATAAATGTAGATCTTTTACCTCCAATAAGAAAAATTAGGATACGAATTTGGAAGAAATTTGAGTCTTTAATGATAAGTATTTTCTAAAATTAGAATAAGAGAAAACATTATGCAAGAATGCAGGTGGTAAAATATAATATAAATTGAAAATATGCTTAATTGTAAATGAAAATGTCAATAGAAAATGCAAAGCACCACTTCTTCATCGACCTAGTAAAATGCAAACATATAGTAAACTTAAATAATATGTGAATTCCATTTGACCAATCATGATAAATATTACTTTAATTATGAATATATTATTTAATGAGAATTTAATGTTATTTAAAATTTTAAGCTAGTCAATCAATGGGTTTGTTCCGCATAATAAAAAAAAAATCGTAGCTCTGAGAATTCATAAATTTGAAATGAAATAAAAGGAGTTTGGTAGAAGACACAATGAAAAATAAAAACTAAAAAAATTACCTTCCAAATTAAGGGATCGGAAATTCGGAATGCATGGAACCAACGTGTACCCAAAAAAAACTCCTAATTAAAGTTCTTGAAAGTAAAGATGAGGAGATTTGTTTGTTTTTTTTTTTTTTTTAGAAAACGGTAACATTCATTCAAGCAAACTCAGAGGCAATAATGTCAAGAATCAATACAGGTAAATCTTCTAAAGCATAGGATTCTTTAAAAGAGAGACCTGCAATTTCGTGAGCCACTCGATTTCCGTCTCTGCAAATATGGCGGGCGCTAAAAAATTCCAGATTAGCAACCTTTGCCTTGAGGTCCTCAATAATGTTGCCGTAGCTGGGACGAGTGTCTGAATTTCCTCTAACCACATCAATAATCAGGCTAGTCTCCTTCCAAAATAATCTTATTCCAACTCCGGCTTTGGACAAAATCAATTGCGACAAGGCGACTTTAGCTTCAGCTGTTGTAGGATCCAGAGGTCTTCGAAAACAGGTCGAAGCCCAACCTAAACAAATTCCCCTATCCGATCTAGCTACCACCCCCAAACCGCATACTCCATCCTCCGCGTTGACAACAACATCAAAATTCACTTTGATGTTATTTAGCTCTGGAGGCTGCCACCGAATCAGCTGTCCTCGAGCTGTAGTAACCGGCTTAAGACCCGAAGCCAATGCTTGTTGAAATTCAGACCAATACTTACGTGCAAAGGTAGCAGAGGACAAAGCACATGTCTCTTTTCCTTTTGAAAATAAGCTTGTTACGGGAATTCCACAGAGACCAACAAATCAAAATATAAATTTCAAAGGTCGGAGTGTCCTATTTATTTTTCATCTACAGAACCCAATCCAACACATTCTCCCCCAAAAATTGATGAACTGACCAAGGTACATTGTTAAGTGCCCAGGTTTGACGTGAGAAATGACACAAAGCCAAACAATGAAGTAAGGCTTCAGAAGTATCACGACAAAAACAACAATTCTTATCAATTTGAACATTGCGTTGAATCAAGTTATCGCGAGTGGGTAATATATTTTTGCAAGCACGCCAGAAGAAGATCTTTATTTTACTTGGAAGATTTAAATCCCATAACCATTTCCATTCACCCGAACCTCCAGCACTCAAACTACTTTCAGCCGTGTAACTCGCTGCATTATTCAATTTAGTTCCCAAATGATATGCGCTACACACCGAAAACAAACCATTATTATTGTAGTGCCAGACATGTCTATCCGGGTTTTGGCTACTACTCAACGGAATGGATAAGATACACTTTACATCTTCCTCAATAAACATTTCTTTAAGCAACACATCATTCCATTGACCCAAATCAGGATCAATAAGCATATCAACCTTCAAATCAATTGAAAAATTACCTCTATGGGTAATAAGTTTAAAACTAGTTTCTCTCGGTAGCCATTTGTCGCCCCTGATAGAGACGGATTTCCCATTTCCAATTCTCCAATGTACACCAGCTTCAAGAATATTTTTCGCACTGAGAATGCTTCTCCACGTATAGAATGAGAGAAGTAACGTGCTTTGAAAATCTTACCTAAAAGGCTGTTCAGTTTTTCTAACAAACGCCATAATTGTTTATCAAGTAAAGTCGTGTTAAATGCCTCAAGATCTCTGAACCCAAGCCTACCATACTGCTTACTTTGACATAAATCACTCCACTTAGTCAAATGAATCTCGCGGCCATTAGTGCTTTCCCGCCAGAGACGAGCCATCATACTCTCAGTCTCCTTGTAGAAGTAGTCAGGAAGCTTGAAACAACTCATAGCATAAGACGGAATAGCCTGTATAACCAGGGGCGGACCTACATAAGGGCTAGTGGGGTCTATAGACCCCACTCAAAATTACTATATATATATTTTAATAGTTCTATTGATCAAATAGATTCTTTGGTTCAGTGGATAAGAGATCCTAGATTTTGCACGGAGCCCTGAGTTCGAAACCTTGTTCATACATAATCCTACATTTTTGAAGTCCTTCTTCTTTTCTAATCATTATTATTTTATTTTATATTAGTTTTCTTCAAATAAATCCCTTTGGCTTAATGATTAACATTATCTAGAGTTCAAAACCTAGGATACCCATCTCCTTTTTACTTTTTCATAATCGTTTTTCTTTCTTAACAATAATTATTTTAGTCTATTTTTCTTTCTCAACAATTCTTCTTTTAATTTCATTCTCTTTCTTAATAGTTATTCTTTGATTTTTATTATTTCTTAGTAATATTTTTAATTTTATTTCTTTCTCAATAACAATCAAGAGAAATCAATTTTTATTTTATTATACGGTTACTTCTTCTTATTTTTTAAATTTATTAGTAATTACAACATAAATTTCTCCTCCCCCAAAAAAATATTGATCTAGCTCCGAACATGACTATCACGGATCGATTTCAAAAAATTAAAAATCGGCACGGTCAATTGTAGATGTAATTGGTGTCACTTGAAATTGTAATTAAAATACATATACATTTTTTTAGGGTCATAACGGGTACCATACGTAATTAAAGTAACTTATGGAGGGTTTTTTTTGTCAAATTTCACCTCCTACTTTTTGTTTCTCCTCATATATTTTATCGTAAATGAGATATAAATTTTAAGTTTAGCTGTTTGATTGTATTTTTATTTTTTTTTTGTATTTGAATTATTAAATTTATTACAGAACTTCAGCCCCCACTACACAAAATTCCTGGATCCGCCCCTGTGTATAACTGCCTTGATCAGTATCTCTTTTCCCCTTTTCGAAAGTCATTTCTCCTTCCATCCTTGGAGTTTGTAGCAAATTTTATCTCTAATAGAAGTAAAAACCTCCATCTTTGATTTGCCAATAATTGTCGGAAGACCTAAGTATTTTTTGTGTTTATCAGCCACAGACATAGGAAGGAAAGATCTAACTACTGAAATAGAATCTTCAGAACTGGTTTTACTAAACACGATGCCCGGAGGCCAACTCGTACATTTGTAAGACCGACTAAATACATTGCGCAGACGGCCCGTTCGCATTATAGAGAATCATTGTCTCATCTGTGAACATAAGATGCGATACCGGGGGTGCCCATGCATACCGAAAGGCCTGCTATTCTATCTCTGGACTCCTCTCTACGCATTAAAGCACTCAAGACCTCCAAACAAAATAGAAAAAGGTAAGGTGATAGTGGATTTCCTTGTCGGAGCCCTCTTTCCGGAGTCAAAAAACCAAAAGAACGGCCATAGCACAAAGGAGTAAGTTACCGACGATACACACTTCACAGTTAACTCTACCACTCGATTATCAAACCCCAATCGCAGCATTATATTCTGAAGATACAACCATTCTATTCGATCATATGCCTTGTGCTATGCCGAACTTCTTTTCATGTAATGTGTAACTTCAAAAGCAATGAGAATGTTGTTAGAGATTAATCTTGCAGGTACAAATGCCGACTGAGATTCAGAAATAATCTTATCCATAAACGGCTTAAGACGATTAACAATGCACTTTGAGGCTATCTTGTAAACCACATTACTCAAACTGATTGGTCTAAATTTTGCCATAGTTTCAGGGCTTGAACACTTTGGGATGAGGCCTATATGTGTGAAATTACAAGCCGATGGGAACTCCCCTTTATAAGAAAATTAAGAATCCATCTAGTCACGTCCCCCACCCCCCCCCCCCACGACAATATGCCAAAACATCTGATAAAAAATAACTGGAAAGCCACCCGGCCCAGGAGACTTGAGTGGGTGCATACTGTTTAGAGCTTTTTTGACTTCCAATGTCGTATAATCGGCTAACAAAGCCATATTCATATAAGGGCTGACCGTAGGTTGTACAACTTCCAATACTTCGGACAGCTGCTCATTCGTAGGACGAGTCGATGTAAAAATGTTGTGAAAATAGTTTGAGACAATTTTTTCTAATTCTGGATCCTCTTTGCACCAACGTCCTAAAGAATTTTGGAGCCCATGTATAGTATTTTTCTGGCGCCGTGAAGAAGCCTTTGCGTGAAAAAACTTTGTATTTTTATCCCCTTCTCTCATCCAATGAGCTGTGGCACGCTGTCTCCACATCATCTCTTATTTATCCAACAAATCATCCAGTTCAGCAGAGAGCTCTCGTATTTTGTCATTGGCATCAGTAGTTATGGGGCTCTTTTTCAGAATGAGAATCTGCTCCTTTAACTTTGCCACTGTTTTTTAACACCCACAAAGGAAAGCCTACTCCAACACATAAGTCCAACTTTACATTGCTCCAAATTTTCCCATTGATCTATCCCAACTTCTTCACTCGAATTCAGCCCCCAGCTCTCCTCAACAACCCTAGCACAATCATCTGTTTTCAGCCACATAGCTTCAAACATGAACCCATATATTCTTAGATTTTTGTGGGAACGTTTTTTTCTTTTGAGCTCAACTAGAATAGGGAGATGATCCAATTTCAGTGTATCCAAGTGAGTTACATGGTAATTTGAAAATAAATTTCGCCACTCATCGTTTTTACATGCCCTATAAATATGTCCCTCAATGAAATCAGGAGGATCCTTGTTATTAGACCATGTAAACGGATAACCCACATAGCGAAGATCTCCCAAACCCGAATCAGATAAACAACTACAGAAAGCTTCAAGTTCACTAATCGGATCCAGATTTTCCCCACTCTTCTCGAAATTAAATAACATGGCATTAAAATCTCATGTGCACAACCACAACAAAGAAGAACGAGTAGAAAGGTATTGAAGTAAATGCCAAGATCGAAACCTCTCCGTATCTTTGGTTACCATAAAACACGTAAATCTCCATTTAGAGTGAGCATCAGCATCATAAACATGTACGTCAATATGAATTAAAGAAAAACTTTGTAACAATACCTGATTTTCCCTAGGCCATAACATAGCCAAGCCACCTGATAAACCCCATGCGTCCACCGCAACTCCATGCAAACCCAACTTCCTCTTCAGAACCTCAAACTTCCTAGCCGATAATTTCATCTCGGACAGAAAGATGAGTTGGGGGGTATTAGCTTGAATAAGGTCTTTGAGCTCTCGAACTTTCCGAGGGCCCCCCAGCCCTCGGCAGTTCCAAACTAGGCAACTCATTGTAATCGACGGGGCTGCTCCACAGCCTCCGCCGTTAAAATAGATGAGTTAGTGTCCTTCAAAGATCGAATCATGAGTTGTTTATGCTTCCTTTCATAATCAGAAATCTCCATATACGAATTTATCACCAATTTCTTCTTACCCTTAGCTATAATCGTTCTTGGACTGTTTCCTTCTTCCTTTCTTTTACTATTCTCCCCCGACCCAGAGTTTGTACTAGAACGAGACGTCCCCTGACCCGTCTTCCTCCCATTGCCACGTCCTCTATCTCTCGAAGCTCGTCCCTTAGTTTGGCCTTGGAATCCAAAGAGCACGAAATCGGCATTTGCTGCCAAAGTTAGATGAAGCTTATTTATTTCAGTCTCTGGAGAATAAATGGGGTTATTGAAGAGACCCCCATTAACAACCGAGCCATATTTAGAAAAGAAGTCCATCAAAGGGTCCAACCGAATACATGGATGTGAGTCCATGTAAACCCCAGAATCCGCCCGACCCGAATCTTGCTGCATACGTAAACTACCAGCCAAGTCCGTGCTTCAAATAGAATTGATTATGTTGACTTGTTTAAAAGGAATCATGCTCAAATTATGGGATTTGCTACCACTACTTTCCTCGTCCCTAGAAGGTAGGGATTCTTTAGTCCGATTAAAGACCAAATTGCCATTGTTGGTCGAGGTTGATGTACCATCGCTCGCCGAAGGCGGGAAAGAACCACCATCCACGGTGTGAAACCCATCTGCATCCCCTGACTCCTTAACTAGCTTCTGAATTAATGTTGATAATGGTGTTGTAGCCCGCATCCAAGCCCCATAAGTAGTATCTCCTTCTCTTTCCTTCTGTGTGAGTCGATATTGTAATTTACACCCCCCGGATGTATGGTCCATATGACCACAAAAATAACAAAAATTGGGCAAACCTTCGAACATAAATCCAATCTCCAAAACTTCATCCTTGTTTGTTTTTAACTTCATCACTACAAGAAAAACAGGATTTTTCGACGGAAATTTTCCGACGGACCTAAATCCGTCGGAAATTTCTGATCGATGTCAGAATTCCGACGAAAATATTTTCGTGGGAAATTTACGACGGATTTTCCGATGAACCAAAATTCGTGGGACATTTTCGACGGATTTTCCGATAGAATTAAATTTCTGTCGGAAAATACATTAAAAGTTAATAGAAAAAAAAATCGCCGTAACTAATCCGTCGGAAAATAATTAAAAAATAATAAATGCAATTTAATTTTCGACGAATTTTATATCCGTCGAAAAGGTTAACAAAAATATTTTTTTTATTATTTTCGACGGAATTAATCCGTTGGAAATTAATTAAAAATAAATATACTTTAGTTTCCGACGGAACTAATCCGTCGGAAATTAATTAAAAAATAAATGTAAATTAATTTCATACAAGAAATAATTTTATTTCCGACGGATAATATCCGTCGGAAAATAACAAAAAATAAAAAAATTTGTTATTTAAAAAAATAAAAATAGATATTTAATTTAATTCGTTTCACTAATTGCAGCGACTTAAATTAATACTTATTGATTTAACTTGTTTTCCGTTATTTTTTTTTTCTAATTTAAACAATTTTTGCAATCATTTGATTAATTCAAATCTTTTTGGATCGATTTAACTCGTATGTACATAACCATATGCTCAACAATTTTAAATTAGCGACTAATTAATTTCGAGCCAAGCTAATATCGATTTTATTAGGAATAACTTCAATGTACCTAACCCTAATGTCAACAATGTTGGTTATTGTCAATTAATTTTTCAAGTTGAGAGTCGATCGATTTGGTTTCGAATAATCTCAATGACATAACCGGTTATATAATCAACAATTTTGAATTAGTGACAAATTAATAACTTCGAGCCAAGCTAGTATCGATTTGATTTCGAATAACCTCAAATGTACAATATAACACGAAGGTCAACGATTTGGTCAATTAACGTTGCAAATCGAGAATCGATCGATCTGATTGTGAATAGCCTCAATATACATAACAATATAGTCAATAATTTGGGATTAGTGACTAATTAAGTACTTCCGAGTCACTTTCGAATAACCTTAATGTAATTAACCATAAGGTCAATAATGCTGACTTTGGTCAATTAACGTTACAAATCGAGAATTGATCGATCTGATTGTGGATCGATAACCTTAATGTACATAACCATATAGTCAACAATTTTGAACTAGAAACTAATTAATTAATTTCGAGTCAATTATTGATTTGATTTCGAATAAACTCAATGTACATAACCCTATTAAGATTAATAATTTGTCAATTAACTTTACAAATCGAGAATCGATCGATCTGATTGCGAACAACCTCAATATATATAAACATAAGTTCAACAATTTGAATTAGTTACTAATTAATTTATAATCAAGTATCGATTTGATTTCGAATAACCTCAATATACATAATCATAAGGTCAACAATGTTGATTATGGCAATTAACGTTGCAAATCGAGAATCGATCAATATGATTGTGAATAATATCAATGTAAGTAACTATATGTTCAACAATTTTAAATTAACGAATATTTAATTAATTTCGAGCCAATGTACAAAAATAGTAAATAATTTTGAATTATGATCTAATTAACTAATTATGAACCGAATATCAATTTAATTTCAAATGACCTCTATTAACTCATCTTCCTCCAAATTGATTTCATTTAGATTGATTTAACTCTTTTAATTTCATAATTTTTTCAGTGATTTAATTAATTAATTTTAAAAAAAGTTAATAATAATGTATGTTTTAGATAAAAAGAAAAAAAATGCACTTAACTACTTAGGGCATAAAGCCCTAATTTCATCTACCTCATTCTAAAAAAAAATCTTCTTTAATTTCACACGCTGCTCTTCCTTCCCCTCTCTCCCACACCGCCACTCTTCCTCCATCTCTCTCTCCACCGGCCACCACTTTTTCCCCTGCTCCTGCCCGAACTCACGCCGCCCAAACCAGCCCAGCCCGCCTGCTCTTGAACTCGTGCAACTTTTATCCACAAATTCAATTCTTGCAAATCCTTTAAAATACCTAGGCACATCAAGATCTTATGATAAAAAAAACTAAATTAATATCGATTTTTAAGTATATTGATACAATTTAGTAGGTATAAGTCTTTTTAGGTGATATATTTTTTTTTTTGTTAATTGTGGTTGCAGTTGAATTAGTAGTAGGAAAAGTTAGATGTTTGCCCCCACTAACCAGTTACTATGGCACTTCACTCAATAGGGATCGTGGTACATATCTAGAAGGCAATTCTCGATATCGGTTGCCATGCCAACTTTCATATGCAAACTTTCCACTATATATGCCCAGCCATTTCGGGCTTTGATATCACTTGTCATGGACTTAACTTCTTTAAGGTTACCGTGGCACTTAGCCACGAAATGCCCTCAGTGATCGTTCTCACCCCTCTGTCGGAATTGGCTAAGTCAGCCTCTAAAATCCCTAAGAAAGTTGCTAAGTAAGTTTGAAAGTGAGAATGAAAGAAAATGTGCTAAGAGAACTTGGAATGCTGTAATTCACTAACTTGGAATATCTCTTGGATGCCTTTACAAATGAATGCCTACCTCTATTTATACTACAAGCCTTCCCTAATGGACGGCCAAGATCTACTTAATCTAAGGGCTAGAATTAAGTTTCTAGACTCTTCTACAAGTCTCTACCAAAACTAGAACTATGTACAAGGTTGTGGAGTATTATACATACTCTTACTACATGCATGCTAAGGGCTTCCACATTGGTCTAAGGCTTTCCACAAGGTTCTAAACCATTCTGCCATGTTCTACACTTGTGTAGGCTCTTCCGGACCTTCATTTATCTTCCGGCTTCTTCTGGACCCCTCCAGAGTTATGAGGAACCTCCCAGAGTTCACTTGAATGTCCCGGACATGTGTGGAACCCTCTGGAATCATCCGAAACCTCCAAGGCTTTGTTTGATGCTTCAAAAATGCTTGGGGCTGCCTCTGAGATGCCCCTATGCCACCCAACGGCCCTTCCGTGCCCAAAGGCCTTGTTGTCGCTCGTGAAAGTCCCGCCTTGCCTGGGACATTCCCAGGGTGATATATAGCACATCCGGCTAGGCCACCCTCCTTGTCGAATGTCCCGTGATGTCCCTTTCAGCCTTTGCCTCGGTCATACGCCTTGTCCACTCGATCTTCTTGGTCAGGCAAAGTGCTGGGGCGTGACATTCTCGCCCACTTATTCCATTGATGCCCCCGTCGATGTGCTATTTTTGCGTTGGCTCTCCGAGCCGTATGGGTCTGAACATGCCCCACGCCCTCCTTGCGTGGCATTTCCCGCGTGCTGGTTGTTTTGGTCCCTGACCTGTTTCCTGTCGGTCTCCCTTGGTCCATCCTCCTGATGAGACGCAGCACCGACACCCTTGTCGTTCTGTACGATGATTTCTCGCACGGCACCATCATCGGTTCGTCCTTGTCCACAATGAATAAGGCATTGATATGAGGTATAACGAAGCCGTCTACCTTGCGGAAGAAGTCAAATCCCAACACCATCTTGTGGTCATCCAATGGAGTTGTTATGAAGTCGGCTTGACCCTTCCAATCCCCGACGCGCAAGTCCACCTCGTGAGATGCGTCATTGAGTTGTTTTACCGGCCCACTGGCTCCCTTGACCCAGCCCACTTTCTCGGCCCGAAGTTCGAGTCGCTTCGCCTTCTTCGCCGGTAAGATGTTGTGCGTGGACTCGATGTCCACTAATGCCTTTGCGGGTTTTCCATTGACAATGGCATCCACATACAACAACTCATGATTATGTTGCGGCATGACCTCGGCGGTTACCGTGTTGAGAAGTTGAAGTAATCAATTTAGGGAAAAGAAAAATTCTGAATTCTCGAATAATTTCCTCTCCGACGAAATTTTGATTTGTTTCTGGGTTTTGACCCGAAATAGAAGGTAAAATTCATTTTCTTCGAAAAAAGTTGTTGCTCTACAAAATCAACACAAACCCACCCATTTTTCGATTGAAATATTCATAAGAAATAAAGAAATCCCCAAAAATATATATTTTTCTATTAATATCCACAAAATTATAGGTCAAGAATCTCAAATCTCTCAAGTTCCCAAACGAATCCAACTTAGAGCATGCAATCAAAAACAGAGGGAGACGAAAAAAATCAGAACAGAGGGCTTGTCTAAACATATAATCACTCAAAAGGTAAAAAATTGTCAATTTTTGTTCTTAGAGGAAATTTTGTCAATATTGTGTTCTTGGTGAAAATTATATCATTTTTTTTTCTAATTTAAAAGTTTCTATCAATTTTTGTTCTTAGTGAAAATTTTGCATTTGTAACATGACTTTTTGTGTTATTTTACTAAATTAAGTTCAGGATTAATTTTATTTTTAAGTACTCTCATTTTTTAGGTATGGAGTTGAAATTTCATTCTAAAATTGTAAAATAATAATAAAATGAAGTGGTTGATATGTGTGTATTCAACTTCAAGTTATCGATGTATGTATAAGTTAGCTGGAGAATAATAATGGGTCTATTTGGATGGGTTTTGGCTCGGTTTCGCGGGTCTCGGTTTAAAAAAATTGGTTTAGGTGGTTTCGATGAAACCTTTGAGACTTCATTTGGATGGGTTTTGGCTCTTGGATTTTGTGGTTTAAATAAGTTGAAACCCCACTTGGATTGAGTTTGGATGTTGGGGTTTAGGGGAAAAAGTAGGTGATAGGTGTCAAATCAATGTCTTTTTTAGTGAGATTTGGGGGGAAAAGTAGGTGGTAGATGTCAAATCAATGATTTATAGGTTTGAAGAGTTTGAGCGTGAGTTTCTGAATATGTTTATTATGGTTTTACGGGCTTGACGAAAACTCATTTGAAAGGGTTTTGGCTCGGTCTCGCGAGACCCGCGAGACCGGGCCAAAACCCATCCACACACACCTAATATATTTGTGAATGAGTATGTCATTAATATGGATTATTTCTTGAAATGAATCATGGTTAAAACTTGTATTTATGTTGTTCTTCTAGTAAGCTGTCTCAATGATCTACATATTTGTGTTAATCTTAGTCTCCATGTTATTTGATTCTTACAACAAGAGTTCTATTTCCGTTTTAACACCACTATGCAAAATACCTCAATGCCCTCTAAATTTCTTGATAAATTTTGGGGTGTTTTGAAGAATTTAACATAATTAATCTATTATTTATTTGGATAAACACCACTATTGGTCATCCTTATCATTAATTTTTTTCCCACGTTAGTCCCCACTATGAATTATTTGTTTCACTTTGGTCATTTACATGGGGTCTTTGACTTATAATGTTACACTTTAGTCCCTCATAAAATTGTTTTGTATCAATTTAGTCCCTCATAAAACTATTTTGGTACTTTTTTTCACCTTGGACCATCTGCAAATGACCAAAGTGAAATATATAATTCATAGTGAGGACTAACATGGAAAAAAAATACAAGATGAACCACTCTGTAAAAATTAATGATGATGAGGATCATTAGTGCTGTCTACCCTATTTTTTTTAATTATGGATATAGCTTCAAATACAACCAAGTGAAGAAAGCGAGACATAGGTCGGGAGCACGGTGAAATGATAGACAACAATCGTTAATGGATGAAGTGCATATACTGCGGGAGGGAAATGAGAGGTTCGGGGGTTTCACAATTGAAACAACGTATTGCTGGTGGTTTTTCAAATGTGGAGAAATGTGAAAAATGTGCGGCAGCTATTGCAAAGGCTATGAGACACCATCTGGGTTGTAAAAAGGGTGAAAACAAATAAGCGGTTATGCAAAGAGTAGCATTAAGGGACACATTATTGAAGTTTATACGAAGAAGGCATGGTTTGATTGATGATGACAGTGATTTTGATGAGATAGATAGGGAATATTTAAATATTGCAATGCAACGATCCATGGAATATATATAGGAAAAAGAAATGGGTAGTATTAGAATTGATCATCCTAGCTCATATTATTATGGAGCCAGTTATTCTCATTTTTTCAACACCATAACAAATACTTTGCAGAAAACGATGATAATAAGCTTAAAAGAAAGGCATATTCGATAGGGAGAAAAACGAAAGGCTTGAGATCATAAGATATGGATCCTTCCATCTATAGGAATCGAGGATGCACTCAATAGAAGACTTCAAACATGTGGAGAGGTAACAACACTTTCAAATCTGCAAAGCATGTAACAAGTAAATAGTTTATTTTCAACAGAATCCCTCCGAATGTAGCTGTTAATCCTTATTTTCAAACCGCGATTGATGAAATTGCAAGAGTTGGAGTTGGAGTGAAAGGTCCAACTCCCTATGAGATTACCAAGCCCATTTTAGATGCTCATATAGAGGAAATTCAAAAAATATGTAAGTAACTTTAAAAAGGAGTAGGAAGCTTATGGGGTAACAATCATGTGTGATAGATGGACTTCGACAACGAAGTTAGCTATCATTAAATTTTTTGATATATTGTGATGGAAAATTATGTTTTACAAGTTCATTAATGCTTCCAATCTTGATAAAGATGCAGATTACATATATGAGCTTATGGATGATGTTGTAAAGGAGATTGGAGAAAAATCTGTTGTTCAAGTGATAACTGATAATGGTTACGCGTATAAGAAAGCCGGATAACTACTGATGAGAAAAGAAAAGCATTTGTATTGGACTTCTTGCGCTGCACATTATATCGATTTGATGTTAGAAGATTTTGCTGATAAAACAACAGTCAAAATTGTTATCGAGGAAGCAAAAATGATCTCGAATTTCATATACAACCACCATAAGATTCTTGACATCATGAGAAACTACACAAATGGGAAATAGTTACTTCGACCAGGCATCACTCGTTTTGCTACAAATTATATTGCGGTAGAAAGTATTTTGGAGCATAAATCAAATTTAAAAGGATGTTCACCATAGACTACTGGTTAAAGAATTCAACTGGCAAGGATCCGTCTGGAAAAATAATACATGATCTTATATTGAATTCCGAATTTTGGAAAAGTGCAAAGATTGTTTGTAATTCATATGCACCCATCTCACTAGTTTTACACGAGGTGGATGGTGAGAAACAAGCCACCAAGGATTATGTTTATGAAGGAATGTGGCGAAGTAAGTTGACAATTGAAGCAATATCATTGACAATCGTTTACATTAATAAATGTTACATGATATAAATCTAACATGTGATTTTTTTTTGTTCTAGTATTTATGTACTTTTTATTTGTTGGCTTATTCTCATAGTTTTGACATAACTTACTACTTAAACTCTTATTACCAATATGAGCTAGAGTTATCAGACAAACAAGTGCTTTTGGATGCACTAAAAAGAGTGGTGCGAAAACTAGAGCAGGTGATAATGCAGCTGCACTTGCTATATCAGAGGTACATTTTTTTTTATTTCATCTGATTGTACAATGAAGAAGGAGAAAACTAGTCCATTGTTGTATCTACTAATATACTTTATGGACTTCGCTGCAGAGGAAAAATATTTTCGAGAGGCCATGTATGGTTTTGCTGATTCTACAGCCATCAAAGGAAGGAAAAAATTACTCCATGTATAATTTAACTTTATGTGCAAAACTTTATAGAACATATACTAAAATGTCACTCCTCTTTACAGCTGAGATGTGGTTTTACTACGGTGCTGATGCTTCCAACTTAAGGAAAGTGGCTTAGAGAATTTTAGTGGATGTGAAAGGTATTGAAGCACATTTGCTATTATACATACTAAAGTCCGTAATCGCCTTAACTACCAAAATTAGAGAGATTGGTCTACGCCATGGTTATCAAACCGTGTATCGTATCGAGTATCGTTTTCCTCTCGTGTCGAATCGTATCAAGATATGTATCGTGTAACGTAAGATACATGAACAAAGGACAATTACTTAACAAACCCTTCATTTCTTCCATTCACTTCATCTTCTCCAGTAAGCCCAAACTTCCTCAGCAACCATTTTTTCTTCTTTTTCTTTCTCAAAATCTGTTTCTTCAACTTAAGTCCATTTTCCAATTCCACCGTCTTCAAGTACATGACAACATACTCTCTAAAACTTAGGGTTTCTTAAAAATCTCTCAATGTCAAGACTATCTAATTCTTAACTCATTTCATCATCAACATCTAATCACCTATGATTAATCGCCCAAAACCGCACAAGAATCTCTTTTTTTTGGCTTCCAAATCCCAATTAAACTGAAATTCTTGGTTGCTTCAGTTATTAATTTGAGGTTTTGGTAGAGATTGTGAAGAAAAATTGAAGAAGAAATTGACATTAGATTTCAAGGATTTGAAAGGAAAGAAGAAGAATCGTATGTTTTTGTATGCTTTTCATGGCTTTTAGCAGCATAATTTTTTATTTAAAAAAAAATGTTTCGCTAATCGGACCGTGTCAGGTTGCACCGATCCGACTTGGTTCAGGTGCAACCCAGTTAAAAAATTGTATTGCATGTACCGCTTTTGACTCGCGATACATGCGTTATTGTATCGTGTCGTAACAATACATTACGAGACATGACTGAAAATGATACGCCATCCGAGTCGTATCATTTTGATCCAGTATCGAATCGTATCACACGTATCGTATCACAAATCATGCGATACTAACTACCATGGTCTACGCTCATTATAGCGTGAGATTGAAATTGAGTTATCTTATCAAGGTTAAAACAAGAGTCGCTCGAGATTTTCAGCCGATTGTTTTATGTCATATTTTTTATGATAATAATGTTTTATCAGAATGGTCAGATGATCCTGGAGATGCTCCTTTGGATGAATTTTTTGATTATAGACAACCGGCTAGGCCGAAGACCTTTTTATCAACATGAGCTGAAAGGTTAAGTGGCCCTTCTAAAGGTGGTGCAGGATCAAACAAAGGAAAGGGCAAACTCTAAAAGGTTGTTGATGTGGTTGATGAAGATGATGAGTTTGATTTTTCATTGAGAAAAAGAACTAAAAAAATGACTAATGTAGCAGGATCAAGAAAAAGAAAAGGCAAACTCTCAGATATTGTTGATGTAGTTGATTAAGATGATGAGTTTGATTTTTTATTGAGGGAAAACATTAGAAAAGAATCGAGGATACTGGTTGTGGTGAAACTATTTCTAAGGGCGTTAATGTTGGAGATTTTGTTGAGCATGATGATATAAATGGTTTGAGCAATCCAACCAAGAATAATGATAATAACTATTGTACTAAGGGTACCGGTGGAGAATTTTCACATTGGAATCAATCTCAGTCTAGTTAACAAGGCATTTTTTTTCATTGAAAAAGAACATTTTGATCACGCCACTCATGATGAAGATCATGGCAGCCGTCGGTCAAAATGTTAGTGTATGTCCTACAAAGTCATAGTGCTACTTATGAAGGCATTATGTAAAACACTTTAATAAGTTTTCTTTTTTTCAAATTAAAGTTTGTAGTTCGTAGTTTGTGGAACTTTTATGCAAAGGTTAGCCTAGTATCAAGTTGTATGCAGCTTAATATGTAGTATTTACTTAAACATATAGAATGTTAAATTTCTAATACTGAAATCTTACAATTTACAGATTCTCGGGCCACCATGTGGTGTTTTGAGCTTTATTAAGTGCAAAGCGTTTGAATAATCCTCTTGAAGGAGAAATTGGAACCAGTTCGCTAATGTTAGCTCATTATTGTTGGATCGTTTTTCTTTTTATCTTATTTTGATTTATATTTTACAATTTAAGTTGATTGAATAAACTTTTGGTTTCATTTGGACATGAGATATCTTTCAATGTTTTGACGTATTTGTTGGTGGTATGGTTTTTGGCTAAACTCACTCCGCTACTTAAACATATTTGTTCAGATTCTCATCTTTATGTTTAAGTGTTTGTTTGACTCATATATTGATGGATACATACATTTTCAACTTATTATAGTGTATTGCTGGTTAAGATTAGCTAAGAAATGGAGCAAGAAACATTATATTAAATGACTTGCTGTAGGCAATTTTTTTACTTTTGTACTTTTTACTGGTTTTTTCGAAATGTTTCTGTCTTGTGAACCGAAATTTTGATCCGTGTTTTTAACTCTAAAAAAGCAATTGACAAAATTACTCCTCTTATATACTATACTTTGACTCAGTCACCTTATAAATGTAATACTTTATCCTATTATTATAAATGTGCTATTTTGCCCTTTGTGTTATGATAAATGTGGTAATTTTTTTCCCTGTGTTATGATAATTGTGACACTTTACTCATACTATTTTATGATAAATGTGATACTTTATCCTCTTAATGGCATTTTCGTCTTTTTACACAACACTTTCCACATCACTCTCACACATAGTAAAGCTACAAAGTCTTAGTGAAGCAACAAGGTCTCCATCTATAACAATCTTAGTAAAGCTACATGAATCCATGTACTGTACATCGTCTAACGAACTCAAACATAAAATACATCAATTATATCACATTTAACCATTGATTAAAAATTCTCATAACTTCGTAAGAAATGGCCGAAAATTTTCAGCTTTTCAGTTTAGGGAAAACAAAAGTTCTAAATTCTCAAACATATTCCTTTTTGAGGAAATTTCGATTTGATTTTGGGTTTCGACCGAAATGGAAGGAAAAATTCATTATTGAAAAGGGAAGTTGCTCTACAAAATCAATACAAATCCACTTATTCGGATGAAATCACAGAACAAAGAAAATAATCCCCAAAAATTTGTCTCTTTCTATCAGTATCCACATTATAAGTCAAGAATCACAAATCTCCCAAGTTCCCAAACAAATCCAACTTAGAATCTGTATACACTAACAAAACAGAGGAAGACAAAAAAATTCAAAACATAGGGCTTACATCTGAACATATAATCACTCAAAAGGTAAAAAAAAAATTGTCAATATATTGTTCTTAGTGGAAATTTTGTCTTTATTGTGTTCTTGGTGGAAATTAAATATCTTTTTTTGCTAATTTCAAAGTTTCTGTCAAGTATTGTTCTTAGGGAAAATTTTGCATTTTTAACATAATTTTTTGTGTTATTTTACTATGATTAGTTAATTAAGTTCCTGATTAATTTTCTTTTTAAGTACTCTCATTTATAGGTAAAAGTTAAAATTTCATTCTGAAATTTGGAATTGTAAAATAATAATAAAAAGTAGTGGTTGATATGTGTGTATTTAACTTCAATTTGCAGGTGTATGTATAAGTCAGCTGAACAATAATTAAAATCTATTTGTGAATGAATATGTCATTAATATGGATTATTTACGCCATTAAATGCTCATCTACATAGTACAATGTCATACATTATTGGTCCATCACTCCATTGGTAATAATATTACTTACAGAAATATAAAACATTAGGTATTTCTTTTTTACTTTATTTATAATAGAATCGGAACCGTCAACAGAACAGATCAGAACAATCTAGATCCATATTAGCTCCAGGTTATTTTAGATTATGGATTTTTCTAAACGGAGCATGTACACTAAATTTCAAATAAAAATTATAATATCATATTAAAGTCAATTATGTTTTTTTCTATACAGAGCAGGTACACCAAATTTCGATTAAAAATTCTAATATCATATTAAATTTGGCTCCATCGACAGCCCCATATCTAAGGGTTACCTCGATACTACCCCCCTGTATTAGCTCCAGCCACTAAAAAAAAAAAAATTTATGAAACTAGAAGAAAAAAATTGATAAATTAATAGACAATATACAAAACCTTCAAAAGGTTTTAGAACAAATAAACAAAACGATTCCGATTTTCCAAGATACATATGAAAAATATAATCACTATTTAAATTCTTTACCCGAAATACAAACAAATACATCATATTCTGAGAATAGTTTATTCGGTTCTCAAAAACCATTAGAAACATACGATGTTTTTCTATCAAAACATCCTTGTACCCAAGGAAAAGGTTTTCCACATTTATTCCATACTTTCCATCCACAATTAAATAATATATCAGATATGCTTGTAGAAATACTTCATAATCAAAATGGAAAATATATTGATTACGAAAAAGGAAAAAACTTAGAAATTGTCCCAAGGGAAGAAAATACTTTGGAAATTCTGAAGAAAACTATAGAAAACCTTGAAATGATAATATATCAGAAAGAACAAATACGAGGATTTACAAGAAAAGGATTTAAAATGCCCAATAAACTAGAATATATATGGCGAAAACAATAGAAGAAACTCTAGAGGAACTTAGACATATGCTAAATTCACTAAGCTTAATGAATAAAGAAACTATTTCAGATATAGACATAGAAGAAGCTTATCCTATACAAGAAAATGAAGATGTCATCTTTGAGTATACACCATCTGAAACAGATGAAGAATATGTAGGAATGGAAGATATTAGAAATCCAAAAACAGAAGACCAACCAGAATCTAGTAATCAAGAAAATAGATATTCTGCACCACATAGAGCTGATGCAGGAAACATACCACCTATAGGATCAAATTTTTATCCTTATAGCCAAAACTATATACCAAGTAGACCAGGAAGTAGAAACCCTTGGAAAAAGATTCCAGCAAAATGGCAACCAATACATGGGAATATGAATCAAGAAAACATCCTTAATTTAGACTGTGTAGACAATGAAAAAGAGATGCTAACCTACTGGACTAATCAAATAGGGCTAATAATACAAACGACAGACGAGTTCTCCAACTCTTCTGTTCTCGATATATTCACGTTTGTACTTCATAAAACTACTGGAAATGTTTTACGAATGTTGCAAAATTATACGAACGAAGACGTACAAAATAATTTTAATGCTGATACTCAACTACACATGTTTAAAAATATTGCGAAAGCAATATATGCATATTTTATAGGAGATCTACAAAAAGAAAATACCTTTATGGGATTGCATGAAACAGAAGAAGCAAAACGCCATTTGCATAATATGGATATATGTAATATGTGCTATTTTGAAAAATATTACTGCGAATTTCTTGAACATCTAACTAAAATACCTATACTGGAACAATCCCCGTTTATAGATATATTCTTTGCTAAATTACCTTATCCCATAGGAGTAGAATGTCAGAAAAAATATAAGGAAGAAGTCCCAGAAACACATAGAACAATAGGAGCTGCTAGAACTATAGTTCGAAAATACACAACAGAACAATGTATACAAAAGAAACGATCTATAGCTATGAAACCCCTAACTAAACTTTGTTGTTCAGAAGATTACTTACCACAAAAATATGGTTGTAGGAATGAATACAGGAAGAAACATAAACGGAAAATATGGAAGAAACGAAATAAGCATTGGATAAACAATAATAAACCTTATTTCAAGAAAAATAAACATAGGTTTTTTAGGAAAAAACCTTTTAAGGATATAAAGAAAAATAAATATTGTCCTGAAGGAAAAAAGAAGTGTACTTGTTGGTTATGTAAAGAAGAAGGACACTATGCAAATGAATGCCCAAAAAGACAAAATAGGAAAGAACATCAAGTTAAATTATTACAATTTGCATATACTAATAAATTAGAACCATTAGAAGACTCTGACTATGAATCAGACATAGACTGGTACGAACTAGTTTCAGAAAATGAAGACGAGGATATAGAATACCCTGATAGTGATGCCTAGTCAGAATTCTACCCTTATAAAGATCCAGGTTAACAAAACCTATATATATGCTTTAATTGATACAGGTGCGAGTTTATGCCTTGCTTCGCCAAAGCTAAACTGTTTTAAATGGGAAAAACTAAAAACACCTATACGGGTTATGATAGCAAACGCATCTCATTACTACATTTGGGAAGTAGTAAGAATGCAAACAATCTTTATACAACAATATGCTTTTACTATCCCAACTATTTATAAACATAAAACAGGTTTACCTTTTATTATAGGAAATAATTTTCTTAAATTATACGCACCATTTGTGCAAAATATTTCTACAATCTCTCTAACTGCGCCTTTTCGAAGCAAATATAAACAGAGAAAGCAACAGATCTCTATCCCTATAGAAAAAGAGTTGAATACAAAGAAATTGATAGAAAGAATTTCAGAACTTGTCTATCAAATTACTTTGTATACATCCAATTTAGAAAAAGAAATTGATGAAATACTTGAATCTACTTCTAGTGAAAATCCTTTAGACATAAAAAATACTAACACTATGTTAGTAGAAATAAAACTAAAGGATCCTTCTCAAGAAGTAAATGTCAAAAACAATATTCCTTATTCTCAGAGGGATATAAATGAGTTCAAAGAAGAATGTTCAAAACTTTTGGAAAAAGGAATTATTACTGAAAGTCATTCACCACATGCAGCACCTGCTTTTTATGTTGAAAATCATAACGAAATAAAGCGTGGGCAGAGAAGAATGGTCATAAACTACAAAAAAATGAATGAAGCAACTATTGGTGACGCTTACAAGCTCCCAAGAATTGACTTCATAAAAACAAAATTAAAAGGACAAAAATGGTTTAGCACTCTTGATGCTAAATCTGGTTATTGGCAGATTAGATTACATGAAAATACCAAACCATTGACTGCTTTTACATGTCCACCTCAAAAACATTTTCAATGGAATGTTTTGCCTTTTGGCTTAAAACAAGCTCCAGGAATATATCAAAGATTTATGGATAAAAACCTGGAAGGATTAGAAACTATATGTCTTGCCTACATCGATGATGTCATCATCTTTAGTAATCAGGACAGGGAAGATCATTTGAAAAAACTCAAACTTGTTTTAGTTAGATGCAGAGAAAAAGGTTTAATCCTTTCAAAAAGAAAAGCACAGCTTTGTAAAAATAAAATTGATTTTCTTGGAAATACATTTGATTCAGAAGGAAACATGGTTATTCAACCAAACGTTTTAGAAAAATTAAATAATTTCCCAGATAAATTAGAAGATCGAAAACAAATACAAAGATTTTTAGGATGCCTAAATTATATTTCTGACCAAGGCTATCTTAACAATCTTGCTATACAAAGGAAAACACTTCAGAAAAAACTCTCTACCAAAGTTCAATGGACTTGGACCGAGACAGATACACTAATGGTAAAAACCATTAAGGAACGGTGTCAAAACCTTCCACAACTATACAATCCGCAAGAAAATGATTTCATCATTCTCGAAACGGATGCGTCAAAAGATACGTGGGCTGCCGTTATGCTAGCAATACCAGCTATAGAGTATAGCACCCTCTCATATATGCCCAATGGACAAAAACATACGCTTTCAGCAAAAGCACAAAAATATATACGCCTGTGCAAATATGTTTCAGGCACTTTTACACAATGTCAACTAAATTATACGGTTCATGAAAAAGAAACACTGGCATTATATAATGCTTTGAAAAAATGGAAGATCGAATTACTACCACGAAAATTCGAAGTCAGAACAGATTCAAAATACTTAACATATTTTTGCAAAACAAAAATTACAGATAGTTCGAACCAAGGAAGACTGATACGCTGGCAATTGGAATTAACAAGATACAACTTTCATATTGTACACCGTGCAGGAAAAGACAACGTACTTGCAGACACCCTTACAAGGGAATGGAAGCCATGATCTCTCTCTTTTGTAAACAAATACAAGAGATTAAAGACGAACAAAAACGAACAGAACAACTCATTCAAAAGGAGATTCAGAATTTTACAGCAGCAAAGGAGAAACAATTAGCAGAAACTGCTAAGGAAGCAGCTACAAAAGTACACGAACTCGAGACAAATCTAAATATGCTTTGTTCCACACTCAAAATCTCACTCCCATCAGAGTTTAGCAGCCAAAACGTGGTGGATCCATTACCCACAAAACTCCCATCACCACCATCTCTTACAAAAAATGATAAACCAATTCAATATCAAACCCCGATGCCAAAAATACTTCCTGAAAAAGAACAAGTAGAAAAACCAAACAAAAAGAAATGGTATACCATGTTTAATGGATCTATGAAGGGAATATACGATGAATGGAGTAAGATAGCTCCATTTATCACAAAAGGAAGTATACACCAATCTTTTCATACCATTGAAGAAGCAAAAGCTGCTCTAGCACAATACGACTTAAGTCACTATAAGCAGGCCTTAATACACACAGAAAAGGCTTCGCCATCAAAGGTCGTCTTAGGAAGAATACCCTCTGTAAAGAACCCTATCGACAATATTCCTACAAAAGAAGAAAAAGATAAGGAATATGAAGAACAGAATACAATAAAGAGAGAAAGATTTGAAGAACTCCTGAATAAACTCGAAAAATATGATCCAGCAAAAGATAAAGAAAAAAGATTTTATCCGGTTTATCGATATGGACCAAAGGCAGTCTTGGTAGAAGGAGTAGACCCGATATTAGCATACCAATTCTTTTTATACGGTTTGGTGGATATCATGTACCTTCAAACTACAACAATGCTTCAGAAATTCCCAGGAAATATACGAAAAAGTATCTCGGAATACTTTTCCAACATTGGGAAGAATGGACTAAGAGAAGTCGTGGTAAAATGCCATCTGACATATCCTACTTTTGAAGACAATATAACCCCAAGCTTCGGCTTAATAAAGTTGGTCACCAGTAATGGAGAATACCCAGCAATAGAAGCAGTAGAAAATATAAACACGACTCAACAGGAAGAAGCCGTAGCTTGGCAGCTGATACAAATACATAATCTAATACACGAGTTATATCAAAAGAAAACATTCCGAATAAACCTGAAAGGAAAAAATCATCTGATATACGGAATGTCTCAAAAGGCGCTACGAGAAACTCATTGGGAATACATCTATGAACATCATCAGAAAATACTCAAAATAGAAGAATCACAGTTATCAACACTTGCAGAAAAAACAAAAAGAGTCTTACATGAAGAAATGAAAAACTTGGAGGTCCATAGTTGCAAATATTGTAAGAAGAAGGATGTCAGCAGAGACGAAAAAGAATACAAGGATGCCTACGCAACAAGTGACGAAGAAAGTAGTGATTCATCACCAATAATTGAAGACAACACATAAAGATGTAGAACCCACTAAAAACGTCGGCAAAAGGAGAACCATTCCTTTTCCCGGCACTTTTATAATAGTATTGTCCTTTATTTTTCAATCAAAATCTCTGCCTATATAAAGAGATCAGTTGTAATCTTTTAAAGTAAGAGTGAATTAAGTTGTTTTTCTATCTTTCTTAAAATGAAAGTCTTACTCTTCCGGAATGTCGATCGTGCTATTGAGAGTTAGCATACTTCATCTCCATCCTAGAATCTAACTGATTCTGCAGAGTAGCCCTCTGTGACAGGTAATATATTCATATACTTATAAATTCCTCATACTCTTTTATATACTTATAAATTTCTCATACTATTTAGTTAAAATGAATGATTTACATGAATTTCAGAATATAAATGTCAATACAACTTTTCACACTAGGTCCCTTCAATACCATTTAGTTGGAATCGTAAAAAACAATCTAATACCAGTTCTAATAGATACAGGAGATATATGGTCTCATATTCATGAATACTTAGCTACAGAAATTAGAAAAATAAATTCCGAAACATACATAGTGCGAAATGGAAAAGAGACATTTATAGAAAAAACAGGAAAAGTAGAAATAACTCTAGAAAATAACCTCACTATCTGTACAAGGATTCATATAGACAATGAATCTGCACATGAGATAATTTTAGGAATGGATTTTTTAGATTCTTTGGAAAACTTTGTTCTTACTCGAGAATATTTAGAAATAAAATTTCAAAATACAGTTCGAAGAATACCGAGAATAAAATTATCTGAATCTCAATTGAAATCTCAGATATGAATTCATCAGAGATTAGAAATATGGAAAACATTTCAAACGAAATAGAACAGTTAGAATCAAAAGAAGTTTCTGAAGGATACGGTAGTTTTGCTCAAGATATAATTATTAGCTCAAAAATAATTAGTAAAATAAGACAAAAGGAGTTAGACATAAACGATGGACAAGGAATTAAAAAACCATCCTTCTTTTCAAATATGTTTCACAGGAAAAATCTAATATACTTCGGAAAGTTTATTCAAGAAACTCCTATAGAAATAACCGAAGCTCAAGGAAAACTTTCGCTACCCTTAGTAGACGAACACCATATTCTTCAAAAAATACGATCACTGAATAGATCGCCCAATGAATTTGGATATATACATATTTCCACCATACAAGTTTTAATAAAATCAACGTTTGCAGAAGGAATTGAGTCACCAGTAAAATTTTGGATTATAGATGATAGAATAAAGGATACGCAGGATAAAATCCTAGGAGTCATTGAAGGAAATTTAAAAGCAACAAAACTAATGTTCAATGTTTCTATACAATATGGGATACCTTTAATTACTAAAAATCTTAGTCAATCTATATCCTTATTATATAAATTTGCTAGGAAAGATTTAATGGAACACGGAGACTACCCTTTCTCTATGACATACGCCGTAGGATACGCTATTAGTAATAGTCATCACAGTATAGATTATAAAACTGAAGATAAAATAAACATGGATTCTTTATTTAGAGATTTCGCTCAAATAAAATTTGTACCCAAAAAACAGACTATTGACCCTCAAAGGAAAAGTAGTTTTTCACAAAACCATTCTATACTTGAACAAATTGGAACATCCAGAAGAATAGAAAGACCAACAACTTTCATACCAATAAAAAATGACTCTAAAGATACAGAAGAAGGCATAAAAACTTTAACTCAACAAATAAATAATCTAACTCAATATGTACAAGAAAAACTATAAAAACATGCCTAAAAGAGTACCTTTTTATAAAAACACATCATACATTAATTACTTACATTCTCAATATATATACTATAAAGATTTATGTGAAACTCTTATTGAAGGAACATACGAAAAAAGTTTTTTTTGAACAAACACGAGATTATTATCTCAACCGGATAAACCAAATTAAATTAATACATGCCGCCTAAACACCATGTCTGGATTTGAATTATCCATTGAAGAATACTCATACAATTATAAACAGTTTGTTTCAAACTATACTTCCGCCCCAGAAAATGATTTGGAAAATACTCTGAAAAATACTCTGGTATCAGAGCGAGGAGACAACCTAGAAATATGCAACTTAATTTGCACTGAAAACTATCAAAATTTTTTAGACTTTGATTTTTCTGATATAGAAATAACAAGTCCTTTTACAAATTTTAGTAAACAATTAGAAAACATATTAGAAATTGGAGAAAACAGTGAACCACCTAAGAAAAAACGAAGACACAAAACCTATAATACTGAAGAAGATACTTTTCTATATTTAGAAATATTAGGAGCTATTAGACAATACTATAGATATATGCCCAAATCAAAAAATAGGACCAGAATATTAGATATGTTATCACGAGAAATAGATCAATTAAGAAAAAAGTCAAAACGAAGAAATAATGAAGAAATATCCTATTTCATAACACTCAAAATTAACGAATTCAGAGAAATCTTTAATACACTCTATGGAAACAATTAAGACAACTGGTGTAAATAATAAACCGCTGGATTGATTCCAACGGTGTAGGCACGAAAGAACTTATCTAACAACCTTTTACCTGGACCATGTTTCTACTTTTACGTGGCAGTATCCGTTTTATGTTTCTAATTTCTAAACTAAATTATGATAAGGCCGTAAAAAAAAACTACAATATGATAGAGAAATTCAATTTTCAAATTGAGATAAACTTTGGGTTAAATATTGTCCCCTAAAGTATTACTTATAACACTTACCTCCTCTTCAAAGTTGTATTTTATTCTTGCCCAAATTGCCCTTCCCCTTCATATATGTTAATGGTTAGTTATAATTTTATACCAAAATTTATTCGTAATCTCAATTTTACATCAAATTGTATTGTTCTTGGTGATTCTTTTTATACTTCTTGAAAGAAAAAGAGTTTTCATTATTATTTCAACAATTTATATGTTATTATTTCACCAATTATTATATTTATATTCATTATTATTCAATCAATAATTATTTTTTTACCTTATTTATTATTTAAACAACTATTATATTACTCTATTATTATTATTTTTTAAAATTTCTAGTAGCTCTTCGAATTATTAATCGACACGAGGTCAAAACAACTGTTATATTACTCTATTATTATTACTCTATTATTATCATTTGTTTACCTTATTTATTATTTAAACAACTGTTATAGTCATCACATATCCAGGTCTTCCAGGTTTTTGTTATAAGTGTTCGAAACATGCACCAGTTCGTCCAGGTCATATGAACATTCCATTCAAATCGTATTTCTAACAATTACATGTCTATCTGATATATTAATTACATTTCAATTATCACAACCAAATTTACAATCAATTTTAATTGTCCATATAATATGAAATGGTGTTTTAAACATTTAGAGTAAAAACCTGAAAAATTAATTGTGTGATGATTATAATGACAATCTGAGTTTTGTGTCGATTAGGAATTCAAAAATCTACTAAAATAATAATAATGATGAAATATTACAATTGATCCAATAATAATGTAGGTAAAAATATATCAATTGCTCCCAGGGCATATCTCCAACTGCCTGACCAACAATTTATAAGGCTTGCTCCAGCGGGAAGGGTGGGGGTTCGAATCTCATTTGGAACTTGGATGCAAACATTTCTATGGGTCTATCTAAGGGTCATTAGTGGTGAAGACCCCTTTGTGCGCAGAGTGTACATCAGTATGGTGGGATCTCGAGACTTGGTGGAGGCACATCCTGCGATTTACATCCTTCAGGGTTCTAGAGCAAAGGTTCTGAGGGTCCAAGATTAATCTAGTGTAAGTTTGTACACCTGGATTATATATATATATATATATATATATATATGTATATCAATCGATTAAATAGTAACAAATAATAACGGATATAAATATAATAGCCGGTGAAATAAAAAACGATGTAACTATATAATTAAAACAATAATTAGTCAACATTCAAAATGAGAAACTGATGGTATCATCACCTGCGTCAGCTTCACATGCAAATCTAGTGCTGCTGCCCATTTGAAATACTACTAGCTAGTAAACAATTTGTGAAATCATAAACCCCCCACCCTCTTTCTCTTTATCTATTTCTTGTTTTTTTGAGGTCAACACTTGTAGCACAAGATTGGATTGGGTTAGAAAACAAATTTGGACTAATTCTACAATTAGAAAGTCCCTTTATTGTATTTAATTATGCACGAAGGAAATACAGTTATTTTTTAAAATTGGACAATATTTCAATTAGAAGGTAATATTTCTTTTTTATCTATTAGACTTTGTATTTACCGCTCGAACCGAGGAGTACAAAGGGTATATGTCCTCTCCAGTGTGATGTCTTCGATAGGATTCAAACTTGAGTTTCGTCTCTTGAAATCGCAATTCACTATCACTTGACTCAACCACCTTAGATAATTAGTGTTGGGCACCCAAAATAAGTGTGCGGATGACAACAATTGTCCTGTGGCATCCAAACTGAGTGTGCGGATGGAGACCCAAACTAAGTGTGCGGTTGGAGCCACAATCGAATATTGTGGGCGCTTGCGTGAATGCACTATAAGAAAAGGGTATGCGCATTCCCTAACACCAATTGATTTTGGGGCAAGTGGTAGCCTGAGGTCCTACAATTAGAAAGTATAATATACTTGTTTAAAAAATTGTGTGACCTTTGCAAATGGTGTCGGACTAAAGTTCTAAAATCAATACCAATTAAAACTTACCTTAGTGGTAAAACTGAGATTCCTAAACTTAGAGAGCCTAAGACTTATTACGGGTAAAAGTTTGACCAGTATGATTCTAAACTTATTCAATAATGAAATAAAATTACCATTTAATTGAGCAAATTTTAAAACTAAAAATCTTAAATATAAACATACCTTATTTATCTATATATATATATATATATATATATATATATATATATATATATATATTCTATAATCTATATCTATCTATATCTATGTCTATATTATATTTATTTTTATAAACATATAAAAGTACGAGTTGGCCTAAGAAAATTTCTTCCATTTTTTTTGAAGACTAATATACTCCTATTTAATTTATATTGTGATATTTAAATTTATGGCAAAAATGTAAAATAAAAAAATCCTAAAAGAAAAGAATTACATAAGTATAATTAGACAAGAAGTCCCTTATATAACAAACTTATAATTATCTTTTAAAGTTTTGCAACTCATTAAAATATTAATGGTAAAAAAAAAACTATAACTCTATATATCTTCAAAAATTTCTTTGAAAAGTTCTTAAGAAGTTATCACTTATTTGAAGAACCTAAAAAACATTAAGGAACCTCTATGTCAAATTCGTTTTACGTGATTAAAAAATATACTATTTAGTTAACTAAAACATGTAGAATTGGCTTAAGCAAAAAAACTTCAAAACATAAAAATTGTTAAAACTGGCAAAATATGTAAAATTTTGATTAGTAATATATGATAAAAATGGTAAAATCAATGAGAAAATTGGTTAGATAGAAAGAAAAGCGGGTTAAAACAAAAAAAAAATTGTTCCATTGATAAAACAACAAGGTTAACAAGCAAAAAAATGGGTAAAAAAACAATGAATGAAATCGGCTAAACACGGGATAACAAAAAATCAGATCAAATCGATAAAAGAACAAGAACAAATAAATGAGTTAATTGGAAAAAAAAAGTGTGTGAGAAAATTAAATAAGCAAAATAATAAGTAAAATCAGACTAAATTGGGTTCAACCAGAGAAAATTAGTGAATTGATTAACAAATGTGAAAATCGACTGAAATTGGGTTACACTAGAGAGAACTAAAATTGTCTAGTTGGCTTAGCAAAAAAACTTCAAAACATAGAAATTGTTAAAACCGGCAAAAAATGTAAAATTTTGATTAATAATATATGATAAAAAAAATGGTAAAATTAATGAGAAAATTGGTTAGATAGAAAGAAAAGGGGGTTAAAACAAGAAAAAAATGTGCCATTGATAAAACAACAAGTTAACAAGCAAAAAAATAGGTAAAACCGGTAAAAAAAAAATGAATGAAATCGGCTAAACACGGGATAACAAAAAATCAGATCAAATCTATAAAAGAACAAAAACAAATAAATGAGTTAATTGGCAAAAAAAATGTGAAATATGTGAGAAAATAGGTTAAATAAGCCAAATAATAAGTAAAATAAGACTAAATTGAGTTCAGCCGGAGAAACTTGGTGAATTGATTAACAAATGTGAAAATCGACTGAAATTAGTTACACTTGAGATCGATAATTATGGATTAATTAAGAAATGAGATAAACCACAAAAAAATAGATGAAATTGGTGAAAGAACGGGCTAAAATAATAAAAAAGAAATGATAAACTCAGTGTAAAATAGGTACAAGCGATATTTCTTTCAAAATTCTTAAAAATTTATCACTTATTAAATAATCTAAAAACAAAAGATCACATTTAGGCTATATGAATAAAAAAAAGTACTATTTTGTTAACTGAAAACTTATAATTGGCTTAAGCCAAAATAAGTCAAGACATAGAATGGTTAAAATTGGTGAAAACGGGTAAGATTCTACTAAAAATATATATATTATAAAAAAAAATTGGTAAATCAGAGAAAAAATGGGTTAGATAGAAGAAAAACGACTTAAATAAAAAAAATGGTGCCATTGATAAAACAACGGGGTAAGCTGGATAGGTGAAATCGACTAAAATTGGGTTAAATCGAAAATAATTAGTGAATTGATTAACAAATTTGATAAAAACACAAAAATGGGTGGATTCGGTCGAAGAACGGGTTAAAATAACAAAATAAATGATAAACTCAGTGTATAAATATAGGCACAATCGATGTTTATTTGGACAATTCTTAAGAAATGATCAATTATTAAAAAACCTAATAAGAAATCACATTTCTTCGATACGAATAAACTAAAGAAATCATATTTAGTTAACTGAAAAACTTATAATTGGCTTAGGCTAAAAAAAGTCAAAATATACAAGTGGTTAAAACTGGTGATAATGACAAAACAATGGTAAAATGGGTTAGATTGAATAAAAATGAGTTAAAGCAACAAAAATGGTACGATCGATAAAATAATGAGGTAAATCGACAAAACACGGGTAAACTGGTAAAAAATGAATGACATCGACTAAACACTAGATAACAAAAAATGGGTAAAATCGATAATGAACAAGAACAAAAAACGAGTTAAATTGAAAAAAAAATGTTAAATAGTCAAGAAAATAGTGTACATCGACAAAATAATAGGTAAAATTGGGATAAAACGGATAGAATGATTGAATCGATTAAAGAATGGGATAAAGCACAAAAAATGGTGAAATCAATGAAAGAACGAGTTAAAATAACACAAAAACAAATGGTAAACTCAAGTAAAACTGGAGGAAATCGATGAAATAACATGTTATAATAACAAAAATATAGGGTAAACTTAATGTAAAAGCAGGTTTACACTACAAAATCGGGGAAAGTTGGTAAAAATGGGTTAGATTCGTTAAAAAATGATTAAACATGTAATTGAAAATGGATGAATTTAGTAAAAGATATGTATAACAGACAAAACTGGTTAAATCGATAAAAATAAAATGGGTTAAACCTGTGAAAAATGGTCGAGATGGAAATATCAAGGTAAAGGAAGAAAATAATAGATATTGTTCATTCGTTCAAATGGTTGTTTTAGAATAATAGTTCAGTAGACATGTAGTTTCAGATTAAAAATACTTAATAGTTATAGTTCATTTTTTATTTTCAAGTTTTGATTATAAGTATTTATGATAAATTTTGGTAACAACATAGTAATAATTAAAGTGAATTAGTCAAAAAAATATATGATATGTCATTAAGATAATATATTGAAAAATGATTGTATGATTCAACTAACATAGAAAATTAGTTAATCACGTGCAACGCACGTACACTTTCTTAATAGAGAGAAAAAGAGATCAATACCAAAATTGAAATCTGAAGAGAAAGAAAATTAGGATAATAAAATATTGAAATTCAAATTCGATAATGAAATCGTACAAGAGTGGAGAAAAAAATAGACTTTTTAAAAATAGACTTTTTAACGCCGACTCTTGGAATTCTTGAAGTTATTCATAATCAATATAAAGATTGAAAAAAATCGTACTATATGATGGATATTTTAAAGTTTTAAAATTCAAAATATAATAAAATAAATATTTATTTTATAAACTCCTTAGATAAATTTTATTAAATCTCAAATTGACTTTATGGTACATCTAAATGGCTATAATGGTGGATTTAATTTTGACTTTGAAGGTGCTCTCTATCACAATTCCTACTTACAATTACAATACAAAAGTGTACTCAAAAAATAACTTATGGCACAATATTGTATTTTTTATGGTCTTGGGCAATAGATAGTATCTTGTTCCCCCGTCTTTCCGTGATCGTGCTCATGGTGAAGATATCGATTGTGACCTTTGGGCTCTATTTTGGGATTGCGATCGACCATCATAACCCGCACGATGAGAGGCAATCATTTTCTTAGGACAACGTCTACTTGCGTGACTGCTATATATACATGTCAATCATTCTTATTTTCTATTTTAATATATTTATGATTATATAAGTTGTTATTTCAAAACAAGGATTCATTTAAATTTAGTGAAAATTAAAAAATTACTCAACATTATATCCTTAAATCAATTTCAATTATGAGCACCCTAATTGTAAACGAAATGGTCAAACTACAAACATTTCTTTATTACTCTATCTTAATGAACAAGTTGGCTTCAATCTATAAGAAGAGCTCCTCAACCAAAACAATGACCCATCCAAAAAATACACACCTAAAGTTCTATTGATCAGAATTCTGAAAAACCAAGAAATACAATAATGGCAGAAGTGAAGCTTCTTGGAGCTTGGTTCAGCCCATTTAGCCGGAGAGTGGAAATGGCCCTGAAACTGAAAGGGGTTGAATATGAATTCATAGATGAAGATCTAAGCAACAAGTCCCCTTTGCTTCTCAAGTACAATCCAATTCACAAAAAAGTCCCTGTACTATTGCATAATGGCAAACCCATTGCCGAATCTTCGGTCATCATCGAATACATCGACGAGACTTGGGAAGGGCCATCCATTCTGCCCAAAGACCCGTATGAAAGAGCCATGGCTCGTTTCTGGGTCAAGTTCATTGATGAAAAGGTACATTCCAATCCATTTTCATGTCTTGTATTTTTATAAAGTTGAATATGGTATCAGAATCGGACCCACAAAGAGATTAAGTTTCCATGTTTTAGATTTGATTAGAATCTAGCTCTTTGTCACCTATTTTTAAATTTCATGTTTTTGACTTTATTAAAATAGAATATATACCTCTTACACGTACAATGACATGTTAAATAAATTATTTAAGAAAGAAAAAGACTTTTTATTTTTCTTTATTTTTTATACTTAATATCTCTATAAGATGAGTTAGAAATTCAATACTATTATATTAATTAATGATAATTTATGAATTTGTAGTGCTCGGTTGCAATGTGGGAAGCTTGTTCGAGCCCGGGAGAGGAAGGAGAGAAGGCCAAGGAAGAAGCAGCCCAACTACTGAAATTTCTAGAGGAAGAAACAAAGGGTAAAAAATTCTTTGGGGGAGACAATATTGGACTTGTTGACATTTCTGCAAATTTCATCGGATATTGGTTTGGAATCGTTCAGGAGATAGCGGGACTTGAGCTATTGACAAAAGAAAAGTACCCAAATTTGTGTGAATGGATTGATGGCTACGTTAATCACAGTTTTATCAAGGATAATCTACCAGATAAGGATAAAATGACTGAGGCTTTCAAAGCCTATGCTCAAGCTGGATACAAACCAAAGATCTAATTTAGCTTGATTTTGGATTGAAGAAAGAATTTTGTTGCTTTGTTTTGGTATGATACTGATAAATAAAACTATGTAAGGATTTAGGTATCAATCACCTCATGATACTACTTTACCGGTACAACCCCACTTCTCAGCTTTTACCGTTGTGTATATATCTAGACACATTTTCTCGAGTGAATAGCAAATTAACTCCCTGTGTTATTCTAAATAAGCAATTTAACTCCCTGTGATAAATAAAAGGGGAAAATACCTCCATGTGATATCCTAAATAGGCAAATTAACTCCCTGTAATAAGAAAAAGGGCAAAATGCCTCCCTGTGTTTTTATAAAAGAAGCACATTGCCTCCCTCTAAATTTCTCATTTAATCATATCACAGGGAGGTAAATTGCTCTTTATTTCATTTCACAGGGAGGTAAATTGTTTATTTTTATATCACAAGGAGGTAAATTTCTCATTATTCATTTCACGGGGAGTTAAATTGTCTATTCTTATTTCACAAGGAGGTAAATTGCCCATTAGACATATCATAGGGAGTTAACTTGCAAAAAACCTCATTTTCCCACTTCAAAAAATAAATTCAAGGAGTTTCGATAAACCAAAATACTAAAGATTTTACTTCTATGTTTTTGCAGCATATTGAGAGTTTTTGGGTGAGTTGAAAAAATGGCAAAATTGTACCTTGAGTTGGTGGAAGATTGGAGGAGTGTAAATAGCCTCTCTGCTTCAGATTTAATTTGCCTCACCTCTGTAATTTGTATTTTCATTTAATTAACATGGAAATGAATATCATTCTAAGTCGTTAAATCTAATGTTCCTTATAAATGTTTTTGGTTTTATCACTTTAATATTTGTCCATTAAGTTATCCTTTTTTATATGCTTTTTTAAGATCTTTATATCATGTGCATGTAAAATATCCACATAGTCCCTTCAATTTTCAACAAGTCTTGATACTAAGTTAAGAAAAACAAAAAATTGTTTATATCCCAATAAACTAATATCAATTTTACATTTACACTTTTATGTTAAGTTTAATGAAACAACTTGATATTGTAACAGTGCTTTGCACTCAATCAATCAAAATTTACGTGCGCAACTACCGCGTGAGGTAGTTGCTAGTAGGACTTATAAACTATTGAATGTGTGGTTGGGAAGTAAGTTGGTGTTGATTAATTTTGTGTTGGATGAAGACACTAACTATGGAGTATGAAACTCCCACAGCTTTGTGCGATTTTAAGTTTTTCTTGGTACATACTACATACAAAGATTGAAAATTTGATGAAAAATATTTGAGGGTGGGGCTTGTTCGTTTGGTGTTTGGGAAAGTAGTTTGGGAGAGTAGTGGAGGTTTGTGAAATAATCTCGATTTGCGTAATTTTGTTTGTTTGAGTTTTGAGAGAGTGGTTTGAGAAATAATGTAGATGTAGATTTTTTTTGGAATAATTAGGTTGTAGGTGTAAGATGTGTAAGACTTTATGCCAAATCATGTTTGTTGTGTGATAAATTGTGTAAGAGATATGTTACTTTATGTCAAATCAGAGTATATTTTGTATAGGTTTTGTTTAAAGATAAGAAAATTGTTGTTTGTTCGAGTTTTGAGAAAGTAGTTTTAGAAAGTTGAGAGATAAAAAATTTATTTCAGAAAATAGAAAACATGTTTGTTTGGCATTTCCCAAACACGAAATTTTTTTGGGAAACGCCAAACAAATCCATGGCTCGTTTCTGGGTCAAGTTCATTGATGAAAATGTACATTCCAATCCATTTTCATGTCTTGTATTTTTATAAAGTTGAATATGGTATCAGAATCGGACCCACAAAAAGATTAAGTTTCCATGTTTTAGACCTATTTTTAAATTTCATGTTTTTGACTTTATTAAAATATATACCTCTTACACGTACAATGATATGTTAAATAAATTATTTAAGAAAGAAAAAGACTTTTTATTTTTCTTTATTTTTTATACTTAATATCTCATCTCTCTATCAACTTAAATTTTAAGATGAGTTCGAAATTCAATACTATTATATTAATTAATGATAAATTTATGAATTTGTAGTGCTCGGTTGCAATGTGGGAAGCTTGTTCGAGCCCGGGAGAGGAAGGAGAGAAGGCCAAAGAAGAAGCAGCCCAACTACTTGAATTTGTAGAGGAAGAAATAAAGGGTAAGAAATTCTTCGGGGGAGACAATATTGGACTAGTTGACTTTGCTGCAAATTTCATTGGATATTGGTTTGGAATCGTTCAGGAGATTGCGGGACTTGAGCTATTGACAAAAGAAAAGTACCCAAATTTGTGTCAAAGCAATGTTTTATAGGTTTCAAGAATTTGAATGCAAATTTATGAATACAATTGTGATTAGTTTCATGGATTTGACAAAAATTCATTTAAAAGAATTTTAATCCAGGCTCACAAAACCCGCAAGACTGAACCAAAACTCATCCACGTATAACCTTACTCATTAAGGATTAAGGAATATTCCCAGCTTGAACTAGATTAAATAATGTTTTCCTTGAATTAGTTCAACAACGAGAAACTGATGATATCATCACCTGCGTCAGCTTCACATGCAAATCTGGTGCTGCCCATTTTTTTCTAAACAGAGCAGGTACAACAAAAGTTTACCTGGACCATGTTTCTACTTTTACGTGGCAGTATCCGTGTTATGTTTCTAAACTAAATTATGATAGACCTCTAAAAAAAACTACACTATGATAGAGGAATTCAATTTTAAAATTGAGATAAACTTTTGGGTTAAATATAGTTTACCACATTAAAGTATGAGGTGTATTAATTACCCCGAAAATATTATTTGTATTATTTATTTTTTCAATGTTGATTAGTACCCAAATTACCCTCTCCCTTCACATATGTTATGGTTAGTATTAATTTCATATCAAATTTGTTCCTAATCTCAATTTTACATCAAATTATATTGTTCTTGGTGATTTTCTTCTATACTTCTTGCAAAAAAAAAAAAAAAAAGGTTTTCATTATTATTTCAACAATTTATATGTTATTATTTCACCGATTATTATAAATATATTCGTTATTATTCAATTATTGATTATAATTTTACCTCAATTATTATATGAACAATTATTATATTTCTCTATCATATTTTAAAATTTCTAATAGCTCTTCGAAATATTAATCTACACGAGATTGATCAAACAGTCATCACACGTCCAGGTCTTCCAAGTTTTTATTATAACTGTTCGAAACCTGCTCCAGCTCGTACATGCCATAAGAATATTCCATTCAAATTGTCTTCTAACCATTACATGTCTAACTGATATATTAATTACTTTTCAACTATCAAAACCAAATTTACAATCAATCTTTTTTATTTTTTTATTTTTTTATTTTTTATTTGTTTATCATCCCTATCATATGAACTGGTGCATGTTTCAAACACATAGAGTAAAAACCTAAAAAATTTATAATTACAATTTGAATTTCGTGTCTATTAGGAATTCAAAAAGCTCTAGAAACTTTAAATAATAATGATGAAATATTGCAACTGTTCCAATAATAATGAAGGTAAAAATATAAAAATTGATGAAATAATGACGAATATAAATATAAGAGCGGGTGAAATAATAACGGATGTAACTATATAATAATTAGTAAAACAATAACCGGAACCTTTTTTTTTTTTTTTGTAAGAAGTATAGAAAAAAATACCAAGAAAAATATAATTGAATGTAAATATGATCTTAAGGAGGTTAAAACTAACAACCATTAGTACATATAAAGGGAAGCGTAATTTGGGGAAGAAAAAATAAAACTTTGACTCTAAAATATTTTAAGGGAGCAAACTGTATTTAACTTTTCAATGAAACGTCGGACACGCAAATGTAAATCAAAATCAATTCAAATTTTACTCATTAAGGATCAAGGAATAATCTGTTGGCAGCTTGAACTAAATTAATGAATATGGCTAACGTGGATTCTAATCCCACACGAGAGATGTTTACTAGTGGGCTACATCATGTGTACTTGATGACGTTGTGCAGCTGTTGTACTACATAATTTCTCTGACAATTCCGTCCAAAAAACTAACAGAAGTACCAAATTTGCAATGTTGGTATGAAAAATGAAATTTGTCTTAATCTATTGTATGACAAATGATTTTTGCAATTTGCAGGATGTAAAGTGCCAAAAAATATTTAAAATGACTATTATACCCTTCCACTAACAATTTTTTTTATTAAAACACACACTAAGGTGTATATTACCAAATAAATTGTATTTCCAGAATTCAAAGTACCAAAATTTTTAAATCGGGATGCAACTTGCTAAGGGTGCAAAATACCAAAACAATATTTTAAATGAATTAGTCAACATTCAATAAGGAGAAACTGATGATATCATCACCCGCGTAGCTTCACATGCAAATTTGGTGATGCCCATTTGAAATACTACTAGCTAGTAAACAATTTGTGAAATCATACACCATTCTTTCTCTTTATCTATTTCTTGTTTTTATTTTCGAGATCAACACTTGTAGCACAAGATTAGTTGTAAAATCAAATATATATTTTATTTATAATATTTTACCATCTCAATATCCTTCTATTGAATCCATTTAAGTTGAGTTTCAAAAGTTTCGCGTGTTGGTGTCTAACAATCTGTGCACTTATATGTTTCACAAAACATAGAAAATAGTAAACAATATTCTAACAAATAATTCCAGGCATTATTAAAGCATATAAATCATACTTACTTGGTTGGGATTAATTTGTAGAACACTTTAATCAACACGTAAATAGGAAATTAGACTGAGGCTTGCCGAAACAAATTTCCTTAAGACAATATTTTCGGGGCTGCCACGGTGCATACAGTTTGATTCCCGGTAGTCTCCCAAGATACAACAGTCTGTTGTTCATTATTTGCACAACTAATGAACCCTCGGCGAACTTTGACAAATAGAAATTTCGGACTGAATTTTTTAGGGAAGTAAGAGAAAGAAAGAGTAGTGTTTTTCCTTTATGTTTCTATCAAAATTGATTCAAAATTGGCCAGATTCTGTCTCATATTTATAGACACAAAAGTGCCTCTTGGAAAGGGACACAATGTTTCGATCCAAAGGGTACCTCTTCGAATCGAATAGACACATCTCTTACTTTATTTATTTCATTCACACATAAAACCCCAACAATCCCCCACATGAATGAAATTGTTGTTCGAGTTCCTTCACATAGACATATTATGTCGAAATTTCTTTAGGAATAATACCGCATCGGGATAGGTGAAATATTTCATCTTGAACCTTCCCTAGTTAAAGCTTATCGGATTTACTTAGCCAATCGGTGAAATATTTCATCTTGAACCATCGGCTGTTTGTGTAAACCAAGACAATAAACTTAACACAGTACTAAACCGATTTGTTTCAAGTTCTCGGTTGTGTTCGTTTTGGCCCTGAACATTCTTGGTTATGCGAGTGCTTTAGAGAATTTCAGCCTATAAAGAAATTCTCAACGAGCCGACCCAGCTCACACTAACATAGGTGACCGCATCTATCAAGAGTATCCTACCATACTCCACTTGTTCTTGACAAGGTATAGATGTCATTAAAAGCGTTTGCTTAACCTTATAAACGCGGTAGGTTTGCACTTATTGCATCATAAGAATGGGATAGAGTTATACTCTTAAATGCTTTCTTTTAAGTTAGCCAAGACTGGTTGTCCTATTGAACCTGGTCCGTGGGATCTCCAGTCGCCAGGTTAGGTTTCCGTACGAGGTAACTTAGTCTAATTTAGGCTTTAAGCCCATTCCCCTCGATGCACATACTACTCTCTAGATAAACCTTTAATATCCGGAATCAGGATTATCTCTTGACTTCATAAAGTCTATTCTTTTTTTAAAGTAGATGTCTCTCGGTATTGTATCAACGACAACAAATATGTCATGAATTTACCATTATACATAGAGTTTGTTGAGCTCTGTGTATCACCGCTTGATTATCGCATTTTATATATGACTAACACAATTTTCAGTCATATTAAGATATATTCCATGAATTTTGTGAAGCCCTTCAAATTCTTTACTAGCTTTATCCAATGCTATGCATTCTAATTTCATAGTGGATTGAGCTATATGCCTTTGTTTGGAAAATTCTCAGGAAATAGCGGTGCCTCCAAAATTGAATACATATCCACTCATAAACTTTGATTCCTCTAAATCAGAAGTTTCATTTGCATTACCATATCCCTCCTGGATCGTTTGAAATTTTTTCAAAATATAATGCACATATGTATGTATTCTTTCAAGATTCAAGCATTCTCATTAATGCATCCCAACGAATCTTGCTAAGATTGCTCATGTATCTCCTTAGTTTATTAACCAAAGATACGATGTCTAGCCTCTTACATTTTACGAAATATACGTGACATCTAATTTAATGAGCATACTCAAATTGTGATACGCTATTACATTTGTTCTCGTGTAGCACACAATATATGAATTAAATAGGATTATGAAATCCTTTAATTTCATAAGTATTTAAATTATCTATAATATCATTCATCCACGTAATGTGATTGAGATAGTTTAATGTCATCACATGACCTCTTAATCATGATTGATTAAATCGAAGTTTTTTTTTATATCATAAGTTAATATTTTCTCAATGGATTTAATATTTTCAATATTAATTTCAAATATTAACATATCATTTGCGTATAAACAAACTCTTATACTCAATTATCTAGTTAGTTTATATGGACTCACTTGTCATAGTTTAGTGACACTATCACATTTTGTGTCATTGTTTAGGAGTTTGTTAAAGGTCAACAAGAAAATACAAAATTTTCACAAACTATGTTTTCTTTTCATTTAACAACCAAACTCTCTGGTTACTTCTTATAAGTTTTCTCATTTAATTCACCATTAAGGATTATAATTTTTACGTCCATTGTATATAGCTATTAGAGCTATTAATATTCAAATGGATGTTATCCTAATCGCTAGTGAATATGAGTCAAAGAAGTAAAATTATTTCTTTTATAAGGCAACTTGGCTACTAACTTAAAAACCCATCTACATCTAATTGGTTCACTCCTCGAGGTCTACCAATTTTATGAATGTAACTCGATGTCAATCATCTATTTCCAATCCACGATATTGGAATGTGATATTATTTATTTATATGTTTGAGGTTTATCCTCTACATATAAGTTAGAATATCTAGATCGAAGAACTTAGAGCTTTTAGCTCATTTGTCTCTTCAACAAACTCATGTTGAAGTAAGATTCATATGTATATTCTCGCAGAATATTGTAGTTTTTAATTAAATATAATTATAAACTTCACAAATTTGACCCCCTTGATCAAAATTAATTAAATATTTTCGCAAAATATTCTAGTCTAAAATGGGTTAGAATATAATGTTTATTCTCGCAGAATAAAATATTTATAATTAATTCTAATTATAAAAAAGGTTTATGTAAGTAATATAATACATAATATTACTTTATCTAATATCAGTAAATCACGCTCACTGAAAATAAATCTGAGCCAAAAGAAGAATCAATTTTATAAGAAATGATTCTCTCAAATCCTTCTTACATTCTCAATTGATGTTACATCACGTGACTCAGTTCACATGATTACATTTATTTCAGAGTTAAACACAAAAAAAATATGAACTGCTACTATTTATCGCATAAGCTAGTAGTAATTAATATTTTTAAATTATTTAAATTTTTCGGTGGTGAAACCGAAATCTGACCCAAGTACCCCCACATTTTAAGGTATTTGGTTTTTCTTCCCTTCCAGAACTCATATGGAATGATAATTGACTTTCTTATATGAAACCTGACTTAGTATGTCTCTAGACATCTAACGAGCTTTCCCCCACAAGTTTTCAAGTAAGCCTGAATTTAAAGATTGATGTTTAACCACATCTTAAAATTATGTTATTTTAGCAACCAAATTCAATTTAGTCAAACTAGGTAAATTATTTGACGAATTATTCCTAATTTAACATACTCTAGTGTAAATGAATATATTCATATTTACCCCCTCAATTTGGATATAAGAGTTTTTCATTTTTCTTATTCCATCATCAGCACAAATGCATCTCATTGTATTTCGCAAATACTTTTATTGCCTCTTATTTATTGTTCAAAAAATAGCACAATAAATTATATGTGAGCAAATATATTTTAACCTCCACAAGTTAATAATGATTTAAAATCATATAATTAGTCCAAAAGTTTGAACTCTTACACACATGATAATTATTTTAGCAAACAAATAAAATTATAATTATTTCACAAATAATTTATAATTATCAATATATTCTCAAATAACATATTGATATAAAAATAAACTATAATTGTTTTACAACAAAATATAATTATTTTCACTATTTTATTATCAATATTTTCTCAAATAAATCATATTTATTTCGCAAATAAATTATACTATTTTCACGCATAAATAATCAATCTCAAATAAAATATTAGTATGAGATTAATACTAATTAATCCCTTATCTCCACATAAAGGGTATTAGTAAATTTATATACTTTTAATATGCCTCGCATATATATAAGCCGAACTGATTGAATAATGTACATGAGCTATATGAATCACATACTCAAATATGATGTTCATACTTTAGTGTTCATGTCATAAAACCTATATTTAAATCATTTCTTACATGAAATGTCCCAATAATGCATATATAATTTTCTTCAACCACTACAATAAATTAGTGCACTACTAAAATATTTATATATGAAGTAATTTATGCTAGATTATAGCAAACTGAATGCACCTCTCATTTGAGTAAATTCAGAATTGAATATTCTCTCAATATATGCAAATAGATGATTTTTCTACTTGTTGAATTCGCAATTCATAATAGAAAATAACAAACTTAAATAATTATTAATCAACACATTAATCAGTCAAGTTTCAATTAATTACCTTTCCTGTTATGAACCATGGCGACCTTTCACAATAGATCACGTTGCACCACACTTAATTTTAAAGTTTAATTATTACGGTTCAATCTTAAGGAAATTAAGTGCATTAGTTCACAATATGATAAATATACAAACGCACATGTTCATGAAGAGTCACAACTCATCATGATTATTGTAGTTAAAAAAAATAACCGACAATTATTTTGTCAAATGTACCATTATGAACAGACATGAGAATGAGAAGACATATCTTTTAATTCTAATTAGTTTTCTACTTCAACGGAAAGAAGAATTCAACTTCATCAATCTGATTTTCTTTTTAACTTAAGGAATAAAGTTTGCCACTTCCACAGTTTTACTTCCAGAAAGTTAGATATGACAGACTATTGAGAATTTAGATGAAATCTAAATATAAATACTCATTGTTTAAAAAGAAAACATTTTTGTACTCATCTTTCGAGTTTGCTGATATAGGCCATAGACATGCATAATAATGAATTTGAGTAACGAAAAGGTGTTACTTATCTTTAACTCCGTCTTTCAATATTTGCATGATTTTGCACAAGAGTGGTTCTAATCTTTTGGGCACAAAGATTTCTCACTCTAAGTATACGGTGCCATAGAAAATATAGAATATTATCCATTTTTTTTTTTTTTTTTAAAGAATTTGCTCATTAGCAATCCGAAAGTATCTTCTCGCAGAATAATTTTCCTTAGCCCAAATAAATGTTGCTTCCGGTAACATAAAGTTGATACACAGTTTGTTAAACAAATTAGTATTGTCTTAAGTTTGTTGGTGTCTAACAATCTGTGCACTTATATGTTTCACAAAACATAGAAAATAGTAAACAATATTCTAACAAATAATTCCAGGCATTATTAAAGCATATAAATCATACTTACTTGGTTGGGATTAATTTGTAGAACACTTTAATCAACACGTAAATAGGAAATTAGACTGAGGCTTGCCGAAACAAATTTCCTTAAGACAATATTTCCGGGGCTGCCACGGTGCATACAGTTTGATTCCCGGTAGTCTCCCAAGATACAACAGTCTGTTGTTCATTATTTGCACAACTAATGAACCCACGGCGAACTTTGACAAATAGAAATTTCGGATTGAATTTTTTAGGGAAGTAAGAGAAAGAAAGAGTAGTGTTTTTCCTTTATGTTTCTATCAAAATTGATTCAAAATTGGCCAGATTCTGTCTCATATTTATAGACACAAAAGTGCCTCTTGGAAAGGGACACAATGTTTCGATCCAAAGGGTACTTCTTCGAATCGAATAGACACATCTCTTACTTTATTTATTTCATTCACACATAAAACCCCAACATCGCGAAGGCTATTGAACTAATTTTTTAAACCAAACTGCTAAGGAGCATAGCTCTTTAATAAAAATCATAAGGCCTTGGATTCAGATACCAGTTTTATAAATTTTACCTTCATTGTATGTTAGTGTAATTAATCAATATTCTTATATAATGATTGGGAAAAAAAAGATACTATATTATAAGCACCCTAATTTTAAATGAAATGGTCAAACTACACTCATTTCTTTATTACTCTGTCTTAATGAACAAGTTAGCTTCACTCTATAAGAAGAGCTCCTCAACCAAAACAATGACCCATCCAAAGTTCTATTGATCAGAATTCTGAAAAACCAAGAAATAAATACAATGGCAGAAGTGAAGCTATTCGGATGTTGGTACAGCCCATTTAGCCGGAGGGTTGAAATGGCCCTGAAACTGAAAGGGGTTGAATATGAATACATAGAAGAAGATCTAAGCAACAAGTCCCTTTTGCTTCTCAAGTACAACCCAATTCACAAAAAAGTCCCTGTACTATTGCATAATGACAAACCCATTGCCGAATCTTCCATCATCATCGAATACATCGACGAGACTTGGGAAGGCCCATCCATACTACCCAAAGACCCGTATGAAAGAGCCATGGCTCGTTTCTGGGTCAAGTTCATTGATGAAAAGGTACATCCCAATTCCAAATCCATTTTCATGTCTTGTTTTTTAAGAATATTGAATATGGTATCAGAATCGGACCCACAAAAAGATTTATTTCCTGTTTTAGATTTGATTAAAATTAGTATTTTTAAAATCGGACCGGTCATTGAACTGAAAGTATTATTGGTTACTGGCTCAATCGGTTAGATCGGGTCGACCACTGGTTTGATCGGTATAACTGGTGTGACTTTATTATTATGTAATATTTATATATATATTTTTTAGATTATCTAAAATACAATTATAATTCAAAAATTTATCATTCTTTGTCAATATAAATTTTTATTGTTTCATGGAAATAATCAGAATGCCTTAAAAATTACGATCAATGTCAAAAATTTAAATTTCAAGTATCCCTAAAAGATACATACATTCAAACAAGAAAACAATTAAAAGTTCATCTCATATTCAAAGTTTTGGCTTGTTTATTTGGGTTCTATTGTTGTAATTTGATGTTTATATGGTAATTGATTTGCATAGTTTCATACACAAAATAATATTATTCACAATGATAAGAAAATGGTTATGTACTTCTTTATGTAAAAAAAAATGTAATATTGCATTGGTTGATCATCATTGATTGTTAAAACACTAAAATAATGAATGTTATTTCAATTAAAGTATATAAATGTAATTTTATTAAATGTTAAACAAGAGTTCAAATAAAAAATAATAACAAAAAATCTCTAAATTTAAAAGAAAAAAAATTAAGTGAATCACCGGTGGTGATTCACTGATTTTACCGGTGTGGAGCCTATTTATCGGTTCGAACTGGTTAATTATGAGACTGGTTTTTAGGGTAAATCGGACCAAATTGAGAACCTCTTAGCGGTTAAACCGGGCCAACCGACCAGTCCGATTCGATTTTCAAAACACTGATTAAAATCTCTTTGTCAGCAATTTTTAAATTTCATGTTTTTGACTTTATTAAAATATATAACACTTACACGTTAATGACATGTTAAGTAAATTTTTTTTTTAATTAATATGTCTTCTCTCTATCAGCTCAAGTTTTAAAATGAGTTAGACATTCAATAATATAAATGAATTAATGATGAAGTTATGAATTTGTAGTGCGGAGTTGCAATGTGGAAAGCTTTTGCGAGCCCGGGAGAAGAAGGAGAGAAGGCCAAGGAAGAAGCAACCCAACTACTGAAATTTTTAGAGGAAGAAATAAAGGGTAAGAAATTCTTTGGGGGTGAAAATATTGGACTAGTTGATATTTCTGCAAATTTCATCGGATATTGGTTTGGAATAATTCAACAGATAGCGGGACTTGAACTATTGACAAAAGAAAAGTACCCAAATTTGTGTAAATGGGTTGATGGTTACATTGATCACAGTTTTGTTAAGGATAATCTACCTCCTAAAGACAAAATGACTGAGGTTTTAATACCCTTGGCTCAACCTGGATATTCGGGATACAAACCAAAGGTCTGATTTCGCTTGATTTTGGATTGAAGAAAGAAATCTATTGTAAAATTAGTTTGGTGTGTTGCTTTGTTTTGATATGATACTGATAAATAAAACTATGAACGGATTTAGGTATCAATCACCCGCGACCAATTTTCATTTATATGTACTAAACAAACTTGTCGTTTTGGTTTTCATCTTAAGCAGCATCATTTTATCGAATTTTATTGCGTAATTTAATATTTTGTTCGAATTTCCTTACACCATTAAATATTTTTACTGAAGCTACCATTAAGTTGTCATGTTGGCGATACATGTGCTAAATCTTGAATTTTACGTGACAAACGAACTCTAGCACAGACAAATAGGCAAAATTACAAAATTCTTCCAAACTAATTGTTAACTCACATAATTTGGCCTCATAATTTAATATTTTGCACGGATTACTCTATTTTGTCATTTTTATCCCAAATAGGATGGAGACAATTCTACACAATAAACATTTTACACAATTGAATCATGCAGATTTCGTATAACACAAGGAAATATCTTGCATTTCCCCCTATTTTTGACCACTTGTTTTCTCGTTAATTTGTTCGATTGGTACCACACCCATCATTCGGAAAATAAAATAGCATGCCTCTACTGCCAGATTGATTACTGAAATTAAACCTCATCTAGGTGTCTTTTGAGACTTGGTGACAATATTTTCGATGTCTTTATGCTAAAGTCATATATAAGATTTTTTTTTTCAAATTTATTGCAATTAATTAATTATCCTTAACCCCGATCGAAAGTTTGGGCATGAATAAAGAATTTAAATAATTGGCTACTCAAATTTTCCTAATTAGTTATAGGTATCCTAATATAACTTAATGACATTAACAAAAAATATTTTGTTTTACTATTCATGAAGGATTACCGAAAAGTTGCTATTTCCGTGCTCTGCACATGCAAACCTAAATAATTATATATTTTAGTTTACATTAAATAAATTATGATCAATTTGGATCACTGCAGTTTACATGCCTGTTAGAATTACAACATGAATACTTTTTTTTTTTTTTTTTTTTTATAGTGCTCGAAATATTTCTTTCTTTAGGGGATATGATGATTGATAATGCATCCTTTTAACTCAGTAATAAAATATTTGAATTATCCTTCACATTTAGTATAATTACACTTACCACCTTTCAAATTTGACAAATTACTCAAACTACACCTTATTTATTAAATTCATTGCAATTATCCCTTAAGTTGTAAATTTTTGGTGACACAGGGATGTCATCAGAGATGAAATCTTTATTAGAGTAGTACTTATTATATTATTTTTTATTTATTTTTTAAAGATTTCATACTACCCAAGATTTAGTGTAATTGCACCCTTGCCCTATTGCTTTTAAAAATTACCCAAACTATTCTCAAGATATCGAATTCATTACAATTATCCCTTACAACCTTAATTTCTGAAAGCACTTATAAAAAAATGTCAACCCAAAAATACATTGGATATTTTTTTTTTTTTAATTCTTATTCAATATTAATAAATTGTTATTTTATCCTCAAGTTGAAAACATGTTATATTTAATTGGTATATGCAATCAGATAATTAAATAAAATAATTAATCAAATAATATCTTGAAGTAATTCATTATAATCTCCATGTCTTGAATGAATTTATTATGACATATATATTGTTATACTTATATCATGTGATATATACATATGTTCAAGTCAAAATTAACAGAAGAAAAAAAAATTATTTAATGTTATGTTTGAAAGAACGACATCCAACCCGTCTTTAACAACCTTGTTGCAACCAAACATTTACGAAGTACTTTACTGATAGCTATAGTGCGAAGTCTTTAACCAAACTATTTATACTTGTGATGTTTTAAAGAGAAAAATTTGGAAGATGAAACTTAATAGAACGCACAACCAATACTTTTCATAAAACAAAATTTTTAATTATAAACCTAGATCTTTTACCTATAGGATACGGATTTGGAAGGAGTTTAAGTCCTTGATGATAAGTATCTCCTGAAATTAAAATAAGAAAAATCATTATTTAATAATGCAAGTGGTAAAATGTAATAAATAATGAAAAAAATAAAACAAAGTTTTTAGTTATAAATGTAGATCTTTTATTAAAAAAAAAAAAAATTAGGATTCGAATTTGGAAGAAATTTGAGTCTTTGATGATAAGTATTTTCTAAAATTAGAATAAGAGAAAACATTATGCAAGAATGCAAGTGGTAAAATGTAATATAAATTGAAAATATGCTTAATTGTAAATGAAAATGTCAATAGAAAATGCAAAAGCTAATTGCACCACTTCTTCATCGACCTAGTAAAATGCAAACATATAGTAAACTTAAATAATATGTGAATTCCATTAGACCAATCATGATAAATATTACTTTAATTATGAATATATTATTTAATGAGAATTTAATGTAATTTAAAATTTTAAGCTAGTCAATCAATGGGTTTGTTCCGCATAATAAAAAAAAATCGAAGTTTTGAGAATTCATAAATTTGAAATGAAATAAAAGGAGTTTGGTAAAATACACAAAAAAAAAAAAAAAAAAAAAAACTACCTTCCAAATTAAGGGATCGGAATGCATAGAACCAACATGTACCCAAAAAAAACTCCTAATTAAAGTTCTTGAAAGTAAAGATGAGGAGATTTGTTTGTTTTTTTGTTTTAACGATAACTTTCATTCAAGCAAGCTCAGAGGCAATAATGTCAAGAATCAATACAGGTAAATCTTCTAAAGCATAGGATTCTTTAAAAGAGAGACGTGCAATTTCGTGAGCCACTCGATTTCCGTCTCTACCAATATGGCGGGCGCTAAAAAATTCCAGATTAGCAACCTTTGCCTTGAGGTCCTCAATAGTATTGCCGTAGCTGGGACGAGTGTCTGAATTTCTTTTAATCGCATCAATAATCAGGCTAGTCTCCTTCCAAAATAATCTAACTCCAACTCCGGCTTTGGACAAAATCAATTGCAAACAAGGCGGCTTTAGCTTCAGCTGCTGTAGGATCCAGATATCTACGAAAACAGGTCGAAGCCCAACCTAAACAAATTCCCGTATCTGATCTAGCTACCACCCCATACCGCATACTCCATCCTCCGCGTTGACAACAACATCAAAATTCACTTTGATGTTATTTAGCTCTGGAGGCTGCCACCGAATCGGCTGTCAGCGAGCTGTAGTAACCGGCTTAAGAACCGAAGCTAATGCTTGTTGAAATTCAGACCAATACTTACATGCAAAGGTAGCAGAGGACAAAGCACATGTCTCTTTTCCTTCGAAAAATAAGCTTGTTACGGGAATTCCACAGAGACCAACAAATCAAAATACAAATTTCAAAGGTCGGAGTGTCCGATTTATTCTTCATCTGCAGAACCCAATCCAACACATTCTCCCCCAAAAATTGATGAACTGACCAAGGTACATTGCTAAGTGCCCAAGTTTGACATGAGAAAGGACACAAAGCCAAACAATGAATTAAGTCTTCGGAAGTATCACGAAAAAACAACAATTCTTATCAATTTGAATTTTGCATTGAATCAAGTTATCTTGAGTGGGTAATATATTTTTGCAAGCACGCCACAAGAAGATCTTTATTTTACTTGGAAGATTTAAAGCCCATAACCATTTCCATTCACCAGAACCTCCAGCATTCAAACTACTTTCAGCCGTGTAACTCGCTGCATTATTCAATTCATCTCCCAAAGGATAGGCGCTACGCACCGAAAACAAACCATTTTTGTTGTAGTGCCAGACATATCTATCCGGGTTTTGGCTACTATTAAACGGAATGGATAAGATACACTTTACATCTTCCTCAATAAACATTTCTTTAAGCAGCACATCATTCCATTGACCCAAATCAGGAGCAATAAGCACATCAACCTTCAAATCAATTGGAAAAATTACCTCTATGGGTAATAAGTTTAAAAGTAGTCTCTCTCGGTAGCCATTTGTCGCCCCAGATAGAGATGGATTTCCCATTTCCAATTCTCCAATGTACACCAACTTCAAGAATAATTTTTGCACTGAGAATGCTTCTCCACGTATAGGATGGGTTAGACCCCAAGCAAGCCCCAAGCACATCGGAATGAGGGAAGTAACGTGCTTTGAAAATCTTACCTAAAAGGCTGTTCGGTTTTTCTAACAAATGCCATAATTGTTTATCAAGTAAAGTCGTGTTAAACGCCTCAAGATCTCTGAACCCAAGCCTATCATATTGTTTACTTTGACATAAATCACTCCACTTAGTCCAATGAATCCTGCGGCCATTGGTGCTTTCCCACCAGAAACGAGCCATCATACTCTCAATCTCCCTGTAGAAGTAGTCAGGAAGCTTGAAACAACTCATAGCATAAGACGGAATAGCCTGTATAACTGCCTTGTAGCAAATTTGATCACTAATAGAAGCAAAAACCTCCCTCTTTGATTTGCCAATAATTGTCGGAAGACCTAAATATTTTTCGTGTTTATCAGCCACAGACAAAGGAAGGAAATATCTAACTACTAAAATAGAATCTTCAGAAGTGGTTTTACTAAACACGATGCTCGACTTCTGAAAATTAACAACTTGCTCGGAGGCCAACTCGTACGTTTGTAAGACCGACTTAATACATTGCGCAGGCCCGTTCGCATTATAGAAAATCATTGTATCATCTGCTCCTTTAACTTTGCCACCGTTTTTTAACACCCCCAAAGGAACGCCTACTCCAACACATAAGTCCAACTTTACATTTCTCCAAATTTTCCCTTTGATCTATCCCAAATTCTTCACTCGAACTCAGCCCCTAGCTCTCCTCAACAACCTTAGCGCAATCATCTGTTTTCAGCCACATAGCTTCAAACTTGAACCCATATCTTCTTCGATTTATGTGGGAACGTTCCTTTCTTTTGAACTCAAACAGAATCGAGAGATGATCCAATTTCAGTGTATCCAAGTGAGTTACATGGTAATTTGGAAATAAATTTTGCCACTCATCTTTTCCACATGACCTATCAATATGTACCTCAATGAAATCAAGAGGATCCTTGTTATTAGCCCATGTAAACGGAACCCAAATAGCGAAGATCTCCCAAACCCGAATCAGATAAACAACTACGGAAAGCTTCAAGGTCACTAATCGGATCCGGATCCATTTAGAGTAAGCATCAGCATCATAAACATGCACGTCAATATGAATAAAAGAAAAACTTTGTAACAATACCTGATTTTCCGTAGGCCATAACATAGCCAAGCCACCTGATAAACCCCGCGCGTACACCGCAACTCCATGTAAACCCAACTTCCTCTTTAGAACCTCAAACTTCCTACCCGATAATTTCGTCTCGAACGGAAATATGAGTTGGGGGGTATTAGCTCGAATAAGGTCTTCGAGCTCTCGAACTTTTCGAGGGCCCCCCAGCCCTCGGCAGTTCCGAACTAGGAAATTCATTGTGATCGGCGGGGTTGTCCCACAGCCTCCGCCGTTAAAATAGACGAGTTAGTGTCCTTCAAAGATCGAATCATCAGTTGTTTATGCTTAATTTCATCATCAGAAATCTCCATCTCTGAAGTGGGGGGTGAATAGACCTCTGAAACTTTTTCTCAAATTTTAACTTTAAAACTTTTACCTAACTGTAAACAGACTAAGCTGATACAGAGTAGCAAGCTTTCAAGGCTGATCTCGAACAAATCTTTGAACAACTTTGTCGACCACTAGTCTGATGGTTACTTAGCTGATTTTAGTTAAAATCAGTTTTAATACTAGAGTACTTGCAGCGGATTTTCAAAGTGTTTTTCACAAGTAAACTTAGTAGTTTGAAAACTTTATCCCCAGTTTTGTAAACTTCTTTAAATTAATTTTCAAACAGTCTTATCTAAGTGTTTTATGCAGATCTGAAAATAAGCAAAGTAAAATGCAAGGTAAAAACACAACGATTTTTATAGTGGTTATATGGATAAAAGTCCTTTAGTCCACTCTTCCAAGTCACACAGATCTTGGGTTATACTAGAAAACACAAAGTTAACAGTATACAATGCTTGCGTCGATCAACAAATGAAAAGGCCACAAGTGCGCAGTAAGAAATCACACAGAAATCCTACTCTCTGAAGCTAGATCACTCACACAGATGGATCTACACTCCTCACGCTCTTTTCAGTATAGGAGCTCACAAAGAAAACCTACACTAAGAAGCTATATCACTTCACACAGATGGATATACACTCCTTTCTTTTCTCAGTTGAAAGTCACTCAGACAAACAACACAAGTTCTCTGTTCTTCAACGAAAAGCTTCGTCAACAGATGACTGGGCTTGTGATCAGACGACTCAACTGATGTATCTCGCTCTTAAGATGTGATCTTGAATTGTGCAAGTCTCTCTTTAGATCTTCAGTTAGTCTTCTATTTATACTCTTGGATTTGAATTTCTTCCCGTTGAAGATGAGATAGAATTCTGCAGTCCTTGAGTTCTGGTCCCCAATTTCTGGAACGGCTTTCTGCAACTGTTCACTGTACACTCTACTGTACGGATATCTGCTTTATGTCAGACGCATTTAATGCACTCAGCATGTTACCGTTGGTAAGCTTACTGACCGTCTTCACTTCACTGATGGGAGTACTCTGCTGATGATCACTCGGCTGATGGCTACTCGATTGATTCAAGAATGAACACATCTATCTTGACTCGGCTGATGATAACCAATCTGATCTTCACTGATCTGATATCCCACTCGGCTGATTTGGTCACATAGCTTCCAGACCGTGAGATATGTTTCACTAAGCTGTTCTTAGTTGATGACTTAACATTCTGATCTTCAAAACCATTATGACCTTTTTGTCATCTTCAAAACCTTCTCCAATATTAACCAACAGGATCCAAAGAGCACGGAATCGGCATTTGCTGCCAAAGTTAGATGAAGCCTATTTATTTCAGTCGCTGGAGAATAAATGGGTTTATTGAAGAGACCCCCATTAACAACCGACCCATATTTAGTAAAGAAGTCCATCAAAGGGTCCAACCGATTACGTGTATGTGAGTCCATGTAAACCCCAGAATCCACCCGACCTGAATCTTGCTGCGTACGTAAACTACCGGCCAAGTCTGTGCTTCAAATAGAATTGATTATGTTGACTTGTTTAAAAGGAATCATGCTCAAATTATGGGATCTGCTACCACTACTTCCCTCGTCCCTAGAAGGTAGGAATTCTTTAGTCCGATTAAAGACCAAATTGCCATTGGTGGTCGAGGTTGATGTACCACTGCTCGTCGAAGGCAGTGCAGAACCACCATCCACGGTGTGAAACCCGTCTGCATCCCCTGAATCCTTAACTAGATTCTGAATTAGTTTTGATGATGGTGTTGTAGCCCGCATCCAAGCCCCATAAGTAGTATCTCCTTCTCTTTCCTCATGTGTGAGCCGATATTGTAATTTACACCCCCGGAGGTGTGGTCCATATGACCACAAAAATAACAAAATTTGGGCAAACGTTCGAACATAAATCCAATCTCCAAAACTCCATCCTTGTTCGTTTTTAGCTTCATAATCATTCGAAGTGGTCTAGTTACGTTCAGACTAACCCTAACTCTCAAAATTTCCCCAAAAACCAAGTAATTGTCCTTGATAGTCCCCAATCTCGACTTACCTAAAGTATCGCCAATATGAGCTGCCAAAATCTTATTCCATTTACGTAATGGTAATCCGAGAACATGGACGTAGAAATCGCACCAGTCTAGGTTAATACTACTATGTATTGTTTGGTTTCCGGGAAAGTGAGGGAAAGTGAAGGAAAGTCAGTTTTTTTTTGCTCCCACTTGTTGTTTGGATAGCAGGAAAGGAAATTATCATTTTCCTTCAACTTTCCTGCAGGAAAATTTTGTGAAGAAAAATTTTTCCCACCAATTTGATGGGGAAATCCCGGTAAAATCCTAGGAAAATTTTAGAGTAAATTGCAAAACACCCCACTTTGTCTAACTATCATAATCCACCATTTGTGAATTTTTTCCTATCAAAAGCCCATTTGTGCTTAGTTATTAATAGCAAAAAAGTATCCTCTCAATTCATTGTAAAATTATACCCCCACAAAATGATGCAAAAACAATCCTTTTACCTATAATATTATCAGTAACCCCTGTTAACTTTAAAAATTGACATAACCCCTTGTTAACTTTAAAAATTGATATAAATTCGGTGACTAAAAAAATATACAATAGCATCAAATTAATCTAAATATTATAGTCAATATAATGAAAACGTGATTAGTCATCAATATTTTATCAACAAAGATAATGTAATTCTCATCTTGAAATAAAAAAAGTACAAATAACAAAAGACAATATCGACTAATTTTTACATAAATCTCAACTAAAGAAAAGTTATATATATATATATATATATGCGTAAGCTATTGTAGTTTATTTATTTAATTATTGTTAGCTTTTATTTGATTCAATTACTCAATTAGTACTTTATATTTTCTAGAGATTAATTTTATAAGTTTTATTTTGCAATCATTTTTAATATATTTTATAAATTTGAAAGTATTCATAATCAAACAAAAATATTATATTCCTAAACTTTCTTGACAACCAAACATCTTCAAGAAAATAGTTTCCTGGCAAACAAAGATATAAAGAAAAATGACTTTCTTTTCATTTTCCTTTCCTTTCCTTTCCTTTCCTTTTCCTTTTCCTACAATTTTCCCTCACTTTCTTGACAACCAAACAAGCTACTAGGGTTTTCATCATCCCAGATCTTATTCAGAATTATACGGTTTTTATCAAAACACCAAGGCCCTTCTTCTCAAGCCTTCGTTCAATCAATCTTATGCATGAAAGAGAATATAAATCGCCCATCGCCTATCTTTTCCACCGTAACACCATGAACTGGACTCCAAACCTTCGACATGGTCCGTTCTAGGGCTTCGAGATTAATCTTTTTTGGGGCTAAGATTCTTCCTACCTATTGCAGATCCGAATCCAAAGCAATATTGTTCCATGCTTCCTCGGGCGATTTACTCTCCACTTCCTCTTCGTCAGTCAGTTTCAAACTAGTTCGCAGCCGACTAAGTACGTCTTCCATAAACCCTAGCAAATACTCTTTCAACCTGATAAAACCGTGATGAACTAGAACAATGAATTAACAAATTATGAAAAAGCCAAAATCTCATGAAGAGATAGATACAGTCTCATAAAGAGAGAGAGAGAGAGAGTCTCATAAAGAGAGACATACATTTTCATCTTTATTTAATCGAGTTTTCAATATTACTATCACACAACATGAGATTTGTTTGTTACAATCAATATAAAATGATTAGTTAATTTAATCCACAAAAATGTGAGATAAATTAAAAAGAAAAAAGATACACCCCCGATCATTACCT